>CM014729.1:61946541-63146541 GCA_004329165.1 Spatholobus suberectus
CAAAATAGCCGAAATCGTATCCACTCGTTGTGCCAGCAACGAATCTGCCTGGCTGGCTATATATCCTGCCTGGCGGGTTTGCGCCGCAACAAACCTGCCCAGCGGGTTGTGAACCCCGCCCAGCGGGTCTACGTCAGAACCCAACCCGCCCAACGGATTGTTCATCTCGCCCGGCGCCAATGCGGAGTGTAGTTTTCAACGAAAGGTTGCCCAGCGACTATCTAACCCTGCGGGTGGATCCAAGATACAGATTTTAAAAAGCCAATCCATGATAATCCATATAAATTAAACATAGAATTTTCATAAAGCATATTAATAATTTGGAAAAAATCGCATTCTCGTTTGCACGTACACAACCATATAATTCACAAACAATTGGGGTTTAGGGCCAACCCCTCTACCCATGACCAAAGTCATACCCATGAGCGAGATAACTCACTCCCCCCTTACCTTGAAAGAGGCGATCTCCAGCAAGAGGATGCGAATGGTGCAGCAGCTTCTTTCTAAGGTTCCTCACTTCTTGACTGCAAAGGCTCTAACGGCACGGTATCTCCAAGGAGGCACAAGCGAAAGAATAAGAAAAAAGGATTAGGTTTTCAAGAAACCTAAGGAATACTTAAAGCTAACTTTAGACTCATAAAACTAAGCCCAATAAAAGGGTTTTAAAACTTTTAAAAACATTCTAATTATAAAACCCCAGTTTAAAAGCCCAATATTTCTTTTTCTCAAAATATCATTTTATTAAAAACAAGGCAAACGAATAATAATAATAATAATAATAATAATAATAATAATTAAAGGAAAACATTGGGGTGTTACATAGTCTAGTTTATAATGCTTTCTTGTATTCATCTTTATGTTTTGTATGACACCTTCGAGGATAGATGAGGTGTATTAAGCATGTATGATATTTTATAGTATTATTCTTATATGAATATATTGTATTTATGAGTCGCTTCAACATGTTGTTTCTATGTTTTTAAGTCTTTCTTTTTTTATTCTTAGAAATCTAGGCTTAATTACGGTAATACCCCTTAAGGTGTTACACTCTGAAAGCTCGATACGTGTGTCTTTTTCTTGAAGACTGAAGCTAAGTCATTTTCAACGGCTCTTTTTCGCTATAGACTATATATTCATCAAGAAAGAAGAAGAGAAAAATGAACACGAAGAAACCAAGTGACACAACAAGACAACTCAAAAACAATCATATTGCCTTCTTGCGTCCACTGGACGATCTTTGTTTTCTTTGAAACAATTTTGTTATTGTGCTTAATCTTCTATATCCTCACTTCGTAAGTTGAATCTCGTTGTAAAACAACTGTATCTGTTGAGAAAGCCTAGAGAGGCTTAGTGAGAAAGAATATTTGGGTTGTTAAGCAATCTGAGGTGGTTGCATTGTAAAGCCTGAAGAGGCTGCAAAGAATACTTGTGTAACCTAAGGTTGGTTAGTGAATACCTTCAAGGTAAAGGGACTATACATAGCTCAAGGTTGAGTGAACCAATATAAATTCTATGTGTTCTTATTCTTCTCTATCCTTTGCTTAAAATGTTTACGAACTTGTTTTTAAGATTGAAAAGTTTTTTTAAAACGCACAATTCAACCCCCTTTCTTGTGTGATTCTTGCTCTTTCAATTGGTATCAGAGCTCGGTCTCTTGTGGTTGAGCATCTAACAGTGTAGGGGTAAAAAAGATCCTGAGCATTTATGGACAACGAAGAACAAGTTGTAAATAGACCATTGCTCTTCAAAGGTCAAAATTATGACTATTGGAAGCAACGAATGATCTCTTCTTTGATGGTTTCCACATAGACATGTAGGATGTGGTGGAAACTGGTGACTATCTGCTCCTAGACCAAACTGGAACTGAGTTACCTAGAGGTCAGTGGACAGAATCTCATAAACAAAGGTACCTTCTTAACTCTAAAGTTAGAAATGCTATTATGTGCGCTTTAGCCGAATTAGAATATGAGAATGTGCATAATGTTTGGTAGATTTCAAACCATCATTAATAACCTGAGATCCCTAGGTAAGACTTATGATAATTACAATCATATTGACAAAATTTTGAGAAGTTTGCCTAGATAGTGGAGACCATAGGTTACAGCATTGAGAGCGTCCAAGGATCTAACAACACTCTCCATGGAAGAGTTACTTGGAACTCTCAAAGTTCACGAGCTGGAGCTAAAATAGGACGAGGATAGAAAAGAAAGTCTATCGCCTTAAGCATCCAGCGTCCAACAAAAGGGTCATTATCCAAAGTCCTAAACGTGGAATAATCTTCTGAGGAAGTGTTCGAAGAAGAAGACTCTGATGAGGATGAGATATCCTTCATATCAAGAAAATTCCAAGCCATGTGGAGGAAGAAAAGAGGATCCAGAACTAGAAACTTCACGAAGAATTTTAGCAAGGAGTCCAAGGAGAAGAGTCCTTCAGTGTGCTTTGAATGTTAAGCTTGCAAAAGGAGAAAAAGAAAACTTTCTTCAAAAAGAAGAGGAAAGGACTCATGGCTACTTGGGAGGACACGGACCTATCCTCATTTGAAGAAGAAGGAGAGGAAGAAGCAAATCTATGTCTCATGGCGGAGACTAGTTCAGAGAGCTCAAAAGATGAGCAAGATGAAGAGGTAAACTTTAATGACATAATTTTTCTTCAAGAAGCATATAATGAACTGTTTGCTAATTCCTCAACTCTTTTACTAGGATATAAAGAATTAAAAAGGAAAATTTCTAAAATAACAAAGGAATTTAATTCGCTTAAAGAAAATTATGAAAATGTTTTAAGAGAAAATGAAAAATTAAAAATAAAAGGACATTCTAGAAATGACACCTCCTAATGAAGCATTAGAACTTCAAAAGAAAGTTATTCACCTAAAGGAAAGCCTATCCAAATTCATCAATGGGACTAAAAATTTAAATAAAATCTTGTCTTATAAACAAAGTCCAAATGACAAATCTGGACTTGGCTTTGTTAAAAAGGAAGCCTCTGGAACATCCAAAGCTATTGCTCATTGCAAATACTGTGGAAAAACTGGTCATGAATCTTCAAGATGCTTTCATCGTCCAGTCAAGAAGACGTCCAATGCCTTCAGAACTAACAAGAAATGAACCAAGTTTATTTGGGTACCTAAGTTTATGATAATTCCTGTTGCAGATCTGCTTGACAACAAAAGGAAACACCAATCATGGTACCTGGACAGTGGCTGCTCACGATCCATGACAGGTGAAAAGTCTAAGTTCCAAAACCTCTAACCAAAGAATGGTGGATGGGTCACCTTTGGAGGAAATCAAAAGGGTAAGATAACAAGACTTAAACACAATTTATTGAGCATAAGTCAATTATGTGACAGTGGACACAGTGTCTTCTTTAACAAAGATGAATGTATAGTTAAAAACTTGGATGGATCTATATTGTTTTTGGCTAAGAGGCAAAGTAATCTATATAAGATTGATTTGAACGATCTAACAATGGATTTGGCACAAGAAACTTGGACATGCAAGCTTGAGGTTAATCTCAAAGCTAAATAAGCATAACCTTGTAAGAGGACTTCCAAATCTTGTATACAAATCAAATGTTCTCAGTGATGCATGTCAAAAAGGGAAACAAGTGAAAAGCTCTTTTGATTCAAAGAATATTGTTTCCAGAACTAGACCACTTGAACTTCTACATATTGATTTGTTTGGACCTACTAGAACAACCTCTCTTAGTAGAAAATGATATGGGTTAGTTGTGGTGGATGACTATACTAGCTGGACATGGGTTATGTTCCTAAAACACAAAGATGAGTCTTACAAAATCTTTTCTATCTTTTGCAAAAGAATTCAAAATGAAAAAGGTGTTTGCATAACTTTATTTGGAAGTGATCATGGAGGAGAGTTCAAAAACAAAAGTTTTCAAGGGTTCTGTGAAGAGAAAAAAATTCTCCACAACTTCTTTGTGCCACGTACACCTCAACAGAATGGTGTGGTAGAGAGAAAGAATAGGTCATTACAAGAAATGGCTAGAACCATGCTTAATGATAACTCCACTCCTAAACAATTTCGGGCTAAAGGTATAAACACTGCATGTTATTTACAAAATAGAATATATATTAGACCTATTTTGAGAAAGACTCCTTATGAATTGTGAAAAGGAAGAAAACCCAACATATCATACCTTTATCCTTTTGGATGTCAATGTTTCATCTTAAACACCAAGACAATCTTGGAAAGTTTGATTCTAAGTGTGATGATGGAATATTGTTAGGCTATTCTGAAACGTCAAAGGCATATAAAGTTTACAACTCTAGAACCTTAACGGTTGAAGAAGTCATTCATGTGAAGTTTAATGACATTAAGCTTGATAGATAACTATCAGAGCTAGACGAATCATTTGCAGATATAAAGTTGGACGATACAAACCAACTAGCGTCCAGAACCTAGTTGGACGACCTAAAGATATAAGAAAAGGAACCAACTAGACAACAGCAAATGAAGACATATCATCTAGAAGATCAAATTCTTAGAAGTATACGTGATCATGTCAGGACAAGACCAACCTTCAAGGAGCAAGCTCAAACTACCTTAACTTCCTAAATGGAACCAAAGACAGTGGACGAAGCTTTCTTGGACGATGGCTGGATCAATGCCATGAAGGAAGAACTAAGTCAATCTGAACGAAACGATGTTTAGAAGCTAGTTCCTGCACCTAAAGATAAATCTGTTATAGGAACAAAATGGGTGTTTCGTAACAAGCTAGACGAAGCAGGCAAAGTGGTAAGAAACAAAGCTAGACTTGTGGCTCAAGGCTACTCTCAACAAAAAGGTATAGACTTTATTGAAACTTTTGCACCTATAGCTAGACTAGAAGCCATTCGCATTTTACTTTCATTTGCTGCTCATAGTAATATGAAGCTGTATCAAATGGATGTAAAAAGTGCATTTCATAATGGTATAATAAACGAGGAAGTTTATGAGAAACAACCTCTTGGTTTTGAGTGTGATATTTATCCTAAACATGTTTTCAAACTCAAAAAGGCCCTATATGGACTTAAGCAAGCTCCAAGAGCTTGGTATGAAAAGCTAAGTTCTTTTTGTTTAGAAAATGGTTTCACAAGAGGAAAAGTAGACACTACTCTATTTCGCAAAAATGCCAATCACATTTTATTATTGCATAAATAGATGTGGACGATATCATATTTGGTGCTACTAATGACGCTCTGTGCAAGGATTTCTCTAAGCTTATGATAGCAGAATTCGAGATGAGCATGATGGAAGAATTGAAATTCTTCCTGGGATTACAAGTAAAACAAACTAACAATAGCATATACATACATCAAACAAAGTATGCAAAAGAGCTACTCAAGAAGTATAAAATGGACGATGCCAAAGAAATGAGCACACCAATGCATCCATCCTCAGTACTTGGACAAGACGACAAATCCAAAAAGGTAGACGAAACCACATACAAAGGTATGATAGGATCTCTACTATATCTTACAGCATCCAGACTTGATATCATGTTTAGTGTATGTCTATGTGCTCGTTTTTTATCCGATCCCAGAGAAACACATCTCACAGTAGTAAAGAGAATTTTTAGATACTTAAAAAGAACCATTAACCTTGGTCTATGCTTTAAATCGAATAAAGAATACAGGTTAGTTGGATTTTGTGATGCTGACTACGTGGGAGACAGAATAGAATGTAAAAGCACCGGTGGAGGATGTCACCTCATTGGTGGTAATCTTGTCTCTTGGACAAACAAAAGACAAGGGACGATTTTCCTATCCACAGTAGAAGCATAATACATTTCAGTAGCGTCCCGTTGCTCACAAATTCTGTGGATCAAACATCAGCTAGAGCACTACAGTATTTATGAAAGTAAAATTCCTATTCTTTGTGATAATACTGCTACTATAAAACTTATCTAAAAATCCTATATTACATTCTAGAGCAAAGCACATTGAAATAAAACATTACTTTATAAGAGATTATGTTCAGAAATGGGTTATTGATATTCAATTTATTAACACTGAAAATCAACTAGCTGATATATTTACAAAACCACTTCCTAAAGATAAACTCATCTATATTCGAGATCATCTTGGTATGGAATTTATAAAGGACTAGTTTTCTTTTATGTGCCTTGACCGTCCAATGTCAAGTAGCATCCAATGTCATATAGTGTCCATTATCATTACACCGTCCATCATACATGCATCCATAAGCATGACTGTTCAGCATTCCATAACAATTCATATTTGTGTGCATAAAAATCTTCATCCGTACTTAATCATGTTTTCACTGATAATGATTTGAAATAAATGTTTTATTCTTGTCTAAGTCACCTGTGCGTCGAATAACTGCCCTCATGAAACATGTGCGTCTGACTAGCATTAAATGCATCTTATCTTTCTCTTCAAAATTCGAAAAACTGCCAAAACAGAAACCCATCAGTTTCCTTCCTATACACTCAAACACCTGCAACTAAATGTAACACCCCAAATTTCAAGTACTAGAAATAAACCACGAGGTAACTCTTAGTAGGATCCTTCCCTTATGTTATTAGACAAAAGATGCCTTAAAAGTTATTCTTATTATATTTCTTATTATTACTATTTCTATTCTTATTAATATTATATTTATTATTGTTGTTGTATAAGTTATTGTTGTTGTTGTTATTATTATTATTATTATTATTACTATTATTGTGTTGTGTTGATGTTATTATAATAATAATAATTATTATTATTATTACTATTATTATTATTATTGTTATTAATACCTTAGTATTATAAATTAGGAGGAATATTATCATAGAACTCAAAAGAACATCTAGGGCCCAATAGGGGGACTAAAACCCACTAAGCTACATACTCACCCACATATTATAAGAAGGGAATAGAGAAGGAGGGTTAGGTTTAGCCGTCACAAAATAGAAGAAAAAAAAGTTAGAGAGAATGAGGAAAAAAAGGGAAGAAGAAGAGGAAGAGGAGGAAAAAGAATAGAAATCGGAGAACCCAAACCTAGAACTCAACTTTGCATATTCACAAAGGTGAGTGCCCTCCCTGTGTCTTTCCTTGTCCTTTATGTTGTTTTTATTCATCTATTTACCTTTTCCCCTTCTTTATGCCTAAGATTAGGGATTTGATGGGTTTTGAGGGGATCATGAAGGAGTAAAGAGTTTACAGATTAGATAGTTTTTTTGGCAACTTTTATTCAAAAATTGGATTCCGCATTAGTGCTAGGTGTGAGGACCCGCTGAGCGGGGTGTAACACTCGCTGGGCAGGTTGGGTTTCAGGCGCAAACCCACTAGGCCAGTTTTCTGGACCGCCGGGCAGATACGACCTTTGCTATTCTGTTCTTGTGTTTATGAACTCTTTTTGGCAGTGTTTAACTCATTGTTATTTGTTTTTTTATGCCTTGTTGAGTTTATATTGTATGATTGTTATTTAACTTAAAAAAAGAGTGTGATATGAAATTGTGCCAATGTTTCATGATAAAAGTCTATGAAAAAATTGTAAGCATTATATGTGACCATGTATCATAACATTTGAGTTATGTGATGAGGAAAGTATGTAGGAATTTGGCTAGTGGAGGCCGTGATGGGTTGTTTAACCTTAGCCTTGGGGGTTATCCGGTTGGGAAAACTCCAATGGTCCATGTTGATCCCATGGAGCTGGGGCGTACTGGCAAAACTGAGCAACCTTGACTAGTCACTAGGGGATATCATGCTAGTTGAGGGTGCGAAAGCCGAAGGCATCGGTACCGATGACACTTCTTATGGCCTGCATTTACTCCTAGTCTACTTTTCAAAAAGTTTAGGTTAGTACCACATGTGCATGAGTAGTGATTTAGGAACATAGCATGCATATGCATCTTGCTATGGTGTGATATGTTAAACTGTGCTACGTTGTAATTGTGTGACGTGTATGTGACCTTGTTCATAAGCGATTGATGTAATGTGTAGATGTATGAAAATGTAATTGTGATAAAGTGTCAAGATCATGTATATGTATTCATGTTATGCATGTATGTTATGCTTGTTTGATGAAACAAGATGATACGTATGTCTAGTTACTAGGCAAAAGATGTGAAATAAATGTATGTTTGTAATTAGAATTGTGCTTGCTACCTCAAGGATAAGTGATAAGACAAGTAAGAGAAAACAAAATGAGGATATTAAGTTGAATGTTAAGGGAGTGTCAAAAGTATTTTAGAACGTTTGTGACCTTAGACTTGACCCCTAGACAATAACCTTAAATATACAAAAGAAGGAGAGTAAAATCTAAACATAAAGGGTTTAAATACTAGAGAATGTTTGGGTAAGAAACAGTTCTTAGGTTAGAATGAGATAGTAATATTGTATAACAATTGTGAGAATAAAAGAGGAGTTAACAAGAAACACTGATTATTGAAAGGTGTAAACTTGACCATAGGTATGGATTATTATAAGAGGCTTAGTGAGGCTAAAGCCATGAGAGATAAGTAATGAAGGTCGTCTGAGTAGAAGAGTGTGACCTAGTTGTAGAACTCTTAGAGCACTCATTAAGACATTATGTCTCACTCCTTTAAGTTTTCCCTTTTTTCAGGATACAAGTGAAGACATATACAGGTAGAGCTTGGTGTCACATGCAAGAAGATGTAGTCTAGTTTATATTGTTTCCTTGTATTCCTCTTTATGTTTCATTCGACACCTTCGGGTGATAGATGAGTTGTATTAGGTGTGTATTTTTCTCATTGTATTGTTTGTATATAATTTTTAATTATATTTATGAGTCACTTTAACATGTTTCTATGTTTTCAAGTCTTTCTTTTTTGTTCTTAGAAAGCTAGGCTTAATTACAGTAATACCCTTTAGGGTGTTACACTAAACATTTACCTGACTTTTACTATCTCAAAAAATAGAAACTCTCTCTTTCTCTCTCTCGAAATCTCTCGAACCCTAAACCCTCAGTCTTTCAACAATGGTGACGGAGAAAACCGATGCTGCCATGAAGGTTGTGGCTCGTGTGAAGAGTTTGGACAAGGCTATTGTCTTGATAGAGAGCCGCTTTGACATACAAGCTCTTGACAACATAGGTGTGAAGGTCAAAGACAACTTGATGAGATGTGGAATCCTTCACTATTTCCATTTGAATGAGATTATCTACCAAGAGCTCATCAGACGTTTCTGAAGATCTGTAATGTTCTCTCAAAAAAACATTGTTGGAACTGTTCTAGGGTGTAACGGTCACTCTAGACCTTGGGAGTGTTGTGCAAGCTATTGGGTGTGAGCGTACTGGCTCCTACATCAAAAACAGGTGGGAAGACAGTTTTGGTGGCCATAAAACAGTAGACACCGCTCTAATGAGACTAAAAGGCAAAGGCCTCAGTCAAGTACAGCAAGTTGATAAAAGAAGGCAAAGTATACCAGCAGTTTCTGAATAAGGGTATACTGCACAAGGCTAGGTCCAAGGACAGCGTAACCTTTCTACATAGGTTCGCGTTGTTTCACATGATTACTAGACAACAGTTCAACCTGCCTCATCTCATCCTTAGCAATATCATGAGGACCATGAAGGGACGAGAACATGAGCAAATCACCTACACTGCTCTTTTGAACAGGGTTTTCTAGATATAGAAGGTATGTCATGCCTTCTTTGCTTTGTCTGTTGGTGAGCAAGTGCATATCAGAACGCTAGGTGGTGGCCATAGGTTCACCCAGTTGTCGTTTGGACGTCAAAGAAGAACCAATAGAAGAGGCACCTCAATAAGTTGAACAACCAGCTTTTCAACCAGTTGAGCCGATGAACAATGAGGCTCTATTCGTCCTCCCCATCTCAACTTCCAGACCATCCACACGAAGGCAACCGTCCAGAGCAAGGACGTCCAGAGCAACAAGGTCAAAGATGCAACAACCTGCTGCTCTGCCTCCTCCAGTTGCTGCTCCTCCCCCACCTGCACCTGCTCCTCCACCAACTGCACCTACACCGGCAGTTGCAAAGCGAAGACTCCAACTGACAGTAGAATCAAATGATGAGGACGATGAGCCCATCAAAGTTCTCTTGAAAAAACAAAAGACGATCGTAGTAGTAGTTCTACCCCAACCACAACCACAACCACTAGCTGTCCAACTATTTCAACCATCCAAACGATCGACAGAATCACAACCAACAAAAGCACAACCAAAGAAAAGTAAGTTATCTGCTCGACTGTTGCTTAATCAGATGTTGATTTTGTTGAAACTCTGATTGTTGAACCCCCTGAGCAACCCTCAGCCCAAACACAAACCCAAACAGCAACCACACCTGAACAAAACATGTTACTGCCTAGTGATGAAGGTTATACCTACACCATACCTACACCTGGACTCAATAAACTCTATCTTTCCATCAAGACCCCAAACAACCTTTTTCATCTTCCATCATTCCCATAGCCACATCATCCACCACCAAGAAGACTTGGAGAAAATCAAACAATAGTGGCCTTATTGTTTGTTGAAAGGAATTAGCAAAATCAGGTGGATGACAATGCTATCATCCTGCGTCCAGAGCCTCTTCCTGAACCAGATTTTGGCTTCGACTACTCGCCAGTTTCGTTTGACAAGTACATGGATGACTATGTCCATCAACTATCTGAAGCTTACTTGACTCCACCTCCTGGATCCATTGAATAGTTGCCACTCAAGCGGTTTATTAGAAGGAGATATCCAAGACTTGTGCGAGCCTGGCGCCTAACTGCCCATCCTCCTAGAGTACTTCAACATCGAGTACCTCTACTAGAAGAAATTGAACAAGCTTTGCATCAAAGGCATAGTCAAGCATCCGAGCGGACCGTCCACATCAGGCCAACAAACTTGAAATTTAGGCCTCTGGATCCTGAAGAAGCTGGATTCTTCCCTTCTCCGTACAATCAGATGTTTTACAACTCTGTCAAGAGCTCTGCTAATTTGAAGAATCAACTTTTCATCCTACCTACTCAACACATTAAAACATCCACCACCGCCCGCATCCAACTTGACCATATATGCCCTAGGCTTCCAATCATGGATGTCAACAACAAGAAGGAGAAGATTCTAACCAAGCCGCCTTCCTTGTTGTTATCGTCCAGAGTTGAAATTCATCAGCATCCAACCATCACCTCTAAATGGTACATAACTCAGCGTCTAATGCAAAACATGGACGAAGATGATGCTGAATGCTTCTAGGATCAACATATGTTCACATGTGAACAAAAAGCCTCCAGCAGCGACATTTCGCAAGATGACAAGGCCAACACTCCAATAGCAATGAGTTGTGAGTACACACAACATCCAGCTCATGTCTTTCACTTCTTAGACACTTCTGCCGCCTTTATTCGTCCATCAGATGAGTGTCCTATTCTTGATACAGAAACTTCCATCCTTTACACTTTGATTGCTACCTTAACACGTCCAAACACTTTGCAACCACCCTACCCATGGATGACCCCACGTTCTTACCAACTTCAAATCCTCACCTTGAAGTTCTTGGAAGCACCCCCACCACCCAGTGAAGTTCACCCACCAACCCCTTCTCAACTACCCTTACCAACACCTCCACTGCCGCCAATTCTCGGTTCTCAAGCATCCGCAAGCCTTTCCATCTACACTACTGCCCCTCCACCTATGTCCACTGTTGACCCTGTCGTCCAACAGTACGTCACCAGCCAACTCCAACCCATATTCACACTCTTCAACAAATCCTTCAAAACCAACAAGAACTCCTCCGCACACCGCAACCTTCTCCACCTCTACCTCACTCAGCGCCCAAGTGACCATGATGACACTATCTTTTTCTTTTGTTTGTTTTTGATAATGACAAAGGAGGAGAAACAAAGCTGAGCTGTTTGTATATGGTCTTAATTTTTGTTAAATAAAGTATAAGTTTTTTATATGATTAGGTTCTTAAGTTTTTTATTGTTTTGTTTACTCTGATGCCTTAATTATGTTATTACTCTGATTGATTGCTTGCTATGATAAGTTAATCTTTGACTACTTTGATATTTGATCACTCTAAAACCTGTTCCTTTTGCATTACATGACATTTATGTATAAACTTTCTAAACTCTGATACTTAGATGTTTTTCTGGACTAATATCTTATGTCTCAAGTACGCAAAATTTAACATATCAGACTCAGGGGGGCATAGTAAGTCCATCAAAACCTAGCTATACATGCGTTCTCTTTATGATATATATTCGCAAAACTTAAAAATTAATAAGATTTGTCATCATCAAAAAGGGGGAGATTATTGGAACCAAAGATGTTGAAGCGTCCAATCCCTCAAAGTTTTGTAGATAACAAACTTATTAAAGCTTAAGTCTCTGTTTGATAATAACGAATTTATAGCATGGCATCCAACACGCTAGTCTTAACGAGTGTCCAACATTCATATATGATGACCATCCAAGAGTAAGTCTCTTTCCATGGACTGTGTCTTAAGCTCATACACTAGTATTAGACTCATCCAAACATAAGTTATTTAAATGACTAAGTTCTCAAATACTTGTCTAGTCTATACGTCTTTTATGTATGCAAACTTCGAGACTAATGCCTTACCATTTTGAGAACTAACGTTCAAATATTTCAAGCATTAGATAGTAGACAAAAACTTTCTAGTGCAAAGACACAACTATACAAAAAAAGGAAGTCAACTTATCAAATTGCCAAGCCAAATGAAGAATGTTTAGAAAAGCAGACCGTCATCTTAGTCCTGCACTTTCCATTCAGTGCAAGATCAAAAGTCGCTTTTCAGACCTCTCTGAAAGCTCGATATGTGCATCTCTTTCTTGAAGACTAAAGCTAAGTCATCTTCAACGGCTCTTTTTCGCCGAAGACTATATATTCATCAAGAAAGAAGAAGAGAAAAATGAACATGAAGAAACCAAGTGACACAACAAGACAAACTCAAAAACAATCATATTGCCTTCTTACGTCCACTAGACAATCTTTGTTTTCTCTGAAACAATTTTGTAATTGTGCTTAATCTTCTATATCCTCACTTTGTGAGTTGAATCTCGTTGTAAAACAACTGTATCTGTTGTGAAAGCCTGAGAGGCTTATTAAGAAAGAATACTTGGGTTGTTAAGCAATCTGGGGTGATTATGTTGTAAAGCTTGAAGAGGCTGCGAAGAATACTTGTGTAACCTAAGGTTGGTTAGTGAATACCTTCTGGGTGAAGGGATTGGACGTAGCTCAGAGTTGAGTGAACCAATATAAATTCTCTGTGTTCTTGTTCTTCTCTATCCTTTGCTTAAAATGTTTACGAACTTGTTTTTAAGATTGCAAAGTTTTTTTAAAATGTTCACTAATATCTTTTAAATCCATAGGACCTTTGTGCATCGTCTAAGTAGAAGGTTACTTAATGCATCCTACTAAAGTTTTTTTTAACGCATGGCTACAAGTTTTGTCTGTTGTATGGTTCGTCAGGTAAAAAAACTATTAAGACTTCAAGACATCCAAGTAGATAAGTCATTTGGCAAATCCAATAAGCTAAAGGTTCATCATCTTATCCAAAAGAGACAATTTTTTAAATTTTACCAACTCTCAATCCTCAAAAGAACATGACTAGCACAAAAGCATAAGTAGACAAGACAATTACGCAAAAGAAGTCAAACGATATTTGCATAGGTATCAAAACTTCTACTTGCTAGTAAGACAAAGTCAAAAGTAGAAGATAAAAGTGCATTTTACTAAATATCTCTCTCAGAATGAAAAAAATATTCAATGCAATATTTATTATACCTTATCATTTATTTTTTGACAAGAAGAGGAAGAAGAAGTTCTCACAATGACTAGTTTTGAAGTCATTTATAAAAGCCTAAAAAATCAACAAACTACAGAGATTGTAAACTTAAATATATCAAGTCATTTATTTTCAATCATTGGTAAACCATTCTCTGTGAACCTTGAAATATTTTTGATCATGTTAGATTATCATTTATTGTACATGAACTTAACTTAATGATAGTCTAGGGTTATTGACCTTTCAAACTTGTGAAGTTTGGTTAAGACTAAAAAGGTTTGCTTAAAGAATGCTTAGGTTTGGTACCTAGAAAGGCAAGAGAAATAATATTTGGGAGATTTCTTGAAAAGGAAAGGTAGATACTTATGTACAGTTTGAAATGTGATTCCTATAATCCTGTGTTGTTAGTGGAAATCTTGATTATTGTCAAGAATTAGACGTAGTCTCAGGTTATGAGATGAATCCAGATAAAAACTTATGTATTTATTTATTTTTTTTCGTTATATTTTATCTTTGCACTAACATTTGAAGGAGTTGAACTTATGAGAAAATAATTTTGTTTTTGAAAGTAAGGTTTTATAAAAATTGTTCACCGTCCATATGCTGATATAGTTGTCTTGTCCTATAGTTTTGATCATATTTACAAAACATTTCATTTGCTTATTTTTTAATGTGTTTGAAAAAGATTTGCAAAAAGATTTAGAAAACACAATTCAACTCATTTCTTGTGTTTTCTTTACGTCTTTACAATTTGGTATCAAAGTCCATCCTCTAGGTTGAGCACTTCACAATGTCAAAGGAGAAGATTCGCAAAACATTATGGAGAATCTAGAGAACTAGCTAATAGTTGAGAGAACCTTAGTTATAAGACCTTCAACCTTCTTAAGATATGGCTACCCTTACTAGCAGAACATGATGAAGATGTTCAACAAGTCTACTCATTATAATATTTAATAGGTTATAGTGAAGGAAGATTTTGAACCTCCAAAAGATAACTTAAGAGTAGAGTTCGGTATATAGGTCAAGCCGCCTGTTTAGGCTTGCCCTGCAATGGCCCGTAATTTAAATGGGTTGAGTTGAGCTAGACTACTAAATAAAATATCTACATTTTTTAGGTTGTATTAGGTTGGCATAGCTTGCAGGCTAATGGTCCTTTCAGTGACCCGTGAATGAATAAAGTAAAAAAATTTAAAAATTAAAAGTGATGATTTATATACACTGTTATTTATCATTCTTCTTTATTCATTAAAATCAATAACCCACACTATGTTATATAAAGTATGAGCATAATTAATTTTTGCAAGAAATATTTTTATAATTTTATATTTTGCTAGCTTATATATTGGGGATACAATGCTAAGGTCTACTAATAAAAATAAAAGTAATTTTACATTCTTCAAAATATTTTTAGTAATTCTTTTAATATACCTTTTAAAAATATTAAATGAATAAGTAATATTTTTAATATTTTAAAAACATAAAAATATTTAATATTAATTTTAGTATTTTAATATTTATTTTAGCATTAAACATTTAGTATTTTAATATTTAGGCTAAAATTAAGTGTTTTGCTGGCCAACTTGTTAGCCCTACTAACCAAACCCATTTAACGGATGAGTTATGCAAATTGGGCCAAAAGGTCTGCATCTAATTGGGCTCCATATTTATAGGCCCATAGTCCACACAGGTCGCAGGCTAAATGGGTCATCCTCGAGCCTTAACCTATAAACCCAATTCTACTTAAGGGTTTTTATTCTAAAGTCTAATTGGACTTGAGAAGACCTCAACAAAATACAACTCAATGCAAAGGCTAAGTACTTGATCACATGTGCCCTAGCAAGAACAAAATACAACAGGGTGTTTGGCTATAAGATTGGCAAAGAGATGTGGGGCATTATAGATCTTACTCGTAGAGGCATAAGCAATGTTAAAAGAACCAAAATTGGTCTTCTACTAAGGCAAAATGAGACGTTCAAGATGAACAGCAACTAGACCATAAACAAAATGTTTGGATTCTTTTAAACTATCATGAATGGTCATAGAGAACTTGGAAAAGAATTCTCCATTAAAGAGAATAACATGAAACTCCTAGATAATTTTTCTAAGGAATAGAACCTAAGATCATAACAATCCTAGAAACTCGTGATCTCAGCACTTTAAATATAGACAAGTTTCTTGGATTCCTCAACATTCATGAACTGTATCTAATCTACAAAAGTGTTGTGAAGAAGAATACTTCCATAGTTTTAAAAGTGGGCAACTCTAAAAAGAAATTTAGTCAATCTCATTCAGAGAAGGGGTCAATATCTAATGTCTTCAAGGATGAGAAAAAGAGTGATGAAGACTCAAAATTAGGAGATAAAGAAGACAAAGTTTTGTTGATCTCAAAAAAATCCTAAGATTCTAAAAAAGATTAAAAAAAAAAGGAAATATCAACCCCAATTCAAGAAAGAGAAAAAGTTCTCCAAGGATGACAAGTTTAACATCATCTGCTTTGAGCGTAATAAGCCTGGTCATATAAAAGTAAAATGTCCTACCTTGAAGAGGAAAATGTGGTTTTTCAAGAAGAAGAAGAAAGGCCAAATGGCCACTTGGGAGGACCTAAACAACAACAATTTTGAATAGGAAGAGGAAACTACTTGTTAGAAGGATGATCTAAAGCCCTTAAGTTTTAATGACAATGTTAGCCCATTGGCAAGTGTACCAATTCGTGTAAGTAAACAATGATGAATAGAGTGTCGTCTCCAAAAGGACTTGCATAATACTAGATTTTTCCTGCTTAATGCTAGCAAGAGAAATATTCATGTAAATAAATTAAACATTTGAATAGGCATTTATATGAACACTTAAAATGAAAATATTGAGTTAAATGACAATAGGCGAAAACGTCGAGGTTTGACTACATTAATCATCCTCTCATGCAACATAAAGATTACCTATTAAGTTTGTATCCTATTCATTATCATTAACCCACAAGTTTGTCCAAACCCTAGTCCCTTAGTTGAGTAGACCTAAGTTATTTAGTTAAGCCACCAATCCCTTGATTAGCTTACCCAAACAACTTGCTTTAAGAAAAGAGGTTGAGAGATGGCTAATAAATCATGTTCCATTCCTAGAGAAAAGATTTATTAAGTGCTCTCTTTAGATCTATGATAAGATAGAGTTTTCCAACATCAATCAAAATAATAAAAACAAGCCATGGAAGATCAAACCATAACAAGCATTAAGCATGGAAGTAGAGACACCAATGAATAAAATGTAAACCACAATAAATAATTTAGAATGTATACATGAGAGTAGATTAGTTACATCAAACCCCAACTGAGGGAAGGATTAGCCACTCATTAATGAGTGAACCAAACAAAAAGGAGGAGAAATGGAGATCTTGGATTGAGGCTTCAAGGAGAGGCTTCCCAACATTGTTCCTACGAACCCTTGGACGAAAATTTCAGACTCAAAACAAATGCCCCAAAAGTTACGTCCTTTACTCTTTTTGAGCTCAGGCAGCCAAACTTCTTTCTTGCTTTAATCCTTTATCTTCACTTCCTGCAAAAAATCATCAAATTGGCAATTAAAATGCCCAAAATGCGATATTCTATTCCTAGGTGCTACTTACTTACAATTAACTAAAACTTGGGTTTAAACAAAGCTTTAATTTAGAAAAGAGGATGATAAATGCACAAATAGATGCCAAAAAGATAGACACAATTGACACTTATCAGACGACAAAAAAAATATAAGAATATGTTTAAATAGAAAAGACTAATCCTATTGTACTATTCACCTAGTAGGTTTACATCATTTCAAGTATAGAAGGATCATTTGTTGAAAAGTTCACCTGTCCAAATGCTTAAGTTGCTTTGTCTTAAAGGAAGATAGTTTACGAAGAAGGATAACTTATCAATATAATCTCATAAGCTCATCTAAGAAGATTCAAATGCTTTGTCCCTTAGCAGGTTAGACAAATATTAAAGACTATCTACTCCTACATCAAAACGTGACGAGGCATTTGGCTTTAAAAAGAAGGTATGATTACCTTGTCTACAGTGTTAGTACTTGGAAAGGAAGACAAGCATAATGTTTTATCAAATCATATATGACTAGTTGGGGAAAGGAATTAAATGTAGCATTTAATGCACCAACGTTCAAATTACAAAGGACAAAACAAGAGAGTTCTAATATATTATAATGAATACTTCCCTTGTCTCTATAAAAGCTCATGAGAACAAGCGCAAAGAAGAACTTTTTTCACATGAATTGAGGTGACAAAAATTCTAAGTGATTTCCTATATATTCTTTGTAACTTAGTGAACATTCTCTAAGTGTATATGCTATAAAATATTCTATTTGTTATCTACAACGATGGCCCTATTATTTTCCCTTAAGCATTTCTTAGTGATTTGCTTAGAGTTTGGAAAGGTTTTGTTAACAAATAATACTTGCTGTAATTTCCTAAATAGGCAAGGTAAATAGAAAGAATACTTAAGTAAGCTTAAATAGGCTTAAAGAAAATAATACTTATAATAGTGTGGAACAATGATTCTGGTAATTCAGTTGTTAATGGAATTTTGGGTGAAATAGATAGGTTAAACACAAAAAAGGGTTTGAATTGTGTTTAAGGTTAATCTTGAGAACTTTTTTGAAAGTATTGTGTATACTTTATAGGGTAGTTCAAAAACATTTTTGAAAAACTGTTATAAACAGAGATGAAAAAGAAGTAAAGGATAAGAGGATCAACAAGATGAATTTTATCCTGGTTCACTCTTTAATCGAAGAGCTATGCCTAGTCCCTTCACCTAAAGGATTTTTCCACTAACTCAACAAAAACTTACACAATATTCTTACTACTTATTCATGCTACAAACCTAGTAACTTATCACACAGGTTACACCCAAAGTATTCTTTATCACTAAGCCTTTTTAGACTTTCACTTTCGACACAAGTTGTTTTAAGATAACTCATAAGAGTAAGGATATGAAAATATAAAACAGTAATACATTTTTTTACAAAGAATCTGAAAATGAGAGCTTGTAAACTTTGAAGGGTAATTTGTTCAAAATGCACACACTTATTTTGCTTTCTTCAATGATGAAGTCTTCAATATATAGGCCTTGAGAAAACATCCTTTAAGAGAGCAATTATTCTTGTTTTGAATTGCATTTAATGCAATGGTGTTTCCTTCATATCTTCGAAGGGTTGATGTGTCTTTCTTTTTTGGAGAGAGAAGGTGAAAACATTGTTTGACCAGAGTATATTACTTAAAAGGTATATTGTGCATTCTAATTAAGGAAAAAAGTTATTTTTTGTTGTTACCTTTTGTTGTGTAAAGCTGTTAACATAACAAAGCTTTATAGGTTGTCTTACTAGTTGATAAGCTCAAGATGTACTATGATCCTTAAGTTTTGTCCTTTAGTAAATAAATGCTTTGTTATGAGATAAAGTTCGTAAAACTTTGGACAACGTTTTATAACAAAAAAGAGATTAAGTAACAACTTATTAAAAACACAAGAGTCCAGTGGTAATGGATTGTCCAAAGAGAGTGTATCTCTTATTTTATTTTAAAAAAGGAATGGATTATCCACAGACAAGATTGGACATTTGTTATTTTAAAACATAAGTTAGATGTTCGAAATATAATGGACTTATTTGTTTCAAAACATTGGAAGCAAAAACTTGTATGTTAAAAACATTAAACATATAAAACCTTTGATTTTATAAAACGATAAAAAAATATTTTTAACTCTTTTTAATTAAATACGTTTGTTTGCACAAAGAACACACAAATTAGTTCACAAAGACTCTTTGTTCATTTTTTTGAATAATTTTTGTTATCATCAAAACTTTGAAGGGTTAGATGCTTCTTCCATCTCTAGTTCCAACAGTCTTCCTCTTTTTGATGATGGCATTGCTTAAACATAGAGTTTATGTGACTTAGAGAGTTATACACACACACCCCCTAAGTCTATGCATATAAAATAATGGACGCAGATAATGAGTAACATTATTGAACTCAGACGATGTAGAAATTCATGTATCAAAGTTATAAATATGTCATATATTGGACCTACATAATGTGATAAATGACAAACATGTGCAAAATGACGATATCATTAAAGAATGGACAATGACCATGCATTGTATTAAGTATTAAAATTTTAATATTCCCAAAATACTCCCCTTTTTGTCATCATACAAAAAGGAAAATGATAACCATCATTATCAAAAAGAAAAACAAGAAAATAGAAATCAAAAAGAGATGAAAAGGCTTAAAAGGGTGGAGGCTGGGGATGCAGTAGTTGTTATTGTGGAGGTGGTGGAGGTTGTTGTGATTGTTGTTGTGGTAACTAAGCGATTAAAAGGGCTTGCATCATACCTTCATTCCACTGCATCCAAGGAACCATATCATCCACTTTCTGCATATACGGACCACACTTCTCTTCAAAGTATGCTTTAACAGTTAGGTTCACTTTTGGTTGGGTTTCCTTGCTTTTGGTAGTTGTATCCATGGATGGTTCTGCATAAGTGACACTCGTCGCTATGGATGGTGCTACATAAGCTAGATGGAAAATAACTAAAGGTTGGATGTCGGCAATTTGTAGCTCAAAAATAGTTGGTGGAGAAGGCTGGTTTGATGCAAGAGGAAGAGCTTCAATTACCAAGATAGGAGTTGGATGAACATAATCCTAGGGAAAATGATCTTTGTAGTTCTCATAGAACTTCTCCCAAGGTTAAGGCTTTGTGTACTCATAGTGAGGAGGCGTTAAGCACATCACCAAGACATAGATTATAGCACTTTTTAAGCCTATAATTTAACAATCAGATGGTTGAGGAACCCTTGTAAGTGCAATAGATGTATCACTAAAATGATATACTTGTCTTGGATGTTGAATGTAGAAGGGTCCTTCCATTGTAAGTGTGTCTTCTTTCTCCTTAGTAGTAAGTCCACTGGTGGACGCTTGCTACTCACACTTCTACATACACTTCTCTTAAAAACTGTAGGCATTATCCAACTCCAAATGACTTTTTTTGTTCTACTTAAACAACTATTTTATCTTCAAGTTTAGGTGTGCTTTGAATTCAATTTTGGCTAATAGTGGAGCAACAACTTTGCCTTTCCTTTTTTTTTTCTCAAACTTATTTTTGTTGCAGTCTACAATGGGAAGTCTTGGGTAGATTCAGTTAGGTTAAATTAGTACCTTTGTATTTTTAGTTATGTGTTGGGAAAGGGGAATATTCATTTGAAACTTTAGAGAATCAACAAATTTGATGAATTGGACCTTCAAATGATTAGTAATGGATGGAATGAATCTAAGTTCTGCTGGGTCTAGAGGCCTGAATTTGATATCACTTGAGAAGATGAGCATTCTTCTATTTGAATAATCCTTGCTTCTTACTCACATTTCTTCCTTAGTGTCTACCTTGGTTTTCTGGTCCTACAAGGCAATGTAGTGTTGTACAACTCCTAGCATATAAATTCCAAACCTCTAATCCTTTATGACTAGTTTGGTAAGGATGCGAAAAGGAGGGAAAGGCCCGAGAAGTAAGGACCTATAGAGAGGTTCGTGCTCATTAAAGAGATCACTTGGTGGGAAGGGTGCATTTGGTGGTGATTGGTAATAGGAGATGTGAAGGTTTTCTGGTATGGTAATAGGCAGATACCAGAATGAAGAAGGCATCAAATATGGTCTAGGTTGGATAAGTTTAAGTTCAGGTTGGCTAATAAATAATAAAGGCCATCGTTGTTTTACTATAGCTTAATTCTCAGACTTACCTTTGAAAAACTAGTTTAGGTTTAAGGCTAATTGGACAAATTTTTGACAGAAATGGAAATGTCTAAGGCTTCAGCATGCCTTCCTTCAAAAGATTTTGGCTTCTCAGTAGTAGTCAATGGTCTGGATCATGACTTAGGCAAAATTTCCATGGGATCATATCTTAGAATTTCTTCAATATGAATACTAGGGTATTTCTTTTTTGGTTTGCTTTGCTTTTTGGCTTTATTTTTGGTTTTGGCTCCTTTTGGTTGCTAGTTAGACGAAGAGAAATCAAAGGTTGAAGAACTATATAGTATGATGAAAAACTACGTTCAAAGAGAGGTGTAGGTTGAGGCTTAGTGTTTTGTTTAGGTGTTGGTTGAGGTGTAAGACTTTGTGTGGATGGAGGAGGTGTTTATCTTATAGGTGAAGGTCTTGGTGGTAAAGGTCTAAGAAGTAAAGGTAGAGGTTCAAGCTGGTTGGATAGTTGTGGTTTATGATGTTTTGGAGGTAAAGTTTGTTAGACCTCTTTATGCTTTGCAATCCTTGAAGGATTCCTCTTGGCTTGAAGCTTTTCCATCTACACTAGAGGTTGAACCACAGGTGCAACAACCATAGCAGGTGTGTTCCTTGAACTTCTTAGCAATAGGTTGTGATAAATCTACATCTAAAGTAGATTTATAGAGCTATTTTACTTGATTATGCATTAGTTCAGCAAAAGTTTTTAAGAAAAATTGTTCAATAATGATGGGAATTTATGTGATGAATTTATTTTATAATTTTATTGCAAACTTCACTTTTTTTTTCTAATTCTTTGAATGAATGAAGGTTAAAAAAAAGTAGGAATTATATGAAGATCCAAGGATGAAAGAACTGCAATTTTTCAACCATAACAATCTTATAATGCAGTGCTTAGACTAATAAAAGTTAAGAAAACATCAAGTACTACATTAAGGGAGTAAGAGTCAATGTATGGGAGTAAACACAAGGCGTCTACGCTTAGCGTGAGTGAAATCTGATCAGTGCAAAACAGTAACCACACGCCTATGCTCAGCGTGAGATGCACACGCTTAGCACGGAGGTGCAATACCTCACCAACACTCAGCGTGGACTTCATTCACTCAGCGCGCGTAGCTGCCCCCTACCTTGTCATGTTCGTGCTCAGCGTATATAGGCCTTGCCTAACGTGTTCAAGCAACCTGAAGCAACTTTCATAGGCCTATGCACGAAAATAAGAAAAACCCATTCCGAAATTTGTTTAAAAAGAAAAGTCCCTCTAGTAGGCATTCTTTGACTACTCTGAGGACTAGAAGTGAAGAAGAGTTCGAAGACTCATCTTGAGGCCTTAAATCTTAGGACTTCGGGTTCAATTTTTGAGCTTTATGGGTCCTTTATCTTATTGCTTTTATCTTTGTTTTGTTTTGGGCAACTCTATGAGTTTCTAAGCCCCTTTTTTTGGTTAGGTTAAGATGAACCGTAATTTGATTCCTTTGTAATTTGTTTTGCCTTTTGAACCTTCGATTATTAATGCAATACAATTGTTGAATTTTTACGTAATGCTTTTTCTGTGCTTGAAATTGATTTGTAATTCGAACTTTGTAATTGAAGAATTGGGGTTTGAATTGTTCCAATTTAACAATCATATAATTCTTGAACCTAGAGATAGGAAGAGAGATTATATGCCTTCACATAAATTTCTTGCTCTTAATGCTTGTAACTAAGTTTGTTCACCTAAGGGATTAGGGTGCAAAATTAGGAGCAAAGGATTTATCACCTAAGGAATTAGGGGTAAATTAATTTAAGGAAATTGAGGGTTAATTGTTTAATAAGAATGGATTTAGAAGGGAAAAAATTGCATTAGGGGAAAATTACTGGGGACTCTAAAACCTAATTGTTTTATTCATTGATTTTCTAAACATCCTTTAATTGCATTCTCATTTTATTTCTACTCTTTAATTCTTAAAGTCACGTACATTTTGAATCTTCTTTTAATTCATAATATGCAAGCAATTTTTGGTTGAATTGAAATTAAAATCACAATCCCTGGAGATGATACTTTACTTTCACTTTGTTACTTGTACAACCAATAGACTTACTGAGGTCTTAACAGGCTGGTCTTCATCTTCTTCACTTTCTTCTTGCAAAACCAACCTTCTCTTGATTTGGACAGATGGTACAATAATAGTAACAGAAGTGATGGTGACTCTTGTAGTCACGAGCGTGTTGATAGGAGCATGCATTACAACCTTTTCTTTTTCTAGACTCTCAAGCTCTTGTGAAGTTTTTGTAAGCACAAAATTCATATTCATCCAGTTAATGTTCTTCTTACCAAACTTTGATTCAACTTATGTTAACCTTTACTTGTCTCTTTATTTAGATGTCAATCCCTCCACAAATTATAGACACCTTTGACTTTGAGAATCTTTGTTAGCAAGACAACATAAGTGATATGCTTTCTTTTTTTTTCTTTTCCCTTCATATTCTTCTTCATGTTCATAAAAACTAGATTTGGCAAGTTAAACTTCTGACTCATGGTTAGGTGGTAAAGGGTGAACAAATGCCTTGAAGAGAAAAACCCCTTGGACCTGATTTTGTACAGGATCCCCTTGTTCATACTCTGTTAAAAGATTATGGCATTATCGGTAAGCTTCGTCAAGATGAGTTCACCTAAGGTATTAGGTTGCATCAACATATTCTTTACACCTTCTTCTCCCCTATAAGGTTTGTTCCTACTTCTTCTTCAAGATAGCTTCTTCTCAAAGACACCAAGTCACATATGCAATCACACCTTTATTTATCTTAATGTCAGCTCCTAAAATAGTAGTGATAATCTTATCTTATAAAACTCAGCAGTCACTCTAACACTCATAAACCGACTCAGTGTTTACCACAGTATCTTCAACAAAGTAGCTTTCAATGCCACAACCCCTCAGATTCTCCTTCATGTTGACCTCGTAATTTGCCATTTCTTTTATGTCGATTTAATACTCAAGGTACACTTCCATCTTCTTAGATTTCTTTGAGGTTGCCATGCAAGGTTGGAACCGGCTTGGAAATTTATCAAAAACAGATTTTCAAAGAAAAAAGAAAGCTAAGTTTTTTAAGAGAAAAAGTAGTTTTTATAGAGACCTTTCAAAATAGATAAAGGAGAAAGGGAAACGAACAATATTTCAAGGACATAAAATTGAAGGTTTTTGAAAACACATTTTAGTACCATGATCCAACAAATGCAATTTTAAAAACACAACCAATAAACATGGTATTGACTCAACATTGGAATATTGCATTTAATATTTAATCATATGCATTCTTAATAGGATATTAATTATGTCACAATAAATATGAATTATGGACGCATTTAAATACCAAGTAGATGGATGCATATAATTATGCAAATATTAGATGCTCAAACATTGGACACTTATGCATAATGACACTAACTATATAATGGATGCAAATAGAGATTAGACACTGGTCATAACAGAATATTAACCATTATTCTTTGACAAATTCCATGCCAAGATGTTTTCGTATAAAAGTGAGTTTATCTTTAGGAAGGGGTTTTGATTTCAAACTTTGCCCAAGGCAAGTCCAGAGTTTACAAAATGGCAACTAGGAGACGATGATTGGGAGTTGGATAGAGTGATGACCTTATACAGAAAAGAAATGCAGAAGATCATCCTTTGCAGGGCCTTGATAGAGAAAAAGTGCATTGATTATGATCATCTTATTCCCAACATGATTGGTGGACAAGTTTGCTACTTGCTCAAACCATGACTACTTTTCGTGTTGGTATTCGAAAGAAATTTGTATGCTCTCACAGAATGGTCTACAAAAAAGGAAAGAAAAGAAGGTGTATAAGGCTCCAAGCAGATTCATCTGCATCAGACGAAAGGCCCTTTCCAAATCACCTCTTCATGAGATCTACTCCAAAAGGTAACTTACTCCAAGTGATCGTCTTAATCTCCAACAACATAAACAAGCCTTGGAACATTACTTCGATTTGACACCTAAAGAGAAAGATGGTTTTGGCCACCATGCAGCCATTCCATCACCAGGCCACTAGACATAGATTTCACCCTGTCCATCAAACCTTGAGACTAATGACCATAACCAACATTTTCCTTTCATACAAACTTACCTTTATTGGTCTGACAATGGCACTACATTTACAGTGTCATTACCCTTTGATGTATTTTGGTTTTGTAGCCTTTCTATTTTGTATTATAATAGATCATACACCGTAGGGGAGCCAGTACATGAAGAGGAAGTTCACACAAACCAAGCAAATGTGGACATCAAAAAAGAAGTAGTTAAGCTCAAGCAGACTATCCAACTCCTAGGAGCTCAACTTTGAAGAGTAAGTCTAAAGAGAAAACCAATTGAAGACACCCTCCATGCCTTTGTTAAAAAGGCTAAACCCTTTGTTCCTTTTAGTTTCACCTCATCATTTGATTCAAATTCTTTTGGACCAAACCTTTGATGGGTGTTTTGCTAATGACAAAAAGGGGAGAAGGACATGAAAAATAAAAGGAAAAGGAAGGTAAGAAAGCTATTTGAAATGCTTGCATTTGCTGAGGGGGAGTATATTTTTTTTTAAGTTTTAAATCTTATGTATTGATCTGCTCTAATGCCTTGAATTTGAATGAAAAATAGTTTTTGCTCTGATTTTAAAACACATCATCATGATGTGAAAATCCTTTGAGTGTATGCTCTGATCAAACAAACTAATCTTTATGATATTTTATGCTTTGATTATAATGCCTGTTCTAATAAGACAATGATCTATTTGAACTAATAATGCATGGCTGGTTTACGCTTTGATCATATGCATAAAGTATTCATTCTTTTATATATGTTGATAAACAGACCATGTGTGATCTTTGATCTGTGTATATAATCGCCTTTACCTTTGATCTTGTTTAAGTTTTCACAAGTATTTGCAAAATATTAGATCATGCGCAAACAATGCTTTTAATAAAATATAATAAATTGATACCAAAAGCCTTTCAAAACTTACATTTGTTTTTCATCATTAAAAAGGGAGAGATTGTTAGGACTAACAATGAATAAGATCCCTCCATTATTTTGATTATATTAAACAAACTAATAAGTTTTTCAAAGTAAGTAAATTAAGTGTATTAGACAAAAACAAATGAAGACCACATCTTTTCAAATAAATGAACGAATAACTACTTATGTCTCACCATTTTCGTTGTTTATTAGTCTGTATATTTTTCAAGAACTTACATGCCAACATCTTTGAAAAATATTTAAAAGCATGTCAACATACCAACTTTGAGAAAAGACATGCTACTTGCCAAAAAGGAGAACAATAGTATACTTGTCTAAGCAAAAAGCAAACATGCTTATTACCCGTAAGATATGGTACAAGAAAAGGAAGATAAGTAGACTACTTTATCATATCAAAGTGAAAAGTTGGTGAAAGACATTTAATATTGCATTTAATGTCCCAACGGACACTTTCTACACAAAGGAGAACAGACGAAGGATTCTCAGTCTTGAAGCTTCAATGGTTATCTTTCAAGACCCCTATAAATACCAAAGATTAGTTGTACAAGATAAAGAAGAAAATGCTTGTTAAATGAACACAATCTTGCTCTGCATTTCCTAAGCCTTAGCCTTCAAAGAAAATTTTTGCACATCTTGTAAATCTCCTAAAAAATAGACTTGAACTTATCTTTGTACATCTGTTTGATAAGATGTTACAAGTCAGTTAGCCTTACCCCTTTACCAAATTTCTTAGTTATTTTGGTTGAAGCCTGAAAAGGCTTTGTTAAAAAGAATACTTGGATGTTTGCTTGGAGAGACAAGTGAAAGACTATTTGGGTTGAGCTTGAAGAGGCTTGTGTGAAAGAATACTTGTAACTTTAGATAAGTTAGTAAAACTTGGTGAATCCCTTGTGTGACATGTTCTTTCCTTTAACCATTTATTTGTGCTTAACTAACCTTGTGTTTCAAACCTTTGCTTTGATCTAAGCCTTTTTTGATAAAAGTGTTTTAACAAAGCTTGCTTTTAAAACTATCTTATTTTGTTTGTTTTCAAAAGGATGATATAAATTCTTTCAAAAGGATTTGCAAAAAAGTTTGAAACACAATTTAACTCCCTTCTTGTGTTTTCCTGTGCTTTACAAGATTCATCAATAGCTCTAAAGATAATATAATCAATATCAATTTGAACAATAATGAAATGATAGTTTATTTTTTTTGCGAAAAAGAGTTGTATCTATTTTTTTTCTCTTGAAAAATCATTTTCTATTAAAAATGAACTAAGTTTTTCATAACAAGCATGAGGTGCTTCTTTAAACCATATAAATCCCTTTTAAGTTTGAAAACATGTTCAGGAAAAGCTTTATCTTCAAAACCAAGAGATTGTTCAACATAAACTGTTTCATTTATTATACCATTTAAAAATACACTCTTTACACCCATTTAATGGAATCTCATATCATTATAAATAGCAAATAAAAGTAAGATGCTGATAACTTCAAGTCTAGCTACTGATGCAAAAGTTTTAGTAAAATCAATACCTTCCTATTGTGAGTAACTCTGAGTAAGCAATTTGGCCTTGTTTCTCACAACCTTGTTATGATCAGTATCATCTAATTGATCTTTATTGGATGCAGGGTTACTATCATCTTCCTTTAGATTAAGATTTACAAAAGACTTGTCTAGCTCTTACAATTGTCTATCAGGCTTTGTGTTGTTAAACTAACATGAATGGACTCTTCTACTACTAAGGTTCTAGAATTATATACTCTGTATACCTTTGAAGTTTTTGAGTATCCTAACAATATTCCAAAATCAGACTTAGGATCAAACTTTCCAAGATTGTCCTTAATATTGAGGATGAAACACTACCATCGTAAAGGATGTAGTATGATATGTTGGGTTTTTATCCTTTCCTGTAGTTCATAAGGAGTTTTTTTCAAAATATATTCTGTTTTGAATATAGCATGCAATGTTTATTGCTTCAGCCTTGAAGTCTTTAGAAGTATAGTTATCATTGAGCATGGTTTTGGCCATTTTCTAAAGTGGCTAATTCTTTCTCTTAACAACACCATTTTGCTGTGGTGTTCTTAGAGCTGAGAAGTTATGAAGAATACCATTTTCTTCACAAAATCTTTGAAAATTTTCATTCTCAAACTATCCTTCATGATTGCTTCAAATTAAAGTAATACACATATCTTTCTTCATTTTGAACACATTTGCAAAATATAGAAAAGACTTTAAAAGACTTATCCTTGTGGGCTAAGAACATAACACATGTCTATCTAGTATAATTGTCCACTACGATTAGTCCATACCTTTTTCCACTCATAGAGGATGTTTTGGTTGGACCGAACAAATTGAAGTGCAACAAATCTAACGGTCTAGAAGTAGAAACAATATTTTTGGAGTCCAAAAAAAAAAACTTTTTACTTATTTCCCTTTCTAACACACGTCACAAGGAAGATCTAACTTGAATACAAGATTTGGAAGTTCGTTTACCAAGTAATGCTTATTGAGTTTTGAGATTAATCTCAAACTCGCACATCCAAGTTTCTTGTGCCAAGTCTAGTGATCATCCTTTATGGACACTAGACATGTAACACTTTGATTTGTGAGGTCTCCAAGGTTGTGGTAAACCGTCAATGTCTCTAACTATACATTCACCCTTGTTAAAGGTGACATCATATCCATTGTCACATAATTAACATATACTAAGTAGATTGTGTCTCAAACCTTCAACATATAAAACATTATCAACAGAAGAAAAGTGATGTTTATCAATTTTACCTATCTCTGCTATTCGTCCTTTCTGATTACCTTCAAAGGTAACCCATCCACCAGATTTGGGTCTAAGGTCTTGGAGCATAAACCTTTCTCCTATCATGTGTCATGAGCAACTACTATCCAGGTACCATGATTGTCGTGCTTTTCTTGCTATCAAGTAAATTTGCAACAAGAATAATCATCTTTTTAGGTTCCATCGAAGCAATCAACCAAGGTACAACTTGAAGGCTTATGAGGAGCACGTGTAGACTACCTCAAGTCGAATGTAACAATAGGTACTAATTTTATTTTTTTGTGATAACTGAACAAATCTTTCTCATTAAATCAATATGGGAGGTGATTCACTTAATCCGAAGAATAAGTCTTACAAACTTTGTTTAGTATCTATGGTTTTAGAATATAAATTTGATAAATCTAATTATTAAATTATTTGATATTATCGATGATAAGACATATTAAATTTTACACAAATTAAATATTTATAAATATATAATCTTATAACCAATATTTACTTTATATTAGGTGAGAAATAAGTTACTCCAAGAGTAATCTATCAATATTTATTCCATTCAATAGCTCTTTATATATGTTAAATTATAATAATTTAAATGTTGAATATTTTGATTTATCTCAATGATTAGCCTATCAAAAAAAAAAAAATCTCAATGATTATACATACTAAATTCTTGATAAATCAAACCTTTGTAGTTATGTAAACGTATAATCTTCAGTTACTTATATTTTAAAACATATTTTATACACTAAATTACATTTATTAAATAAAGTATCAAATAGTTTTAAAATTTTATAAAAATATGTAGACTCAATCTACTCAACAAAAACTTTTAATTTATAGTTAAATTATTAAAATATATTATATACAAAGAATTATTAAATGAAGTAATTCAACTTAAAATTATTTTTAGAATAACTAACTTGATCGCTACCCATTTATATTTTAAAATGTATATTATACATTAAAATAAAATTAATTAAAAATGTCAAATCATTTTTAAATTATATAAAATTTTATAGACTTAATTTATTTAATAAAAATGATAAATTCAATAATTAGATTAATAAAACTTAATATTTATAAAAGCTTACTAAATAAAGTAAATTAAACAAAACTTACAGTAAATACATCTCATTCTCTTCGCTTATTTTATTAACACATCAACTCAATATGATATCAATATTAATACCAACTAACGGAATCCGAAGTCTATTGTCCAGTTCAAGCTGCAGGAGACAAGCTCACAGTTGCACCTATTTTCTAGTCTTCACTATTAGAACCCATCTCATGTGCTCCTTTTTTCTTATTTTTGGTTGAGGAAACACGTGCTCCCGAATCCTACCTTTTCTAAAAACTGAAGTGCAAAAGATCACTCTCTGGACCAAAAGAAATAGGATCAGTTTCGGGGGCCACAGCCCACGTGCATTGGTGGAAACAAAGGCTCTTGGTTCTTATATTTATATTAATTTTATATTTTGGTCTCTATATTTAGAACCTATTTGTTTTAATCTTTACACATATACTTTTCATATTGTTTTGATTCCTATTATCAAGTATCTTAATCCGTGAAATAAAATCATCACATAATAAAAATTGGCAAGTGTAAAACTGTTACAAATTTTCTGATAGTTATCAAACCGCCACAAATTAGTCTCCTAAATAAAAAACGCATAAAAATTGTAGCGGTTTAATAAACGCAGAAAAATTATGGCAGGTTTGACACTATCAATTTCTATTTTGTGACAATTTTATTTCATGGAATTAAGACACACTTGACAACAGGAACCAAAACAATACCAAAAGTACATGTAGGAACTAAAACATATAATTTCTAAATATAAGACAAAAAATAAAATGATACAAGTATAGGAACCAAATATGTAATTAAACCTCAAATATTTATCTATAAGATCAATGCAACCAGGCGTTAAACTATTATATTTTGTACTATCTCCACACATAACTGGATATTATAATAAATCCATCAGATTAGCAACCTATATTTTTTTGGGAGTTCTATCACTCACAATTACACTTAAAATGATAAATAAATTATATTATCTTATTTCGCAATAAATACTCATTTTAGTCTTCTAAAAGTACATGACATCAAATTGGTTTTTTAAAGAAAAAACATATCAATTCTATCCTTAAGTAATTTTTATTTTTTTTATAGAAACCATAGTTATCCATACATAGGATTCAAACTCGAGATCACTAGTTAAGCCAGAACAACCCTCAACAGTTGATCTACGTGTTCGATGGTTAAGTAATATTAATTTGGTAATTGAAAAATTAATATTGAGTTAGTCTCTTAAATATAAAAAAAAAAAGTAACATTAATTTAGTTTCTTAATATAGAAAATACTATCAATTTAAGTTTTTGATAAAAGATTTCGTAAATAGTATGTACTCCCACTGTTCATACTTCATAACAAAGATAGTTAACGTCACTTTTCATTATAAAGAAAGTAATTGTTTTTCAATATTTCTAAAAATTGAATTCATACATACTACATGTACTTTTAAGCCAAAAACAAGTATTTATTTATTTATACCAAAATTGTTGTTATAAACCATCTTTTATCATAGAATATGCAAAGAAAAAATATTTATAAAAAATTGCATATGAAAGGAAATGGGTTGCATTCATTATATATTTGAAAAGGAATAAAAAAATATTAATAATACGCTGTTTGAAAATTTTAAATGCTTTTTGTTATTGAATATTTTTTTGGTAAACTTTAGACCTTAATTATTTAATAAATTTATATTAAATTTCATTAATAATAAAAAATGAGAAGTGATCCACTTCAAAGTCTTACATATCACTAACATTTTTCATTTTAGACAATAATTAAAAACCATTGCTACAAGGTAAAAAGTAGTTGTTGGAAGAATAAGCAACGAATTGACAACAATTTTCAATAGTATTAATCTAGGTGGTCATTGCCTATTACATTAGGTAACCATTTTTTCACTTTAAACTACAGTGTCCAAAGAACTATTGCCTAATAGCCAATGGTTTTAAACCTATTATCTATTGATTTAAAGGATAATTTCTTAAGTGTTGCCTATTATGATAGGCAACATTTTTATAAGTGATCTCATGAGAGAAACCGGATATATAAGAGCAATATTCCATATTAGGAAGTTTTGTGAGTTGTATTTTGTTGTAGAAATAACTAGTTATATTCCCGTGTCCTGTGTCATATTGTTATTGACTAGCTTTTGTTACTTTTTTCTGTTTTTATTTTTCTCAGTAATACTGATTGAATTATGGAAATACATAAAGTATATGTGGATGTTCCTTTGTTCCAGGTTTGGAGGTGGGTGTGTTATCTACTCGTCTGGAATTTTTTTATGTGAATTTTCAACATATATAGCGTCCTTTTTTGTTTAATCAGACTTATATAGCGTCATTGATCACCTTATCCAATGGCAATTAATTCCAGTGTACTTCCATGACTCACGAACAAAAGAACTACTAGAACCATCTAGTTCGAAGGGAAATTGTCATTTTCTTCATAAACCAGCCGAATATGGCTTCAGTAGATGTTGCACTACCGAGTGACAAGAGATTTATTGGGCTTTTTGGATTTTAGCACATTTAAAAATTATTTAAAAAAATTATATATATATATATATATATATATTTTAAAAATTCACAATAAATTTATCTACAAAATTTTCTGCAGATTTTATCAACAGATTTTAAATCTGCAAGAATTTACCTGCAAAATTTTCTGAGAATTTGAAATTTGTAGGAAATTTACCTGCAAATTTTTAATTTACAAGAAATTTACCTGTGAAAAAAATTTCCTAAAGACACCCTCCTACAAAAATTTCCTACAACAGAAAATACCCACAAAATTTTTACAAATTTTGAAATTCGTAGGAAACTTTTTATCCACAAAAGTATTATCTGCAAACCAAAATCCACAAGAAATAAGTTTTTTGCAGATTTTTATGTAAAATTTGCAAGAAAAAAAAATTACATGTAATATGAAAATTTCTAGTAGTGTTATTTTTTTATAGTGTACAAATTTGACAAATATAATCATTAAATTATTTGATATTATCTTAATAATTATGCATATTAAAATTTAGATAATTTATACATTTATAAGTTCTTAATATTATAACTCACATTTACTTATATTTTAAAAGATATATTATACATGAAGACGAAATTATATAATTGATATGTGTGAAAAAAAATTCGTATATTTAACTCAATGAAAATTTTTAATATAAAAGTTAGATTAATTAAATTTAATGTTGATTAAAACTATTCAACAGAATAACTTAAAAAATTATCTAGTCTCGAAATAAGCCTGATTAATCACCCACGAAAAAGCTGTTACTATCCATCCTCGGAATGAGTCGAGGATGATGAAAATAATACAACAATTTCATCAATATATAACAAATAGTTACAGATTATAGTATGTGAATTAACTGTATGTAATTGAGAGATAGATTATTTACCTGAGTTTATTCATGATTCCTTTTAAGCCACTCTGAGAGAAATCAACATCGTGAGTTGTGAACACTTTGTCCACTTTCTAATAAGTTTTTGTTTATCATAAAATTGTTTAATAAGATAACAAATTTATGATTTCTTAGCACTAAATAAGACTTAACTACTCACAATGAATAACTTAACTCATCACAGGATTACTTTTAATACAAAAACTTATCTTGCAATATTTCATCACCGACATGTAATAATTAATAAAATTTATAACTGTCAATTAATAATTTTAAATAATATTTTAATTACTAATTGTTGCTAATCCATAGTTATAATTAAATTTTTTTTAACAGAGGATGCTACTTGTGTAAGAACCGTTGGCTTTGTAAACACCACTCATTATAATCTATTGGTCACAAGAATATGTTTTTTTACTTCTGTCACTGGTGTGCCATCACTTTTGCTCACACTTTCCCTTTCCCACTCCACGAAATGAGAAATGACGAGTGATTGATCGAAAATTGCCTTAGTGGTAGAGAACTATTGGGAATGGAAGATGATCCTTAGATAAGGCTTTGTGGGTTCCACCATCGCATTTTCCTTTTGGCTATGCCCTTGATTATTTTATCAGTCACAATTCTGGACTTCAAACAAGGAAGGTATTTAGTGATGGATATTTAGATTTTAGATGCTATCATAACTGTTAAGAAAATTACACCTAATAGAGTCTTTAATTTCTCATATAAAAGAAAAAATTCTTTGTACGTCATCCATACTTTGATTACCATACATCGTCACGTTTTCCTTGCAATTGCCTTTTTTGCCCTCAATTGTCAAATTTCCACCCTTCTCTGCTAATCTTTTCAACTAAATTTTTCAGTTTTCTTCGTTTCTTTTTCATGATCACCCTTGTCATATATGTCATGCCCGTGATTCGTGAGAATCTTGAATCATGTCATGCATGATTCACGTTGAATCAACGCATATATACAGAAAGAATTACAGCCAACGATTTGCGGTATCTCATCTCAAGCTTGATAAGCCATAGTGAATAAATTATACAATTCGTCTGCACTCTTTGACTATGCCTCTTTCTTAATGGCCTTTACAAGTGGTGACTCGCCAACTTTAATTTTTGCTTTTACGAAAGAAAAATATAAACTTACGCCCCATTTAAGGATCTAGCTATTGGAGTGGAATGGAGGGAGAAATAAAAATAAAAATAAAAGTGCTATATATAATATAAGTGATGTGATGAAAAAGAAAAGGAGAGATACAAACAAGGATTAATTAATCTTTTGGTCTTTATATTTGTATTTATTTTTCGTTTTAGTTCTTATACTTAAAAATTCTATATTTTAGTCTATATAAAAATAATTTATTTATTTTTTTATGTTTTAGCCTTTATTAATTGTTAGTTTTCTGGTGGTGTGGACTAAAACATAAAAAAAAAATGCTTATATAAGAACTAAAATGTAAATTTTTTAAATATAGAGACTAAAACAAAAGTTGATGCAGGCACAGAGTAGAAAGAGATTAAATATGTTTATCAAAATCCTTTACTATTGATTTTCTTATATACTAATTGTCAAATCCCTCTCTATGTATAAATATGTAAAACTATCTATATTTTTAGCCCTCCATTCTTCTCATTCTCCCTCACATTCACTTTTATTTGAATACTCTCCTTTCATAAAGAGGTGAACTTCACTCTCCTAACATGCATTTGGTATATCCTCTTATGCTTTTAATATTAATTGAACAGTTTAACAAGCAGTAACTGTATATCAGAAACCAATTTCAAATATATATATATATATATATATATATATATATATATATATATATATATATATATATATATATATATATTATCTTCAAAATTCAAATATGTCCCTAACATGCATATGATATCCCTTTCTATATATAAATTAGAATAATTATCTTGAACAAAAACATTTTTAGCTGTCATTCTTTAGCAAAAGTGATTTTAGAAAAAAAAATTAACATCTTATCTCTTTCAATCTATTATTTTCAATATCTTTAGTTTTAACTTTAATTTCAATATTTTTTTAAAAAAAAATTAATAATTAAAAATAATATTATTTCATAATATAAAGTATTTATCATAAATCTAAAATATAATTTATATGTTCTAAAATATTTACTTATTAAAAATTTTAATTATAATATAATTTATTTATTTAAAAGTATTTATTTATTATAAATTCTAGTTATATAAAATAAACATTTATTTTGTGCAATGCATTTAAACATACACTTTTCTACTCAAATCTTCGTTTTTCCTCCATCACTAAACACAGGTAATATACCCTTTTCTTTGTAGGCGAGATAATACACCGTACAATCCTTAAAGGTTTGTTTGGTGATCAGGATAAAATAAAATAACATAAGATAAAATATGATAGCAGGATGAGAATAAGATAGGATCAGAGTAGGATAAGCTATAATCCTATCTAATGTTTTAGTGTACACCAGATAACAAATTAGATAATTATAAGATAAAATATAAATTATTTTTAAATGAAAAAATTACTACTTTGTCAAAATTACATATAATTTTCTAAAAAGTAACTTTTAATTTAATTTTTAAATTTTTACCTAAAAATATAATTTTAACTAAAGTATACAATATTATTTTTTATTTATGTAGTCACTTTTCTTAAAATTATAAAAAAAATATCAAAGATTTTTAAAATTATAATTATTATCCAAATTTTTTTCTTTAAAAAAATTTAAATAGTAATTATTTAATTTTTAATATTTTAATTAATAATATACTTTAAATTTACATGTCAAAATTATTATAAACATACATATACGTACATACATACATATATATATATATATACCCACACACAGAGACACACTCACATAGAGAGAGAGCTTATCCTATTCTGTTCCTTCCTAACTCAACTGCTCCCTCAGGATAAAAAATACACTAAAACAACAAGATAAGATAAGAGATAGGATAATATTATCATATTCTATTAACGTAACAAATAATGAATTATAACAAGATAGGATAGTTATCTTATCTTAACCTATCATATCCTAACCATCAAACGGGCCTATAAGTTATAATTTGGGTTATTTTGATCCTTAAAATATGTCTATTCACATTAATTACTTCAAAAATATTAACTTATTATTAAGAATATTAACTTGCAAACGATTTTTTACTGAAAAGATTAAAAATGTATAAACAAATGAAGGATCAAATTACACAAATACGTCATTTTTGAGAAATCAATCATATATCAACCCTTATATATATATATATATATATATGAGGAATATTAGAAATACTCTTTCAAAACTCTCTTTCTAATACTCTCTTTATTATTGGTCAAAATTTATTGAAAATTACAAATTTTGGTGGGTTTCACTAATAAATTAGAAGAGAGACTCATTAAATAAGAAGTGAGACTACCAAAATTTATAATTTTTAATAAATTTCAACCAATAATAGAGAAGGTGTGAAAAAGAGAATGTTGTTAGCATTTCTCATAAGAGTAATTTTAAAATATTACTCTCTATCTAGACCCTTTATTTTGTTTTAAACTAATGGCTTAGATTAAGCAACTAAACCCCACACGTGACCTTTTCTTCTCATCCCTTACCAGTTGCTTCTCCATCTTCCTAGATCTCTGGCTCACGCTAACAGTTCTACCACTCTCTTTGCTAAGCTATTTCTCTCATGCGAAAAAACCAATCGTTGTTCGTCGCCATTTTTGCCCATTCTACTGCGCCATCGTCGATGCAGCACTTAAAGCAAAGCATATGAAGGTTGATGTAGATGAATAGCATATGAAGGCTGATGTAGATGAATATCTTAAGTATATATTTGGATGAGAAATTTTAAAATTTTAAGAAATTTGAAATGTTTGAAATTTGAATTATTTTGACTTGAATTTCCTTCATTTATTAAATAGTTTGTGTAGATTAATCAATTCAAATTTCTTAAATTTCAAATTATTAGTTTAGATATGATATTTTAATTTTCAATATATGCAAAATTTAATTTTTAATATTAAACTTTACCAAAAATAAAAATTAGCCAATTTTAAATATTTAATAATTCAAATAATTTTAATATTAGATAATATTTAATAATTAGAAAATACAAATATTGATATTTTTTTATATCAATATTGATAAAGAGAAGAGAGAGATAAGAGAGAGATGGGAGAGAGAGGAGAGGGAGAAGAGAGAGGAAAGAAGAAAGAGGGTGAAGAGAAGGAGAGGAGAGAGAGGCCATAAAGAAAGAGAGAGGAAAGAAGGGGAAGAGAGAGAGAGAGAGAGAGAGAGAGAGGTGAAAGAAGAGAGAGAGAGGGAGAAGAAAGAGTGATGAGAGAGAAAAAAGACATAAAGGTGAGAGAAGAGAGAGTGAAGGTGAACATGAAAATTTTCAAATTATTATTTTTTAGGTGAAATTTGAAATTTTACAATTTTAGGGAATCAAAATACTTTCACAAATTCACCCTATACATTAAATTAGAACCTTTATCTCTTATGAAAGCATTTTTAGTTGTTATTCTTTAACGATAGTGTTTTTAACTGTCATTTTTCAACTATAGTATTTTTAGGAATTTTTTTAAAATTCTCATATCTTTTAATTTATCATTTTTAATATATTTAGTTTTAAATTAAATTTTGATATTTTTTTTAAAAGAAATTATCAATAATTAGAATGAAATTATATCACAATATAAATTATATATTATAAATTTAAAATATAATCTATATGTTCAAAAATATTTTTTTATTATGAATTTTAATTATAATATAATTTATATTATATATTCAGAAATATTTATTTATTATAAATTTATGTAATATGAAATAAATATTTATTATGTGCAGTGCACAGGTTAAAATACTAATTATACTAAAAATCAATTAGAGTTAGCCTAATAGTGAAGAATAGTTTGCACAAGGTCTTAAGTTCTAATCTTATTGTTACTATTGTACACCCTAAAAATACTAAAAAATAAGATGCTTTGTACACCAACGAACAAAAACTTAACTTCTCTATCATAAAAGTCACCATATTTAAAAAAAATTCAAATAAAATTTGAATTTAGTAAATACTTATACTGCAAGAATTATGAATTATAATTTTTATATATCCACCCTATATATTAAATTAGAATCTTTATCTCTCACAAGAGCTTTTTTAGCTGTCATTCTTTAACAAGAGCATTTTTAGTTGTCATTCTTTAACGAAAGTGTTTTTAGAAAAAATTTTAACCTCTCATATCTTTTAATCTATTATTTTCAATATTTTTAGTTCTAAATTAAATTTTAATATTTTAAAAAAAAATGATCAATAATGAGAATGACATTGTATCACAATATAAAGTATATATTATAAATTTAAAATATAATTTATATGTTCAAAAATATTTATTTATTACGAATTTTAATTATAATATAATTTATATTATATATTCAGAAGTATTTATTTATTATAAATTTATGTTATATGAAATAAATATTTATTCTATACAATGCACAGATTAAAATATTAAGTATACTATAAATCAATTAGAGTTAGTCTAACAATGAAGAATAGTTTATACAAAATCCTAAGTTCTAATTTTATTGTTGCCATTGTACACAAAAAAAAAAACAAAACTAAAAGGTAAGATGCTTTGTGTACCAATGAACAAAAACTTACCTTCTTTATCATAAAGTCACCATATATAAATTTTTTTCAATTTCTTAGAGATAATGATTTTTCTCCTATTATGAAAATAACAAACTATTGTTTTTCTATTTAAATTTCTCTCACCTTACTATTATCATTAAATAGAATTGCAAAACTGAGATTATTATTGAATTTTAATTATTTTAATTTATTAAACAAGTATTATATTTATATATATTTAATATTTTTCTATAAACAAATTTATTAAATAGTATGAATAATTTTTTACTTTTTATGATAAAAACTTATAATCATAAAATTTACATATTGAATTTGACCCGTGCAATGTAAGGGTTAACATACTAGTTACTAGAATTTAATTTCTTACTAAATTTTCTATCCAAACAACATATTTTACCATAAAGTATTTTAAATTTCCTAAAAAAATAAATTACCCTCTTAAAATTTCTCATCCAAACACAAAGTTTTGTCCCCACTCCTTCTTTGAATTGGTTTGTTCTTAATTGATGGTTTGCTATGCAATAATTCAATAGAATGATTATGTTTGTTGCTTGTCAATAATTAGTGAATTCTTTTTGGTGATGATTTTCTCCATTTATTTATTTAATTGTTCACTTCATTCTATTTTGTTCTCAGCTATTGCTGTATATTGTCTTGCTTAGCTTATGTATTTCTTTATTCTTCTTTTTTACTTTCTTATATTCTATTTATTACAAGTGTTCAATCCAATTTTCTACATACAAGGCAATAGAGTTCTCCATTTATATCTGAACTAAAGGATAAGCTGCTTCTCCACCCAATGAAGCTACCTCTTCTGGGATTCATTACAATGTGTCGTTAATTAACTCAATTGTGCTGTTTTGTAGGGGTACATTGTTCATTTGTTTTTGTAGGGATACATGACATAACCTGTGTAGTTCTTCATAATTGGTTACTGCAGTTAAAAACTAGTTCCTTTGTTTCTTCAATAAAAGCATGTAATTCTAAGATAAATGGTTTGGTTAATTTTGGTCTTGCTTAGTTAGTAGTCTGGAATGCCATAGTACCTTTGAAAAAAAGGACATGTGCAGGTTGGAATTAGAAAAAAATAGATAAAAATGAAGAAAAACAATAGAACAGAAAAAACAGATCTTGAGTAAAGAAAATGAACCTAAATCTTGTGATCTTTGAGGAAAGGATGATCAAAGGCATGCTGTGAATTAACTAGGAATTTGCTATAAATTAACTAGGAAAAGAAAATAATATACTTTAGCTAGGACTTTGCTATGAATTAACTAGGAAAAAAAAAAAGTTGTGACATGTTCTAGAAATATGATAATTTTTGCTATAATTTAGCTACAAAATTGCTATAACAATATCCTAGCTATATAGCTAGGAAAAACAAAATTGAATATTATACCCCTACAGATTAGTTACATAATAGCTAGAAATTTTAAAAAAATAGCTATGAATTGTCTAGGATTATTTCCGTAGCTAATTTGCTACTTAGTCCATGCTAATTTTTTTTACTAGAGATTAGTTACAAATTAGCTATGATTTTGTTGTAGCTCATCTTAGAATTTCTTGTAAAGGCATGTTGACAGCAGCAGAGCTTGCAGTACTTATTTCAAACCTCAGTAGAGAATTCAGCATCTATTGGCATTCCATCAACTATGATGCTCCATTTTTAAAAACCTTTCACATCTTTGAATTCACGCGTTTTAAAGCCCTCTAGTACTTCTGAGAGAGCTTCCTCACTATCAATTTCAAATTGTTCTACTGATTGCCTGAGGTCACAATCTTAACACGTTGGTCTTCATTTTCTTTTGGACATCAAGTGGGACAAATTTACCATGTTTTCTCTTTGATCTATCACATGTCACAACATCAGTATCTGCTTTATCTTTGCTTGAGAACACGAAGGAGCAAGACAAAGAAAGTTGGGACTTGTTAGCTAATAGCTACATAGACTGATAGACCAATAGTGTTCCAACCAAGGAACTACATCCAATGATCAAGTCATGGCCTTTCAAAGGTTGGGCAATGGATTTAATTGGAAAACTCACCCTTCATTATCCAAATGACATGCTTTCATCATGGGTTTGGAATACCTCAAACAATCACAACAGATTAAAGGACAATTTTTGAAATGTAAAATGCCTCAATTATTGTAGAAAAATAGACATTTGGGCAAGTAAATAAGTAGGAAAACAACTGTATAACCGACCCCTACACTTTAAGGATTGGAGTTAGACTTGGTAGTTTCTTATTATCAATTCTCAAGATTGAGATTTGCGCTTTTTAAGTACCACTGAAGATCAACGTGGAGAATCATCCTTTCATGATGAGGATGCAGTTGAAGGATCAACTGAAGATTTAAATAAAATCTCGACTATTAGTTAAAATGGTGATCACAGGTTAGTCGATGTGAAAGTTATCCTCACCATTGTTGCCTAGCTTCCACATCATTGTAAACGTAGATTAAAGGAAATAGGATTTGATAGACAAATTTAATGAGGGAAACTACTTGAATAAGCAAATAAATATCAATTATATAACAAATTGTAAACTCTCTTGGATAGCCAAACACAACATAGACCAAACAAAAATCAAAATCATTTTCTCATTCACTATTCTTTAGTTTTGTTCGTATTTCTCTACGAGTTCAGCTGAATTGCACTTCTGAGCACTTTTGTGGCTTAGGAATCCACAACTGAAAAACAATCTTTCTTAGCGCAATTGTCTAATTGAAAAAAAACAAAATTATGTTTGCAAACAACTGATTTTTCAACCAAGTTTACTGAATTTCTCGGCTGACATTAGATCAATACGATCAACTTTTCTAATACACACTTGCGTATAATCCAAAGATTGCAAACAACCTTTAATATACAAAAAAGAAAAAAATTATTTTACTCATTGTTCAAACAAATCTTTATAACTTTAATTAACAGTAATCAATACATAAATTTCTTAATATTAAATCTCCAAATAATAATTTACACACACATAAAGGTTTTAGAAAAATAAACTCGTAAATTACTCGAGATACTAACTATTTCCTAACCATTAAGATTTAAGGTAGAAGTCTGATCATTCGAGCTTAAGTTCGTTTCGTTCCAACGTATGGTCCAAATTGTTCATATCCAAGACCAGACAATAAAAAGTGTTCGATGTGTATTTTTGCATTAGAATCTCGTGGCCCTCTCAACTCGTTTATAACGGGATGTTTGGTTTATTTATGGGTAGTCTTATTTTTAATAGTAATTATGAAAATATCATTTTTTAACATTCTCTTCACAAAATTTTAAAAGCAAATCAAAAACAAAAATGAAGTTATTTTTGTAATTATTATTGAAAGCTAGTACTTAATCATCAACAAAGTAAGAAGCCTGTTACATTGTTCCTCCTATGTACAGATTCACCCTCTACTGAAAATAGCAATATTTGGCCCTAAACTCACTCCAATATGTTCTTGCCCTACAATAATCGTAGCAAACCAAATGAAATTCTGAACATGACGAAGAATGTATGATAGCCAGCTTCTCCTTCTTGCAAGAGAGTAGAGTACTATTGGGTGTTTTCCAAATATATGATATTTCCTGACAACAAATATATATTCTGATTACATCATTGTCACAGTTCTCTGGTGGTGGGATATTTCCACCAAGCAGGTTGATAATCAGAAGATCAAACTTGCAGTATAGATTGTGAAGTACATCTGCCAGAAAGTAAGAAAAGATAGAGGAAGGAAAAGGGTAAATAGCATTAGATGGTAGAACACAGTAATTAGAACACAAGGGAAAAAGCAAACAGATTGCAATTTTTTTGGTAAATTCAAAAATTGCAAGTTGATGGGCTTATCCTCCTGATTTAAATATTGTTATTGACAGTATCCTATTTATAAGCAGATTCAAATATTATATTTATTGTAACCAAAAACAAACTAATGTAACAAAAAAATATATATTATATTTATTATTAAAATATCTGATGATATGTGGGAGATATGAGAGATTTGCTTCAAATAAGAAATTAGAGAAGTCTTTAATTAATATCAAGGGTGTAAAGATGGTAACTAGTTAAGCAAATTATTATGCGCGCTATCCTTGTATTGAATTATTAGCGAGAGAGAATGTCTTATTATAGATCCCAAGGTATACCTTCACAAGGTTTTGAGAAGTAAGAATAACGAGAAGAGAGTTGTGTGATCGAGGAAATCTAGTGTGTCAAGCACAGGCTCTTTTCTTGAAAGGACTGAAATCCCCCTTGAATTGGTATTAATATGAGATTTAGTGATGAAGCCTCCATCATCATGTGCCCTTAATCTGTAGCTTGTCTACTTAGTTTTCAGCATTCCTGCCAGCTCTGTAGCGAATGGCATATAGTTTTGGTGTGCCACCAGACAGAGAGAGTTGGGAAGATGAATATTGGCCATGTTTTCCTCTAAATTTGGCATGCAAGTTCTATAGTAAGTAACATGTCAAGCAAAGTTCTAAAGGAAGTAACAAGTTAAGCAAATTCTTGTGTTATACATGTATAAGGAAATTATTTGAGGCATGAGAATAATAGTGTGAGAGATTGCCTAATAAAAGATTCAAGGGGTAAACCTTCACAAGGTTTTGAGATGGAAGTATAGCGAGGGGATGACTATACATTGAGGAAATGAGAAAGCTGTACACTGAGGAAATTGAAAGTCCCCTGCAAACATTATCTTGTAGTTTAAATAGTAAATTTGACTTCTCATCCGTGGACCTAAGTGTGTTGGGCCAAACCATGTTGAACTTTATGGATGATTTGTGTGATGTCTTTCCTTATTAGAATTTATGCAAGCATGTGGACGAAGGGATGTGGCATTCCCCAACACCCATAGGGCCATAGTGCCTACTAAATGGGAGTTATAAACTGCTGAATTTAAAAAGCAAACCTGCTTTTCAAGCTAGCTCTGATCTTGCAGGGCCTGAAATCTCCCTTGAATTAATTTTAATCTCTGCCAGAGGATTAGTGATGAAGCTTCCATCACCATGGACCCCAAATCTGTGGCTTGTCAACTTAGTTTTGGCATTCCTATTAGCTCTGTAATGACTGAAAGCTAGTGATGGAGTGCCACCAGATTTAGCGAGTCGGTAGGATGAATACCGGCCCGGTGTTTTCTTCCAGAATTTGGAGCTTAAAAATTCAGCACCAGGTATCAGGCAACATGTATTCTTAGGAGCATCAGATTTAGTTATCCTTCCACTTGATACAGCCAAATCATAAGAGATATCATCCAATGCCAACTCGAGGCCATGCACACGAGTCTCTAAAGAACGCATTCCATTTTCAGAGCTCCCAATGAATTTCTGTAAGAATATGGTGGATATTGTCAGACATACTCATCATGCGAGAGTTGGCACAGGCTACATATACACAGACATATATAAAGGAGGAGGAATTTTAAATACAGCATGGATATTAAGCACTAACCAGTAAACATTTTTTCCAAAAAATTGCAGACATATGTTGAGCTAAACAGATTAAAAAACTTTGTCCGAGGGAAAGTGTTTTTAAGAATATGGAACAAACCTGTAGAAGATCAAGCAGACCTGACTGCTGCTTCTCAATTTGAACTAATTGTGCACGAATCAAAGATAATTCCTCACTCTCTTTGTCATTCCTATGGAGATCTTTAGTTACATTACTGACAGGACCTGAGTCTTGACTCTCTTCAGAACAAGGAACGACACGAGATCCAGCTTTGGATCCACCAAATTTATGCATCTTGTCATCAGGATTTTTATCAAATAGAGCCCGTTTTGTTTCTGACTTAAAAAATCTGCTTTTATCCTTTTTGCTTCTTTCCAAAACATCTTCATCCCTCTGCTGATGTTCACCACAATCAGGAACATTTGACACAGCAATTCGAACATCCCAATGGTTATGGCTCAGTTTCTGCAAAACACCTGAACTCATCCGATTGCCACTTAATGCACTCATCCTTTTAGCATTCCTAGCAGCAGATCTATCTGATGGAGTTGATTTGCTAACTGGGCTCGATTTCTTCCTCAATTTACTCATTACAGAACCTGGGCTACATGAATTTTGAGAGACAGGAGGATAGCGCCCATCACTTGCATTCTCTGTGCAAAAAAAAAAAAAAAACAGCTCAAAGCCAGAAATGCATGATAAAAACAACCAATGATACTTATATATACCACAAAAAAAAAATCTAGATCAAACAACTTTTAATTAATGCAAGATCAAATAACCCTACATCAACCACAACCTTTATTTAACATGATTTCCTTTTCAGAACTAATCAGGAAACACAACATGACCAGAGTTTCCTAATTCAATTCAGAAATGGATTCACTACAGTCACTTTTCCACGTATTCACACATTCAGTGAATTTGTAACCATTGAATGGAGATCAGATGGCTCCAATCACGAATGCATGTTTTAAGTCCAATTTGCCAAGATAAAATATGATTCGTCCAATTTAGAAATGGATTCACTACAGTCACTTTTCCACGCATTCACACATCCAGTGAATTGTAACCATTGAATGGAGATCGCATGGCTCAGATCACGAATGCATGTTTTAAGTCCAATTTATGGAGATAAAATATGATTCGTCCAATCTTCATGGTCGATTCTGATCTACTGACTGCATGAATGCATGAAGAGTGACTGCAGGGAATCATAATCCATTCAATTCACACAAAGTGATCTGACACTTGTCGATCACAACGGCAAAAAATCCAAACAAACACTAGATATAGATAAATCAATACCCTTCGAAGAAGACTGCGATTGAGGAGGCGGAGAGAACTCATCCGAAACATCAGGAATCTGCCTCCACGCCTCCAACATCTGATTCATAACCTCCCGAACCAACTTTACCTACACACAAACAAGACACAAACTCAATTCACCTCCAAACACTGTTCCAGAACAACAATTGCAGCCACATGATCACGACATAAATAATTGCAACCGCATTTGCTCGCAATTTCATGCAATTTTAGCAACCGCAACACAAACACGACTTCAATTTAAAACCTCCTCTCAAAACTACCATAAATAAACACATTGCTTAGGTACCCCACCAAGGCACTTTTTAAGGACAAAACGAGCTAAGGCGAACAATACCTCAGATATGGTGAACCTAAAGAACTCGTGTTCGGAACATAAACAAAGAACAAAAGAAGAGATACTGTGAATTTTTCTAAACACCTTATCAAATCGGCGATCCTCGAAGACTTTCAAACATCCAGCCTTGAACTCCGGCAAGAGGTCCCTCTCCACAATCGCGAGCTTCTTCAACGCCTCGGCGGCACCCTTCCTCGTGGCCCAGTCCTCGCTGTTCAGCGCCTCCACGAGGCACGGCACCAAATTCCTCAACGCGCCGCGACTCGACGCGCCGCCGGCCTCCACGACGCTTCCGGCGAGCGCCAGCAGCGCGGGCTTGGCCCTAAACACCTTGCTCTTCAGAAGCTTCTCGAGCCTCGGGAGGAGCCTCGCCAGCCTGGCCGGGTCCGGATCCGGAGCCCCGCCGATCGCGGAGGCCAGACACAGCGCCGCGCCGGCCTGCGAGTGCGGCTCCTGCTCCGTGAACAGCGCCTCGGCCAGCGGCTTCAGGAACGCGGAAAACGGCTGCCTCGTCACGCGCGCCGACAGCGCGGCGACGGAGTCGGCGCACGCGGCTCGCACCGACGAGTCCGGGTCGCGGAGGCGGCGCACGAGGTTGGCGAGGATCTTGGCGACGAAGGGCGAGAGCGCGTCGCCGTGCGCGTGGGAGAGGGTGGCCACGAGGCGCACGCACTGTTTGCGGACGGGGGTTTTGTCCGAGGCGTCGGCGGAGTGAATGCAGGAGAGGAACACCGGAACGGAGTGCGGGTCCAGGGTTCGCGCGATGGACTCGAGCTCCGCGGCTCCCGCGGTTTGAGTGTCGCGGTCCGAGAGCTTCGTGAGGCACGTGAGCACCCTCTGCTTTACGCTCTGCGAGTGGGTTGTGGAGGGAGGCATTGTCGTTTTGCGGTTGAGGCTAGACGTGGAACGACGGAGCTGCTTACAGTTCCGACCGCATTGCCGGGGAGCGGTTGGCTTCGCGGTATGGTCGCGCACTCAATGCGACAACGCGTTCTTGGCTTTTTTAACTGTCACGTACGGGAACACTGGGAATGGGAATGATTATGCGGGGAAGGAGAACGGCATGTCGTTTTCTTGATTGTGTGAGGTTTGCCGTTTGTGCAGATAAAACGACAAAAGATTTGCCGTTTCTTTCTTTCTTTCTTTGAGAACCTGACACTATTAGTTTACTAGTGTTATTTTTATTTTTTGATACAGTAGTTAACTAGTGTTTACTATCAAGCTTTGCTTGGGCTTTTGACAAAATTTCCCGGGTTTTAAGTTAATATTGCAAAGTTCAGAGATGTATCAAGGGTTATTTTTACCGGAAGAAGAGATATCCGGTATCGAATATAAGAAGAAAAAAACTAGCGTATGCTAATTAAGAAAATTAATTACCATCATTTAATTTTACTAATTTTATGTAAAAAATAAATATTTTTTGTAAATTTTTCTTCATTAAAATTTGATATCAAGTATAAAAAAGATCATTAGAAATACAAACTCAAGTAAATAAAAAGGAATTTTAGGAATGAGTTCATTAAATAGGATAAAATTAGTTGAGATTTGTTTATCTTTGAGACCAATACATATGAAGTTTTTTATACTTATATTTAAGACCAGAAGGAGTAAATATTGGAGGTTAAATTTTATCATGAATAATTAAAATGAAAATGAAAAAAATTATGTAATTTTTTAAAATACTCACGTGATTTTGAACAATTTACAATCTTAATAGTTTATATATAATTATACTATTGTGATTTATTCCTAACAGATTTCTCACGAGTGTCAGCTTAAGTTATGGAAGTATGAGATGTGTTACATATATAACAATTTGTACAATAATACTTTTTTTATATCTATTTATTTCTTGCATATTATTCATATAACAATTTGTACAATAACTTTTTTTTTATTACAACAAAAAAATATTGTTGTATAAATTTCTCTAAAATATTAGCTTTATTGTGGCTGGTTAATCTGGGGCTCAAGAAAGTTGGTTTTTATTACTGAATTTCTAAATCATGCCACGTGTATAGAAGGCTTCTTAACTGCTAGCACAGTGGTAGCGACCCAACACCATAAAGGGGGTGAATGTCATCGGGACCATGGGAGTAATGGCAGCACTGGGAAAATAATTATGATTAGGAAAAAAACGTAGATACAATTCTTTGATGTTTTTGGTGTTATTGTTTAATTAAAATTAGAGTTTCACCTCAGTAATTTATATTAATCTTTAATGCATGTAGATTATCGAAATAAAACTCTAATTTTAATTGGACAATAGTATTATAAACATATAAAAACTATACTTAAGTTTTGTCCTAATTATTATTATCATGGGAGTAATGTCCTCAGGATTTCGTATTGCATCCTAGCAGCGTAGAGAGAAATTATTGTGAGCCTAAAGTAGATAACTAGTGCAAAGGTAGGTAGAGAAAATTTCTAAACTTCGTGTTGGAAAATCACCTATAACTCTACTTTAAATCTCACATCTTATAAAACCCTTTAAATTTTATTAAATTTTCACGAATTTTTTATCTCTGAATTTTTATAATTAGTTAACATCTCAAATTCATCATAAACTGATAAATATTTAAATAAAAATAATAATTTAAAGGTTTTAAGTAAAAAAAATCAACAAAAAAATAAATTTACTTAATTTATAAAATAAAGAGACTTAATTAATCTTACAGAGTTTAAACTGTAGGAATAAAATTGCAATCAAACGTAATAAATAATATTATCTTTAGAATTTAAAATGATAAATAAATAAAAACAATTTTTTAAAATAACAGATAAAAAATGAAAATAATATACTAACTATATCACAGGAATGTTTTCGCGAAAAAGAAAATAAAATAAGTGAATGAGGGATGGAATCATTAATGATGTGTAATGGATGACATTTAGGTATAACATTGTTATTAAGGTGTCACGTGGTGATGCCTGGGCGTTGTCATGCAAAAGTTACTATACTCACACTATATTGCTGAGTTTTACTACACATAGGCTCCTATCATTGCTTTTCTTGTGAGTGAGCGGTGTGGTTGTCGGCACGAAGAGTGAAGTATTAATTGCTTCAAGTGGTCAAACGGGTTTTCCGCATGATGCTAGCAGAAAAGGTTTAGGTGTGGTATTTTTGGTGTTTGTAATATTATATTTTAATTAAAATTAAAATTTTATTTTGATAATTCATATATTAAAAATATATAAATTATTGAAGTGTAATTTTAATTAAAAAATAACACTATAAATGTTTAAAGAATAATACTTAAATTTTGTCTAACTTAACATTACATTTTCAATTTATCATAATTATGGGGTGGGAATAACTAACAATAAAGAATACTACATAAATACATGGGTCTCTGAACGAATTTTTGTCTTCGAATGCTAGCCTTCAGGTGAAAATATGAAATAAAATGCCAATTAACCAATTTAAACAAGAGTTTAATTGATATATAATGTCAATATAAAATATTTTATACTATCAATTACTTAAAAAACAGTTTTTGTATGATTTTTAGTTTTTATTATCAAAGTCAACAAGCTCACCATATATTATAATTTTTAATTGAATAACAGCGTAAAAAAACATATATTTTCTCTTTAAACAAATGAATGAGAACTTGTGAAAGTTAATTTGTATTCCGTTACTAATTAAAGGGAAAGTCGTTTATCAGAATCCTATGTCATAGACTTCTTTTTCCTCCAAAGTATACGCTACTTTAGCCTTTGTTTAGTAAAGATAAGAAAAAGAAATAAGTAAGAAATAAGTTAAGAAGTGAAAAATAAATAAAAAATAATTTAAAATTTTAGGTTGTTTGGTAAGAAAAAAATAGAGAATAAATAGAGAGGTAAATGAAAGTAGGTAAAAAATAAAATATAAATAAGTAATGGGGCCTACAAAATTTTTAAAAAATTTTCTTCCATTGCCATTAAACCAAACCACCTATATTTTCAAAAATTCAAAAATTTCTTCCCCTCTTCTCTCCTCTCCACTGTAACAAACATATCGTTAGTTACTGAATTATTAACAATGAATGGCAAGTGTTACCAATATTTAAAACTAATATATTTATCAATATATCCGTCATACTTGACATTTGAACGTAGCATCATGGCAAAGAAGAAATTAAAACTCAGATAGGGTTATTAATTAAGATCTTAGCTCTAATATCATTAATCACACAATAGTATATATATTAATTGTGAATTAATTAATATCCCTCAACTATAATTTAAGATGACCATGGTAATAATTCGGTATATTATTGTTGTCTTGTCCTCGGTAAATGGGATTTGGCATTCGTTATGACCCATATCCTTTATTTGCATAACCATTGTTATTAGTAATCAAATTAATTAGCTGCAACTTATCATAATGGTGTGGATGTATCATACTGTATATTGTACTTAAGCAACATACAATTATCAAGGTGCTAAAATGATTCAATGTTGAACCTACTGATAGTGGGTCTTAACCTCCGCACCAACCTTTCTTCTTTAAACATACAAATAGTTGTAAAGAGCATCCATCGACGGAAAAAGCAGGCCTAGCTCTGAAAAAGACAATCCCGGTATTGTTGTTAGTTAGAGCTATCATTCAGATCAAATAAATATGAATAATGAACAGTGTGGCATGTGTATGCATTTCATCACCTTTTTAACGAGGGGAAAGAAAAGAAGTCGACAAAGAAGAGAGAAAGGCTGCACTGTAGAAGTTCATCTTTTCCTATTATGCGTTGGATCGCAAAAATTGCTTAAGTTGGTACTGTGTGACAAATTGAAAGGCGATTTGGCATATTAATTTGGTCCCAATAGGGATTTACAATTGTCGGTTGGACCGAAAGGGACAACTACGGTTTGAATAATTCATTTGCTTTTATTTAGTAAATGATCAAATGTAGACAAGAAAATTTAATTATCGAAATAAGTTGGTGACGAAATTAAATTTACTTCCTTGCTGCTTTGAATTTGGTTAGGAAATGATCAAACAAAAGTAGCAAAATGCCTCTAACACGAAATATTCAACTCAATCACGTTAAGGCATTTATTAATTAATAAAATGAACCCAAAATTGAAAAGTAAATAAGGTACCGATTACGGAATGTACAACCAGTGGCGTAAAAACCCGGCTTCATAATCATTAAGATTCGCGTAAGATTTGTTTTTATTTGTTTCCTAATCTGAAAACCATGTTTTACCATGTGATGGATATGCTTGTCTAACTTCCAAATAAAAGAACGTATGTGAAGTTTTGAACTAATTACTCATCTAAAAAAACGTTTTGAACTGATTGGGTCCGTCCAGAACCAAGATCTAGGTAGTAGCAATCTTTGGTCAGGTGATAAACTTGATGATGATAGCAATTACAGTCATTCACACAAGATTGAAGGAAAAGGACTACTAGTCTTCAATTCTGAATTGGTGACTGGTGAGTAATGCATAATTATATATATATATATATTGGTGGAAAGTTAGGCATTGTCGTATCTGTTTGTCCACATTTTTTATTCTTAAAATTAAATTTGTTACATATATAGTAAGCGTGGTTTTTTTAACTGATAAGGCAAGTTGAATTAGAATAATAAGATGGTTTGTAATAACAACTAAATGTAATAATAGGATGATTACCATGTACTAAATATGTGTTGCAGGATAAAGGACCGATTTCAATTGATGAAATCAAGGGTGAGCATAAGAAAAGAAGAAAGGAAATTGGTGGTCGTGCAAAAGTAAAGGATAAGAAGCATATGTCATCTAAATGTAACTCTATAAGTTGATTGTCAATTTTATGAATGAAATGGTGATATGTGATTCTGCATGTGTTTGTGTTTGCATTTGATTTTGAATTGAGCAGTTTAAAATTATGTACAAAAACTTAAATGTAAAAGCAATGGTGAAACTGAAGCCAAAGATGCGAACCCTAATTGCTCTACACAAAGGTCTATTAATGAAGTTAAACCATCTGGTACCTTTACTACTAATAATCAACAGATCTAGGAAAATGTCTATTCATTACCCCCTATTCATTACCCCCCTCAACATGCCTAGACGTTTCCTCCTTTTGCATCAACACGGGGGATGACTTTGCCTCCTGTTTATGGACTAGTTCCTTTCTACCCACAAATTCCCCAAATCCCAATCTTCCTTGATCCAAATACAATGCATATGACTACAGTAACTTAATTAGTTCCAAATTGATCGTGTTATTTTTCAAATTAATTTTGTGGTATTTCATTTAATTTTTAATTATATGTTGTTTTAGAATTATAGTCATATGCAGAACTTTTCTAGGGGGACTGGTTTGTACGATTTACTTCAACAAGTCATGAAAGGTGGATGTGGAAGTAGTAAGTTTTTTTTACCTTTTTCTTTCTTATTATAAGATTATTTTCAATCGGTGATTTTGAATGTATTAGGTTAAATATGGGTGGAAATTCAACTGAAAGACATTGATGATTGGAGAAGTTCTATTTTTTATAATTATGAAGAGGTAATTTTGATTTGTCTTTATTTGAATTTTTTAATTTTTTATTATGAATCGGTATATTTGTCTAGTTATTTGATGTTTACTTTGTTTGTGTTATGACTAGTAATCTTGATTTTCTTGTATTTTACAGGCATTGGGGTGTGTTGGAGCATTGGCTTATTTGCATATCTATTCTTATGATGTTACTGTTCACTCTATATTCATTTATTTTGACATTTTTTTTGTCTTAACTGTTTCCTAAATGAATGTTTAATAGTCACTGCAGTTTGTGCCATATGGTGTAAAACACAAAAATAACACAAGAAGGGGGGGTTAAATTGTGTTATTTAAAAATTTTTCACAAAAACCTTTTTCAAGAAAGTTTTCGTCTGAAGAGTTAAACAAAAAGTTTTGAAAAGATGTTTAAAGAAAGATTAAGGAAAAATGTAATCCAGAGAAACACAAGGAGTTTATACTGGTTCGTCTCATTCCAAAAACTACGTCTAGTTCTTGGCAAACTACCAAGTTCCACTAATTAAAACAAGATACAATTATTCTTTTATCCAAGCCTCTTCAGGCTCAACCCAAGTAGTCTTTGACTTGTTTCTGCAAGCAAAACCCAAGTATTCTTTGAATCACAACCTCTTCATGCTTCTACCAATTTCTTAGAGAAATGGTTGATTGTACTTAAGCTAACGTCTTATCAAACGAATATACACTAAAGCTCAGGAAAGCATTTACAAGCAATGTATTCAGAGATTACAAGTTGAGATAAAGTTTTTCAAAAGTTCCATAGTGATTGAGGTCTTTTCTTCTATTTATAGGATTCTACCAAAAGTACCCGTTGTGAGATCTATTGGAGACATCCTTCATCTGACATTGTAAAAGCATAAAAAAGTCAATGGACCATTAAATGCAGCAATTAATGTCTTTCACCAATCAGTCACTCTGATAAAATAAAGCAGTCTGCTTATCTAACCTTTCTCGTACTCAATCTTGTTGCAGTGGGTATATTTGCTTTTCGTACTAACATTTGTGTACAAATTCCTCCTTTTATGCATAAAATAGGCTTTTCTCAAGGATAGGTATGTAGACGTCTTTTCTATCAAGGTGGTTTACGCTTTTCATCTAAAAGGAGTTAGTAATTGAATCTTAAAAAAAAAAAATGATCAGACGATAGTGAAGTTATGCAATACAAGCGGGCAATCAAACAATTGTTCATAAGACTGTTTGTTATTATCAAAATAATAAGGGTCATAAATTTGTCCTTGTCTTAACACATGGTAATTGTATTTATGTTTTAAGGTAAGTGTATACAATACACAAGTAGATATTGTGTTTGTAGTTTTGAATGTTAAGAAACATTAATGCTTTAAAATCATGTTAACAATTTGATAATGTGGGTTTATAAGTGTAAAAGATAACTTTATTTCGATTACCAAGTATTCTCTTTAATAGTTTATATCCTCTTTGTCTATTAATTATTGTTGTTCAGTCAACTAGTTGTCTGTATCTCATTAAACATCAAAATATGCAATGTCTTCCGTTGATTTGGGCATATGGGGTATGGTTGATAATTTCATCATGTCAGTTCTATTGAAAAAGTAGAAAGGCTCTAATGAATGGCTTCTTTAGGTTCTACATATGACTAGAACATTAATGGGAGTTTGGAAGTCTAATTTTAAAATGATTATACCCTGTATCATAAAATTGTGACTTCACAAGACTATCAATGGTGAAGCCTAATGCACTTTCTTGTTTAACGAAAGAGTTTTTTGTGGACTATTAAAAATTTGGATTTTGAAACTCAAATGACTCCTCCGTCAAGGTTTGAACACTTCTTTTATTCTTTGCCTTAGATTTGGCTCATACCTTGGTGTTAATGACGTACAGTTAGAACCACAGGCTAAATGACATAAATTTGACACATTGCCCTCAAATTTGATACATTTCAGCATTATCTACTATAACAAGTGCCTCAGTTACATTCCTATAAAAGGCTACTAAGTTTCAATGGTAAAGTATCATACACATTCCATGACATGTGCCCTCCATGTATTTTACCAATTATTATCCATTGTAAAAATCTAAGTGTTATCATGGCTTAAATTTTGGGCAACATATCAAATACAACACCAAGAATATTGAGATGGACTAGTGCCTACTAAGAAAATGTGTGATTTTATGCTAGTCAATTATCTAGTGTATTGCTCAATAAAGAGTGTTCCTCACAAATAAACAAAGTTCAAAATCAACATGTGTTTATTTCCAAAACAGTAGAGATTAACATCAAATATTACAATGGAAGTTTGAAACAGCAAATGACAACATGTCCCAAAGCAAGAATTTGAGGGGTTTAATTTCACGATGTCCCAAACATGTGAAAGTTTGAAACTCATTCAGCACAAGGAAAGAGCTCACTTCCTAATTAAACATTGTTCTTGTTAATTATGTTCCTTGTCCTACATAATTCATGATTTCATTTGCAAAAGACAATTAAAAATTAATTGTTCATTAACCCCGAAAATATTGATTTAGAGATCTTAAAAGAGTCCATGAAATGCTCGTCATTGCTTTTAATAGTCCATCATACTCCTGATATGCGTCACAACATGGCTTTGTGTCACTCACTAATGGGGTAAAGGGAACTTGGCTTTGTGCCACTCACTAAGGGCCCAATTGGCATAATTAACAACAATAAAATAAAAATAAAAAGGCTTCAACCTTAACGAAAAAACACCCAAATTAACCCTTTTAGCATAAAATAAATTAATCATAAATAAATAAATAAACAAAATAAGTTTATGAAAATTAAATTATTTCAATTCGAGTTTACAAAATTAAAACTTTAAGTGTAATAAGCTTAAATTGACCTTTTTTTAGAAATTCAACTAAGTTCGTTTTAACAATTTATTGAATAAAAAAATAATGAACATGCTTATTTCTAATCAAGAAGTAAAAAAGGAATCAAAATAAATAATTGTATTTAAATAAAATAACATCAGGCCATGAAATTGAACACGATGAATCTATGACTAAAAAGGCACAAAAATGTATATGATCACCATCGGGTAAAAGAGCGAGCTTTTATATTCCATTATCTTGTTTCAATTTTTTTTATCTTAGCTTTCTTAAGCAAAACAGATATTGATTTCTAAATCTATTTTAGCTACATGATTTTAATCCCCCCTAATTCACGTTTGTCATTTATAGAAAATTATTTTCGTTTGGGTATTTGTTTTATCATAAAATTTTACTTAAGAAAAAAAATGTATCCTTTCTATATTTTACTAAATAGACCTCGACTAGCACTTCTATTCAAACCCTACATTAATTAACACATGCTTAGGAGGAAAATAATAACCCACAAAATAAACTTATATATGCAAGGAAATGTTAAATAGATCATAAAGTAATATAGATATAATAATTATATCTGAAATTCTAAAAATGAACCCTTTATAACTAAAAAAGGTAGTGCAGAAGCAATATAGTAAATTCACAAAAGCTTATTCACATTGTGTTGATCTTAATGACAAGGAATTCAAGGTCGTCAACTTTTGTCAACTTCAATGTTTGGCCCTTTTTGTATTTCTTTCATTTAATGAGGTGGCCCCATGCTTTACCAAGTGAGCATTCAATTTTATATCATGCACGTTTCTTTAGAATTTCGTATTCAAACTTATCCTTAGCATCGTCCATCAAAACAATGTTTATAGGAATCCACGCTCCATGCTGTAACAAATTTGATAGTTATTTCCTACAATTATTACACATAAAGCTTTCTATATTAGAATGCACTTTAAAGTGTACATATGTCAAATGTGATAAACAAGAAAAAAAATATTGGTTTAACCAACCTAGGATATACTTCCAATAGCTTCCATTTTAGACAACTTTACAGGCCAAAAATTCACTTGATTTTCTTCCCCATTAACAAGTGCTAAATTGTTGTTATTAGGTATTTCTACTTCAACATTGGTGGTTCCCTTTCCTTCCACACCACAGAATGTCATTTTCATATTACTTAAATAAAACTAAAGAATATTTTGAATCTTATAATAAACATACTTCAATTTTATTAATATATAGATTACTAACCTCAGTGATGATTTAATATCCCCCATGTGTGTGTCATCCTCTTTTGGTGGTATGTCCCCTTCAGGATTTGTGATCCCATCTCCATCCATCCTACTTGATATTTTCATAATAAAAAAAATTAATAACATGTATTTTTTATTTAACTTAGTACAATATTATGAATTATAGTGTCTACTTACGTAGGTGATGCTAACATATCACCCACGTGTGTTTCTAGATAAAATATTTCTTCCCTAGACAACTTAAAGATCCACATATCAAAATGGTTACAACCTCTATAGAAGAATACTACATTATACAAAGTTGACAACCCATAAAAAGTAGCTAACTTAACGAGACTAATAAACATTGCAGCTGGACCTAACACTTTGAACTGAAGGTAGATTGTATTTCCTTTGGGGTCACTTATGAAGCATTCCCTAACATTAATCATGTCCTTGCACGATTTGTAAAAACATGTAGTGAATTCTAATTCAATCCTACATGAAAACCCAAAACAAATTAAATGGAATATATGTCCATTCTTATAATAAAATGAACCATATTAAACACCATTATTTACCTTTTGGGGCCGAAATTGAGCCCTGAATTGTCCCAAAGGATAGTTTTGGTCACAATCACTTGAACCATCCATCCTTAATGATTATAGAAATAATAGAAACAACTTTAGTTAATTAATATGTACTGATATACACATTATTCTTTATACTTACATATACAAAATTAGTGGCAGTTGATGGGATAAATAGGGAAAACGATTTTTTATGTCAAGAACAAATTACTATTTATTTACATGTATATGAGTACACACTTCTTCAACATTCCTATTCTTGCATATGCAAGTCTGACACATACAATAACTCACAACTACAAATACTGAGAATAACACAAAACAGGAAAGGAAAATAGTAGTTGAAATGATATTGAAAAGGATGAAAAAAGAAAGTTTTAGAATGAGAAGTTAAGGATGGATGATACCCTTTTCGACTTCTTTATCTGGCTTCGGTGTGTGAGGATGGAGTTCTGAATCTTAACACCTTTCGATGAATTGTCGAAGTGAACTACAACAAAGATATATTAGCTTTATATTAAAAGTCCTTTTGGTTTAATGCATTGTGTGGGTTTCAGTGCTATGGTGTATGAGAATGTTTTAAACTGAAAAGGCTAAACAATTCACTACATATAACTAATTAGTTCAAATAAAGAAGACGAAGGGGTTTCTATTTATTTGTTTATTATTTATTTTCTTAAGTTTTTTTTACATTAGCATAGGTAGTGACACATATTTCTAAAAAAGCAAAAAAGAGTGAGACATACATTAAATTTCTTTATAAATGTTAATTACTCATTGGACCAACTGACGGTGACAATGTTAGTTTTTATGTATTTATTAAATTATAAAATTATTTTAAAATTATATTTGGGATTCAGTGGTGCTATGTGTGACAATGTTCTTAAATGAATAAACTTAACACTATTGTACAATTTGTGATAACTTATCACATCATATAGAGAAGACAAAAGGTTTCTTTTTAGAAGTCAGAATATGTGGTGACACAAGTTTTAAAGATTAAAGAAAAAATAAAAGGAGAGGGAGGATACAAAAATTAAATTTGCGTATAAACATTGCATCCCCATTGGTCTACTAATTAGTAACCATGTTAACTTATATATTTATAAAAATAAAAATATATATTTAACTAATCTATTACTGTATATTTATTTAATTTATTTAATGTATAATTAATAAATTAATAAACTATAAATTTATTTTATTTACTTTATATTATTTATTATTATTATCTTTGTTTTTACATAATTATAATATTATTAATACTCATAACAATTATGATATGTAAGAGATTTTATATCTATGAGTTATAATTGTAATATTTTGTATTACGATTTATAAAACAAATATATGCCTTCAATCATTCCCCATTCTAAGATGCACATGACTAAATGTACATTTAATTGTGTTTTTTTTTATCAAAACCCTAAGCTGAGAACCGACTTTCACATTTAATAATACTTATAAGGTTTATCATATACAATCAGTGTCCAGTCAACTCTGTTAGTTGTCCAATTGAGAAATGTAACTATCAGTGGTGAAGGTGACCATTGATATAGCTACAATTGGTCAAAACACTAAGCTGAGGACCGTATTTCAAATTTAATAATACTTATAGGATAAGTCGTATGAAGTTAGTGTGCAATTAATTATGTTAGTCATCCAACTTTTACAAACATGACTATCAATGGTGAGGTTGAAATAAGAAAAAGTGCACAAGAAGGGAGGGTTGAATTGTGCGTTTAAAAACTTTTTCGAAACAAGTAGATCAGTTTGAAAAACGTTTTCAAGCATAGGAATAGAGAGAAGAAAACACAGAAAGTTTTATACTGGTTCACTTAACTTGAGCTACGTCTAGTCCCTTCACCCAGAAGGTATCCACTAACCAACCTTAGGTTACAAGTATTGTTCGCGGCCTCTTTAGGCTTTACAACGCAATCACCCTAGATTGCTTAATACAAGTATTCTTTTACACTAAGCTTCTCTAGGCTTTCACAACACAACAAGTATTTAAAGAAAAAAAACAACTCACGTAGTGAGGATTTGAAAGATTAAGCTCAAGATCACTTTGAGGATCTTTTCAAGATTTTTGCTATCATCCACTGGACGCTTCTATCAGAGTATTACAAAAGTATTTATGTTCTTGTTCTTTTTCACAGACTTCGCCTTTTTCTTTTCACTTCACTACTAAGCTTCTTCGTAGGTGCATGTATATATAGTCTTTAGGGAAAAGATTCGTTGTAGAAGACTTTGACTTCGTTATGCAATGAAAAGCGTGCAAACTATCCTTTCAGAGAGGTCAGGCATGACAGCTTTTAGATTTGCACTAAAAAGGAAGGTGCAGGACTGCGCTAGCGGTCTACTCTTCTAAACATTCTTCATTTGTCTTGGTAGCTTGATAAGTTAACTTGCTTTATCTATTCTGCTGCGCTTTTGCATTGAAATGATGTTGATGCTATTTAATGCTTCAAACAAATTTGAATGTTAGTTCACAGAAGTAGTAATATGTCAGTTTTGAGGAAGACTTAGCATAAATCAAATTGACGTTCAAATTAAAAACTTAGCCGTTTGAATATATGATCTTGGAGGCTTGTATGAGTTTATTTATCGGACGGTCGCCTTCAGTTTTGTTCAACTGGACGGTCCTCTTTGGCGAGTCTTCTGGACGGTCTTTAACATATCTACTGGACAGTCTTTAACACGTCTACTGGACGGTCCTTAACATGTCAACTGGACGGTCCTTTTTGGCGAGTCTTTTTCTTAGCTGTGACAGGGTTAGTCTATACGCGCAAATTTGAACATTAATAAGCTTGTTATCTTCAAAATATTGAGGGTTTAGACGCTTCTACGTCTTTGGTTCCAACAATCTCCCCCTTTTTGATGATGACAAACCTTATTAATTTTTAAGTTTTTGCTAGAGAATAAAGAAGCACATAAAGGAGTTTTCGAAAGACTTACTATGCTCCCCCTAAGTCGGATATTCCAAGTTTTGTATACTTGAGACACAAGATATCAGCTTGAATCCATATCAAATATCATACCAAGTATCAAGCATATTATATATAACAGATATAGGACTTAATATAAGCAGAGCAATACTCGAAGTAAAGCAGATCAACTATGTATTTTATTTAGCTATTCAGAGCATAAATTTGACAAGAACATATGTAAAAAAATGTGACAAAAGCAAAAAGGAAAAACAAAAACATAAAACATAATGCTTTCTCCCCCTTTGTCGTTAGCGAAAACAAGACAATAAAAAAAAGAGTCGTCATCACAGTTACTGTGGCGGTGGCAGAGGAGGAGAAGGTTGAAAAGGATGGAGGAAGGCTTGTTGGTTCTGGAGATTTTGGTGAGGAAGAGTGAAAATAGGTTGAAGTTGGGTGGCAACATATTGTTGAATGGCGGGGTCAACAGATGGGATGGATGAAGGGGCGGAGGTAGAGATAGGGAGGCTGGCGGAGGTTTGGGAGCCAGGAGTAGGCGATGGTAGAGGTGTAGGTGATAATGGTTGAAAAGGTGGAAGAACTTCAGAAAGGGGAGGAGGTGCTTCTAGAAACTTTAGGTTTGGCACAGCAAGTTGGTAAGGACGAGGAGGGGTCCAAGGGTAGGGCGGTTGGAAGTTGTTGATGTGAGTAAAGGCAGCAATCAAAGTGTATAGAATAGAAGTTTCTGTACCAAGGAGTGGACGCCCATCTGGTGGACGGACAAAGGCAGCTGAAGTGTCCAAAAAATGAAAGACACGAGCTGGACGCTGCGTGAATTCACAGTTTGTTGCAGTGGGGATATCAGCCTTGTCGTCTGTTGAAATGCCACTGCTGGACGCTTCTTATTCGCATAGGAACATATATTGATGCCAGAAGCGTTCAGCATTGGTCTCGTCCATGTCTATATGAAGACGCTGAGCTAAAAACCATTCACGGGAATGGGTTAGATGTTGTTGAAATGCAGCTCGGGACGGTAAAGACAAAGATGGTGCCTTGGTCAGAATTTTCTTCTTCTTACGGTTTTCATCTATGATTAACAGTCTTGGACAGACGCGGTCTGGTTGGATGCGGATGGATGTGGAAGGTCAGATATGTTGGGATGGAGGAATAAACAACTGATACTTCAAGAACGCTGAACCTTTGAGAATGTTGCAGAACATATGCTCAAGGGCAGATGGAAAAAATCCATCTTCTTTCAGATCTATAGGCCGAAACTTCAAATCTGCAGGCCGTAGATGAATGATCCGCTCGTCCTCTGGTCTTCTTTGTTGTAGAGCTTTCTCGGTGTCTTCGACTGGAGGTACTCTGTGTTGAAGTACTCCAGGAGGATGAGCATTTATGCACCAAGCTCGTACAACTCTAGGATACCTCCGTCTGATAAACCGCTTAAGCGGCAAGTGTTCAATGGCTCCAGGAGGTAGTACCAGATATTCTTCTGAAGGTTGATGGACATAGTCATCCATATACTTCTCCATATTGATCGGAGAGTAGTCAAAATCGAAGTCTGGTTCAGGGAGCTCTAGACGTAGAATGATGGCATCGTCGTCCAAGAGGTTTTGAGAATTGTCTTCAACAAAAAGTAGAGGCCATTTCTGTTTGGTTTGCACCAAGGTTTCTGAGGAAGGGGTAGGGAAAGGGATGATGGTTGAGGAGGGAGGTGATTTAGGAGGTTTAATGAAGAGATAAGATTTTGAGATACCGGGGGTAGGAATGGTGTAGGTATAACCTTTATCACCAGGCAACAACATTTCTGGTTCAGGTGTGGCTTGTGTTTCGGTTTGTGGTTGGGTAAGAGGTTCATATGGTTCAATGAGGATAGATTCAATAAAATCATTTATAGGTCAAGAGAGGAAAGCTTACGTTTCTTAGACTGTGTTTCCCCTGGTAGTGTGTCTGCTGGTCGTTTTGGTGAGGTAGATGGTTGTGATTGTGGTTGAGCAGGAACAACAACCATGGCAGCTTTCTGCTTCTTGACAAGTTTACCAATTGGCTCATCGTCTTCGTCATCAGAGGCGACAATCAACTGTCTTTTAACAGGGATTATAGTTGGTGCAAGAGAAGGAGTAGATGCAGCGATAGGAGCAGTTGCAAGTGGAGCAGGCGGAGCTGAAGGTCATTGGGTCTTGGACCTTGTAGCTCTGGTTGCTTGCGCCTTGGACGACCTCCTTCTAGTGGACGGTCTGGCAGTAATTGGATTCTCAAACAATACCTCATCGTCCATAGGTGCAGCATGCTAGACGATTGGCGCTACTGTTTGTAGGTGTCATCTCAACAACTTCTTCTTTGACGTCCACGAGTTTGGACGTGGTCTCCAAAGGTTTCAGCACAAACCCAGCCTTCATCTGTACAACATTGTTGCGTCCAAACGGCAGTTGCGTGAATCTATGGCCACCACCCAGAATTCGAATCTGGTTTTGCTTTCTAAGATAAAGAGCAAAGAAAGCATGAAATACTTACTGTTGCCAGAAGATTCTGTTAAGAAGAGCAGCATAGGTGATTTGGTCGTGCTCTCCGCGTCCTCTCATGGTACTGAAGATGTTGCTCAGGATGAGATGCGGCAAGTTCAACTGTTGACCAGTGATCATGTGGAACAACGCGAATCGGTGCAAGAAGGTAACGCTGTTCTTAGATCCAGCCTTGTGAAGAATTCCCTTGTTCAGAAACTGCTAGAATATCTTCCCTTCTTTCGTCAGTTTGTTGTACTCGACTAGGCTTTGTCCTTCAAGACCCATTAGTGCAGCATCAACTGTGTCATGTCCTCTAAAGCTGTCTTCCCAGCCGTTTTTGTTGTAGGACCCAGCCCGTTCACAGCCAATGGCCTGGGCGACAGAGCCTAGGTCCAATATGACCTTAACTCCCAGAATGGTTCCAGAGATGTCCGTCTTTAAGAAAACGGAAGAGTTCCAAAATTGTCAGATGAGTTCTGGGTATATGATTTCATTCAGGTGGAAGTAGTTGAGAATTCCACATCTGAGCAAGTTATCCTTTACATTCACCCCCATGTCGTCGAGAGCTTGGATATCGAAGTGGCTTTCGATGAGAACAACAACCTTGTCTAGGCTCTCCACACGAGCCACGGCCTTTGCAACAGGACCAGCCTTTTCAGTTGCCATATCTGAGAGCTTGAAGGAAGGTTAGGGTTTGAGAAGTTGAGGGAGTTCAGGTGGATTTGAGAAGAGGTAAGTGTTTGGTTTAGGTTTAAGTGTATATGAAGAAACCGAAGAGTTTTGCTTTTAGTGGTTCTTTCACTTTCGAAGAGAGAGGTGATGTGTAATAAATGCTGGGTCAGGAGCTTACATTTCTCAAGGTTGGTTATACGGCGCATGAGTGACTCAGACAAAAAAAAAGCATTTATTCCAAATCATTTTCAGAGAAAACATGATTAAGTACGGATAATGATGCACACACAAATGAAGGCCGTTATGGAATGCGAAAATATATGTAAGTGGACGATGAAGTATTGGACGCTATGAAAACATTGGACACTATAGAACCTTGGACGATCAAGGCATGTTGAATAAAACTATTCACTTATAAATTCCATACCTAGAAGATCTCGAATATGGATGAGTTTATCTTCAAGAAGGGGTTTTGTAAATATATCTACCAATTGATTTTCAGTGTTAATAAACTGAATATCGACAACTCCCTTTTGAACATAATCTCTTATAAAATTATGTTTTATTTCAATGTGCTTTGCCCTAGAATGCAAGATAGGATTTTTTAACAAATTTATAGCAGCAGTGTTATCACAGCAGATAGGAATGTTACTCTCGTAGATATTGTAGTCTTCTAACTGATGCTTGATCCATAAGAGTTGTGAGCAACAAGACGCAGCTGAGACATACTCTGCTTCTGCTGTGGACAGGGCAATCGTCCTTTGTCTTTTGCTCGTCCAGGAGACTAGATTCCCACCAATGAGGTGACATCCTCTGCTGGTGCTTTTGCGTTCTACTGTATCTCCCGCATAGTCAGCATCGCAAAAACCAACTAATCTGTATTCTTTGTTTGACTTAAAACATAAACCAAGATTAGTGGTTCTTTTTAAGTATCTAAAGATTCTCTTAACTGCTGTTAGATGAGTTTCTCTAGCATCAAACTGAAAGTGAGCACATAGACATACACTGAACATAATGTCAGGTCTGGACACTGTGAGATATAAAAGGGATCCAATCATACCTCGGTATGTAGATTGATTTACCTTTTCAGAAGTGTCCTCCAGGCTAAGTATTGATGATGGATGCATGGGTGTACTCATTTCTTTTGCATCGTCCATCTTATACTTTTTGAGAAGTTCGTTGACATACTTTGTCTGATGTATGAATATGCCATTTCCAGTTTGCTTTACTTGCAATCCCAGGAAGAATTTTGGTTCTCCCATCATACTCATCTCGAATTCTGCTGTCATAATCTTAGAAAAATCCTTGCATAAAGCGTCATTAGTAGCACCAAATATAATGTCGTCTACATATATTTGTGCAATAATAAAATGTGATTTGATGTCTTTGCGAAAGAGAGTGGTATCTACTTTTTCTCTAGAGAAATCATTTTCTAAAAGAAAAGAACTTAGCTTTTCATACCAAGCTCTTGGGGCTTGTTTAAGTCCATACAAAGCCTTTTTAAGTTTGAAAACATGTTTGGAAAAAGTATCACACTCAAACTAGGAGGTTGTTTCACATAGACTTTCTCGTTTATTATGCCATTTAAGAATGCACTTTTTACATCCATTTAATAAAGCTTCATATTACTATGAGCAACAAATGAAAGTAAGATGCAAATGGCTTCTAATCTAGCTACTAGTGCAAAAGTTTCGATAAAGTCTATACTTTCTTGTTAAGAGCAGCCTTGAGCTACAAGTCTTGCTTTATTTCTTACCACATTGCTAGCTTCATCAAGCTTGTTGCGGAATACCCACTTTGTTCCAATGATAGACTTGTCCTTGGGTGCAGGAACTAGCATCCAGACATCATTCTTTTCGAATTGACTAAGTTCGTCCTTCATGGCGCTAATCCAGCCATCATCCAAGAGAGCTTCGTCCACTGTCTTTGGTTCCAGTTGAGAAATCAAAGCAGTTTGAGCTTGCTCCTTGAAGGTCGATCTTGTCCTAACATTATCTTGAACGTTTCCAAGAATTTGATTATCTGGATGATAGGTTTTCATTTGCCAAAAGCATCCAGTTGGTTCTTTTTCTTCTGCTTTTGGATCGTCCATCTGATCTCTAGACACTAAAGGTCTAGCATTGTCCAGCTTCATATCTGCAAATGAATCGTCTAGCTCTGATATTTCATTATCAGGCTTTTTGTCATTGAACTTAACATGGATGGCTTCTTCAACTGCTAAGGTTCTAGAGTTGTAAACTCTATAAGCCTTGGATGTTTCAGAATAGCCTAACAGTATTCCATCATCACACTTTGTATCAAACTTACCAAGGTTGTCCTTAGTGTTTAGAATGAAACATTGACATCCAAAGGGATGAAGGTATGATATGTTGGGTTTTCGTCCTTTCCACAATTCATAGGGAGTCTTTTTCAGAAAAGATCTTATATAAATTTTATTTTGTAAACAACATGCAGTGTTTACAGCTTCAGCCCAGAAGTGCTTAAAAGTTGAGTTATCATTTAGCATGGTTTTAGCCATTTCTTGCAATGACCTGTTTTTTCTCTCTACCACACCATTTTGTTGTGGTGTTCGTGGTACAGAAAAGTTATGGAGAATTCTGTTCTCCTCACAGAACCCTTGAAAACTTTCGTTTTCAAACTCCTCTTTGCGATCACTTCTAATTGAAGCTATACAAACACCTTTTTCATTTTGTATCCTTTTGCAAAAAATAGAAAAGGTTTTATAAGACTCGTCCTTGTGTTTAAGAACATAACCCATATCCATCTAGAGTAGTCGTCTACTACGACTAGTCCATATTGTTTTCTGCTTAGGGAGGCTGTTCTAGTTGGACCAAACAAGTCAATATGTAATAGCTCAAGAGGTCTAGTTGTGGAAACAGTATTTTTTTATTCAAAAGAGCTTTTTACTTGTTTCCCTTTTTGACATGCATCATAAAGAACATCAGACTTGTAAGCAAGATTTGGAAGTCCTCTTACGAGGTTATGCTTATTTAGCTTTGAGATTAATCTCAAGCTTGCATGTCCAAGCTTCTTGTGCCAAGTCCATTGATTTTCCTTGATGGATACTAGACAAGATACATTTTGATTTGTGAGGTCAACTAGATCAATCTTATAAAGATTGCTTTGCCTTTTAGTAGAGAATAATATGGATCCATCTAGATTGTTAACAGTACATTTGTCTTTGTCAAAGGAGACATTGTGTCCATTGTCACATAATTGACTTATACTCAGTAGATTATGTGTGAGACCTTCAACATGTAAAACATTTTCAATAGAAGGGAAGGAATGCTTACCGATTGTTCCTATACCTGTGATCTTTCCCTTCTGGTTTCCTCCAAAGGTGATCCACCCACCATTCTTGGGTTACAGGCTTTGGAACATACGCCTTTCTCCCGTCATGTGTCGTGAGCAACCACTGTCCAGGTACCATGACTGGGGTCTTCTTTCGGTTGTCAAGTAAATTTGCAACAGGTATTATCATAGACTTAGGTACTCAGATGGACTTGGGTCCTTTTCGGTTAGTTCTGAAGGCATTGGACGCCTTCTTTGTTGGACGATATCTACATTGTGTTGATTCATGCCCATTCTTTCCACATATTTTACAAAAAGTTATATTTTTACCAGGTTTGTAGTTTTCTTCTTTAACATAACCAAGTCCAGATTTGTCATGAGGACTTCTTCTATACGATAGGATTTTATCTAGATTTTCAGTTCCACTGACATATTTAGACAAACTTTCTTTTAAGATGAGTAACTTCTTTTTGAAGTTCTATGACTTCATGAGAAGATGTCTCTTCTGAAATATTTTTAGTTTTCAAAACCTCATTTTTTTTCAAAACCTTTTTATGCTCTTCATTGAGCAAATTGAATTCTTTTGTTATTTTTGAAATTTTCTTTTTCAGTTCTCTATATCCTACTGAAAGAGTTGAGGAGTTAGCAAGCAAGTCATTATAAGCTTCTTGTAAAGAGATTAAGTTGTCGAAGTTTACCTCTTCGTCTTGCTCATTGTCTGAGCTATCAGAGTTGGTTCTTGCCATGAGACACAGGTTGGGCTCCTTCTTCATCTGATGAAGATAGGTCCATGTCTTCCCAAGTAGCCATGAGACCTTTTTTCTTGAAGAATGTCTTGTTTTTGTCTTTCTGTAAACTGGGACATTCAGCTCTAAAATGTCCAGGTTTTTTACATTCATAGCATACTGAAGGACTTTTTTCTTTTGGAGTTTTGTTAAACTTCTTTGTGAAGTTTTCTGGCTCTTGATCCTCCTTTCTTCCTCCACATAGCCTGTATTTTCCTTGAGATGAAGGATATCTCATCCTCATCAAAGTCATCCTTCTCAGATTCTTCCTCACAGGATTCTTCCACGTTTAATGCCTTGGACACTGATCCTCTGGATGGACGCTGGACGCTTAGAGCGATGGACTTCTTCTTCTGTCCTTCGTCTTGCTTTAGCTCCAGTTCGTGGACTTTAAGAGTTCCAAGTAACTCTTCTATTAAGAGTGCTGTTAGATCCTTAGAAGCTCTTAAGGCTGTAACCTGCGGTCTCCATTGCCTGGGCAAACTTCTCAAGATTTGTCAATGTGATCATAATTATCATAGGTTTTGCCTAAGGACCTTAGGTTGTTTATTATGGTTTAAAATCTACCAAACATAAGTTCGATAGTTTCATTTTCTTCCATAGTAAAGAGTTCATATTGTCTTACGAGTAAGCTCAATTTGGACCTCTTTACTTGTGAGGTGCCCTCGTAGGCAAGAGCGAAGGTGTCCCACATGTTCTTAGCACTTTTTAGACTGTGTACCTTTTCATATTCAGGTTTAGATAAAGCACACATCATAACATTTCTAGCCTTTGAGTTTAGAAGATACCTCTATTTATGAGATTCTATCTATTGACTTCTTGGGAGTTCTACTCCATCATGGTCAAGGGGCAGGTAGTCGCCAGTTTCTACTACGTCCCACATGTCTATGTGACATGCATCAAAGAATGCTATCATTCTTTGCTTCTAGTAACCGTAGTTCTAACCTTTGAAAATAGGCAATCTATTAACGGCTTGTCCTTCATTCTCCATGAGTGATCAGGATCATCTTTACCCCTGCAGTGTTAGATGCTCAGCCCCAAGAGGCTGAGCTCTGATACCAATTGAAATAAGAAAAAGCGCATAAGAAGGGGGGGTTGAATTGTGCGTTTAAAAACTTTTTCGAAACAAGTAGATCAGTCTAAAAAATGTTTTCAAGCGTAGGGATAGAGAGAAGAAAACACAGAAAGTTTTATACTGGTTCACTCAACCTGAGCTACGTCTAGTCCCTTCACCCAGAAGGTATCCACTAACCAACCTTAGGTTACAAGTATTGTTTGCGGCCTCTTCAGGCTTTACAACGCAATCACCCTAGATTGCTTAACCCAAGTATTCTTTTACACTAAGCCTCTCTAGGCTTTCACAACACAACAAGCATTTAAAGAAAAAAACAACTCACGTAGTGAGGATTTGAAAGATTAAGCTCAAGATCACTTTGAGGGTCTTTTCAAGATTTTTGCTATCGTCCACTGGACGCTTCTATCGGAGTATTACAAAAGTCTTTATGTTTTTGTGCTTTTTCACAAACTTCGCCTTTTTCTTTTCACCTCACTACTAAGCTTCTTCGTAGGTGCATGTATATATAGTCTTCAGGGAAAAGATCCGTTGTAGAAGACTTTGACTTCGTTATGCAATGAAAAGCGTGCAAACTATCCTTTCAAAGAGGTCGGGCATGGTAGCTTTTAGATTTGCACTAAAAAGGAAGGTGCAGGACTGTGCTGGTGGTCTGCTCTTCTAAACATTCTTCATTTGTCTTGGCAGCTTGATAAGTTGACTTGCTTTATCTATTCTGTTGCGCTTTTGCACTGAAATGATGTTGATGCTATTTAATGCTTCAAACAAATTTGAACGTTAGTTCACAGAAGTAGTAATATGTCAATTTTGAGGAAGACTTAGCATAAATCAAATTGACGTTCAAACTAAAAACTTAGCCGTTTGAATATATGATCTTGGAGGCTTGTATGAGTTTATTCATCAGACGGTCGCCTTCAGTTTTGTTCAACTGGACGGTCCTCTTTGACGAGTCTTCTGGACGGTCTTTAACATATCTACTGGACGGTCTTTAACACGTCTACTGGACGGTCCTTAACATGTCAACTAGACGGTCCTTTTTGGCGAGTCTTCTTCTTAGCTGTGACAGGGTTAGTCTATACTCACAAATTTGAACATTAATAGGCTTGTTATCTTCAAAATATTGAGGGTTTAGACGCTTCTACGTCTTTGGTTCCAACAGAGGTGACCACTAATATCCCTACACTTGGTCAAAACACTAAGCTGAGGATTGACTTTCACATTTAATAATACTTATAGGGTGGTTTATCAGTCAACTTTGTTAGTCATCCAACTAAAAAAATATGACTATCAATGGTGAGGTGACCAATCATATATAGTCAGTGTCCAATCAAATCTGTAAATCATCCAACTTTTACAAATATGACTATCAGTGGTGAGGTGACCACTAATATCCCTACACTTGGTCAAAATACTAAGCTAAGGACTGACTTTCACATTTAATAATACTTATAGGGTAAGCCATATATATCAATGTCCATCAACTCTGTTAGTCGTCTAACTTTACAAATGTGACTATCAGTGGCGAGGTGACCACTAATATCCCTACACTTGATCAAAACCCTAAGTTGAGGATTAGCTTTCACATTTAATAATACTTATAGGGTAAGTCATATATCATAAGTGTCCAGTCAACTCTATTAGTCGTCTCCAACTTTTACAAATAGTGACTATTAGTGGTGAGGTGACCACTAATATCCCTACACTTGGTCAAAACACTAAGTTGAGGATTGACTTTCACATTTAATAAAACTTATAGGGTATGTCATATATAGTCAGTGTCTAGTTAACTCTGTTAGTCGTCCAACTTTTACAAATGTGACTATCAATGGTGAGATGACCACCAATATCCCTACAATCCTTACTGTAAGAAGAACTCATCACTGATAGTCAAACAAGTGAGCAAATGGTTATTAAGGATCAACTATGCCATAATACAACTAAAAAGTACACAAATCATAACTTTAACTATCGAGCACATAGATCAACTGGCAGGGGTTGTTTTAACTTAAGCAGTGGTCTCGAGTTTGAGTCCTAGGTATGTAGCTGCGTTAAATACTCGAAAGAAGAGCTTTAGCAGCCCATAGTGATTCTATCCGGCTCAAACAGGATTGCTTCTAGTAAAGGATACCTGTGGTCTCTACCAAAAAGCATAACGTTAAGACCACTTATCCCACAAATACAAAATCATCAAATAAAGGAAAGAATATTGCTATATTCCTTTCAATATTTATAAAAAGACATGAAATTTGCATAACCTAGCTCTTTATATTTATTTTTGTCCACATGTTTTAATGTTACGTATATTTTGCTAATACACGAAGATCTAACAATTAGGTGACATGTTTATTTATTAACATATGTCTCAACAAATTTTTTAAAGTAAACATGTGTGTGTGTGTATTATTTCTTTTATGAATAAATTATATAATTGTCAATATAACTTTAGGAATATATAATAAACATAGAACTTTATGAGCATATGATAAATAAAATAGAACTTTATAAATCTATAATAGAAATCCATTGTCAACTAATAAATATGCAAACATACCTATATAAACTATACATCTAATAAAAGAAAGAGAAAGAAAGAAGAGAGAAGGGGGGGGGGGCAATAAGAATTGCCACTCTTATTTCTACTTACAAGTAAAATTTGTGTCAACATTGGCCAATGATTTGAAAATCACATAGTAAAACAACAACTAATTCAAAATTATAATAAATGCACTATAGATTTTTTTTAGTATCCACAGCTAACTTGCATTTTTCTAAGGCTCACCTGCATAGCCTTTAATACTCTGCATTTAAGCCATACAAAAATGGTAGTGTCACATATCGATAGCTTTTTAGTAGATGTTAATTATACTATCTTTTTAATCATGAAATTAAAATTAAAATTAAAATTCTATACTATTTAATTTTTTTTCAAATACATTTTACAAAATGCCCTATACAACAAAGTCCTGCTAACCCTCATTTATTTATCAATGTATCAATTCCAAAGAAGCATGTCGGCTTCAACACATCTACATTGAGTGAGGTACACAAACCATTGCAAAATCGTCGACCTTCCATCTTCCTCATACCTTTCGGCTACCTCCATTTAAGTACCATGCTATTTAAACCACCCTCTCCTTCTTCTATCCCATTTGGTTTAATAGAAAAAAAAATACACATTACAGAGATAGTTGCTAGCAAATGAAAAGAAGACTTTGACATTGCCGACTCGAAAGTCATCACGATGCTAGCAGAAAAAAAAAAGGACAAAAGATGAAGCAACTAATCAGGATTTAATCTAGGTTTGACACTTAACGTTCTTCACTCTGATTAACTTTCATTGTGTTGCATAACTTTATCAAATTAGTTTAGTAATTCATAGAATTTATTACTTTTATTTGTTCAATTTATTAGGGAACACAATTTATTAATTAATTTTATTTCTTTATGAATTTATCAATGTTTTATAATCTATTCATTCATATAGTTTGTTATCCTTTGGGTTAATGTATTAAATCGTCACGAATAATATTTTGGGTTGTCTTATACTGATGTTAAATGTACATTTAACAAATTCAATTTATGAGTTTGCTTTTGAGAAGGGAAGTTATCTATCAGTTTCATTTATTAAATCCCTAGGAATATTAAGGGTCCAAAATTAGAAACTAAATTTTCTATCATTTTGTTAAGTTTAAGTGTGCATAGAGTCTTACTATTTGTGGATACAATTACATAAGACTTTTTTTCTTTTGTGGGTGTAATTTTTACTACTTCTTTGATCTATTACGTTTTTCAATTTTGTTTATATTTATGCTGCATTAAAACTATTACAATATCTTCCTTATATAAGTATTAATTATTTACTTGTTTGGCAAATTGACAACTATGTTGAAAGCATCCCTAAAGCACAATTTAATGAGAACATCTCATTTAAATCACCAAAACATATCAAGGGAATAAACAACACCTAGGTAACTTGATCATGTATGAAACTTTTTAAAGATGGAATATTAGTTATTACCAAGTTTAGTTAATTGACTGTTTATTATTAATTATGGTAGCAAGGTCTAGAAGAGAAAGTGTCAAGTATAGAGTCCTCAATCAAAGTCATTATGAAAGGACTCAACAACTTGACCACCATTGTTGCAAATCAAAGTCCTTTGAAGAGCCCAATGAACATGTTTTCCATAATTCCTGTTGTGCAGTATTTATAACAAAGTCCAAAACAAGCCACTATCACAAACATAGAAGAAATTTTGGCAAAGCTTAGCCTAGCTTTATGAGGCCATCTAAGTCTAAACAGACAAAGAAGGATGATAGACCTCGAAATAAGTTAGGTGTTAAGGTTGAAAAAATGAAAAAAAAATACACTTATTCTCGCACACCACAAATGGAATGAGTTGCGGTTTGTTCGTCAACATGGAACCCCTTCACAATGACATGCATGATGGCATCAAGAATAGTGTTGAAATACCTAAGGTAATTATATCTGTTATCATGATTTAATTAATTAAATTAAAAAAATTAGCTCATTTTGCTAACACATTAACTATGTCAATTATAGTGGATATTAATGTCATTCCTATCTCCACAAGACATGATACTTGATGAAGTTCAGTCCTTGGTTGCTGCTCATATTTTTGGAGTTAATAAGGACAATGATATAAATGGGTAATTGACTATACTGAACATAATATAAATTGCAAGGAAAGGCGAAATATATATATTTTTATTTTCATTCATCTATTTTTACTGTAATACAGGAAGGAGATTTTAGTAACCACTGCTACTTCAACAGTTGAAGATAGAGATACTTTAAGGACTTTGCTGCCAATGGGATTAGTGGACAGAGAGGTATACTTTTTCTTCTTAACAAGGCTAAATACTGCTAATAATATCTTCATTTTTAAATATTCAAGTTCTTAACTTGTTTATATGCTTACTACTTAAGAGCATGCTATTTTTGAAAATACCAACTTTTGGTATTTACCTACAATGGTCGTGGTAAACATCATAATTTATAATTATATCAATGTATCATATTAAATTTATTAATTATTATTTTATTAATTTACTATTTATTAATTAATTAAATTATCAATTAATTTTATAGCAATATGCTTTGGGTTAGGGTACACCCCTGCAACAATGAAAGGATTCTACCAAGATGATTACATAGGCAAGGTTGATAGTAAGGGTGTGCAAAAAATGGATATCTCAAAAACCCGATCTGAATCGAACCGAACTGCAATCATTTTTTACAAAGTGGTTTGGTTCAGATTTCTTTTAAAACGGTTTGATTTTTTGGATTCGGACCGAATCAGTTTGGTTCAATTATCCATTTTATACTCATATATGGATCGATTTTTCAAAGAATCAAACAGGATTGAACCGATCTACTTTGTGAAAAATGGATTGGGTAACCGAACTGTTTTTAAAAAAAGCAATTTGGTTTGAAAAAAAAAATCGAAAATGGATCAGTTTTTTAAATTTGGATCGGGTCGATTTTGGAACAGGTTCAGAGCAGTTTGATTTTTTGCACACCCCTAGTTGACAGCTTGTTAAAGGTTAGTCATTCATTTCTAGTAACATTTTCAATCATCCTTTATTATCGTAAAAAAATTAATGATCTTAAAAATGTCTATTAATGTATATTTATGTTCCAATCAATGACATGGGCATGCGTTGGTATCTTTTTATTGTTGATATGGATGCAAGAAAATTCATACTGTTGGATTCAAAACCACATCCAGATAAAAACACTGCGAAAAGAAGATATGTTAAGAAACTGGTAATTATCATATACTTTAATGACATGTTTGTTTATAATAAATAAAATGACCATGTATTTTATTTTACAGGTAACATTTTGGAAGAAATATTAGATGAATGCTTTTATGATTTGATTTTACCCCAAAAACACAAATCTCAGATTTTTCATTAGAAGTTCTTGATGATATAGGAGAACAACAACTTGAATCGTGAGATACTCAAACACATTGCTTATTTTAATTTTGTTAATTAAAACTGATTTATTTTTATATCTAAGTACGTTAAAAATATTGTCCATTTTAGAAATGATTGTGGGATATGGGTCGTCAAATGGATGATGGAATGCAAGTGGTCAATCAATTATAAGATCAATGTAAACAACTTTTTATTATATCATCATCCCCCATTTCTCATTTATTTGTTCTCTAAATTCCTATTGCTAGTATACTATATTATGCATTCTCATTCCATTTTTGCATTCTGTTTGCATGTTATGTTGACACTAAAACAAGAATGAAACTTGCTTTGGATCTGGTTCTGAATTCATACAACAAGAAAAAGGATGAAATCATCAAACTAGTAGCTAGAAACTAGAAGAACCTTGAGCAAAAAGGAAATGTCTTGGTCCTTGCTAAAGTATATTTACTGGAATTTAGTTTAGGTTACATTAGGAATCAGGTACTTTTTATATCAATTTAGTTATTTATCTTATGCTATTTTCAGTTGGCTAGTTGCTTCAAATAATTTAAGGTTTTTTGACTACTTTGTTGCTAGTTTCTAATGTTGACAATGATCCTTTCGTACTAGTTAAGGTTATATAGATAGTTTTCTACACCATCTATCTATGAATGTTGTAATATGCTTCAGTATAAAATTTGTAATGTTAAAGGATGTCAAGTGTCTACGAAGTTGTTGATTTTGCAACCTTTTTTTTTCAAGTTATTCTAATGGTTCCAAATACATGCGTCATATTATGTACTCATTTATTTTAAATGAATAAGATTAAAGAGAGTTAGGCTAGCACAGATTATAGTGTACGTGAAAGTCCCTAAAAGCTAAGTCAGTGTGTGTGAACTTTTATGTCTCACAAGTGAGTCATAATGTCATGAGCCAATAATTATTAAAAAATAGGACAATTACAATTATGTTTGCAGATCCCATTTGGCATGGATCTAGGAGAATGACTTTAAAATTTCATCTAATATGAAAAATTAGACAAGATCCTGTTTGGCATGGATATTAGGAGAATGACTTCAAAAATCTTGAAATGATGAATAATTATAGAGTACAAACTACATATTATGCATATGTCAATTGGTAAATGTGAATGTGTCATTGTCAACGAATATCACAAACAAAACAAGTATAATTATGCCTCATATAAGATGAGTCCAAAAACGTATGTGTATAATGACTCATACCAAAAGGTGAGGTACGTATCATGACAATTGGGCTACCATGTATGGGCAACAAGTACATATAATCGATTAGCATGGCCTTTGGTTATATTGTTCACAGAAGGAATAGGAATCTTCCCAACTGCATTATTTGTAACATTCTCAATAGTAGCGGTCTTCTCAAATTTATAGTCAAGTTTAACTACCGAGGATTGTTTTTCACCAACAAAGTTAGATTGAAATTTCTTGGTTGTGGATTTTTTCATGGTAGCTTGTTAAGTAAAAGGTTATTTTCAAGCAATATATGGGGTGAGTGTGACACCCATTCACATTAATAACACTCCATGTTAATTTAGTAATTATATTAGTTGTTAAGTTTGAGTTAATGAAAATGTGAGTAAGATTTTTTTGATTTTTATAATAGAAAAATTATAAATTTAACAGAATTTAAAAATAATAGTAAAAGATAAAGTCTCTCTCTTTCTCTCTCTCTCTCTCTCTCTCTCTCTCTCTTTATATATATATATCATGATTTCACAGTACATGTCAGTTAAAAAAAAAAACCAACTAAATACAGAGAGATAAACAGTACATCAAAAGATAAACATTACCTAACCCAATATATACATAAAAAGATCCTATATAGAGCAGTGTCAATTTACCCTATCCATCATACAAAAAAAAAACTATAAACTAAGTCTACAGATCCTCGTCCGTAAGGTATCCTCTAACTTGTCCTCAAATTACTGGCATCTCTATCATCTTCAATAATCGTGATCAAATATACATGGATGAAAAACAATGAAGTTGGGTGATTTGTTCTAAAATCACTTACACATGTATGGTAGGAATTTTACCATAAAATACAGATAAAATATAATTGACAATAAAGGGGAATTTAAGGTGATTCTAAGTTGTATTAGACTACCCTTGATTAGGTATGGATTCATATTTCCCATTAGTGAATAATGGTTCTCAATAGAACTGGGAAGTGACCAGGAGTATCTATCTTAATATCATCACATGATACAGTCCTTATCATTATTGAGGAACAAAATAACAGTCAGGACGTCCATTTATAAATTTATACTCTTACACCAATCCTAGAATGCTAAGCAATTATCGAGGTTATCAAGCTTAGTCAGGCAAATATCCCGGCTCACAAGCACTATCCTGGCCATTGGGACCTTCACCACTCAATGCCTACCCCCAAGACCTTTGCAAATGGGTCCTTGTCTTTCATTCCTCGGCCTACCAAACTAGTAGCTTCCCTATCAGGGTGTCATGCCACTACATTTCACTTGCTTTACATTACTCACTAACTTATCAATTTCTAACTTCTCAAGCAAAGGTTTTCTGGTCTCATTAAATTTGAGCACCAGTACAATCAACATTTCTGTCTTATATTGCAGAAATTGCATAATATCAAAATTTAACAAAATAACAATTTAGTAATCACATAAACTTTTAGCAGAATAATAACTTAGTAATCATAATTTAAAATTTTAGCAAAATGACAAGTTAGTAATTACTAAAATTTTAGCATAATAATGACTTAGTAATTATAATTTAATTACTAAAATTTTAGCAAAATAACAATTTAGTAAGTATAATTTAGTTATCTAAATTTGAGTAGAAATAACAACTTAATAAGTATGATTTAATTATCTAAATTTGAGTAAAATAACAACTTAATAATTATAATTTAATTATCTAAATTTGAGCAAAGTAACAACTTAACAAAAATAAAGTTTAGCAACTAACATTATAACAATATAATAGAAAATACTAAACTTATGCATTGAAAGGTTAAGGAAAATTTACTAGTTTATGAAAACTACTCAAATTTTAGCATAAAAATAAAGTAAAAAAAAAACTTCTATAGAGAGAAGCTCTCTAAATATTTTGGCCAGCCAAGAGAGGGAAGGGATGAGTGAATATTTGCCCAAAAGCTTGGGTATTTATAGCTAAGGAAGTGGGCTTAGGTGTCCACTTGATGATATCATCCATTATATCATAATTCCCTTTTTATTTTTCTTTTTGATTAATTTTAGGGATACATATACAAAATGGGTGGTGAAACATCTAGGACTAGACTGGACATGTGTCCTATGATCTGTCCCAACTTTATCAGTATTAATTTTTTCCACTATTAAATTAACCAGTACCGATAAAATCGCCTAAACTTGAATAAATTAGTTTTTAACATTAAAACAATGTATTTAAATGTAAAACTGAACAAATATATTATTTTCCATCAAAAATAAATTTCTAAAAATAAATTTTAGTTTTTATTAATTATTTTTGAAATTTTACTAATTTCGTTTATATTCATAGGCTAAAAAATTCATATTAAAACTATTTTAATTCAATAAATACCCAAATTTTTATGAAAATTCTAAAATTACATATTTTACTTAAAAATGAACAAAAATCATCATTTTTACCATTTTTATATGTCAAATCAATACTGACTTGACTTATTAGATACTTAGGAACATTTTGGTCATTTTACACCAAAATTCTAAAAAATTTCCAAAAAATTTCCTACAATTATACTTTAATATATATGACATGATTCCAAGCTTAAATTTATATTTTACTATCAATTGAATCTTTTTCTTATGTCATTCTTTAATGTTGAGAAATGAGGATAAAATCGTCATTTCTAATTTCTCAGGGCTCTAGCTTAGAAAAATTATTAAAAATCCCGATTGAATAGCTCTCGACGTTCTAGATGTAATCGTGGGAAACAAAATTTTGAAATTCTTTCCCGATTTTTCATAAATAATTCTTCAAATATCAGAAAAATAGTTGAAAAATTAAGGTAGGGATATTACAATGAGTTTGTAATTACTCTTTGCACGTGCTTCTAAGAAGTAATTTAGTTACTTATCATCTTATGAAATGAGTGAAAGTAAGACATATACTTGATTAAACAAAGAGTCAAGAATATCTAATATGGCAATTGCCTTTATTAGTCTATAAAACTCAAACACTTGCATGACAAAGATTTTCTATTGACTGGATATAGCAATGTTAGCATCAGGTCCAAGTAGGGATCAAAATACAAAATACAAAAAGAAAATAGAAAAAAAATTAGAAAAAATGAATGTATACAAACATAAGCACTTCAAGAAATACTTCACTAAATTCAATCTGCATTAAATTTTGACAAATGCAAGGTTGTAGTTTGAAGGATGAATCTTGTCCAATATTTAAAAAACAAAAGGAGAAAGATTAATGAACAATTATGGTTTGGAACCTTTTTTCCTTTAATTCAAAGGAGGTGAGAAAATGCTAGTTCATGCAGGCAGTAATAAAATGCATAAGTGACATGCCCAAAAATAAAATAAAATTCATAAGTTAAGAGATGCACAAATCTCACTTGTTTGTAGAAAATTTGTTATCCGAATTGATTGTAGACAATTTAGGTATGAAAAAGCTAATGATACCATTTCAAACTTTTGTAAATTACAATAATTACAAATTACAAAATTCATAAAAATTCTAAAGTCAAACCCTACATTAAAACAAGTTCTCCATATATAAATATTCAATTTAGTGCATCAATTAGAAACTAATATCCATTTTCCAACTAAAACAACCACTATGCAACATATGACAATTAATATTCTCCTACTTGAGCACCATATGCATCAACCTTATTGCTTAGCGCTGAAAATTCTCCATTCATTTTTTCAAAATTTGAACTAAACCCATTTAATTTCGTCTTCAAATTTTCAACTTTCAACTATAAATCCATAATATGTGACATATGTACTGCTACTAATGCAATCAATTCCTCCTTCTTATCCACTTCATTGACATTGACACACCATAAAAATAATCACAATACTTAATGTGACCATCAAATCTACAACAACTATAAAACTTTCTACCACTGTTCTTAGCAATGCCTGATGTTTAGAGCTTGCAACGAACACCACAGAAGCAAAAATGATCGACCCTAGTAGATTGTGACAAGGTGACATTGCTAGATCGTAAAGAAGAATTCTCCATAACTGAAATTTAATAAAGTCATGTAACACAATTTGGAATAAAGATAAAAACAAAAACAAAAACAAGAGTAAATTGTGTCATTCATATGACCAATCAACATGGTGCAAACATAATCCAAATAACATGAATTCAGTAACTACATCTATCTTTTCCACTTTATGCATTTATACAAACTTACTTCAAATAACATCAATTCGGCTTCAAACAACTCAACCAGACAAAATAAAATGAACTAAAAAGAAGTTGAGCACAAAATAAGTCATGCCAATTAACACTTAAATAACATGAATAGGGGTCCAAACGATTTATTAATATAACAAATTTGATAAGACAACCAATATGAACAGGGGTCCAAATAAGTTGTTAACCCAACAGTGACCCAAGCCCAATGTCTAGCAAGTTTATGTTAGAAGAAATAACAAGGGGAAGAAAGGGAATACCCACATCCAAAGGGAGGTGAAAGAGAGGACTAATTTGTGTAAGGGGTAAATCTATTATAAGGAAGCTGATTAGACAGACAAAGGGAATTGCGTTATAATATTTGGGTTTATTATGAACAAAGAACATTTTACTCTCTAAAGGAGCCTAGCTCTGCACATTACAAATTATAACCGCTATGTATTTTCTTCTTTTGCAAAAATTATACACACTAGATTCAATTTCTAAGTTTTTCATTCACCATTGTTGTTATGTTATTTTCTGCTTTTCATCAACATTGAAGCCAAATAAATCAAACATAAAAGAAAAAAGGTTTAACACAAATACAGTTAAAAGCTCATTATACCATAAAACTTAGGCACGAGCATTCATATATACATTTCAAAACTGATTAATCTCAATTAATATTTATTCTTCTACAATATTTCAATTCATAAAAGTGTTTAAAAGCATTCTAAATAGCTACATTTTTAATCAAATCAAAACATTCTTATAATGTGACTTAAAAAGCGAAGGAAAAACAATTGTAAAACACAAAATTGGTGCCTTCCTCAACAAATAACAACTAAACAACATTATCAACCATTACTTCTATACAAAACATACAACGTTCCTCTTAACCGTCACTTGTGAAAAACAAAGAATCTTTCCCCTCAACAGAAAGAAAATGCATGAATCTGACTATTAATTAATTTTGCTAACAATGTATGTAAAGGACAGTGAAAGACGAACAATAACTATAGAAACGACAACTTCAAAATAAAATGAAACACTGACAAAGCACTTTCAACACTAACAAAGTACTTTCAAAAAACTTAGTTCAAAATACATATAAGGGATATTCTACATAGCAAAATTTGTAAAACAAATCAAACCCTTCTTATAAATATCAATTTTCTTATATAAATACATGTAGGGTTTACGGTTATAATCAGTCACATTGCACAACAATTACATGAACCAAAAGCACAAAATAGCCATTTCATACAAGAAGAAACAAATAATGTACCTCGATAGATTTTGCACACAAAAAAAATGCCCTCATTTTGCGCAGAAAAATGCAAATGCAAGGTCAATCATTAGAAAGAAGAAAAATGCAATGCAAATGAAAGAGTATAGTGAAAATGAAACTACAATAGAGGCAATCTCAGTGACAAAAAAGGAATTCCTAACTTTGATTGTCACCTATCACAAAATAGAGCAATAAGGACACAAATTTGGGTTTCAAGATTTAGGTATTGAGGAATGGGGTAAAACGAACCTTCAATAGAAGCAATCCCAACGAGAATAAAGCACTTCCAAGCGGATGAACCCTTTCGATTGTCACCCATCAGAATACATAACAGCAGTAGTAAAAGCAAATTGGTTTTGGGAATCAAGGATAGAAAAGAAAGGGAACGATGATTTGAATAATAAAAGATAAAAGAAATAAATTAATAAATTATGTAAAAAAATTTAAAATTGCAAAAAAAAACGTAGCACTTTAAGCAATATTTAAAAAGAAAAAAGGTTAAAAGATGATGTGGCAAGTGAATCCATGTGTCATCCATCTTTTGGTTATTCCATGGGGGCATTGATACATGTTCTACAAAACATACACCAAAGGAACAACCGTTATCAAAGGTAGAGGTGTTTGTGTGGTGACTAACATAAAATAGAATTCCCTCTTTGCTGAATTTATTTCAAGGGGGAATGTCAATGACAAATACTTTATGCAAAAGGTGACACTTGATAGACAAATCAATGATACATTTATTCTTTGAATGTGAATTATTTCCAAGGTGTGAATGCATTGTCTAAGGTAGTAGGATATTTCTTCGACTTTACATTATGATTGTAAATGAATTTCTTTTAGTTTATGGGACTTCTTTGTAATTTAACAAATACAACACTATGGAAAGTGGTTTGATATGTTGTCATATAGGCAATTTAGATGGTAAGAAATACTCATATTTTTCAATATAGTGAACTACATATGGATAACTTGATGAAGAAAACGAAAATTAAATCATGAAATTGGTTAACTATTAGATCTTCACAAGTTTCATATCCCTATTCATGTTGGTTATCCAATCCTGGTGTCTAGCTGGGCATTATTAGCAGCTTGCTTTCGATGTTGCCAGTAAATTGATGCTGCTTTGTCTGAGGATGCAATCTGTTTATGCAAAAATGACAAATTCTAAACAATATGGATGAATAGTCACACGCACCAAGCCTTAATGTTAATTTTGCCTTGATCAATAAGTTATTGCAGATAAGTTATGCAAAAGCGTAGCAGGAGAACTCATCCACTACTTCTCGAGATTGGGGCCAACATAAAGCGCTCAAAACTTAGAAACAATAGCTATCAAATGGGGATCGAAAGTGTTTTAATTTGCAAGCAATATTAGCCAAAGGCTCTAGTGGATCTCGCCACCCTTTGCCATCTATGTCTATGTTTGGCATCATATTTTTTAACATCCAATTTTGTTTTGGCATCTCATCATTTTACTTGGGGATCATTCCAATTGAATCATCCATTTGGTGATTATGTTTTAGCATGTAGAATATGCAATGGGTGTTCCACAAGGCTCTTTTATTTAGTTTTATGATGGGTTTGATGACGATTTTATTACATTGTAAGGAAAGATTATATTTGATTACTTCACCAATATCTCGTAATTTTTTTTTTAATTTCTAGACTTGGGCACACCTTGTGCTTTTAGTCAACCTGTTCTTAATATTAATAAATTATATTTGCTTATCCAAAAAAATCACGTAATTAAAAATTTAACTATATATAATAGAAGTATTGAAATATGCTTTATAATGTTACCCAGATTGTCATTGCTCGACATTTTAGACATTGTTTTGGATAGCATAAACTTACTGCACAATTTGTTTTTATACCTTGATGGACAAATTTTAAAATTTAATTTTGGCTTACTTTTTATGTCTTTAATTTGGATAGTTTGTGATTGGCTTATTTGAATGGAGGAAAAAATGTTGAATGAAATGTGCTTCTAAAAAACGTGATTTCATGTTTCTAGGGATAATTTTAATAAATAGGCAGTAAGTAGGATGGGTAAATTTATTAAAAGTTGAAGTTATTATTATTATCAAATTATATAAATAAATTTACTTAATAGAAATGCCTAGAATTTATAGACTTTAATTGATAAAATTGATGTCTAAGGCATGATCAATTATTATTCATCCTTATTTTACTTTTTATCATTTTAAATTAAAAAAATGATTGACTATAGTTTTATAATCAGGCAATTAACTTTAACAATATTTTATTATCAATATATTAGTATAAAAAATATTTGTTTTATATCGACAATTAACACCAAATCCTAAAAAAAATTATGTAACATGTGAGATATTGACATTTTTGTAATATTAGAATGAATATTTTAGATTGTTGAAGTACCAATCTAAAAAACATTTTATAGAATAGTTTTACTAAATATTGATTTAAAAAGTGTTTTCTAAATCATTCTTTAACCGTTGATATAGAATGTTCACACTTTCTAAATTAGTTCTTAGTAGAACCGATCTTAAAATTATTTTCTAAATCGATTCTTTGTGCGGCCGATTTAGAATGTCTAGTATTTATTCCTTCCTTCAAAACTACATTCAAATTTCGTTCTCACTCCAATTCTGAAATTCTTAGTTTTTTTTGTCTCAATGACATTGCAACCACCATAAAGGTCACTATCCCCCTCTCTCAACATCATTCTCTATCTTGACAACATTGAAACCATCATGGATGTCACTTCTTTCTCTCTTCCTCAACATCAATCTCTCTGGCTCCAACAGGTTTGTTCTCTCTCTTAATTTGTTTTTCATGTTCTCTCTTGATTTTTCATGATTATTGGTTGTTCTTTGTTATTCATATTGTTGCTATTGTTCTCTTTTCATGATTATTGGCTATGATTCAATGTTTTATTAGTTTTGGCTTCTGTAAAATTATTTTTGTGTAATTTTTTTCTATGTGATTATTATTGTTGTTATTATTGTTTGGAATATGTTTAATTATGAGAATTTCATTATGTGTTTTCAAGTTTCAAATATATAATAAGACCAATATTCCTATAAGCTAGCTTTGGTTAAGTTAGTATCATGCATTTACCTTAGTTTTCTATCTAAAATAGACTTATATGTTATGTTTTGCATAATATACTAGTTGTTTTTGAATTGTCTAAAAGTGAAAAGGTTGAGATTGTAGATTCTCACTATAATATATTATTATATGTCTTTATTCTTCATTTAAGAATATCTATGATTGTATTTACCATTGTTCACTGGGTATATATCTAATTAGGGTGATAATATCTCGTCAATTAGGTCGTGTGCTTGGAGAACTATAAGAAAATGCTCCCAAAATTTTCTCAGATGAAAAATAAAAAGAAATAATTTAATGCAAATTAACAATCTTGGATAGGATAGCTCCCTCACACCATGTGTAGGATAAAGTAGGCACACATTAAGCATGTCGATAACACCATGAATTGAGATGAATGCTATTTAAAAAATTTGCACTTGTGACTTGTAATTTCTATTAGGTTGTTGTGAATCATAATTGGATAAATGTTAGACATATAAGTGATGAATATGAGGGTAGGCTCGATACAAACCTATCATGGTCCAACAATTTCAAAGTTCATTTGCAAGGGATGGGAAACCCATTGACTAGATCAAGAACTAAAAGAATTAAAAAAGTTTTGCAAAGCATAGTCATCAAAGTGCAAGCTAAACAAGATTCAACTAAACCAGAGTCCAATCTAAGAATTATCACATTTTTACAATTTGGATAATTTTAGCCAACTTAAAGATAACAATTTGAAGAGCACAATGAGTCTAACACTTAAAACTCAATATGTATTTATGGGCTAAAGTTTATTTAGCTAGGTTACTTAGGGTTTGTTTACTCGTGTTTTCATTTCCTGATTTTATTTTAATTTTTACTTTTTAATTACAAGACTACCACCTTATTTTCAATATATTTCCTATTTTCAAATATTTGTACAAGAAACAGAGAAAACAAAATAAAGTTGTTTTCAATGATTCCTTTACAAATCTTTAGAAATAGGAACAAATTAAAAACAAGGTGATAATTTTTTAATTAAAAAGTGAAAATAGAAAATGAAAATAAGAATTAAGAAATAAAAACACAAGTAAACGATCCCTTAGCTTTTTGGCTAAATAGTCAATTAAAACCCATTTTTTATTTTCCATATAATTTTGACACTTAACTTTGGTGGAATAAGTTCACATGTCTTTTAAATTTTCTAAGTTAGTTTTTATTATTTTTAGGCTTCTAAACCATTGTGATGGTTAGTGAGACTCATTAAACCATTATGATGGTTAGTGAAAATTCATTTCTAGTGGGAATTAAATGCTTATAGTGGAATGTTTAGTGGGAAGGTTAACTTATAAATGAGGAACATTTTGTAATTTAAAGACAAGTTGAATTTGAATGAAATCTGAATTATTTTTTTCTCCAATTATGAAAGCTTCTATTTGGTTCTTGAGCAAATAGTTAAATTTGATCTTATCAAGGCAATTTGTGGCAATCAAAATCTTATGACTTATCACTCACCTTCTCACGTATTTCTTAAGTGTGGCAAAAGGAGATAAAAATGAAAATAAAAATAAGAATAAAATAAAAAATAAATATATAAGATTAATAAATGGTAATTAGAAATTAATTTTATTAGGTTTCTAAAAATATTTAACATGACAACTAACAATTATCATGGAGACAATTGGTTTTGGGCTATTGCATGAGAGGGACCAAGTCTCAAAATTCAAAATGAAAAAAATAAAAATTTGTGGACAAAGCCAAGCCCAGTGATGGTAGAGGAAATAAAAGAGAGCACCTTGGCCTGATTATAAAGCCCTTAAACTAACAAAAATAAAACAAAAAAGTTAAATTACTCTGTTGATCCCTATAGTTTTATCAAGTTTTTAATTAAGTCCATATCTTATAATTCTAAACTTTTTTAATTAAATCCTTCTAAATTAACACTATGTGACTGGATTCTTGATTGCATTCTTGAACAGTAGTTTCCACAAACTAGAAATAGCGGCTTCGTCTCTCTCCAACATCGCAACCACCATTTTTGTAGCCTGGATCGTCGTTCAACTATCTTCACTCCCTTCATGCGCCTCTCCGCACCTGCTTCTCTTACTTCATTTCGAACCTCTTCCACAAACATATTGTTCACGGTCTCTCACCATCAAATCTTTGGAAACTAGCTTTCACCAAGATTGAAACCTTGAGTCCAGGATATTGCATCACCATCACCTTCGACATGCTTCATCCAAACATGAACACAACAACACGTCGTCACTGCAAAGGTCTTCGTCAGATGTTAACTTATAGATTTTTCAATTAGAATCAATTTTGCTATCTATTGAGTGTAATTATGGTATTTAGATAATAACAAACAGTCTTGTTGAACAATCGTCTGATTACTCATTAATACTGCACGTCCTCACTATTGTCTGTTCACTCGTTCTTTTCTTTCTCTTAAAAGATTCAATAACTAACTACTTCAGATGATGCTTTGTTGATCTGAGTTCTACAGTTTTTGAAAAAGAGAAATTTTTACAACTTCAGACGAAGGATGTCTCTAATAGCTCTCGCAACAGACACTTTTGGTTGAATCCTATAAAAAGAAGAAGAAACCTTAGTCACTATGTGCAACTTTTGAAAAACTTTCTCTCAATCCGTAATCTCTGAATACTTTGCTTGTAAATGCTTCCCTAAGCTTCAGTGTACATTCGTCTGATAAGACGTTAGCTTAAGTGTGACAACTTACACTCAACCATTTCACTAAGAAATTGGCAGAAGCCTGAAGAGGCTTTGATTCAAATAATACTTAGGTTTTTGCTTGGAGAGGCAAGTTAAATACTACTTGGGTTGAGCTTGAAGAGGCTTGGATAAAAGAATACTTGTATCTTATTTTAATTAGTGGGACTTGGTAGTTCACCAAGAACTGGACATAGTCTCTAGAATGAGACGAACCAGTATAAACTCTTTGTGTTTCTCTGGTTTATGTTTTTCCTTAATCTTTCTTTAAACATCTGTCAAAAAAATTTGTTTAACACTTCCGATGAAACGTTCTTAAAAAGGTTTTTGCAAAAAATTTTAATAACACAACGCAACCACCCTTCTTGTGTTATTTCTATGTTTTACAATTAGCAAATCTGGAGAAGCTTCCCAATTTGTTTTTACATTCATCTGAGTATCTTTCTACGATGCCGCTATCATAATTGACAAATATGTTGCGACTTCCAACTCCGTGTTCATCATAATACAAGCCTCCATACTCATTAAGAATTTCAAAAAGACACAATATCTGGAAAGTAATGTGCAGCACTTGCTATAAGAGGATTCATTGTTGACCAATGTTAATTAATGATGAAATAACAATGTTAGTCAAGAAGGATTTAATTATAAAAATTTAGAATTATAAGGACTTTCTTAAAACATTTTAAACTATAAGGACTTAATTAAAAAACTTGATAAAACTACAGGGTTCAAGAGAATAATTTAACCAAACAAAAATTATGGTGCAAATTGAAGAAGTGGGTCAAGCCCATCATGGATCATTTGAACATGAACCATAGACCTAACCTAACTATCATAAATAGAAAGAAAAATAAAATAAATGCAAAAAAAGAAAATGAAACCAATTGGGTCAAAATAAAGAATTACAAAAGGAACCCAGCCTAATCAACATATTTGAGATTAAAAATGATAATAAAACCAAATGTAAAAGGGCTAAGAGCCCTAGACATCAAGAAGCTGCTAGTCGGCTAGTCGCAACATAGGAAAATACGAAAAGAACAAAAAAGGGTAAGCCCTTGCTTGCACCCCTAATGGTGGCGCAAATGTGCACGAGTGGTGGTGATATGAGCTAATCGGGCATGCGAGAAAGATGCCCGGGTGAGACAAGTAAGGAAAAGGAATGGAGAAAATGATTGAGATACACTCACCCATTCAACTAAACGTTCCAAAACTTAGTTTTTTAGAATGGTGTTTTTGACAAAAAAAAAAATACATACAAATACATATATATATATATATATATATATATATATATATATGTATGTATGTATATAGGAATTTGCTAACATACACACGCTTGTTTTTTAGTTATAGTACATTAGCAAGCTACAACATAGGTGTATTTTAAGATACATTATAGTTATAGCTTGTTAACGTACTCTAACTAAAAAATAAGTGTGTGTATGATAGCAAATACTTGTACGTTAGTAAATATCATTTGTATGTATTGTCACACATATATTAACATAAATAAGGGATTAATACAAAAAATGAATAGATGGTTAGAAACACCAAGATACATAAAGGATTAGTAACGTATATTTTTTTAAATATCCAAAAAAACATTTATGTATAATAGAAAAAGAATACTAATTGGGGTTTTAAGTTGGTAGAAAAAATAAAGTAGTACTCCCCACAATTCTGATCCAGAGTATACTTCCATCTGCTGATTAAATAAATAGCTATCAAGAACAAAATAATCCTTTACTTTTTTTGAAGTCTCTTTTTATTTTAGTTGTACAAAAAAGAATAAGATAAGACGAAAAAAAAGTGATCCCTTTTTGATTTTTTGTCTTATATCCATATTTATGGAGATTGAATTCATGTCATCATTTAAAAAATTTAGAAAACAAACATGTAATTCTTTTTCATAATCGAAAATGATGAGGGAGTTATTTATAATTCTAAAAAAGTATTTTATGGAAGAATTAGGTTATTACTCAACAAATTTAAATTAGGATTTTTTAAAGGATGAGACAAATTTAAATTTTGTGGGATTTGCTAACGTACACGCACTTATTTTTTAGTTGAAGTACGTTAGCAAGCTACATCATGGTGTATTTTAAGAGGCATTATAGTTATAATTTATTAACGTACTCTAACTAAAAAACAAGCGTGTACACGCACTATATATATATATATATATATATATATATATATATATATATATATATATATATATATATATATATATGCAAAAGATAGGTGCGAAAAAAAAGTGTAAATAGAATTGTTCTCACTGAGCATGCACGGCCCAAACCGTAAGTTGAATTAATGCACTTCAGTTTAGAGTAATGGGCTGGTACAAATTGAAGGAACACTTCATCGTATGACTTTGAATTTTCGTGGACGCGGGCCTTGGCTTGGGCAACGAATTAGAACTGGAATATAGAGACACACTGAGTATACTATATTGTCTACCAATACAATAAATGGGGCATTTTAATATACAATAAAATATACAAAATTAAAATCTTAAGTTGTTGCTTATGTATATATTTTTGAAGTCCACGAATTTCAATTAAAAGTCCGAAAGTTTTCTATATCATTCAATCTCTTAAAATTTCAGTTTTCTACTTTAATTTTCTAAAATTTTATAAATTAAAATCTTTGGTTCTAACAAACCTAAATTTTTTATAAAAAAATTAAAGATGTTACAAAAAAATATTTACACTTCCAGTATGTCAGTACATTCTAATTAAATTATAATAATAATGAGTTTGTTTTCACACACTATTGATGCAAAAATATTTACATTGTTAACTAATTAAAAAATACCTTAAATATAACTTTTAAAGTAATTATTGTAAAAGTCAATAATGTTATAATATATGATAATTTATGATTAGATGACAATATAAAAATTATTTTTAATTATTTCTTTATCTATACCCAATCCTTAAATATTTTACTGGTGTATCATAAATGAAAAAGAAATGATAATGAAGATCATATTAGGAAGTGAAAAATAATTTTAATATAAATTTAAATATTAATTGCATCTCGCATTATCTTCTCAAACGGATAAATAAAAAGAAATAAAAGTAATAATAATTATTAGATTAATTAAGAGTTAATTACATATAGTAATTAATTCCTGCTTAACTATACATGATAATTGAGATTCTTTTCTCCTGATAATTGATTGATTCATTTATTTTTATTTTTTTTATTAGGTGTCCAGAAGACTAATCTTTTGAGATACAAATTCATTTAAAAGGCATAATTATCTACCAATCATACCACCATCTTGATTATAATTCTATTCTTCATTTGTCTTCTTTTAGCATGTATTCTATTCTTTATTTTTGAATTCTAATTCCTATGTTTACTCCTATTCTTATTTTGAGTAATAGTTTGCAATGTGAATTCTCTAATGAGTTTTGTCAAAAAATCTTGGATGATAGTTGTTAAAAAAAAATCATTTTATTCTAAGATTTTACAAAGGTTCCATTTTTTTAAATGATTTTTTTAATGAAATGTAAGTTTTTCTTTTCCTTTTTATTCCTTCCGAATCGTTTGAATTTTGTTTTAAAGGAATAGCCCCAATCATTTTTTTTATTTAAAAATTTTAAATGAATAAGATAAACTTGAATTCAAATGATTAAATTCATTAGGTACAGATATTCCATTAAATACTAATTTCCCTACTAATTATCTTTGCTTAATTATATAACTTTCTAGTTTTAATCATTTATTCACTAAAACTATAAAATTAGATAGAATTACACTATTAGTTTTTCTTTTAATTGAATAATTTCTTAATCTAATTATTAACATATCATGATGTTTAATAATTTTTTGGTTACAAAAAATTTACTAGAAGGGGATGGCTCTTTAGTCTAAGGCAGGAGAAGCCTCCACTTTCAGAGAAACATGATGTTTAATATACAAAATATAGATAATTATACAAATTACAATGAGTAAAATGCCTGCGCTGCACATAGGTCTCCAGTTAAACATCAACTGATTAATGCACGAACACAGATGGTAGTATCAAACAAATTTATTTAGTCCAGCAGTCTGCATGATTTGTGGTTCTCACAAGTCAGACCAAACTCGGGAATCATAAACATCAAGAATACAAAGTTACAACACTGAGGTAGCTATGGTACACCTGCATCACAATACACATCGAAAGCGTCCTAAATGCTTCATTTTGCGTGGGAAAAAAGACCAGTAATTCACTATCCTTTCACAATAGTAGCGATGTGGGAAGTGGCCTTGTGTTCCTGAGGTAGAATTTCCCACCACTTAATAAAGTTAGGATCCTTCAAGAAAGTATCCTTGGTTAGTTCCCCTCTATCAGTCCACTTTATAAGGTCTTGTTCAAGCTGCAGAACCCTTTCCCTAACATCCTCAAAAGGCTTCTTGCTATTAATCCAGCCAAAAAGCTCCTCCACTTCAGCCCAGAAGGTGGATTCAGTGACATCACTTTTTGGCTCCCTCTTGGCCTGCTCCAACCACCTCTGAGTGTACCTATACCGTTTAGGCCTGGCCCTGGCCATGTAAGGTCCAGTGTCTTCATTCTTCAAGTGGCGGTAATAGTTGGCAATATCTAGAGGCTCCACAAGGCGACGAAAGCTGGTTCCAAGTTGAATCCATTTTGGATCCCCTTCAAACTCATCTGGGAGTTCATACCTCTTCAGCATCTCAATGACCTCATCCCACACCCCTGCCAGCTCAAGCCTCTTCACATTTGCTTGGAAGTCGTTTGCCTCCTTTTGCACCTTGAAGGCATCATAATAGCCCTTCCCCTTGTGTACCTCACATGTTGTTTTGTAAGTTTCAAGATCCCCCATGCTTGCCTCACCTTTCTTCTTAATCTCGTTAATGATTTTCTCCTCGTTTCTGCGTTTTCGCTTTTCCAACTCACCAGCTGCTCGTAGACACAGCCTTGCTCTCGTGCTCTGAAATGTAAGGCAAGAGATCATAACTTGTTAGGTAAATCTTGTTGTCCAATTCTATACTTCGATTATAACAACAACATCTACGTCCAGGATCAAACCACACCAAGTTTGAGACACTTTTAATAATACTATACAACGTTACATTTTATCAGTCCAACTGGTATATTGAAAATACTTACAAAATAGTCCAACTGGAAAACTGAAAAATCTAATATCAGATTCTTTTTCAGTTGCTCGTGGAACTCAATTTTCAAGTGTTTTTCATCATGTTTATGGCCTTTTTTGGTTTGAAAATTAGTCAGGGTTCCATAGTTTTTATGTAAGTGAATCTAATGGGATAAGTTTCAAGTCTTGAATTAATCCAAAAAGAGGGTTCAAAATCATGTTCTAAAATCGAAAACGATCACTGTTAACGAAAAGACAATATTAACTCAAATTTGAGAGTTAAAAGACCAAAATAAATCTTTTAAAAGATAAAGGATCAAAACGAATTTTAGTAAAAAGATAAAGGACCAAAAGTATATTTAAGCCTATAAGAAAATTTATACTACTAGATTACGTGCCTGAAATGTTTTAAAATATCTAAAATTTGATATACATGATCATTAAGATAACATAACATGATTTAATGATTGAATTGATATAATTTAACTTCAATAAAAACGTTATTACTTATTAAAGACATCATTTTACTAAATTAGTCACTTGCTATCATTTGATCCTAACATATGTATACATGGCAAAAGAACAAAGAATGATTACCAGTCCAAGGCCATCCAAGGCTGCGCTAATTCTTGTTGCGACATCACTATTAGAACCATCAGCAGACAAGGGAAGTTCCTCAAGTTGTTCCAAGTCCTCTACATTCTGCTTTATCAAGCTTACCCCCAATTCAGTCTCATAGACCAGGTGTTGCGATATGCTATCATCGGCAACTTGCGGAAGTTCTGCCAAATTGCTTAGCTGAGCAGTGTGAAACAAGAGCTGCAAAACAGCATCTGAGTTTTTCACCACAATCAGCTGTCCTTTTCCGTTGCAGAAAACGTAGGTTCCAAAGGGCCTATAAGGGCTTAAGTCAACAAAATTAGCCACAGTCTCCAGTAACAAATTTGTGCTGCCCATGAGAATACACGCAGCATGGCTTGTAACACTTGCAGCGTTTCTCATCACAGTTGAGTAAAAATCAGAAATCACACTAGCCCTTGTTGAATCTTGGGTGGAAGTTTTGGACTTGGGATTCAAGAATTGGAGAATGGAGCCAAAAGTTTGCTCAATAGAAGAGAAGGGAGCGAGCAAAATCCGTGGCACAATGTCATATCTCAAAACAAAGTGTATGAAATAGCGAGACCAATTTTCTCGCCTTGAAGCGTGAGAGAATATATGATTACCAATTAAGGGAGACCCAAAAGTGACACAGAAGGGAGGCTTGTGGCTTTGGTTTTTGATTTGGTTTAGGTAATTTTCCAAGGCCCAAAAAGTAGCAAGAATGGCCATTGCAGCACCAGAGGAGTGACCCGTAAACACCACTTGCCTCCCATCTACCATAGCCTTATTCACCTACAGATTTTAACGGTTTATTAGCTTAAGTCAACGCAATTAACTGGTAACTGAAGAAACTACCAGAAAAAACTGAACAAGTGTCTTAACAGTCACGGGGAGTTCAAATTGCAACACGTGGGATCCAAAGACAATAACAAAAAACGTCTGCTAACTAACATCAATTAAAGGTTGTCAGTTAGTCACATACCTCGGATTTAATCGAAGTAGTTTTCCATATGTTATCGAATCTCTTAGCAAAACCTTCGTTCACTAAAGCAGCTTCATCATTACCAATACTTCTAAGAGAAGGGAACAGGGCAAGATCTATCTTCGTTTCCCCAAAAGGTTTGTTTACAAACCATTCGGCGGCATCCCAAGACCCCGAGAAGCTGAAAACGTGATAAGTTTCCTGCGAAATCTGAAACTTTTCGTAGCGGTAGATCTTCTCTGGTGGCTTGTGAGCTTTGAAGGCCAAACCGCACGCCTTTTTGATGAGCTCTTCCTTCAATCCTATCTTGTCTCCGAGCGACCCTCCAGCCATCTTGTGTTTCTTCTACAAGACCCTGCAGTTTAAGAAACTTGTGTTTAATTGGTTGCTTGCTTTGTGTTTCAGAACTGCACCATCTTCCTATTATATAAAAGGTGGGGTGGGGACATGGAATTTTAAATTACAAAAATTGACGAAGACTCTGCCGTTTACGAAGTTTTGCTATTCCTTTATTGAGTTTCTTTTCTTTCTTTTTTTGGATATAATCGTTTATTGAGTTTCTATGAAAGTGGGAACGGAATTAAAATAGTAAAGGAAAAATGTATCTTGGCCCTTGGGCATTCATGTCTTGAAGGATAGATTAAGGGACGATTGAAAAGTTGAAAAAAAAAAGCTATCCCTCCTTCACTGGCTTCGTGAGACCGGGAATGGAAACAATCTGATCAGTGGGACCCACTAGAGTTTTACAATCCGTCTAACAATCGACGGAAAACAAACAAAAATCTATCTTTTTTTAATAAAATGACAAAAATACCATTAATTATATAATAGTTTATTTTTTATTGTGTCTTATGTCATTTTATATTTTATATTTTTTCTTTTCCTTTATTTTTTACACACTAAATAAGTGGAAAGAAAATTTTATTTTTTTATTTTTTCACTTTTATCAAACAATTTAAAAAATCATCTTACTTTTTATTTGTTTTATTTCTTTTTTCACTTTATTTCTTAAACCAAATATACTATTAGGGTACGTTTGATAAGAAGAAAAAAAATAACTAAAAAATAAGATAAATGAAAATAAGTAAAAAATAAAATAAAAATAAGAGTGTTCAGTTTAAGAGAAATAAATAAGAAATAAATATATATATATATATATAAGAAATAAAATAAAAATGACTAGTCGATCTAATAATTTTTTATTTCTTTTTTCTCTCATTTTTTCTTAATCGAACACATTTAACTTTTTATTTTTCTACTATTTCTTTTCTCTTTATTTTTTTTTTTTCTATCAAACAAAGCATTAGAAAGAGAAAAAAATAAAAAGAGAAAAGTAATAGATATAATAATTATATGCTGTGATAAAAAAAAAAAAAGGGAGATTAGAAAAAATAAGGCATATCAATAAAGTGTTTGGAATGTTTGGGTTTTCAAATATATTACTCAATAGTAAAATGCCAAGCTGATGATAAGGTCTCCGCTAAAGTTCGAACTGGGGTCACAAATGTATTTTACTCATTCGTACCACAAAGCGAAGCTACCGGTGAGGTGACTTTGCTCTCTCATTCCGACGCCTTGCTAAACACAACTTGTATTTCACGCTCAAAATTAAGCGCGTTTTGGTTGGGCCTACTTCATGTTAAAATAAAAATTAAATCAATTAAATTAAATTAAATTGATTTGACTTAATTTTTAATTTTTTTAGTTAATTAAATTTAAACTAAATTAATTAAGATTATTGAGTTAGGTTAAAAAATTATTATATTTTTTAAGTTTTCATTCTCATGCATGATTTTTTGTATGAAATTTTCAATTTAATAATATTATAAATTGAAAAGATTTTTTACTCTTCAATAATTTTACACAAAACTTAATTAAACGAGTTTAAAGTATTAATATTATTTTCAATTAATATATATATATCAAAGATCTCTTTATTTAAAATATCAACAAAAAAAAGTTGGCAATTAAACATAACTAAAAGATACTTAACAATATTAAAAAATGCAATTAAATAAATGAAAAAAAAACAGAGGAAATGTATAAATAGTAAAATCTAAAACGTATAAATTTAAAAGTTTAAAAATAAAAAAATAATAAAGCGATTGGGTTAGTTTAAGTATTCAAGAATTGAAATGATTATAATTGATTTGATCTTTGTATTTAAAGTAAAATGGATCAATTAATTAAACTATTTTGAATTAATTTAATTGGTTTGGTTGATATTATTAAATTTATTGAATAAATCCAATCTAATAAATACCCACACTAAAACTTGATTATGTACATGTGAACTTTATTATTTACTAGATGAATAACTTAGCACATGTTTAGCTTAGTAAAAAAAATTAATTGTTTATTTTATCAATTTTTCATTTTTTTAAAAGTAAATGATGATTTTCTCCGGTTTAAGTTGAATTCAATATACTATTAATTAACCATAGTTTGGCTCTAAAACGTACCGATTTTACTAAAAATATTAAATATCAATATTTGAATAAAAATTTATATATTTAGAATAATATCCTTATTAGTTTTTATATTTTTAACTTATCTTCCAATTTAATAAACCAAACAAGCTTTTGTTTGTTTCTTTTTTTAATCTGATTCTATTCATCTTAATCTCATATAATTAAAACTTTTTTCGGTAAGTTAATGAACAAGTGGTTTAATTAATTCCAATTCAAATCCTCACTACTAGAATAATTTATAATTTTTTTCAGAGGTACTCTGTAATTACCGGAAACAGTTATGTTTAAAATATGGTTGGACACTAGTTGTAGGCACTTTTTCTAGTAAGAATTCAAACCATGGCTTATCATTTGTTAAGAAACTAGACCATTTTGCTAGATCCAATTCTCATATTAGTATAAGTATATTTTTTATCCATTAAGAAAATCTTTTAGCTCACAGTCAAAGATTAATTATTTTTAAGGTATTAAATATTAATTTTTTGTGGATTAACATTATTTAATTATTAGATTAATGTTGGATTATTAAATAATATTGATTGTGAAAATAATATTATGATATTTGATGAATATATATTTGTTATTTAAGCTAGTATGTGAATGAGTATATAATGGATTGAGTTCTTACTTAGTGCCTAAACGAGCTTTCATCTAAAGGCCATAAAATTGTTGTCTCATTAAACAATTTTGTGATGCACAATATTGTGGGAAACCTAGTTGTTAGATAGAAAGAATGTTAGAATATTTCTAATATTTCTTTTGTGAACTTCAATCAATTGTGGTTTTTGATTTTGCAAAAAAAGGGTAAATGTCATGATCCATTAGATGATACCCAAGCTCACTAACATAGAGATCATTTGATAGTGGGTTTTGGACACCTAACACTAATCCGTGTAGACAACAATGTAGGTTTTAACCTTTAGGCCCATGATGGGGGGCCTAGGATTAATATATACTCATGGCTAGGTCCTCTCTATTGTCACAGTAATTACAATCGGTTGCTCTATGGCTTCCCCCATCGATAACTGAGATTGAGAGTCTAATCAAGCAGAGGAAAGCTTAGCCTTTTCATCTACCTTTTTAGGTGTGATTCGTTACATAACAGTATTGATGATCATGACTTCAACAAGTAAGTAGAAATTCATTGTATCCTAATTTCATATAATTTTATAATTGCTATGTGCTTGCTTTTCTTACATTTGTTATCATAACCAATATTATATGACTAGGACCTGAATATAAACATGATCATATCTTCTCTTCGTTGGAAAAATATTTATTCTAATTTTTATCTCTTTTTTTTGTTGCTATTTATGACATGCGTACAATGAAATCAAATTACATGTCAAAATTTAAATAAAAAAAAACAATTTTCCTATATTTTTGCTACAAAATATTAATAGAAATACAATAACACAAGTTATTTTCATGAGGATATTGTTTTAATATATAGATAAATAAATAATAATAAGTTATATAAATTGATTTGTTAACTTATTATTATATTTACGAATAAACTATCATTTTAGTCTTTGAAAACATATAACACTGTGACATTAGTTCCTGAAAGTAAAGTTATAGCACATTAGACTTTTAGACACCAAAATAATAATTTACAAATATATTTATATGTCATTTTAATATACTATAAAGACAAATGCAACCCACAGTACACAGGTCAGGTCACCATGCTAGTTCTCTACTAAAACATCAACAAAAATCCATAAACGTGTCATGGTATTCTTACCCATTTGTTTTCAGACAGAACAAACAGGAAACCATCATGTTTATTACAAACAACACAGGATAAAAAAGCAACAAAGTAAAATAAAATAAACATGAAGGAAAATAAAAATAAAAAAAAGTTCACTTAACCAACACACTCGCAGAGTGGATATCCAATGCATGTTTGTCTCGTCTCACTCATTTATTAAACTTCTAATGCACGATTGTTGCTTGTGTTGTGGAGGTAGGGTTTTCCACCACTTCACCAAGACAGAACCCTCCAGGAAGACATCTTTAGCCAGTTTCCCTTCATCACTCCATGTTTTTATTTGAACCTCTAATCGCTCAACCCTTTCCTTAACATCTTCGAATGAGCTATTACTCTTACTTGTTTTGTAGCGAAGATCCTCCACCTCAGCAAAGAAGCAAGATGTAGAGCTAGGTTCTTGGGGCCTTCTCTCGGCATGTTCCAACCATCTTTGGGTGTACCTATATCGTTTTGGCCTTCCCCTAACCATGTAAGAAGAAGAACCATCCTCGTAATGCCTCGCATGACGATAATAATTGGCAATATCTAGAGGCTCCACTAGTAGGCGAAACCTTGTTCCAAGATCAACCCATTCTTTCTTGCCTTCAAATTCATCTGGGAGTTCGTAACTCCTTAGCTTTTCAATGATCTCATCCCACACACCTGCCAGCTCTAGCCTCGTCACATTTGCGTGGAAGTCCTCGTCTCTCTTATGCTCCCTGAAGCCATCGTAGAAACCCACTTTTGATGCTCCCACATTTCTCTGTATTTCTGAAGTTCCTTCATTTTTTCCTCAACAAAAGCTTTTTTCTGTTTGATTTTATTCTCGTTGTGAGATTTCCTTACCTCCAATTCTGCTGCTGCCCGAAGGCACAGCCTCGCTCTTAGGTCCTGAAATTTCAACCAAAAAATCATCACTTATGCATGAACAGAATCAAGTAATACTAATTGTCAAATTTGATAAAATGACACCTTTAATAATATTTTACAGAAACTAAATTTTATGGATTCAACTGTTGCGTTAAAAATTCTTATAAAATATAGCTAAGTCTAAAAAATTCTACAAATTTGAAAAACTAATGACATTTCATCAATATAATCTAATATTTAAAGATATAAGTAAATTTATAACTTAGATTATAAGTCTAAAATTTTTGAATTATTTAAAATTTAATTCACATAATCACCAAAACAACATAACATGATTTAACGTTGGATCGATAAAATTTGACTTTTGTAAAAACGTTATTAAAGACTTCATGTTACCAAATTTGCGACCAGTATTTGATCCTGTCTCACACACATATATAGTAAATGAACAAAGAATGATTACCAGTCCAAGGCCATCCAAGGCTGCGCTAATTGTTGCAACATCACTATTAGAACCATCCGCAGACAGGGGAAGTTCTCAAGTTGCTCCAAGTACACTACATTCTGCATTCCCAAGCTTTCTTGCAATTCAGCCACATAGGCCAGGTGTTGCGATATGCTATTGTTGGCAACTTCCGGAAGCTCTTCCAAATTGCTTAGCTGAGCAGTGTGGAACATGAGTTGCAAAACAGCATCTGAGTTTCTCACCACAATCAGCTGGCCATTTCCGTTGCAGAAAACGTAGGTTCCAAAGGGCCTATAAGGGCTTAAGTCAACAAAATTGGTCACTGTCTCGAATAACAAATTTGTGCTGCCCATGAGAGTACCGGCAGCATGGCTTGTAACAGTTGCTGCGTTTCTCATCACAGTGGAGTAAAACTCAGAAATCACACTGCCTCTTCTATCAGGTCCGAACATGGGGTCCAAGAATTGGAGAATAGAGCTAAAAGTTTGCTCAATAGAAGAGAAGGGAGCAAGCAAAATCCGTGGCACTATGTCATATCTCAATACAAAGTGTATGAAACAGCGAGACCAATTTTCTCGCCTTGAAGCGTGAGAGAATATATGATTGCCAATTAAGGGAGACCCAAAAGTGACACAAAAGGGAGGCTTGTGGTTATGGGTTTTGGTTGGGTTAAGGTACTCTTCCAGGGCCCAAAACGTTGCAAGAATGGCCATTGCCGCACCAGAGGAGTGCCCCGTAAACACCACTTGCTTCCTATCTACCATAGCCTTATTCACCTACATATTTTAACGGTTTATTTGCCTAAGTCAACGTAATTAACTAAAAAATAAAAATAGAAAGCATAACGGTAACTGAAGAAACTACCAGAAAAAACTGAACAAGTGTCTTATTAGTCACGGGGAGTTCAAATTGCAACCCGTGGAATCCAAAGAAAATACTACCTCTTTTTCATATCTTTAGATGTTTAAGTTAATACACATAAATTAAGGAATATTTAATAAAAAAAAAAAAACTAAAACATAGATAGTAACAAACATCTGCTAACTAACATGAATTAAAGGTTGGCAGTTAGTTACATACCTCGGATTTAATCGTGGTAGTTTTCAATATGTTATCGAATCTCTTTGCGAAGCCTTCGTTCACTAGAGCCGCTTCATCATTGCCAATACTTCTAAGTGAAGGAAACAGGGCAAGGTCTATCTTCGTTTCCCCAAAAGGTTTGTTAACAAACCATTCAGCGGCGTCCCAAGACCCCGAGAAGCTGAAAACACGATAAGCTTCCGAAGAAATCCCAATGTCATTGTAACGGTAGAGATTCCCTGGTGCCGTGTGAGCTTGGAAGGCCAAACCACACGCCACGGTGATGAGCTCTTCCTTCAATCCCATGTTGTCTCCAAGGGACCCTCCTGCCATGTTGTGTTTCTTGTACAAGACACTGCAGTTTAAGAAAGTTGTTTTTGATTGCTTACTTTGTGTTTCAGAACTGCTGCATCTTCCAATTATATAAAGGGAGGAGTGGAAATAGATTTAAATTTCTAAATTGACGAAGACTCTGCACTGCAGTTTCCGAAATTTTTCCTTTGCTTTCTTATTTGTTTCCATGGAAATGGTGGGAATGGAATTAAAATACCAAATTGACATAAAGTCCACACTAAAATCCCCTGTGGGGTTCTGAAATGTAGTTTACTTCATCCGTGCCACCAATCAAAGCCAGACAAATGTCACGAAGCTACCGGTGAATTTGCTCACTCTTTCGCTGGTCTTGCGCGTCCATAACTTGTATTTACTTTTAAAAAGTTAGCGCGTTTTGGTTGGTCCTGTACTTCACGCTAAAATAAAATCTAAAAATTAATTTGATTTTATTTTTTTAAAACTTTTTAGTTAATTCAATTTAAATTAATCTAATTAAGATTTAGTTAGTTTTTTTTTTCTTGCATTAAGTTAGTTTGATCTGATTCATTGAAATAGGATAAAAAAATAAATGATTATATTTTTTAAAATTTCAATCTCATGCATTATTTATCATATGAAATTTTAAATCTACCCTATTAAATGAGAATAGATATCTTGAACGAAAGTATTTTTAGCTTTTATTTTTCAATGAAAGCGTTTTTAGCTATTATTCTTCAATGATAGTGTTTTAGGAATTTTTTAACATTTTATCTTTTTCAATCTATCATTTTCAATAGCTTTAGTTCTAAATTAAATTTTAATATTTTTTTAAAAATATCAATAATTAAAAATTAACATTATATTTCAATAATTGTTTATTATAAATTTAACTATAATTTATATGTTTAAAAATATTTATTTATTACAAATTTTAATTATAATATAATTTATGTATTTAAAAGCATTTATTTATTATAAATTTAAGTTATATAAAATAAATATTTATTCTATACAATGTACAGGTTAAAATACTAGTATTATTATAAATTAAAAATATTTTTTATTTTCAATAATTTTGGACAATATTTACATGTGTTTAAAGTACTAATATTATTTTCAATTAATATATATTTTTCTTTAAATAAGTTTAAAGTACTAATATTATTTTCGATTAATATATATTTTTCTACAATTATAATTTTATATATCTACATAATCTCTATATTTAAAATATCATTAAAAAAATTGGACATCCTCTATATATATAAATTAGAATGGCTATTTTGTACAAGAGTATTTTTAGTATCATTATTCAACGAGAATGTTTTTAGCCATCATTCATCAATGACAGTGTTTTAGAAAAAAAAATTAACATCTTATATCTTTTAATTTATCATTTTCAAAATGTTTAGTTCTAAATTGAATTTTAATATTTTTTAAAATAAATTATTAATAATTATAATGACATTATATCACAATATAATTATATATATAATTATAATATATGTTTAAAAAATTTTATTTATTACGAATTGTAATTACAATATAATTTATATTATATATTTAGACATATTTATTTATTATAAAGTTATGTTATATAAAATAAATATTTATTATGTGCAATGCATAAGTTAAAATATTACTTAAAAATAAGCAAAGACCACTCAATAATATTAAATAATACAATTAAAATAAATCAAAATAGATAAAAATAGAGGAAAGGTATAAATATTAAAGTCAAAAAATATAAATTTAAAAGTTTGAAAAAAAAATGATCAAGTGTTGGGTTAGTTTAGGCAAAAAAAAGAAGATAAATTATGATTATAATTAATTTGGTTTGTATTTGAAGCAAAATGAACCAATTAACTAGACTAATTTGAATCAATTTAATTGATTTGGTTAAAGTTTTCAAGTTTATCGAATCAATCTAATACAATAAACACCCTAAACTACAACTTTATTATGTAAACTTTATTGCTATCTCTAGTTATTTATATGAGAAACAAATGGGTGCATTTCTTTGGTCCAAATTATAAAAAACAAATAATCATTTACAAATGTATTTATTCATAATTTCCTTTTATATCATTAATTTATTATAAAGTCTATTAATGAAATACTCACTCATTTTCCATTCTAGTGGATGCATTTGTTGGTCCATTAACAATATAAGTCATATTTATTGGTGGAAAAATTATCCATTAAATTACTAGTGTCATTAAAAATAATCACCACTTAAACTATTTAATTTTATGGATATTTCTAAAATAAAATTTAAATTTATGATATTATTAATTAAAATTAACTAACTTAACTATTTTTATTGGTCTTGATGAATTAGTTATTTGTTTCTTATATAAAGTAATAGTATTTACTAGGTGAATAACTTAGCACATGTTTAATTAAGTAAAAATAATTGTTCATTTTATTAATTTTTAATTTTTTTAAAAAGTAAATGATTTTTTTCTTCCATTTAATTAATTGAATTCAATATACTATAATTAACCATTGTTTGGCTCTAAAACGTATCGATTTTACCACAAATATTAAATATCGATGTTTGAATAAAAATATATTTAGAATAATATCTGTATTAGTTTTTATATTTTTAACTTATCTTCTACTTTAATAAATCAAACCAGCTTTTATTTGTTTCTTTTTTTAATATTATTTTATTCATCTTAATGTCATATAATTATTTTTTTGGGTAAGTTAATGAACTAGTGATATAATTAATACCAATTCAAATCCTCACTAGAATATTTATAATTTTTTTCATAGGTATTATGTAATTACGAGAAACTATATGTTTAAAATATGGTTGGACACAGCTGCGGGTACTTTTTCTAGTAAGAATTCAAACTATGGTTTATCATTTAGGAAGGAACTAGACCATGTTGCTATATCCAATTCTCATTAGCATATTTTTTGTCTATTAAGGAAATCTTTCACCTCATAATTAGAGATTAATCTTTTTAAGATATAGAATATTAAAAAAAACTTATTAGCATTATTTAATTATTAGATTAATTTTGAATTATTAAATAATATTAATAAAAAATTAATATTAAGTTATTTGATTAATATTTATTATTTAGACTTAAGTGAATGAGCATATAATAAGTTGGGTTTTCATTTGATACCTAAATGAGAAGTCTTTATTTTCATTTAGATGATATAAAATTGTTGTCTTATTAAATGATTTCGTGTTGCACAACATTACAGGAAGCCTAGCCACCAGATATACAAAGGAGTCATCATGCCTCATTTCTTTACCCATACTGTTGGATCAGCATTTGTAGCAAGGATTAAGGATTCTTTTAGTTACATTATTACATATATTCTAGACCTCCATTGATTAATTTATATAATGTAAATATGTTATATAGTACATTATTACGTCGGAAGGATACAAATTCTTTCTCTTAAAATTCGTCATAGAAATCGAAATGAAGAGGAAGAGCTTGTAATGCTTTGTTAATCATAGACGCTATTTGATAAGAAGATTCTTTAAGTTTTTCAGAAATCATAGGTTGGAAATATTAAATTCTTATGTTTGGTATGACATTTTTAAAAATTATTTTTAGGAATTTAACATTCCTAAAAATTATTTTTTAATTAAGTTTTCTACTAAAACTTTCTCATGGAATGGGGTGAAAATCAAAGATTCCCATAAAGGGATAAAGTTTTTTTTATAATTATGTTTCTCATTCTTAAGAATATTTTAGACATACTAAGTGTACTTATGACATTCCCAGAAAATATAATTCCCAAAAAACATAATTCTCAAGAACCAAAAAAAAAAATTGTATACCAAATGCCCTATAATGAAATTAGAGAATTATCCATCACTGGAAAAAAAAATTTTTCTTAAACTAAATCAGTCATTAAACTAATAAAAGTTAATTCATATTTTATTAGCTAATGGTGGCTAATTATGAATCAAATCAATACTATATGTGTGTGTCTAGATAGATAGAAAGATAGATATTTAATATTATATAATATATTAACTGATAAATTAATATAAAATTATAAGAAAATTTAGATTAAATTTTAAATTAGTATAATATATTAAAAAATCATTTTCTCCACTAATTTTTTAAATTATCTGAATCAATAACCTAGCTAACTTTTTTTTTTTTTATCGTCTAGCTTGGTTTTAAAATTCTGCTAAGAAACGTTTTCTTTTTCTCAATCAATCTTGCACTACACACCAAAACACTCACCTGAAGCCTATGGTAGCTCATTCTTCCTCCATAGATATATCACTCAAACATTATTTCAAAGACATTATATTCGTTTTACAATTAATATAATTCTTTCTGGTAAGGAAAATGTTTTGTGTTGTGAACATTAAAGTGGAATAATAACAAGTTGTTTCTTTTAATTTTGGAGTATATGTAAGACGCGTATATATATGACTTGCATTTAAAATCCAGACATAATTATGACTACAAAATATGCGTTGTGTTTCTTTATTTCATTTATTAGATTCGAATTCATAAAACTATAAAATTATTAAGCTAAGCAAACATTAAAAATCTAAGACATACAAGACTTTTTGACACACTTTTTTTTCTTCTTCTTTTTTTGTGTAAATGGTAGCAATGAGGATAGAACTTAGGTCCTCATGCAAACTACCCTAACTCCCCATCATTGGGTGATCCTAGTGGTTCAACTTTTTGACACACTTTTCATCATGACAAGGCTTTCATTATATATATGCCAATGAATATGTCAAAAAGTTTCTATAACTGATTGTTTCAAAGAACTAAGGCATTTTTTACCCCAAAGGGGTAATTTGTTAAAAGAATTACCCAAATGGGTATTTTTTTAAAAAATTCCCAAATTAGGACAAGTTGTGTCTCCGAAATACGACTTCTAGAACAAAAGTCGTGTTTCACATATAAGACTTTGTTTTTTAATTTTTTACGACTTTTTAAAGAAGTCATGCTTTGCAAACGAAACTTCAATTTTTTATTTTTTTTAAGAAAGCCAAAGTCGTGTTTTGGAAATAGGAAATTGATTTTTTTGTTTTGTGAAGTTAAACGCAACCTCACTTTTTTTCTTTTTTTTTATCCTCACATGGAAGTCGTATGTGATGGATGAGACTTCCAATATATATTTTTTTTATTGAAGTCCTAAGCTTTATTCATATATATATAAGTCGTGTTTGAGTTTAGTGACATAGGTTTTTTTTTAGTTTTTTTTATTAAAGTTGTGTTTGGCTTTGACAACATTTTTTTTATTTTTTTTAAATTATTTTCTTTAAAATCCTGTTTTGGTTTCATGACATTGGTTTTTTTTTTTTTTATTTCGTGTTTTCAAAACACGACTTTAGCTTTCTTAAAAAAAAATTAAAACTAAAGTCTCATTTGCAAAACACAACTTCTTTAAGAAATCGTAAAAAAAATTAAAAAGCAAAGTCATGTACATGAAGCACAACTTCTATTTTAGAAGTCGTAATTCTAAGACACGACTTGCCTTAATTTGGAAATTTTCTTGAAAAATACCCATTCGAGTAATTTTTTAAACAAATTACTCCTCCGGAGTAAAAAAGCCAAGAACTATAGGTGGATACTAGTCTAACAAATAAGTTAAGGTAAAAAGTTATGTTTCACCACCTAAATTAGTATGTATTTTAATAAGTAGAAAAATAGTGTATGGATTTAAATTACTAAATTGTCGAAGACTCGCAATTTCACGAAGTTTTGTTCTTGTTTTATTTATTTCCATGAAAATGACTAGGAATGGAATTAATTAATTAAATTACCAAATTGACGATAAAGTCTGCGCTAAAGTTTGAAGCGACGTTCACAAATGTATTAATCAAAAAGTTTAATATATCGTAGGTCCTTGAATTTTTTAAGAATTTTTAGTTAGGTCTTTAAACTAAAAAAAGAATCATGATTAGATCTTTAATTTTCTATAATTTTGGTAATTGGATCCTTGAAGTTGGTAAAACTGTCACTAATTTTTTTAATTTTTTTTTTTACGGTTTCAAGCCACCAATCCACTATAAACTAATTCCAAAAATTCAATTATAAAAATTGTAGACGATCAATAATCTAATTACAATTTTTTTCAATTTAAGAAGTTAATTAAAAATTTTCAAAAAAAAATCAGGAACATGCTCATTATATTAAACTTAATCAAAATGAGGCAAGCTTCATGTAGCTACCAGTGACTTTGCTCTCTCTTTAGCAGGCTTGCTAAAATTTATTTGTATTTCACTGTCAAAATTAAGCACGTTTTGGTTGGTGCAACTTTAGGCTAAAATAAAATTTAAATTGATTAAATTTATAAATTGGTTTGATTTTATTTTTAAAAATTTATAGTTCATTTGGATTTAAACTAATTTAATTAAGATTATTTAATCAAGTTAAAAAAATTAAGGACCTGTTTGGGGTGGTTACGAGTTTTTGGTTTTTGGTTTTCAAATACAGTTTTCAAAACAAAACGTGTTTGGCTAAAATGAAGCTAAAATGGTTTTAAACTCAATTTCAAAACACTTTTACATTCATTTTCAAAACCAAGAAAAAAGGATTTGTAAGTTTGGTTTTTGGTTTTTTAAAAAAATACACATTATTATATTTGACAATAGCCTTTCTCGCCACCACCACAACCACCGCCATTGTCACCACCACTGTCACCACCACCACTACTGTTGCCGCCATCTCCGCAGCCGTCGTCACCACCACGACCACCGACACCGACACTGCCACCACCATCACCGCCACCGCTGCCACAACTACCATGACCACCGGCATCGCCTCCACCACCACAAGCTTCATCACCACTACCATCGTCATCGCCACCACCACGACCACAACCACCAGCGCTCCTGCCACCACCACAAGCACCGTCACCGCCACCACCATCATCATTGGCACTGCCATGATCACCACTAGTACCGCCACAACCATCGTTATCGGTACTACCACAATTGTCACCATCGGCACCGCCACAACCGTCACCATCGGCATTACCACCACCACCACCATCATTGTTGCCGTCACCATCACCACTATCATCACCACACAAACATATTCTTAAACTAATTTTAACAGTATAAGAAATTTCAAAGTGAGTTTATTTTGAAACCAAAAATTAGAAAATAAACTAAAACTAATTTTTAAAAACTAAAAACTGATTGTAGTTTTTGAAATTTCAAAACTTACAACCAAAAACCACCTCAAACGGGCCCTAAATTATTATATTTTTTAAGTTTTCATTCTCATGCATTATTTATTTTATGAAATTTTTAAATTTAATATTTGAAATAGAAAAAGCGCACAAGAAGGGCAGGTTGAATTGTGTGTTTAAAAACTTTTTCAAAACAAGTTGACCAGTATGAAAACATTTTCAAGCGTAGGGATAGAGAGAAGAACACAAAAAGTTTTATACTGGTTCACTCAACCTGAGCTACGTCCAGTCCCTTCACCCAGAAGGTATTCACTAACCAACTTTAGGTTACAAGTATTGTTCGCGGCCTCTTCAGGCTTTACAACGCAATTACCCTAGATTGCTTAACCCAAGTATTCTTTCACACTAAGCCTTTCCAGGCTTTCACAACACAACAAGTATTTATACAAACGATATCAACTCACGTAGTGAGGATTTGAAAGATTAGGCTCAAAAACGCTCTGAAAAACTTTACACAATTTTTGTTATCGTCCACTGGATGCTTCTATCAAAATATTACTAATATCTTTTTGTTCTTGTTCTATTTCTTGATCGTTCATCACAATCTCTTTCGCTATCTCTTTTTCCTTGGTGCATGCATATATATATAGTCTTCAGGAAAAAGATCCGTTGTAGAAGACTTTGACTTCGTTATGCAATGAGAAGCATGCAAACTATCCTTTCGGAGAGGTCAGGCACGACAACTTTTAGACTTGCACTAAAATGAAAAGTGCAAGGACTATGCTAGCAGTCTGTTTTTCTGAACATTCTTCATTCGTCTCAACAGCTTGATAAGTTGACTTACTTTATCTGGTTTTGCTGCGCTCTTGCACTAAAATGATTCTGATGTTATTTAATGCTTCAAACAATTTGAACGTTAGATCACAAAAGTAGTAATATGTTAGTTTCAAGAAAAACTAGCATAATTAAAAAAGACGTTCAAAATAGAACTTAGCCGTTTGAATATTTGTCGTTGGAAGCTTGCATCAAATGTTTGAACTTGTTCTTCAGACGATCATCTTAAGTTGTTCATTGGATGATATTCTTAGCGTCTATGACGTCTACTGTATATTGGACGGTCTTCCTTGACACGTCTACTGGACGGTCTTCTTTAACACGTCTACTGGACAGCTTCTTTGACACGTCTACTGGATGCTCTTCAAAGAGAAGTTTGTATGCTACAAAGAGTTCAGTTCTTTGGCAGAAACTTGAACATTAATAAGTTTGTTATCTTCAAAACTTTAAGGGTCTAGACGCTTCTACGTCTTTGGTTCCAACAATCTCCCCTTTTTTGATGATGACAAACCTTATTAATTTTTAAGTTATTGCTGGAATATAAAAGGTCGCATAAAGGAGTTTTTGAAAGACTTACTATGCTCCCCTTGAGTCTGATATTCCAAGTTTTGTATTCTTTGAGACACAAGATATATTAGTTTAAATCCATATCGAATAACGTTCAAAGTATCTAACAGTTATGGAATTTAAATATAGGCAGAGTAATATATGTTAGAACAAAGCATGTATTTTATTAACTTGAAGACCATACAAAATAGCAAAATAAAAAAAACATAGTTTTCCAATTCTCCTCTTTTTGTCATTAGCAAAAAGCAGACAAAGAGAGAAAGGAAACAGTCATCATAGTCACTATTGTGGCGACAGAGTAGGAGGTGAGGAAGGTTAAGAAGGGTGTAGGAGAGCTTGTTGGTTCTAGAGAATTTGGTGAAGATGGGTTGCAGCTGGTTTGCAACGTATTGTTGAATGACGGGGTCAACAAGAGGAATGGGGAAAGGGGCAAAAGAAGAGATAGGAAGGCTTGCGGAGGTTTGAGAGCCAGGAGTAGGCGGGGGATGGAGGTGTAGGTGACGGTGGTTGGGAAGGAGTGGGTGGAAGGGCTTCAAAGGGGGGAGGAGGTGCTTCGAGAAGCTTCAAGTCTTGTACTTCTAGTTGGTATGGACGTGGAGTGGTCTAAGGGTAGGGTGGTTGAAAATTTGTGTGGTGAGTAAGAGCGGCAATCATAATGTATAGATAGAAGTTTCTGTACCAAGGAGTGGACGCTCAGTTTGCTGGACAGACAAAGGCAGCTGAAGAGTCCAAAAAGTGAAATGCACGAGCTGGACGTTGCCTGACTTCACAGTTTGTTGCAGTTGGGATATCGGCTTTATCGTCTGCTAAAACTCCACTACTAGATGCTTCTTGTTCGCATAGGAACATATGGTGATGCTAGAAGCATTCAGCATCGTCCTCGTCCAACTCTATATGAAGACGCTGAGCTATGAACCATTCACGGGAATGAGTTGAATGTTGTTGAAAATCAGCTCTTGACAATAAAGGCAAGGACGGTGCCTTGGTCAAAATCTTCTTCTTCTTGCAGTTGTCATCTATGATTGGCAATCTTGGGCAGACACGATCCAATTAAATACGGATGGATGTTGAAGGTTGGATGTGTTGTGATGAGGGATGAAAAGTTGAAACTTCAAGGTGGCAGAACCTTTGAGAGTGTTGCAAAACATATGCTCAAAGGCAGATGGAAAGAATCCATCTTCTTCCAGGTCTAAAGGTCGAAACTTCAAAACTGCAGGCCTTATGTGAACAGTCCGCTCGTCCCCAGGTTTCCTTTGTTGCAAAGCTTGCTCAATGTGTTCTACTAGAGGTACTCTGTGTTGAAGTACTCCAGGAGGATGTGCATTGATGTGTCAAGCTCGTATAACTCTAGGGTACCTCCGTCTGATAAACCGCTTAAGCAGTAAGTGTTTAATAGTTTTAGGAGGCAATGCTAGATAAGCTTCAGAAGGTTTATGGACATAGTCGTCCATGTACTTGTCCAAATTAAATGGAGAGTAATCAAAACCAAAAACAGGTTCAGGGAGCTCTAGACGCAAGATAATAGCATTGTTGTCCATGCCATTTTGGGGGTTGCCTTCAACAAAGAGTAGAGGCTAAAGCTATTTGGTTTTGGTCAAGGTTTTAAGGGGGTGGAAGATGTAGGTAGGGAAATAATGGATGAGGAGGAAGGTGATTTAGTAGGTTTGATGGAGAGATGTGTCTTAGATATGCCGAGGGTGGGGATGGGGCAGGTATAACCTTCATTACCAGGCAATAGCATGTCTGATTCAGGTATGGCCTGTGGGTCGACTTGTGTTTGGGTAAGAGGTTCAGATGGTTCAATAAAAATTGATGCAGCCAAGTCACTAACAGGTTCATTTTCAACAGGAGATGAAAGCTTACTTTTCTTGGATTGGGCTTCCTTTAGCAGTGTTTCTGCTAGTCGTTTGGATGAGGCAGATGGTTGTGGTTGTGGTTGAATAGGAACATCAATCATGGTAGCTTTCTGCTTCTTGACAAGCTTACCAATTGGTTCATCGTCTTCATTGTCAGAAGCGACAATCAACCGTCTCTTAGCAGGAGCTTGTGCCGGAGCAGGTGAAGGAGCAGAGGCAGCGATAAAAGCAGTTGCAAGAGGAGCAAATGGAGCTGAAGGTCGTTGGGTTTTGGACCTTGTAACTTTGGTTGCTTGTGTCTTGGATGACCTCCTCTTGGTGGACAGTCTGGCAGCTATTGGATTTACAAACAATGTCTCGTCGTCCATCGGCTCAGTGAGCTGGACGATTGGCTCAATTGTCTGTAGAGGTGCCATCTCAACAATTTCCTTTTTAACGTCCACTAGTTTGGATGTGGTTTCCAAAGGCTTCAGCACAAGTCCAGCCTTCATCTGTGCAACATTATTGCATCCGAAAGGCAGTTGAGTGAAACGATGGCCACCACCCAGAATCCTAATTTTACTTTGCTCTCCAAGAGATAGAGCAAAGAAGGCATGATACACCTACTGTTGCCAGAAAAGTCTGTTAAGGAGAGCGGCGTAGGTGATCTGGTCGTGCTTTCTGTGTCCTCTCATGGCCCTGAAGATGTTACTCAGGATGAGATGCGATACGTTAAACTGTTGGCCTATGATCATGTGGAACAGAGCGAACTTGTGCAAAAAGGTAACGCTGTCCTTCGATCTAGCCTTGTGAAGAATTCCCTTGTTCAAAAACTGTTGGAAAATCTTCCCCTCTTTTGTTAGCTTGCTGTATTCAACTGGACCTTTGCCTTCTGGACCCATCAGTGCAGCGTCAACAGTATCATGTCCTCCAAAACTGCTTTCGCAGCCATTCTTGATGCAGGACCCAGCCCGCTCACAAGCCAATGGCTTAGGCAACAAAGCCGAGGTCCAGTGTGACCTTGACACCCAAAACAGTTCCCTTGATATCTGTCTTGGAGAAGACGGCAAAGTTCTAGAACTGTCTGATGAGCTCTGGGTATATGATCTTGTTCAAGTGGAAGTAGTTGAGAATTCCACATCTGAGCAGGTTATCCTTTACGTTCACTGCCATGTCTTCCAGAGCTTGGATATCAAAACAGCTTTCGATAAGAACAACAGCCTTGTCTAGGCTCTCCACACGAGCCACGGCCTTCGCAGCAGGACCAACCTTTTCAGTTGCCATATCTAAGAGCTTGAAAAATTGTTAGGGTTTGAGAGGTTTCGAGAGACTGAGAGAGTTCAGGTGGATTTGAGAAGAAGTGTGTGTTTGGTTTTAGGTTTGAGTGTATATGAAGAAACTGAAGAGTTTTGCTTTTGGTGGTTCTTTCAATTTCAAAGAGAGAGGTGATGTGCAATAAATGTTGGTCAAGCGCTTACACTTTTCAAGGTTGGTTATACGATGCTTCAGTGACTCAGATAAGAATAAAGCATTTATTTTCAAATCATTTTCAGAGAAAACATGATTAAGTATAGATAGAGATTTTTATGCATACATAAATGTAAGTTGTTATGGAATGTGAAAAGCTATGCAATTGATCGATGAAATATTGGACGCTACAAAACATTGGACACTATAAAACATTGTACGGTCAAGGCATGTTGAATAAAACTTATTCATTTATAAATTCCATACCAAGAAGATCTCGAATATGGATGAGTTTATCTTCAAGAAGGGATTTTGTAAATATATCGGCCAATTGATTTTCAGTGTTGACAAACTAAATGTCAACAATTCCCTTCTGAACATAGTCTCTTATAAAATGATGTTTTATTTCAATGTGCTTTGCCCGAGAATGCAAAATAGGATTTTTAGACGGATTTATAGCAGCAGTGTTATCACAAAAGATAGGAATGTTACTCTCGTAGATACTGTAGTCTTCTAACTAATGCTTGATCCATAAAAGTTGTGAGCAACAAGACGCAGTTGAGACATACTCTGCTTCCGCTATGGACAGGGCAATTGTCCCTTGTTTTTTACTCGTCTAGGAGACTAGATTCCCACCAATGAGGTGACATCCTCCATTGGTGCTTTTGCATTCTTCTCTATCTCCCGCATAGTTAGCATCGCAGTAACCAACTAACTTGTATTCTTTGTTAGACTTAAAACACAAACCAAGGTTAGTGGTCCTTTTTAAGTATCTAAAAATTCTTTTAACTGCTATTAGATGAGTTTCTCTAGGGTCAAACTGAAAACAGGCACATAAGCATACACTGAACATAATGTCAAGTTTGGACGCTGTGAGATATAAAAGAGACCCAATCATACCTCGGTATGTAGTTTGGTCTACCTTTTTAGAAGAGTCGTCCAGGCTGAGTATTGACAATGGATGCATAGGTGTACTCATTTCCTTGGCATCATCCATCTTGTACTTCTTGAGAAGTTCGTTGACATATTTTGTTTGGTGTATGAATATACCATTTGCAGTCTGCTTTACTTGCAATCCCAGGAAGAATTTTAATTTTCCCATCATACTCATCTCAAATTCTATTGTTATGATCTTAGAAAAATCTTTGCATAAAGCGTCATTAGCAACACCGAATATAATATCGTCTACATATATTTATGCAATAATAAAGTGTGATTTAATGTCTTTGTGAAAGAGAGTGGTGTCTACTTTTCCTCTAGTAAAACCATTTTCTAAAAGAAAAGAACTTAGCTTTTCATACCAAGCTCTTAGAGCTTGTTTAAGTCCATACAAAGCCTTTTTGAGTTTGAAACGTGTTTGGGAAAAGTATCACACTCAAAACCAGGAAGTTGTTTCACATAGAATTCCTCGTTTATTATGCCATTAACGAATGCACTTTTTACGTCCATTTAATAGAGCTTCATATTACTATGAGCAGCAAATGAAAGTAAGATGCGGATGGCTTCTAATCTAGCTACTGGTGCAAAGGTTCAGTAAAGTCTATACCTTCTTGTTGAGAGTAGCCTTGAGCTACAAGTCTTGCTTTATTTCTTACCACTTTGCCAGCTCCATCTAGCTTGTTGCGGAATACCCACTTTGTTCCAATGATAGACTTGTCCTTGGGTGCAGGAACTAGCATCCAGACATCATTCTTTTCGAATTGACTAAGTTCGTCCTTTATGGCACTGATCCAGCCATCATTAGGGATGGCAAAAATACCCGTGCTCGTGGATATCCGCGGATAAAATCTGCCACAGGTAGAAAATGGGTACTTTAAATGGGTACCCGCGGATATTCTAAACGAGTATACCCACTACCCGTTTATTAACGAAGCGGGTACGGATATCATGGTACTCATACCCGCGGATACCCGCTACCTGTAATTATATATTTACTTAAATACCTTTAGATATTAATATAGATAAAATTACATAAATTTATTCAAAATTTTCAAAAAGATTGTTCATTACGAGAGAAATCTTATACAATTATATTACAAGAGACAAGAACATAAATTTGTGAGCATTTAAACTATATTCTTTTTAGAAAAATTGTTAGAATAATTAAAATTTATGTTTAAAGTGATTATTTTAAATTATAACTCTTTAATTTATAAATTTAAATTTATAAATTCAAAGGGATATTTGCAACACTTTATAATTGTCCACAACACATAAAATAAATTTGTTATTTTTTTTATTTTTTATTTTTTAAAAATACCCGCGGATATTAAAAATATCCGTGGGTATCCGCTTAACGGATACCCGCGCAGGCAATAGGGCGGGTACGGTATAAATTTTATCAGGTCGAGGCGGGTAGCTACTACCCGTACCCGTCCCGCCCCGTTAACATCCTTAGCCATCATCTAGGAGAGTTTCGTCCATTGTCTTTGGTTCCAGTTGAGAAATCAAAGCAGTTGAGCTTGCTCCTTGACGGTCGATCTTGTCCTGACATGATCTTGAACGTTTCCAAGAATTTGATTATCTGGATGATAGGTCTTCATTTGCCAAAAGCGTCCAGTTGGTTCCTTTTCTTTTTCTTTTGGATCGTCCATCTGATCTCTGGACGCCGAAGGACTAGCATCTTCTAGCTTCATATTTGCAAATGAATCGTCTAGCTCTAATATTTCTTTATCAAGCTTATTGTCATTGAATTTAACATGGATGGCTTCTTCAATTGTTAAGGTTCTAGAGTTGTAAACTCTATAGGCCTTGGATGTTTCAGAATAACCTAACAGTATTCCATCATCACACTTAGGATCAAACTTTCCAAGATTGTCCTTAGTGTTTAAGATGAAACATTGACATCCAAAGGGATGAAGATAAGATATGTTGGGCATTCGTCCTTTCCACAATTCATAGGGAGTCTTTTTCAAAAAAGGTCTTATATAAATTCTATTTTGTAAATAACATACAGTGTTTACTGCTTCAGCCCAGAAGTGCTTAGGAGTGGAATTATCATTTAGCATGGTTCTAGCCATTTCTTGCAATGACCTATTCTTTCTCTTTACCACACCATTTTGTTGTGGTGTTTGTGGTACAGAGAAATTGTGGAGAATTTCGTTCTCCTCACAGAACCCTTGAAAACTTTCATTTTCGAACTCCCTTCCGTGATCACTTCTGATTGAAACTATGCAAACATCTTTTTCATTTTGAATTCTTTTGCAAAAGATTAAAAACATCTTGTAAGACTCATCCTTGTGTTTTAAGAACATAACCCATGTCCATCTAGAGTAGTCGTCCACTATGACTAATCCATATCGTTTTCCACTAAAGGAGGTTGTTCTTGTTGGACCAAACAAATCAATATGTAGTAGCTCAAGAGGTATAGTTGTGGAAACAATATTTTTTGATTCAGGAGAGCTTTTTACTTGTTTCCCTTTTTGACATGCATCACAGAGAACATCAGACTTGTAAGTAAGATTTGGAAGTCCTCTTACGAGGTTATGCTTATTTAGCTTTGAGATTAGTCTTAAGCTTGCATGTCCAAGCTTCTTGTGCCAAGTCCATTGATTCTCTTTGATGGATACTAGACACGATACATTTTGATTTGTGAGGTCATTGAGATCAATCTTATAAAGATTGCTTTGCCTCTTAGCAGAGAATAGTATGGATCCATCTAGATTTCTGACAATACATTTTTCTTTGTCAAAGGAGACATTATGTCCACTGTCACATAATTGACTTATGCTCAGTAGATTGTGTCTGAGTCCTTCAACATATAAAACATTTTCAATGGAAGGGAAGGAGTGCTTACCGATTATTCCTATACATGTGATCTTTCCCTTTTGGTTTCCTCCAAAGGTGACCCATCCACCATTCTTAGGTTGTAGGCTTTGGAACATACACCTTTCTCCCGTCATGTGTCGTGAGCAACCACTGTCCAGGTACCATGACTGGGGTCTTCTTTCGGTTGTCAAGCAAATCTGCAATAGGCATTATCATAAACATAGGTACCCAAATGGACTTGGATCCTTTTCTGTTAGTTCTGAAGGTATTGGACGCCTTCTTTGTTGGACGATATTTACATTTTGTTGATTCATGCCCATTCTTTCCACATATTTTACAGAAGGTTATGTTTTTACTAGGTTTGTAATTTTCTTTAACAAAACCAAGTCTAGATTTTTCATGAGGACTTCTTCTATAAGATATAATCTTATTTAGGTTCTTTGTTCCGCTGACAAATTTTGACAAACTTTCTTTCAGATGAGTGACTTCTTTTTGAAGTTCTAAACCTTCATAAGAAGATGTCTCTTCTAAAATGTTCTTTGTTTTTAAAAACTCATTTTCTTTTAAAACCTTTTTATGCTCTTCGTTGAGCAAATTGAATTATTTTGTTATTTTTGAAAATTTCTTTTTCAGTTCTTTATATCCTGTTGAGAGAGTTGAGGAGTTAGCAAGCAAATCATTATAGGCTTCTTGTAGAGAGATTAAGTTATCGAAGTTTACCTCTTCGTCTTGCTCATTATCTAAGCTATCAGAGTTGGTCTCCGCATGAGACACAGGTTGGCTTCTTCTTCTCCTTCTTGTTCTGATGAAGATAGGTCCATGTCTTCCCAGGTAGCCGTGAGACCCTTTTTCTTGAAGAATATCTTCTTTTTGCCTTCTGCAAACTGGGACATTCAGCTCTGAAATGTCCAGGCTTCTTGCATTCATAACAGACTGAAGGACTCTTTTCTTTTGGTGCCTTGTTGAACTTCTTTGTGAAGTTTTTGGCTCTTGATCCTCCTTTCTTCTTCCACATAGCCTGTATTTTTCTGGAGATGAAGGATATTTCATCTTCATCAGAGTCATTCTCTTCGGACTCTTCCTCAGAGGATTCTTCCACGTTTAGTGTTTTGGACAATGATCCTCTGGGTGGACGCTGGACGCTTAGAGCGATGGACTTCTTCTTCTGTCCTTCGTCTTGCTTTAGCTCCAGTTCGTGGACTTTAAGAGTTCCAAGTAACTCTTCCATTGAAAGTGCTGTTAGATCCTTAGAAGCTCTTAAGGCTGTAACCTGTGGTCTCCATTGCCTAGGCAAACTTCTCAAGATTTTGTCAATGTGATCATAATTATCATAGGTTTTGCCTAAGGACCTCAGGTTGTTTATCATGGTTTGAAATCTACCAAACATAAGTTTGATAGTTTCATTTTCTTCCATAGTAAAGAGTTCATATTGTCTTACGAGTAAGCTCAACTTAGACCTCTTTACTTGTGAAGTGCCTTCGTAGGCAAGAGTGAGGGTGTCCCATATTTTCTTAGCACTTTTTAAGCTATGTACCTTTTCATATTCAGATTCAGATAAGGCACACATCATAGCATTTCTAGCTTTTGAATTTAAAAGATACCTCTGTTTGTGAGATTCTATCCATTGACTTCTTGGAAGCTCCACTCCTTCATGGTCAAGAGGCAGGTAGTCGCCAGTTTCCACTACGTCCCACATGTCTATGTGACATGCATCAAAGAATGCTATCATTCTTTACTTCCAGTAATCGTAGTTCTGACCTTTAAAAAGAGGCGGTCTGTTAACGGCTTGTCCTTCGTTTTCTATGAGTGGTCAGGATTGTTTTTACCCCTGCAGTGTTAGATGCTCAACCCCAAGAAGCCGAGCTCTGATACCAATTAAAATAGAAAAAGTGCACAAGAAGGGGGGTTGAATTATGAGTTTAAAAACTTTTTCGAAACAAGTTGATCAGTATGAAAACATTTTCAAGCGTAGGGATAGAGAGAAGAAGAACACAAAAAGTTTTATACCGATTCACTCAACCTGAGCTACGTCCAGTCCCTTCATCTAGAAGGTATTCACTAACCAACCTTAGGTTACAAGTATTGTTTGCGGCCTCTTCAAGCTTTACAATGCAATCACCCTAGATTGCTTAACCCAAGTATTCTTTCACACTAAGCCTCTCCAGGCTTTCACAACACAACAAGTGTTTATACAAACGATATCAACTCACGTAGTGAGGATTTGAAAGATTAGGCTCAAAAACGCTATAAAAAACTTTACACAATTTTTGCTATCGTCCACTGGACGCTTCTATCAGAATATTACTAATATCTTTTTGTTCTTGTTCTTTTTCTTGATCGTTCGTCACAATCTCTTTCGCTATCTCTTTTTCCTTGGTGCATGCATATTTGACTTCGTTATGCAATGAGAAGCGTGCAAACTATCCTTTCAAAGAGGTTAGGCGCAGGCAGCTTTTAGACTTGCACTAAAATGGAAAGTGCAGGACTGTGCTGGCAGTTTGTTTTTCTGAACATTCTTCATTCGTCTCAGCAGCTTGATAAGTTAACTTGCTTTATCTGTTTTTGCTGCGTTCTTGCACTATAATGATTTTGATGTTATTTAATGCTTCAAACAATTTGAACATTAGATCACAGAAGTAGTAATATGTTAGTTTCAAGAAAAACTAGCATAATTAAAAAGGACGCTCAAAATAGAACTTAGTGTTTGAATATTTGACGTTGAAAGCTTGCATCAGATATTTGAATTTGTTCTTCAGACGATCATCTTAAGTTGTTCATTGAACAATGTTCTTTAAGCACGTCTATTGGACGGTCTTCCTTAACACGTCTACTGGACGGTCTTCTTTAACACGTCTACTGGACGACTTCTTTGACACGTCTACTGGACAATCTTCAAAGAGAAGTTTGTATGTTGCAAAGAGTTCAGTTCTTTGGTAGAAACTTGAATATTAATAAGTTTGTTATCTTCAAAACTTTAAGGGTCTAGACGCTTCTACGTCTTTGGTTCCAACAATATTACTATAAATTGAAAAGATTTTATACTCTTCAATAATTTTAGACAATACTTAAATGAGTTTAAAGTATTAATATTTTTCAATAATATTTTTTTTCTATAATTATATTTATACATCTCAATAATCACTAATTATAATTTTAGACAATATATCTTTGTTTGAAGTACAAAGTCGACTTGTACAAGTCTTCACCAAGAATGCCATTTTATGGAAAAATTATTAGGTGGTCTAGGAGGGACTATCACATGTGAATGGTCCTCACCAATCTTTACATAACATATATTTAAGTTTTTTAATTTACGAGAAAAAATTAATAACACTAGATTATATGTCATGTAGAGATTAGCGGAGACTTTAATGATCTCGGATCACCTAGTAATTTCTCCATTTCATCACAAAACAAGCAAATTACAAAAATTTTTGTAACCTTTTAAGAAAAGACAACAACTCTAAGAAACCAATTAAGTAAACATAAAACTCTTGAAATTGAGGAAAGAAACTCTAAGAAACTTTTGATATGTTATTTTTTACATTTCAATTCATTAATTTTGACTGATTGTAATATAACTTTTTTTTAATATATCACATGTAGTGATTTTGCCTCCAAAAACAAAAGTAATATATAAAAAATAAATTATAAGCGTCTAAGTAAATTATAACTTTTTAAAAAAAGTATAAAAATAAATTTGTGAATTGAAAAGTAAAATAATATAAAAACAATAAAATCATTGTTCATAAATCATAATATATTAAAAATTAAAAATAAATTATAAAAGTAAATTATATGTAATTACCTTATTGATATAAAATAATAAATACACTACTTAATTGAATTACGTACTTAAAAATAATCTAATTAATTTAATTTAAAATATTTTTCATTATCTTAATTAATATTTTTTATTTTAGTAATCATGTCAGCACTAAATTAATTAGAATTAATAATAAAGACTAAAAAAAATCTGAAAAAAAATGTCAGAAATCTAAAAATAACAAAAAATTTACAAGGACTAAAACCAAATAGAGTCATATTTATACGAACTTAAAACATATTTAAGCCTTTTTTAAAATTATCTGAATCAATAACCAGCTAGTTTTTTTTTATCGTCTAGCTTGATTTTAAATACTCTGCCAAGAAATGTTTTCTTTTTCTCAATCAATTCCTTGCACTACACACCAAAAAAGTCACCTTAAGCATGCGGTAGTCTCATGTTTCACTCAAATATTATATCAAAGACATTCATTTACAATTAATATAATTCTTTCGGATAAGGAAAATGTTTTGTGCACATTAAAATAGAATAATAAAAGTTGTTTCTTTTAATTTTGGAGTATATTTTTAAGACGCGTATGTATATGACTTGCATTTAAAACCCAAACATAATTACGACTACAATATATGCATTGTGTTTCTTTATTTCGTTTATTAGATTCGAATTCATAAAAACTATAAAATTATGAAGCTAAGCACTTATTCATTAAAAATCTAGTAAGACAAGACTTTTTCATACACTTTTCGTCATGAGTCTCATGACAAGGCTTTCGTTTGATATATGCCAATGATAGTCGAGCCTATTGGATCTGTTTCAGAGAACTGAAGATGGAGATGCTACTCTGACAAATAAGTGAAGGTAAAAAATTATGTTTCAACACCTAAGTTAGTACGTAGTGTAATTAGTAAAATAATAGTGTATGGATTTAAATTACTAAATTAACGAAGACTTGCAGTTTCACAAAATTTTGTGTTTTTGCTTTATTGGTTTCTATGGAAATAGCTAGGAATGGAATTAATAAATTAAATTACGAAATTGACGATTAAAGTCTACGCTGAAGTTTGAAGCGGGGTCCACGAATTTATTTTACTTCATTGGTACCACCAATCAAAGTGCGGCAAGTTTCATGAAGCTACCGGTGACTTTGCTCTCTCTTTCGCCGGGCCTGCTAACCTTGTCTTTTGCTGTCAGAATTAAGCGCGTTTTGCTGTCCTACCTTTTTTTTTTTAATGTGAAAAGGATTTATTAATTTTGTTAATGATGATTAATTTTTGTCAAAAAATCTGATTAGATTCAAAACTTTTCTTAAGAGATTCGAACTCAATTTTACTCAAATCAACGTAATATTAGTTGTTGGTCATACTTCAAGCTAAAATAAAATTTAAATCGATTAAACTTAATTAAATTGGTTTGATTTATTTTTAAAACTTTTAGTTAATTTGAATTTAAACTAATTTAATTAAGATTATTGAGTTAAGTTAAAAAAATAAATTATTATATTTTTTAAGCTTTCATTCTCATGCATTTATTTATTGTATTTAATATTACTATAAATTGAAAAAAAAATTACTCTTCAATAATTTTAGACAAAATTTAAATGAGTATAAAGTATTAATATTACATTCAATTAATATATATCTTTTTCTATAATTATAATTTATACATCTCAATAATCTATAATTATAATTTTAGACAATACATCTCAGTTTGAAGTACGAAGTAGACTTGTACAAGTCTTCACCTAGAATGCCTCTTGTAACACCTGGTCGCTTTTAGGATTGATGGCTGTCCCTACAAATCAACACAAGACTTTTCAGCGTGTTTTGTCCTTATTCACACATTTCCTAGGAAACTTTCCAGGAGATCACCCATCCCTAAATTGCTCTAAGTCAAGCACGCTTAACTATGAAATTCTTAGGTAATGGGCTATCGAAAAGTAAATACATCTTGTTAGTATAGGTAACACTTATTAATTCCTTTAAGTTATTCTCAATTGTACAGTCTCATTCCTGCATAGCCTCTGGATCCTTCTCATTCAGGTGTGTATTCAATTCATTTATGTACCCTTCCCGCTGGAAGCCTGCCAAGAACCGCTCCTTGTCCGTGCCTCATCTCTTTTGCACCAACAATCACTCCCCGTTCTCGTCAGCGTCCGAAATGTTACAGCTCTCACCAAAAAAAAGTCTTTGCCTAGAATGTCATTTCACGAAGAAGTTATTAGGTTGTTTGGGAGAGACTATTATGTATTTATGGTCTCGATCAATTTTTATATAATATGTACTTAAGTTTTTTAATTTATGAAAAAAAATTAATAACACTAAATAAAATGTCATGCAAAATTTAGTAAAAACTATGATACTTCTGGACTATTTAATAATTTCTCAATTTCATGGAAACCAAACAAGCAAAGCACAAAACTTTCTGTAACCTTTCAAGGAAAGACAGCATCTCTAAGAAACCAATTAAGCAAGCATAAAACTTTTGACATTGAGGAAAGAAACGTTTTCTTTTTCTCAATCAATTCCTTGCACTACATACCAAAAAACTCACCTCAAGCCTGTGGCAGCTCATTCTTCCTCCATAGATATATCACTCAAACATTATTTTCAAAGACATAAGTTTTACGATTAATATAATTCTTTCTGATAAGGAAAATGTTTTGTGAACCTTGAAATGGAATAATAAGTTGTTTCTTTTAATTTTGGAGTATATTTAAGACGCGTATATATATGACTTGCATTTAAAATCTAGACATAATTATGACTACAAAATATGCATTGTGTTTCATTATTTTATTTATTACATTCGAATTCATAAAAACTATGAAATTATTAAGCTAATCACTTATTTATTAAAAATCTAAGTCAAGACTTTTTGACCCACTTTTCATCTTGACAAGGCTTTCGTTTTATATGTCAATGAATACGTCAAAAAGTTTCTATAATGTAGTCGAGCTATTGGATCTGTTTCAAAGAACTGAAGGTAGTGATGCTAGTCTGACAAATAAGTGAAGGTAAAAAATTATGTCTCAAAGCTAGTATGTTTTCTAATTAGTAGAATAATAGTGTATGGATTTAAATTACTAAATTGATGAAGACTTGTAGTTTCACAAATTTTTGTTTTTGCTTTATTGGTTTCTAGGGAAATAGCTAGGAATGGAATTAATTAATTAAACTACGAAATTGACGATAAAGTCTATGCTGATGTTCGAAGTGGGGTCCACGAAACTGACTTTGCTCTCTTTTTGGCGGGTAATTAACCAGTCTGGTGCAATTTTAAAAATAAATTATCAAAACGGGACTCTTTTGAAACATATTACCAGCATGAGTCTGTTTTAACCGTTGATCTGTCAAAGTCGTAAGTTTGACTAGTGAAATTCAATTCACGTCATCAATTTTTTATATATTTTTTTTTTAATTACACATAGGCGTCCAATGTGGAAAGTAATCCGTAGTTCAGACTTGCAGAACTCACAGGATCATGTCACATGGCACAATCTTGTTAATTCCGCAGTTCAGAGTAACGAAACTCACAGGATCGCGCCACGTGGCGCAATCCTGTTAATTTCACTACTCTGAATTGTGAAATTAACAGAATGATGCCATGTGGCATCTCCTTGTAATTTTTGCATACATATAAATTCTTTTCAGATTTTCATTAACCTAAAAAGAAAGGTCTTTTGGGAAAAATGGTAGGCCCAAATCCCCTCCGAGTATTTTCCAACGCATAGATCTCAAAAAGTTATATAGAATAAAAAAAAATGCACCTCAATCTGACATCCGAGCAAAAAGTCATGCCCTTTCGAAGTTTTGCATTATGCTGTATTTTCCCCCGTTCGTACGCGAAAATCACAGGATCGTGCCACGTGGCGCAATCCTGTTAATTCCACAGTTCAGAGTAGCGGAAATCACAGGATCACACCACGTGGTGCAATCCTGTTAATTTCGCAAGTTTGAACTGTGGAATTAACAAGATTGTGCCATGTGGCACGATCCTGTGATTTCGGCTACTCTGAACTGCGAAACTAACAGGATTGCGCCACGTGGCACGATCCTGTGAGTTCCGCAAGTCTAAACTGCGGATTACTTTCTACATCGGATGCCTATGTGTAATTCTAAAAAATAAAAATAAAAAATTGATAACGTGGACTGAGTTTCGCTAGTTAAACTTACGACTTTGACCGGTCAACGGTCAAAACAGACCCATGCTAATAATATGTTTCAAAAGAGTCCCATTTTGGTCATTTATTTTTAAAACTGTACCAGATTGGTCAATCAGCCCTCTTTGGTCGCGCTTGCTAACCCTCACAATCAAAATTAAGCGCATTTTGGTTGGTCTTATTTTCTTTTTTCTTTTTTAACGTGAAAAGTATTTATTAATTTTGTCTATAATAAATAATTTTTATCGAAAAATCTGATTGGACTTTTAATGGAGTACCTTCTTCCAACCACATTTCTTTTTAATCAAAAAACTTAAATTCAAGACTTTACTTAAAAAATTCAAAACCAATTCCACTCAAATTAACTTAATGTTGGTTGTTGGTCCTACTTCAAGCTAAAATAAAATTTAATTAAATTGGTTTGACTTATTTTTCAAAATTTTTACTTAATTTGAATTTAAAATAATTTAGATAAGATTATTGGGTTAAGTTAAAAAAATAAATTATTATATTTGTTAAGTTTTCATTCTCATGAATTTATATATTGTATAAAATTTAAATTTAATATTACTATAAATTGAATAAAAAAATTACTCTCCGATAATTTTAGACAATACTTAAATGAGTTTAAAGTATTAATATTATATTCAATTAGTATATATCTTTTTCTATAATTATAATTTATACATCTCAAGACATCTTCGTCATTTCACGAAGAAATTATTAGATTGTTTGGAGGGGAATATCACGTGTTACTTACGGTCTGATCAATTTTTATATAACATTTACTTAAGTTTTTTAATTTATGAAAAAGAATTAATATTAAATTACACGTCGAAAGTTAGGGGAGACTATTATGATTTCGAACTTTTCGTCATTTCATGGAAACAAAACAAGCAAAGCACAAAACTTTCTGTAACCTTCTAAGAAAAGACAGCATCTCTAAGAAACCAATTAAGCAAGCATAAAAACTTTTGAAATTGAGGAAAGAAACTTGGGTTGCGAGGTTTTGATAATGATGTGGGAAAAGTTCGTTAGTTTGTTTAAGTATCTATGTGAAGTTTTCAATGTTTTTGCGGTGAAGACGACACCACCCAACCCAAATGAACAAGATCCTCCGTTAGGATTGGAAGGAGAACTTATCAAGAAGGCTTGTGCTCTGGCTTTCAAAGCTCACAAATCACCAAAGAAGTGTTATCTTCTTAAAAAGATTGTGAATTCTTCTTCAAAAGTTAATCTTATTATTAGTTTTCCAGGATCCTGGGTCGCCTCTGACTGGTTTGTTAGAAAACCTTTTGGGGTAACTAACATAAATCTCGCACTGTTTCCTTCACTTAGAAGTCTTGGTAATGATCAGGCTGCTTTGGTGAATGAAGCCTTTCTGCTGAGATTCCAATCCATTTTAAGCAATTCATCTCTTAAGTCTGAGGTATGTAACCAACCACTAATTTAGTTTTCTTTTTTTCTTTTTTTTTTTAATACGTTTGGCACTTTTGCTGGTAGTTTCGATTACCCTGATGAGTAATTTTTCAATTTTTGGTTGATTTTTTTTTTTTTTTTCACTTAAGCAAACAATACATATAAATGCGTAGGTGAATGAAGCTATTAGAAAAGGGTACCAGATAGTTTTTACAGGGCACTCCTCTGGTGCTGCAATGGCCATTCTTGCAACATTTTGGGCCTTGGAAGAGTACCTTAACCCAACCAAAAACCAAAACCACAAGCCTCCTTTCTGTGTCACTTTTGGGTCGCCCTTAATTGGCAATCATATATTCTCTCACGCTTCAAGGCGAGAAAATTGGTCTCGCTATTTCATACACTTTGTTATGAGATTTGACATAGTGCCACGGATTTTGCTTGCTCCCTTCTCTTCTATTGAACAAATTTTTAGCTCAATTCTCCAATTCTTGAACCCCAAGTTCAAAACTTCCACCCAAGATTCAGTAAGAGCTAGTGTAGTTTCTGAATTTTACTCAACTGTGATGAGAAACGCCGCAACTGTTACAAACCATGCTGCGTGTAATCTCATGGGCAACACAAATTTGTTAGTGGAGAATGTGTCAGATTTTGTTGCCTTAAGTCCTTATAGGCCCTTTGGAACCTACATTTTCTGCAATGGAAATGGACAACTGATTGTGATACGAAACTCAGATGCCGTTTTGCAACTCATGTTACACACAGCTCAGCCAAACAATTTGGCAGAAAATTCTGAAGTTGCCCACAAAAGCATACAGGAACATCTAGTCTACGAAGCTAAATTGCGAGAAAGCATGGAAATGCTGAATGTAGCGGACTTAGACCAACTTGAGGAGCTTCCTTTGTCTCCTGATGGTTCTAATCGTGATATTGCCACAGTTAGAGCTGCTTTGGATGGCCTTGAATTGGTAATTAGTGTTTATTCTTTACCTATGTATATTTTTAGAGTTTAATGATTATGTATTGTCAATATAAAAAATTTTACACTATCAACCAATCATAAATCATAGTGTTTATGACTTTTAAGATAATTATTGTAAAAGTCAACAAACTTAACTTATATAACAATTTGTGATTAGGATGACAGTGTAAGTGCATAAACTATTTTGTAGTTCACATATTCCAAGAACAAAATTAGAAGGCAACATTTAGATAACATGTGATGATTGCTCGCCTAAAATTTCAGAGCACAGGAGCAAGACTGTGTCTTCAAGCAGCTGGTGAGTTAGAAAAGCAAAAAAACAGAAATGAGGGGAAAATCGATATGAAGAAAGTTCAGGAAAGCATGAAGGAACTGGAAGAATACAGATCAATATGTGAGATGCAAGGCAAGGGTTATTATGATGCCTTCAAGATGCAAAAGGAGTTAAGGGACTTTAGGGCAAATGTGAAGAGGCTAGAGCTGGCAGGTGTGTGGGATGAGATCATTGAAAAGCTAATAAGTTGTGAACTCCCAGATGAATTTGAAGGGAAGAAAGAATGGGTTGATCTTGGAACAAGGTTTCGCCAACTAGTGGAGCCTCTAGATATTGCCAATTATTACCGCCATGCAAGGCATTACGAGGATGATGATTCTTCTTACATGGTTAAGGGAAGGCCAAAAAGATATAGATACCCCCAAATATGGTTGGAACATGCAGAGAGAAGGCCACAAGAAGTTAACTCAGCATCTTGTTCCTGGGCTGAGGTGGAGGATATTTGCTACATAACCAGTAAAAATAATAGCTCATTTGAAGATGTTAAGGAAAGGGTTGAGCAATTGGAGGTTCAAATAAAAGCATGGAGTGAAAAAGGGGAACTGGCTAAGGATGTCTTCTTGGAGGGTTCTACCTTGGTGAATTGGTGGAAAGCTCTACCTCCACATCACAAGCGAAAATCATGCATTAGAAGTCTTATTGAAATGTAACACGATACAAAACATGCACTAGACATCCATTCTGCGAATGCGTTGGTCGAGGGAGGTTTTTGTCTTTTGCTTCTCTTGTTTGGCTTTGTAAATAAACATGATCTTCTTTTCAATATATTGGTCACTAACAACTGGTGATAAATAGGAATGAATTATTTACATTTTCTTCCTTTTTTAACTATGTAAGTCTTTCTTTTTTTGGGAAATCTATAAATACCCTTGGAAGTTTATGATGTAACTGTCACACACACACACACAGAAAATGTTTAACATGAAAATACGGTTAAAAATCAATTAAAAAAAATAAAAATTAAACCATGTCCTACAAGTATACAGTTTATGGTTTGCAATTTTGAAAATTCAGTAAAAATGCATTGGTAAGAAGCGATAGTCTTACTACCTTGAACAAGTATTAATCTTACAGTCAAGTTTGAATAAACCTTGTAAACACAAGGGAGAAAAAACAGTGGACTATTCTGATGGCATTGATTAATGAATTTAGAAGTAATAATGGATCATGATTGTCTTATTACTAGTTATTGGACCCGTGCAATGCACGGGTTATCTTTGGTTAATGAATATATAATAATGAATTTATATGAATATAAATATTAAATAAATCTAGAGATGAAAAATTTATAGAATTTTTTTATTGAAGAGAAAATTAAAATTTGATTTGATAAAAAATTTCATTAAATTAGTTAATTTAGAAGATAGTAAGCAAAGAAAAAATAAATTTATATTAAAATTATTATAATAATAATTGAAAAGTTTTAAAATTATAACAGAGCATAATTTCTTTCGAGTAATTCAAATTTAAAGGTGATTTAAGGAAAATTGTTCATCCTATGAGTTAAGTTTAAATTTCTCTTCATACTTTTATGAAAAATATTTATCCCTGTTTGTTATATATTATATTTTATTCATACTTTCTATATTAAATAAAATAAACATTCAATAAATTTATTAAGCCATAAAAGAGAAAGCAAGAAAACAATACAGTTATATTAAAATTATTATAACAATAAATTAAAAAACATATAATTTCACCATAATAATTTAGATGTTAGCGTGATTTCATTTAAATTTTTCACCTCTGTGGATTAAGTGTAAATTTTCCTACTTGTTTTCCTAAAAAAAAAAGTTCATCCCCATGTATTATACTTTTTTTTATATAAAAGGTTACATTTTTAGGATATAGAGAGTAGGGTTTATATCTTTTTATATAAAAGGATATTATTGGTACAAAGAATATATATAATAATATTTTTAAAAAAAGAAAAAGAAAAAGAGGAGTATATTTAGCAAAATAAATGGAGTGTAAGTAGCAAAATCCTAATATTTATTATACTTTCGATCGTATCTTGCAAATAATAAGAGAGCGTTATGTTATGAGATAAAGACATACAAAAGCAAAATTAATGAACCATATATATAAATACTGATCGGTCCTATATATAATTATTGCTTTTGCGTTATTATCTCTCACAACAATCCTATCTTGTTAATAACTGACATTAGAATATCCTAATCCTGATAGAAGGTACATTCTATATTTGAATGTTAAAAGTAAGGAAATTAGAAAATTGATCTATTTTCCTTATGTAAGAGTTGAAGCATATATAAGAACATCAATGTTATGCGTACGAAAATATTCGAACGAATTTTGATGAAAAAGAAGCTGTTGACCAATGAGAGTGGTGTATGAGCATTTAAGGAGAGAAAAAATAACTTTACATGGTAACTACTTTCTTACCTTTTATCAGTGATCGTCACTACAATTTTGTACTAAATATCTTTTTACATATAAGAAATCAAACGTTTATTTTTCTTTCTTTCTTTACTCTTATCTTGTTGCTTCCTCAAATTTGATTTTTCAAGATTTTGAAAAGTTTTACATCTTGGTGACAAGATAGATAATGGAATATAGGAGTGTGAGAGACTAGAAATCTCAATATATGAAATAATTCTTAGGAAGTTTGAGTTTGACATGAAGATCCGAGGAATTTGACGTCGTATTTAAAAATGAATTTCAAGATTTAAAAGTGTTCTGATTTTGTTAGAAGTTTTTTGGAATGATTTTGAAGTTATTTGATCTCAAACTCAAGTTTTAAGATCAAATAATCTCTTATTGGAATGAATAATCGAATGTTTGAATAAGAGAAAATTTTATTCTATAAATTTTATTTTTTTAGTTCAAATTATCTGTTATTTTGGAATTTAGTAACTCTGTTTTTGCAAATATTATTTGTTCTTTCTTTTTCCAATCTCTCTCTTCTCAACTTGGGTACTACAAGTAATGTTAAATAACTATTATTCATCTTTTAATTATTTTTAAATTTTTTGTCCCACTACAAATGAGATATCACAGTTAGGTAAATTATAGCATTTTATTATTTTATAATTGCTAAAATTAATTTATATATTACACTATTTTTTTAATCATGTTTATAATATATCAATTTTATATGGTGTATGAGTCGTATCATATTTAATTAAATTTTGTGATACACGTATTGATGTCGTTGTCCTATCTATAATTCTATATTATATATGCTTTGAAGGTAAAATTATTTATTGAAAAGAGAACAGACAGAAAATAATCATGTTTATTACAAACCACACAAGAGAAGGAACCAAGAAAAACTAAAAAAGAAAATAAATAAATAAACAAGAGAAATTAAAATTTTCACTCAGCCAGCACACTCGCAGAGTGAACTTCCAATGTATGTTTGTCTCGTGTCACTATTTAATAAGACTTCTAATGCATGATTGTTGCTTGTGATGTAGAGGTAGAGCCTTCCACCACTTCACCAAGGTAGAACCCTCCAAGAAGACATCCTTAGCCAGTTCCCCTTTTTCGCTCCATGCTTTTATTTGAGCCTCTAATTGGTCAACCCTTTCCTTAACATCTTCAAATGAGCTATTATTAGTACCGATTTTGTAGCGAAGATCCTCCACCTCAGCCCAGAAGCAAGATGCGGAGTTAGGTTCTTGTGGCCTTCTCTCGGCATGTTCCAACCATCTTTGGGGGTACCTATATCGTTTTGGCCTTCCCTTAACCATGTAAGAAGAAGCATCATCCTCGTAATGTCTATCATGTCGGTAATAATTGGCAATATCTAGAGGCTCTACTAGGTAGCGAAACCTTGTCCCAAAATCAATTATTTCTTTCTTGCCTTCAAATTCATCTGGGAGTTCATAACTTCTTAGCTTTTCAATGATCTCATCCCACACACCCGCCAGCTCTAGCCTCTTCACATTTGCTTTGAAGTCCTCGGCTTTCTTGTGCTCCCTGAAGCCATCGTAGAAACCCACATTTTGATGCTCCCACATTTCTCTATATTTCTGAAGGTCCTTCATTCTTTCCTCAACAAAAGCTTTCTTCTGCTTGATTTTATCCTCGTTGTCAGATCTCCTTGCCTCCAACCCTGCTGCTGCCAGAAGGCACAGCCTTGCTCTTGGGCCCTAAAATTCCAGACAAAGGAATTATCACATTCTTAGCTAAATCCACTACAAAAGGGAAATGTCATACCCTAAGAAAAAATATATTATTCGCTAAACTCATTCTTGTTAGTATTATATTTACTTAACAACAATTAAACCGATAAAATAAACACTTAATGGTATAATACACTCATGATATACATTAATTTCTACACTAACATAATTGTCCATTATCATAGAAAATTAATGTATATCATAAACATAAATCCATAATATCTATACGACTATTATAATTTTTCTTAGATAAAAGTTATCCAGATGACTTATAGTGTGTTTGGATATCAGTTCAGTTGTCAGACATTCCAATAAACACAAACGGAAAAGCTTCTCTCTGCATGGATTGAGATGATTGGACACACTACTAATGGTTATGTTTTTTTTGTTAGAGTATGACAATTTTTTTGGTAATGATTAATGTATCACTGTTCAACAAAACCAATTTTTGATGGTTAAGAACTATATATATAGCTACGATTTTATCATATGATTTTGCTAGAATAGTAGATTAATTAATTTCCTACAGTTGCTTAAGGTTCAACCAGTACGTAATAATACTTTTTCCAATAACGTAATGCAGAAGAAATGTTACTTACCAGGCCAAGGTCATTTAAGGCCGTGTTAATCGTTGCAATAGAGCCGCCAGCAGCAGCACCATCTTCAGAGAAAGGAACCTTCTCGAGTTGATCCAAGTACACAACATTCTGCGTTCCCATTTGTTGCAGTTCGGTGCCATAAACCGTATTATCTCGTAGGCTTCTATGGGAACTTGAGCAGCTTCTGCTTCAGTGCTTAACTGAGCAGAGAAAAACAGGACCTGCAGAACTGCATCTGGGTTTCTTATCACAATTTGCTTCCCTAACCTTCCATTTCCAGTGCAGAAAACATAAGTCCCAAAGGGTCTATAAGGGCTTAAGGGAATAAAATTTGCCAGAGTGTCCAATGTGGTGTCTGTGCTGCCCATTAACTTACTAGCAGCATGGCTTGTGACAGTTGCAGCATTTGACATTATGGCAAAGTAGAAATCTGAAGTTGCAGCTGCACTGGCTCTTCCAACTGATTCGCTCATGAAAGTTCTGGATTTGGGGTTGAAGGACTGTGAAATTGGTTCAAATGTTTGGTCAAGGGAAGAGAGGGGGGCAAGGAGGATTCGTGGCACTATGTCATATCTCATCACATAATGAACGAAGTAGCGAGACCAATTTTCTCGCCTTGTGGCATGGGAAAATATGTGATTCCCAACTAAGGGAGAACCAAAGGTTACACAGAGGGGAGGGATGCCACCGTGGGATTTTGGAGTTTGGTACTTTTCCAAGGCCCAGAGGGTTGCCAGAATGGCCACTGGAGCACCAGAGGAGTGTCCTGCAAACACTATTTGCCTCTTTTTATTAATTGCATTCTCCACCTGCAAATTCGTCCAAATGTGTGTTTTACTCTTAACAGAAATGTTGTTTGATGCAAAATAATTCGTAAGAAAAGTGATGAATTGGAAGTTTGACCAATTAAGTTGTGCATGACCATACGTGAACGAATGAATTGGAACAAACGTGAGTTACGAACGAAACTGCACACAGTATTATTACTACTTATCATTTTTCTTTCCTTCAATTAAGGGAAGTAACAGTTGACAAACCAGTGTCAGTTACTTAACTAACAAATCCAGATGATTTATGACAATGGCAAAGTCTAAACGGAAAGAAAGACCAAAAAGTGATGTTTTGCATAAATAAATCATTAACGGTAAGAAAGCTGCTGTGATATACTCCCTCGTTTCTAAATAAATTTTGGTTATTTAAACATTTTATTTTTGTTTTAAAACTTTGATTGTTTTAGAATTTTAAAATGTAATTATAATTATGCATTTTTTTCTAATCATACTCTTACTTACACACAGTGAAATAACAACTCACATTAAAAAAAAGAAAACAACACTATCCCATCAAAGAATTTAATCACTAACACACAAGAGACACAATTATAAATAAAACAGTTAAGAAAGTATAAAAATTTATAAAATAATAAATGAGATATTTTAGTTTAAATTTATATAAATTAAATATTTCCTATTCTACGAAAGTTTAGAAAGGGAGTAATACCTCAGCTTCAAGCGATGGTTTGACCAAAATGTCTTCGAATCTTTTCAGAAAAGCCTCATTCACTAAAGCCGCTTCATCGTTACCGATGCTTCTGAGCGAGCCAAAACGATCAAGGTTTATTTTGGTTTCCCCAAAGTTCTTTTGAGAATACCAATCCTTGACAGCACCGGATCCTGGAAAGCAGATGATAACTTCGGGAGGGTCGTATCTTCTGATCTTTTCAACAAGGTAAGGCTTGTCCGGTGACTTGTGAGCCTTCATAGACCAACCAAAAGCCTTCTCAATCACCTCTCCTCTCATTTCTGTGTTCTCACCGAGCCTTACCTTTCCTCCTCCAGCCATCTCTCTCACTCAGCCTCTTGCTTGTTGTTGGTCTTTGTATCTAGAAGGAGAAGGTTTGGGGTTTGATCAGTGTGTGGCTTCTCAACCGGAGACGCTTGTCATTTATCGGATCAAGAGCAAGACCAACGTTGACATTGACTTAAACCTCCACCGTCCAATAAACTAATGATGGGCTCACGAATACGTGTTGAACAAGTGTATAGTTTAGTGAAACAACCCGCAACGTAGTGTATAAATATAAATAAATATAAAAAGTGTTTGCACTTTGCAGTGTCATTCGATCTGTGGACTGAAATGCACTGTTCGTCACACTCACACTTGCCTGGAAGCTCATATCGGCAGCCTTTTTGACATGTCTGGACCGCGGGAATACTTTTGGCATAATATCTAGTAGTATATTTATGAAAAATGCTACCAACACTTCTAGATCTATGATCGTGTAATAAATTTTCCTCAAACTCACACTTCTAGATACACTTTCTCATTTATGATTTTATAATTTTGAATAAATTTTGATAAACAATAGAAATTATATTAGTAATAATGTATTAGAAAATATGTTATTACCATTCCTCTCATCCTTATAATGCAGCAAGGTAGTCTTGGGTATATTCTTTTTGGACGCAATTTTTTTTGTTGTTGGATAAATTTTATATGGTTCTCATTAAAAAATAAAAAATAAATAAAAACTTGATCATACTTTAAAAAAAAAAAATGAGTCATAAAATTTACCTAATAAAACAAGGTATATTACATAGAGGGTATTAAAAAAGTGTGTTGTTTGTTTTTTCATTAATCAAAATACGACGAGTTTCATGTGGGTTTTTCTTTTTCTTTTTTCTTTTTTCTGCTTGTCTCTTATCAATTTGGGAGTTTTAAATTTGGAAAAAAAAAGCCCAACAGTACCAAGTTCACATTATAATAGAGATAATTCTTTGTTGAACCGGCCGCCGTTGATAACTTCAATGGTTGTTGGATAAGACTTGCCCCATTAATTAGTAATCTAATCTACCAAAGCCTTTAACAACCTTATTATTGAACAGCAACAGGCAATATGACAATCATCAAGTCACATGGTTACTACTAACTTTCTGGTCAATTTTTTTTGCAGGGACAACTTGACCTGTGTCCGTAGCAAGTTTCTTTTATATGATAATCATCATGCTCCTGGCAAGAAAATGAAAATACAAAAGCAATAAAAAATATTTAATATTATGACATGGATCATCTCATTTTAAATTTTCATGACTTTATGATGTGAAAATTTTGTATTTTTTTTTCCTTATAAGCATAAACATTAAATAGGTAGAGCCTTTTTTCTCCGAACAATCATTCATTTATTTTTCCATGCTTAACGTGAGTTTTTTGATGTCTGGAATCTGACGAAAAGAAAGAGGTGAGTTGCTCAGGCCAATTAACACAATAATTATCACAATGTTGTGACGGTTTCATACAATCAAAATGGTACGAACAAGGATTAATATAAAAGGTAGAAACATTTTATTGAAGTGCATCACTCCAAAATGTCTACAGCAACTTTCTGACTCAAAAGTAATACCCTTAATTTCAATTGAACCAAATCACCATTCTAACAAGCTTATTCAAGTATAATCATATAGTTACATCTTTTGTACACCTTCAAAATCCATCAAAGATTTTATATACCATATCTATGATCGATGGAGGCAACACCAGGGAACATTTTGCATGAACCAAATTGATATAAATTCCACACCCAGCCTCAGAAATCATCTTCTGATTGGCTAGAAGATGTTGTTTCTGATACATTTGACGGAAAATACAAATCGAAGTTAGGGAATCTGAGTGGCGTCCTCTTTGATGGTGACAAAGGTGGTGTTGTTGACACAGCCTCTACTCCCACATTCTTCTTTTCTACCTTCCTTTTTAGTTCTATACAAGCCTGATCTACCATGTCAACAAAATTCTTTATAATAACAAACAGTTGAAAGGGGTTTACCATATTGTCTTTGGATGCTCCTGCTAGATAGTACTCATTCGTTTTTTTCACAAGCTCCATGATCCTTGCCTGCTCCTCTTTCACCACTTTAAGTTCTCCCTCACATTCCTCTAGGAACCCTTTCATTTCCTTGATAAATCCACCACTCCTAGTGTTGCCACAGCATGTTATAATCTGTCTAATTTCACTAACATGCGCATTGAGAGTGGAACACATAGTGATGAAATTGTGATACTCAATGCTGGCTGCTTTCTTTGCTTCAGATAACTCATCACTTAGCCCACCTAACACTTGCAAACCAAGCATTACATATTCTTTATCTGCCTCTTGTTGCATCAGGCTATATGAATAAGATCTATTCACATAGCTTGTTTGACCATTGCGTATGTGAAGGTTATGCTTTTGATACATAGCTTGTCTTTTTCCTTCTGACTGAACCACTTGTTCCACTATAAAGTGAAGCAAACTAGTCTTCCCATCTGTGCTTTTCACATCAGAAAGTTTTCCAAGAGCACTCAGGTTGAAACCTTGTGCATTACCTCTTGAAGTTCCAGCATTCATCCGGTTCCCAGCTTTGAGAATGGCCTCAAGGAGTTTCAAAAACAGACCACTAGTTCTCAGTTCCTTGCAACCCCTTTCAAGTGTTTGTAGGTGTTCCTTGAGCTGAAGAACTTCACAATCATAACTCGACCTGAAAAGCATTGCTTTCAAACGGTTGAATGCTGTTGGAACTGCTTTAAGAATGTAGTATAGGAAAGACTCGGCATCAGCAAGCTGATCCGGGTTGCCACTGAATTGGAGGATTTTGGCTTCCTCTTCTTGGGTGGGAGCTATTTTAGTGAGTCTTTCAAGTGTCTCAACACTGAGTCCCTGACCATCAAGAACTGCATCCAAGATTCCCTTGCGAGAAATGGCAAGTGATCTTAGCACAATTGCAGTGTTTTGAGATTTTCTAGGCTCAAGAATGAATATTTGAGCTGGTGCACTGGAATTGGACTTAGCCAAAGTGGAAAGAGTTCTGTTTCTTTCTTGGGTTTTGTTGCTGGCTGAATATCCAAAGAGTGTTTCCATTAGTTCATCATCAACCCTGTAAAAGGGGAAAAAAGTTTCTGTGAATTATCAAGTTGAAAATGCAATGATATGAAAACAGTTACTAGTAGTCAAACTAACAATAAGGAGGATATATATACCGGAAAGAGCCATCATTGATCTGATCCCACACTGTTGAATGATCAACATTTGCTACAACCTTATCCCAGTGTAGAGGCTTCAGCCTTGTTTGACCAACACCCTTCTCTCTTGAACTCTCCCCTACCATACTCTCTTTGGTGTTTTTTATGTTTGTTTTCCCTTTAGGAGCAGGTGGGGGTTTCAGTGATGAAATGAAGCCACTGGCCTTTGGAAGCGGAGGTGGACCAGGTGGTGGAGGTGGAGGACGAGTTGGAGGATGAGGAGGTGGTGGTGGTGATGGTGGTGGTTGAGTTTTCTTATTCTCAAGAATCATTGGTGAAGATTGTTGCAGTGGTTGAAGTGGAGGTGCTGATTGTGGCAAGTGTTGCCTTGGTGATAGTGATGTTGAAACTGATGATATTTGTGATTCTGGCTTAACTTGATTCTCATGACCAACCAAGATTGGAGATTCACATGGCAGTGGAATCTGAGGCTTGGATTCTTTGGACCTTTGGACCATTATATCTATTCTCTTTTCTTCTTCATCATCTTCATAACTTGGATTCAATATACTATTTGGGAATCCAGTTATCAATGGTCTTCTTTCTGTGTCCATCACATAAAGAACATCAACCCCATTTTCTTCAACAATTAGCCCTTTCACATTGCCACCAACCTTGTTTATGTACTCAAGGTTCACTCCTGATTCTCGAAGCAAAGTTGCCCCAACTTGTGTCTCTGGTGGTATCGAGCAAGAACAAATTTGTGAAAGAAGTAAACGAAAACAGCAGCAATAAGTAACATAGCCCCAGCTGTGGCAACCACAGCCTCTGCAATTGCATGACTAGTGGCTGACATTGATATATTTTAAGATGGGAATTTGAAGACTCAAGTTTTGTAGGAGAGATTCTTCAAGGTGATCACAGGCAAGTGATATACTAGCAAACTAGGAATGTTCTGGGTGAAAGAACGGCAGGAAAGAGCAAAGGAGGAAAAAAATTGAATAGTAAGAAGACAAGAAAAATAAAATGGTACTCTCAACATAACACTTGTGTAGTAGTATGTTTTCAATGTTCTTGGCCATGGTTGTTGATACTTTCAATGAGGTAGTTGTCATTGGTGCTATGTCAGTAAGAACTTAAATTGGCCATAAAGGGCAATTCCAAATTGATGACCAATGAAATTATACGTAAGTCGGCCAAATTTGGATGGTTAGCATGGATGAAAAAAAGGGGACAGAATTAGCTAGTTAAACTAAAAAATTCATTTAGGGTGAATATGACAAAATTAAGGGATAAGCTAGTTCAAAGCTGAAAAATTAGCTAGTTAAATTGAGAGTATTTGATAAAATTAGTTGTTAATTAAGTGATAAATGTAAAATAATAGAGAATGGCATAAGTAAGTAATTTCTAGGCTATAACTTAAGATTTGATAATTATGTATTTTCAAATAATTATAATTTTTCATATTTTATTTATCTCAAATCATTTATCATCTTCAAATTTTTATTTCATAAAAAATTAGTACAAATGAATTTCTTGATTTTTTTTTATAATTTTATTGTTTCATAATTCAAATAGTTATGACTCAATAAAAATTAATATTGATGAAAGGTAAAAGAAGTGGAATTACTTGTAGAGTCCTTTTAAGTTGTTGATCAGAAAAAAGAGTGGCTTAAATGGTAAAAATAAATAAATAAATAAATAAAAACGTGTAACAATGGAAATATGGAATGCACTTAATATGTCTAAAATGTAAAAAACAGAAGTGATGAGTTGGAGACAATGACAAACTCTAGACTAGTTATACATCCTAGAGACAGAATCTACCCTTGACACTATGAGACCCAAGGATCAGACCTTGTTGTTTCTCTCAATGACAACACATTATTATTTTTATCTAACAAGAGGTTTAATATAATATAGTACTAATTTAAATTTTTTCCCAATCAAAGTTCAATCAGGGTCTCGGATGGGTAAATCCATGGTGAAACAATACTTTTAAGAGTTCAACCATCGGTTCAGTTTTTATTAAAAAACAAAATGATGGCCAGTGATAAATGCTCCCTCTGTTGACGGTGGATGTAACGGTTGTGCCGTCCCACTGAGTTTTATACTTTTATTGCAGTTGTTAATTAGATATAATTAATGCTCCTATGTTGTGTCTTGCTTGCAGTTGCCGTCTCTCAAAATGGTAACTTGTGAGGCCTCAATCTTGCTCCAGCTGTTGCGTTTGGCAAAGGTTGTCCGAATCTTAGCTTGAAGGGGTCGAATGCTGCTTATTTATTGCATAACTATGGTTGGTGGTGATGGCTGAAAATGGTAAGGAAATGCTCATCTTGTTTAAAGGGTATTGTCCTATTCTCTCTTTTGGTAGATGCAACGGTGTTACTGTTATCTTACAAGAATCACGTTGGACAGTTAAATGGTCAATGAACAGATCACGGAATTTGGACTCACTTGCTAGCTGCCGTGTGGCATGATTAAAGGAGCATACCATCATTTCTGTAACAGAGAATTAATATTCCAGGCTTTAAGCCTAGGGGAAGTGGAAACTTTGTTATCAATGCAAAACTTTTGGGGCTTGATAACAACTAGTGCATTGGTATTACCCCATTGCGGGCGACAACAGGAACTTCCTGGATTATAATATAATCTTTATTGTTCCTCCAGTTCTGCAGATGATTGTGGAGAAAAGATAAATAGTTTGACCATGTTCACTCGACAGGGCTGGCATGTCTGCTTTTGGATTTTTGGGTTTATTCAGATACCTTGGAAAGTTTCAATAGAAACGGGATTTGTGGATTCTACAGTGGATAATTAAATTAAGTAGTTCATCGGTGGATCATTAATTTAAATTGTTAGATATATGAATAAAAAAAATTAATAGTTGAGATTGTAATTTGATAAACAAATCTTAACTGTTAATTTTTTTTATTCATATATCTAACAGTTTAAATTAGTAGTCTACTGATAAATCACTTATTTGATGGTCTACCGTAGAATTTCCCAAATTTCTGACAAAAAACTGTAGTTGTTTCAATTGAGAATTTCTGTAGGGAATTGGAAAGTAACCTTACTGGCATGTCACCAAGAAAAATGCTAAACCACCCTACTAATTCCTGTGCATTAATATCTTAGTAATATGTTCCTTCACATTAAAATAGAGCAACATTAAAGAGACTTTTGCTACTTACAGTGGTCTTATTTTACATGAACAAAATTGTCTTTGGTAAAAAATACTTATGGTCTTTACCAAAAAAATAGAGCAACATTTATTAATATTTCTAGATATCAGGGTATAATTTGCCCTTTGATTTATAACACAACCCATGCTAGTTTTGGCTTTAACTCTAGCTATTCATACATTTTTTTAGTGATTATCAATTATTAATAATCAATTAAGATCTCCCATCACGCATTATACAGGCTGGATGTCTGTTAGTTACTCGTTCATGAGACGCAAATATAGACTAGTTCACTTTCATTTATTGCATGCTTTTTGCTGTGCGCATTGTTTGGGGGAGGGGTTATTAAAAGCCTTGTCGGGGGTGATTTAGCTCTTCATCGAAATACGTCTAGTACGACTGCTTCCGTATCCTAAGGAAAATTCAGAAAGCAATATGATTGTAGCTAGAATTGAGAGACAAATCATGTGCTTCAAACCAGCAGATGGTGTTTCTTATTCATATGACATACCCAGAAATTTGGAAACAAAATTGTGCTGAACATTAGAATGCTTAGTATGGCAGAGGCATAGGCTTAGGTGAATCCCCATTAGGCTTAGGATGATTATCAATATTACATAAAATAAGACACCTTAAAGCAAAACCCGTTACCAAGAATTTGGAACCAAAACCCTAAGGCGCCAACAATATTTATGCGGCTACAAAAGTGCATAAAACAAACAAAAAAATAAGATAAAAAAATAAAAATGACTACTCCCAAGTAGAGGGTCCAAAAATTTCTCATAATTCAGCACGTTGTAGTGAATAAGAGACAGAGAGTAAACAAAATTTTCAAGTAAGACTCCTCAAAATAGAGGGTTTCGTTAATTTTAATAAACTTTCTCTGTACAGCAGCAAAATCAGCAAAAGAAAAAAATGTAAGCAGCCAAACTAAAGAACAAAATGATTCTGTCATCCTCTTCCTCATTCCTAATCCTAGTACTCATTGTCAGCAATGTTTAGTGTAAAAATGTAAATTACATCAGAAGCTTTTGAATATGAACAATGGTTTGGCAAAAATGGAGGAGACATAAACAGCACTGCTCAATCCATGTTCAATCTAGACTTCTTCGAGTACGATACAGCTGATGATGGAGATGATGATGGATCGCATAATGCAGTTGACAGAGATCGAGTGCAATCATCGGATCGGCTTCTTTTTTGAGATCTTTGTACTCCGTTTTTCCCTTCACCTCTCATGATGAAATCTGTTACACGTTTTACATCTGACAACTTGACAGGCTTCAACAGAAACTCCTCAGCTCCCTCCTCCAAGCAACTGCCAATCAGTAAAAGTAAACAATGAATAATTGGATCTACTAGTCAAAAATGATTATCAAATTTGAGAGGTAAAGAACTAATTATAAACTTTGTTCAAATGTTAAACTAATTATTAACAAACTATACATTCATATTCCATTGTAACACTGAGGGTGAACATAAAACTAATGCTGTATGCCAATAATTTCAGGCATAAATGCAAACAATGCGGAAGTTATTGACAAGTACAATTATTATGTGGCAATTATAATGACAATAATTGCTGTCATGACAAAAGGGTCCTTGCACAACAAGTTGACCAGTAGGCAAGTGGGAATCTGGATTTCATCATGCTTCACTCATTGTAGCCACAAATTTAAGTTAGAAGCATCATGTTCCCAAAACGCTCCTTGTGACTAACATGATGAGATTATTGATGGATTAGTTCTTAACAGGAGATGAATTTTACTAGAACCAGCCTAGAATGGGAAAGTGTAGGGATCTAATACAATAGCTTTATCCCACAAGTGAGATAGGCTACATAGATCACACGACACTGCCAGTCTATGTTAAAAACCAAATTCTCAGAAATATTATTTTAATAATTTCCTCCAATATCCTGCTTGATCTCCTTTATCTCTTTTTTCCACATGGCCAAAAATCTGTGCAATCTATCCACATTTTCAAACCCGGGGTGATCTAATCGTATCCAAAAATATATTCATGTCTTTCACTAACGCAATTCAAGTTTAGATGGGTTCATGTCTTAAAAAACAAGGACGGCAGATTCAGCAAGTTATAGTCCCCAGTTTTCTGATATTTAAGCTCATCAAAACATTAACATAGGCAAATCAACAAACATGATCCCAAACTAGTAAATATCACCACACAAATCAAGAAATTTTTTGTCAGAGAATTCAGCCAGAAAAACAAAGGCTTCTAGCTCCTAAAACCATACAAGAACCAAACAGCATTTTATCTTAATCAAGAGCTTACCTATCAATTCGGGTCAAGATATTCTCAGACGACATAACCACCACCGGAATCTCTCTGAAAACAGATGACTCCTGCAGATATTAACAGAAAGAATTAAAAATCACAGATAAAAAGGGAAAAACCACAACAATTAAATCAGGAAAACATTAATAAATCTCTCTTCTCTTCCATTAATCTTCTATAAGAAATTAAAGTAAGAAAGATCATTCTCACCTTTATCTTCTTGAGCAATTCATATCCTGTCATCCCCGGCATGGAATAGTCTGTCATTATCAAATTAACCTTCACACTCTGTCGCCGCAGCCATCAAATAACGACATAATAAGCATAACTTCCAAGTAACCGCTATTATTAAACAATTCAAAAGCTAAGTTCACTTACATCAAGACCAATGGAACTCTTATCCCCATCCAACCCCAGATACTGCAGAGCCCTGCTTCCACTTTCCACCACCGTCACTGCCAACACAACACCCAGTTCCAATAACCATCAGAACCCAATCCAAGTGCAAGAGAACACAACAAAAGTCTTAAAATTTGGGTTTGGACCTAACTCAATTCCAAAAGCTAACTAATAAGACAAAGTCTCCTTCACTTATATACACTATTACGAGTATCTCCAACAAAAAGAACACAAGAGGCACGAGAATTCGCCATCTTTACCTTTGCAAGACGAGATTTTGAGCAACCGCTCAATGACCTTGCGGTCCACGTGGCTGTCATCAACAGCAAGCACGTGCAGTTTCCCGGCACCCACTTCCGGCAAACCCTGCCTGAAAACATCGCCGGCGACAGCCATCCCTCAAATGAATCAAAAATGAAAATATTGAAGTAGTGATCAAAGAGATGAGGAAAAGAAGAAAGGTATAAATGAAACAAGAGGAGTGAGAAGAGAGATGCTTTGGTTGGTTTTGCTTTATAATGAATGGTGATGGTAGGGGGAAAAGGGTGAATAATAATAATAATAATAATAATGTGAAAATGAAAAGAGGGGAGATTCGGAGGATCCAAATCTTCGAGATTTTGTTTGTTGTTTTTGGAAATGAAGCAGAGAGGATTATCCCACCTGCATTTGTCGCTTCTCGTGTCACAATCATACTTTTATTATTAATAGTAACGTTGTTCATGGTCCGACACGCCCAAGCGTATCTTGTTCGGGTCCACCCAACTCTGTGACTACGAAAGCCATCTTTGACTTTCACACAGTAAGGATTTTGAACCAATCCAATCCCCCTTCCATCTCTTCGAGGAAGTTGCATCATGATCATGCGTACCAAGTTGAATCACCCTGTTACTTCCTAATTCCTTTGTTAAGAATTTGGCCGAATTTACGTTGACGAATTGATTTTGAATTATTAAATTTGATTGAGACGCGTATTTTAAATTAATTTAGATTATCTATTTTTATTAAAAAAGTGAGAATTAACTTTTTAACTTCTGAATAAACAAATCGTTACTTTAACAACACAACACAGCACGGTGGATAGCGTGTTTGTATTTCCGTTCAAAATCACGCCAATCTTACAATTTTCGTGTATATTTGGTTTGCAGTTAGAACCTAGAAACTTGCAAAGTGAGAATTTTTACTTTGTGTGTATTTGTTAACTTAAAAGTGACAAATTCTTACTTTTTATTTTTATTTTTTGATAAGTGAGAATTTTTGTTTACATCAGTGTAAACAGATACTCAAACATACCTTTTTCAATAATGTTTAAGTGTCTCAAATGATGTGCAAACTGTGATATAAACACACTCTGAATCTTTTCTTTTTCTTTTTTTTTACTATTTGCCTTTGAGAAATACTAGTAACATAATTTCTGTCACACTTTTTTAAATACACTTTTTTTTATTAGTTGAAATTTATTAAAAATAATAAAAATTTGTGAGTCTCATATCTTAATTAATGATTCTCTTTTTTGATTTTGTATTTTCAATAAATTTCAATCAATAAAAGAGAGTGTGTTTAAAAGAATGTATTAAAAAGTGTATTGCTAACACTCGTCATTTGCCTTTAAAGCATTTGTAGTTTTCAGCATTTGTAATTTGTAAATTTGCATTACATTGTAGCCTTACTTTCAGGCGAAATTAATTTATAAATAAAATGAATTTAAATTAATTGTATTTATAAAAATAAAAATAATTATCATTTAACATTTACATTTATTTTTAAATAAAAATTTAATATAAAATTTGCAATTTGACATAAAAACTACATTTTCAGCACCAAAAAAGAAACTATATATTTTTTTTACTAAGAGTTATTTAAAAAATAATTTAATATCAGGAACACGAAATGCTCGAAATAGATGTCACAAAATTATGAAAATGGATACTATGAATGTAAAGTTCACTATTAAGTTCACTATTAAGGGATCCAAATGGTACTTGACTCAAATTCCTTAAGTAAAGTTTCGAGTTTAAACTTATGAATGAAAAAAATATAATTGAAAGAAAAGACCTTACTAAAAATAACCAGACAGGTTTTCTGACAGAAATTAGTTATTGACAAAATTGGTAGATATTTTGCACCTATAACATGGTTACCCAAAAAAAGTTTGTTATTAAGTGATGAGGATAATCTAACTCTATCACTAATTAAATGACCAAATTTTTAAATGATATACGTAATACAAGTTACAATATTAATTATAACTCATACCAATTAAAATTTTAATATAATTCTTCGTATGAAAAGTTAATAATTGTTAAGGTTGTTAGTTTGGGCTTTTAGCTCCCTTGTTACACAAAAAAAAAAAAGTTAATAATTTCTAAGGATGTACTTAGTTTTGTGTTGACTGCTGTTTACGGTATGTATTTTATTTTGAATGTCGTAAAAATATTGTTATTTATTTCATTGCAGTTCCACAGTGCAATTAAGGATGGAAAAAAAAAACTTGTATCCACAAATACCCGTTAATAAAATTCATTATAGATATAAAATGAATAGTTAATGGATATTCATTTACTAATGAGACGGGTGGATAGTAAAATACTCACTCGTACCTGTGGGTACCCACACCTTAAAATTATGTAAATATCATTAATTATATATAAAGTAAATTATTCTAAGTTATTTTTGGTATAAATATATATTTTAAAATTATTTATTTTTAGTATAAATATATGTAACAAAATTATTTTTTTAGTATAAATATATGTTTCAAAAAATTTTATTTTAATTTTTTTTTTTTTTTTTGTTTAAAATTTTATATTTTAATAAATATTCACAAATACTCGTAAATACTCTCAAATATATATAAAATTCGTAGATACTTACTTAACGAGTATCCGTGTAAATACGAGCAAGTGTGGGAAAACTACTATCTTATCTGTCTCGTTCCATTGTCATCCCTAATTGAAATTCTATTGATAGAGTTATTCGATTAGATTCTAGATTTACTACACTAATATTTTTACATGTTTACATATTTTTTATCTCCATAAATTAATTTCCAAAACTTAAACATAACTATTCCAAAACTAATATTTTGTTTTTCCTTAATAATTTTGAAAATTATTTTCCAAAACATAACTATTTTTATTCAGAAAATTAATCAAAATGTGATAACTTTTTTATAAATAGATAAAGAGAAAAAAGATCATATACTGACAGTGTAAAACAGTTTTACACTGTCATCCAATCACAAACTATTATGTATGACAAATTTGTTGACTTCTAAAAATAATAGCTTTAAAAGTCATACCAACGGTGAATTCTAATTAATTGATAGATAGTGTATAATTTTTTACACTAACAGTGCATTACCATTAAACTCATAAATAAATTTATTAATGATTTACTACCAACTAAAGGCATGCGTAAGGTGATTAGAATAATAATCCCGATATAAGGAAAGTTGTAACGTGCAGACCCGGAAAACATAACACGTTAAAACACAACCTGCAATCCCGAAAATAGAACATAGGAATCATGAATTATAAAGTACCGTTCCCCACTTAAAAGCAAAGTAAACTTGATATTAAAAAAAAAATGGCAAAGGAAAACTACAACCAAGAAAAAAGCAAAGGAAAACAACCACACAGAAAAAAAAAATTGTAGTGAAACCAGCGCATGATGTCTTATCAACAATGCCTGGAAAGTATAAGCAACAGTGAACCCACTTCGACTGTAATTACATGGACCAAACATACATCTCCATACAGACCAATTGACGGAGCAGCATATGAACCATAACATCATGGTGCAGGACCAACTCAAACCATAAAATTCGTGTTGCAATACCACTAACTTCACACATTAGCTCAGAAATTTCAGATTGCCAAATCAATAAAATTTACTAAGGCTTTGTTTGGTATCACTTAAGAAGCCGAGAAAAGAAGAGAAAAGCAATGATCATACTATTTTCTTCTCGTTTGGTATCGAAGAAAGGCGACAAAATTTTTGAAAAAACACGTGGGACCTACTTTAAAAATTTCTTCACAAAACAGTGAAGAAAGACGACGAAGTTACTGTGCACAGCAGGCACTCTCTTCACAAAAATAACGTGTAAATCGGTTTACACATGCTGTAATCAATTTGCACCCTTTTTTTATGTTTGTATCTATTTCAAAATAATATAAAATGATAACAAAAGCGTTTGGGCAAATCAATTCTCTTGTTCTTGGCAGTCACTCAATTGGTGTAATGAACCCCCCCCCCCCCCGCGCGCTGTTTGTATAATAATAATAATAATAAATAAATAAAATATTAATAATAAAATAATAAAATAAAAATAATAAATAAATATAATATTAATAATTTCAAAAAGTTAACTTCTTTTTCATTTTCTTCAACCAAACAATCTTAACTTTCACTTTATTTTTAACCTATTTCTCTTCTCTTTCTTTTTTTTTTTTTTTTTCTTTTCTCTCTACCAAATACACCTTAAGAAGAAGGGAGAGATATTTGAAGAAATAAAAAAGAGAGAGAAAAAAAGGTATTTAAATAAAATTATTAACGAAAAAAAAAATTACATTTAGCAATAAAATAAGGTACATTTACCAATTGCGTTGAAAGTTTGATCTGTCTTGTGCTCCTATTTATGTATCATGTAGGCCTTTTTCTCATATCTGTCTTGGTGCATGTTTGAAAACTGATTACAAATGTAGTTTTTCATATTAAAGTGAACATCACTAATTTTAGCTTTTACACTTTTTATATCATAGACGTGATTTTATTTTATTTTTTTTGTTGTAGAACGTGTTTCCAAATACACTCTTAACCTATTTAAAAATCTAGTTTGGCTTAGAAAACTAATTACGAGTCAATTTTAGATTAAGGTCTATAAATATGTTAATAAGTTTAATAGTCCAAATAAATCAATGATAGAGTTAAATAAATAAGTTAATAAGCGTATAGCTTGCTAACTTACTCAAACTAAAAAATAAGTGTGTATACGTTAGCAAATACTTGTGAGGATTTGCTAACATACACATACTTGTTTTTTAGTTGGAGTATATTATCAAGTTATAACTATAATATATCTTAAAATAAACCTATAATGTAGCTTGCTAACATACTCTAACTAAAAAATAAGTATGTGTATGTTAGCAAATCTCATATATATATATATATATATATGGGTGGGGATCAAGTTACACCAACCATTAAATTAAAATATTTTATTGAATAAATCAAGTTTACAAATTTTTATAAAGTTTAAAAATTATTTGATACTTTATTAAATAAATTCAAATTAACATATAATACACTTTCTAAATTATAAGTAAATGTCAACTATAAGATTTACTAGCTACAAATGTACGATTTACCTAAAATTTGATGTACATAATCATTGACATAATATCAAAATATTTAACAATTGAATTGTTAAAATTATATATATATACATACATACATACATATATATATATATATATATATATATATATATATATATATATATATATATATAAAAATTACACCTTCAATGACTCTTTGTAGAATGCAAATATAACCTATCTAACCGTTGAATTTAATGTTCTTATTAATTAGATTAAGTATACAGAATTTCATACAATTCTAAAATTATTTAGTAGTTTATCACATCACTTTATTTTAACATATAATATGATATTAAAATATGTGTAAATATACATTATTAGATAACATACCTAAAAAAGTCTAAATTATGTGAAATTTGATATACATGATCATAAAGATAATATCATATAATTCAACAGTTGGATTGATTAAATTTACATTCTACAAAAGTTATTAAAGGTGTAATTTGACTAACTTTGATACCTGGTGTCAACAAATCTTGACCCATGTGTGTGTGTATATAGAGAGAGAGACACAGAATATATATTATGATAAACAAGTTGTCCCATTCATTCTAAGAGACTTTTATTTAAGACCTGAAAACCTAACCTATTTGATTAAGTAGAATTTTTGAAAAGTCTAAGCATGACTTTTTTATTGAACAAATCGCGCCATTTACGTTGTGTTTAGTAGCATCGAAGTAGCGCGAATTTGCTATGAAGAGAAGAGAAAAACAGAAAAGTGTACGAACTTCTCTCATTTGGCAGCGTCAAAGTGTTAAAGAAATATTTGAAAAATGTGTGGGACCCACGTTTGAAAACTCCTTAGCAAAAATGAGAAGAAATGCACGAATATAAATGTTGTTTGCAAAAATAATCGATTATTTTTGTTGATAATCAATTATCACTAATAAAAAAAAACGATTTTCACTTCAATAATCGATTACTTTTGCAACATAATCCAATATCCCTTTCTCACTCAAATAATCAATTATCCCCTTCCCACCCCCTTAATCAAATATCCCCTTGTCTTATATAATAATAATAATAATAAATAAGATTAATAATAAAAAAACAATCTAAAAAAGTTAACTTTTCTTTTATTTCTTTTAACCAAACACCTTAACTTCCACTCTATTTCTCACATATTTCTCTTTCTTCTTCTTCTCACCTCTTCCCTTCTTTTCTCTCTATTTTTTTCCTCTTTACCAAACACAGTCTTAAGCTTAAATAGAGTCAAATCATAAACTCTTAAAAAATTATTTGAACTATTTTCACTTTTATTCATGAATTTTGAGGCAATTTAGTTTTAAAGTTGATTTTAGCACGTTAAAAGGAAAAGTAATGTTTTATTATTTTTACATTAAATAATTTTTGTTTATGTGTTTTAATTTAATATTTTATTATTTTTTGAAAAATAAAATGTCTTTGTTAACATCTAAAAATACTTTTTTATAAAATTATTTACAACATTTATTATATAATTTTTAAAAATACATATTTTTAAATATAATTTAATTTTGTCAAACTTTTAAAAATTAGTTTTATAAAATATTTTTTAAAACCAAATTTATAAATTCTAATTTGAACACACATTCTCTTACCCTGTATTTGATATAGTAGAGATAAAATGAAAAAAAATAAAATTAAAGCTTTGTTTCTAAAAATCAATATTTTTTCTTTTCCTTCTATTTGTTCTTTAATTAAAAAATATATATCATTATTTATGTTTGTTTTCTTCTTTATTTTCTTTCCATCCATTTACACGTACCATTACACAAGTACCAACGTCAGTTTCTGAAATTGAAGTTTGAATTGCCCTTTTTTGATTTCACCATGGCCGGCAGAGCGTAGTCCAGTCTTGAATGGTTTGGAACATTAACCATAGTTACATTAGTTATATAATGTTTTTATAATAATATTTTATGTCATCAAATCACAAACTATTATTTATTGTAAGTTTATTGATTTTTATAATAAATATTTTAAAAATTATAATAATGATAATTTATAATTAAATGACCATATAAAAATTTTTACAACAACGATACAGAACTATTAAACTCATAAATATAAGTTCGCTTTACAGTAGCATATCTTTCTATTTTTACAATTGATTCTGATACGGACTACACAGTAGGGAGGCAGGTGGTGGGCCCTCCCTCCGAATGTGTGAGTGTGAACGGAGGAATATCTTGTGTTAGATATTCGATACGCATCATTCATCCACTGCTTTCATTGGATTCGCTTCTCTTCTATTACGCTCCGTCACATGATCTATGATATGATCCATTTAGTTTTCTGAGCTCCATTAATCTGTTATTAATATTGTACCTTTGCTTACACAATATAGTTAATTCTTTATATTTTCTTTTGCTGAAAAAAGAAATAAACAAAATAATGAAAAAGAAATTAAAAAAAGATGAATGAAAAATTCGCTCGACAAAATTATTTTTTAATAATTATATATATATATATACATATATATTAAATTTTATTAATCTAATCATTAAATTAAAAATTCTTATTAAACAGATTAAATTTACAAATTTTTTAATATTCCATTAAATAAATTCAATTTGTGTATAATACATTTTTTAAAAATATAAGTATATATTAATTATAAAGTTATATAATTACAAATGTTCAATTTTTCTAAAATTTGGTATGTATGATCTTTGCATTAATATTAAAATATTCAACAGTTTGATTAATAAAATTTAATATATATTTTATACAAAGAGTTATTGAAGAATGTAACATTACCTAAAGGTACTTGTGAAATAACTTTATCCTTCCTCTAAAAAAAGGTAAGTGTAAAAGATATATTGATTAAATTGATAAAAAAAATAAAATAAAAAGTAATTTTTTATTTAAATGAGTAAAAAATAAAATAAAAAATATGTGAAAAGACTTTTTTTTCTTTATCTTTATGTAAAAGAAAAAGGAATAAAAAATAGAGTCTAAAACTAAAAGAGTTGTGGGCTCCATATAAAAGGAGAGAAATATATATATAAAAAAAAAACCCTACATGTTTGGTTTAAATGATAATAAAATTTTAAAAGAAGAATAAAAATAAGAGAGGAAAAGAAATAAAAATATAATAAAAATGTATTATTTGAATGAACAATTTTGAGAAATAAATAAATAAATTCATTGAATGAGTAGAAGAAACAGAAAAAAAAATATATAAATAAAGGCAACTTTATCCTTAATAAAAAATTTAAAATAAAAAACAAATTAAAATGGGGGATATAAGTGGAATGTCATTTTTTTTTCATTTATCCCAAAAAAATTCAATATAAGTGGAGAGTTTTATTTTCTTTAACTATCATTTTTATCCTTCAAATATGATGCACTACACGAATAGTTTTTGAAATTCGAAAAACTAAAAGAAAATGTCCCTTAAATTGGTTTTTGTCGATCATGTTAGTCCAAAATATAATGTATGTCAACTAACATCATCAACAGGGTTGATTTGACATATGAAGAGTACTAGTAACATACTCTCTAACATTGTCTTTCTAACACGCTTTTTACCATTAGTTAGAATTTATTAAAAACTACAAAATCACAATGAAACTCATTAAATAAGGAGTGAAACTCACAAATTTGTGATTTTCAATAAATTTCACTTAATGATAAGAAATGTATTTAAAATATTGTGTTAAAGAATGTTTAGCATTTCTCTTTGACACATTGAGTACCACCCAAGTGCCCACGTGTCCCTCCATATGTATATCTAGTTAGATTTCAATGAAAGACTTGCATCCATGTCGTTTATTTGGAAAGTAACCTAAGGATGCAATGGCGAGAGCTTATGCAAGCCCTCGTGCTTTACCCTATAAGTCCTCTTATTTTTTGTTTAGTTGGTTGGAAGCACACTTAGTTGGCAGAGATTGTTCATATGAAGTTTGAGTACAAAAGGCTTCGTCACCAACAACCTCACTAATCTTGACACTTCCACACTTGAACTTAGATCTAGCAAAGCCATTGAAGGTGAAAATGATGAAGAGTAGTGTTAATCTTATGTGATGTCTTCTATAGAGTTGTTTCTTGTCAAACGTATATCCAATACCAAACAAAATATTATTATTTTATTTTAGAGTGTCAAAATTACTTCCAATTTTTCATTGGATTATTTATGATTGATTATAACATATCACATTAATTTTCATAAAAAATTTTGATTATCTATTCATAGAAATTAGTAGAATCTTTTACGATCTGTTTTGCTACACAAACTAAGTTTCACTTAAATTAACAATTGATACTTAATTAGAAAGTTTCAAGTGAACATGCCTTTGAACTCAGCCAAAGTCAACGGCGGACATCTCAGACCACATCACCAAGGATGGAGTTAGACATAAATGGTTGGGGGGCCAACCATAAAAACATACAGTCCATCTAATAAATATATATAGCATCAAATAAATAGTAAATTTTCTTCAAATTGAGAATTAAAGAAAAATGATTAAAAAAATTAGAAAACATTATGATGATCCTTTTATCATTTCAAATATAATTTAATAAAGAAAATACATGTTTGAGGAGATTTTTTTCAAAATAATTAAGAAGATTTGTAACATTTATTAACAAGACTTATAAAAAATTAAAGAAAAAAATTGTTATGTTTTTGTGCATTGTGAACAACCACTAGATTTAAACCGATGTAGTCAAATAATTTTAATGTAACAATAAAAGATAAAATTCTTATAAAATGCAAAAACCGAAAGTGGAAAAAGATTATTGAGAGAGAGCACAAAGAAGAAAACAATTGAATTTGACGGGTTTACAATCTTAAAAACTTAGGAAGAGACCAAGCCCCATAGTATGACTAAATTTTAAAAAATTATACGCCTAATTATTATTATTAACTATTGATTTACAGTTAAAATAAAAAGTTAGGGGGGCCTTATACATACACGTCCCTTCATCCCTGCACATCATTAATGATTGAAGAAAAATAGATTAGGCTAAACATATAATTTAGTCTCTATATATGTTACAGGTTTTCAATTTAATCTCTATATGAAAAAATGTATTAAATCGGTCTTTATACATGTCGCAAATAATCAATTTGGTTCTTGCCATTTACAAATTTTTAATTTAGTCCATATATGTGCAACGCATTCTTAATTTGGTTCCTATATTACAAGGACAAAATTAAGAGTGCGTTGCACATATGAGGACCAAATTAAGAATACGCTACACGTGTAGGGACTAAATTAAAAATGTGTAAATGACATTATGACGACAGGGGCCAAATTGAAAATTCGTGACATGTATAGGGATCCATTTAATAAATTTTTATATATAGGGATCAAATTAAGAATTTGCAACACATATAGGGACTAAATTATACCATTAACCAATAGATTAAATCATGATTAACTCAATTATATTATATAATATTAATTAGTTTATTTTTTCAAAATCAAATTTAATAAAATATTACCAATGATCAATAAATTCTCAACAAAAATTAAATGAATTGAAAAGAAATGTTAAACAAAATTAATTTTATTACTTTAATAAGCTATTTTGCATCGCAGAAGTTAAAAAAAATTATATTAACTTTAATAAAATAATTTTATTACTTTAATTAATATTGTCTCATCTTAAAATTCACTTTAAACATAGATGTTAGGTCCCCCCTAAATATTTGTGCCTGTATCTCGGTTTAAGAAGGAAAAAAAAAAAAAACCATATATTCTTACATATATTTACATGAGTAACAACTTTAATGTATGTGTTAACGACTAATGAGTATCATCGTACTTGTATCCAAACTCATGTCTCAAATTTTAGTTTGATGTATTTATTTTAGTTTAAAAGTTTTACATAGTTAACCAATTAGAAATTATGATAGATATGAATTTTAAAATAATTGTTATAAAAATCAATAATCTTATTATATATAGCAATTTCTAATTGGATGAGAGTGTAAAAAACCTTTACACTAAGATTATTTACTCTCTTTTTTACAGACTAGCAAAACTAAAATATTGTTTTAAAATTAAAATTGATTATAAAAATAAAAAAACTGCAATTAAAAGTGAAAAAATATTATCCAGTAAAAAAGTTAATAAACTTTCAAGTTTTAATTATAAAATATAACAAATATATAATTATATAATATTGTGTGTGTGTGTATGTGATATGAGTTTGGGATGAGTTAGGTCATATAGTATTTATACCTGTACCCCCTAACTTTTTATGGGTACTTATTTAGGTCTGAACTGAGACTCATTTGATATAAAAACTTCATGCATTGTAAATAATTTTTATGAATATTTGTTCAATTGTCATCCTTAAATTTACCTATTTAATATAAAATGATAATATGTCATGTGTTTATTGACTCGGCATAATAAAGTGGGAGAAGCTAGCCCGTCTTTCCCAAATTTCACGAACATCTGCGTGCTTTGGGCCTGCTATTCTCACCCCTTTTCCCTTTTTCTATTTCTACCGCAATCTTTTTCAAGAAAAAATGAAGAGACAATTTTGTCCTCACTCTCTTTTTATTCTCTTTCTTCTTCTCACTCCACCCCTTCTTTATTAACAGAAGCATATTTCCGTTTATATTCCGATAAAATCTTGTCGAGATATACAATGAAAATACGTTTTCGTCATATATCTAGATAAGATTTTGTAGAGGTATACAATAGAAACGATATTCTGTTTTATATCTTGACAAAATCTTATCGAGATATACTACGAAAATGTGTTTTCATTGTATATCTCAACAAGATTTTACTGAAATATACAAAATATTATTATCAAGATATATAACAGAAATAAGTTTGTCGTATATTTCAACAAAATTTTGTCGAAATACACAATAAAAATGTATTTTCGTTGTGTATCTTAACAGACCCCTAACACAACGAAAATACGTTTCTATTATATATTTTGTACAACAAAAATGCATTTCTATTAAGAGGTATTTTTTTAAAAAAAATAACAAACAAAAGTTGAGGTAAAAATAACAAAAATTTGAAACGGGAATAGCAAGGCCTGCGTTCTTTCAAACACCCGCCCTCTTCTCCTCTCTCCTGCAATTTGATTATCATTTTCTACGTAAATTTTTGTCCCTAAAAAATTGTATTTTACCGTACTGAAGATTAATATTGTGCAAACCAATATTTTACAAATTAGCTGGCTGCGGTGTGGAAGTTTTGTAATTTATTTAGGTAACTTCACAACTAAAAATATGGTATCATAAAAAATATCAGGAGAATAAAAACATAGGAAGATAAACATTAAAGAAAACTAGTAACATATTATTTAACATTCTCCTTTTCGTCACTATAAGTAGAATCGCATGATGACAAGACTAAGAAATACTGAACCTAAATTATTTAACAAAATCAACATGAAAGTTTATCCAACAATGAAAAGGGTATAAAAAATTATCAAATCTATATTGTTTACATTTATTTAAACTTAAATCAAACTGTAAATATAAATATATAACACAATATATTCTAGATTTCCAATATATATATATATATATATATATAATACATGTTACAATATAAATATGCATACCATTTTATTTTTTTCAAAAACATGTAACATGAACAAAACATATATTTATTATCCACCACTATAATTGTTGTATAATACCAATTAGCATGAATACTAATTAACAGAAGATAAATGCAATACACGCTAAAATTCATCCATTAACTTGCAAATCATGAAGTTATCATGTTGCCTCGCCTCTTAAGTTTGAAAAACGACTAAAAACTACAAATAACGGTTTTGTCAAGTTTGCCCCTCAATGAGCTCTTATTGGAAAGTAATGTCAGCACAAGTGCACAACCCATGCACTATCTGATTATACAAATATAAATTTTAAGAAAACATCCTTCATTGCGATTATCAAGAACAATCTGAGAGAAATCATGACAAATTCTCTGGTCATTTCATGGTGAACATAATCTGCCAAAATCTCTTCGATCCCCGCATTTATGTGCCAGAACAAAAAGAAATTTGCCAAGAGCAATGAATAGGCGTTCGGGTATATTAAAAGAAGAGGGGCAACTGCAGTAACTTTCAGGAGCTGCTCTCTCTTTGTCTTCGTTTCATTCCTCAATGCACTGTTTCGTTCCTTCCTATACATGCCAACCAATAGATAGAGGGAAATGGGAATTAACCAAACGATATCTACAAAATACCAGTTTTGATTAAAAAAGGGAAACTCATGGAAGTCATAAGTGTCTTAATGTTTCATTCATTATCAAACAATGATTCAAGCATTAAGACCAATCTGATGTCCCTTTTAACCTTGCATCGACTAAACCAACAATTAGGAATGAATAAGCACAACAATTAGAGCATCTATAAATATGTATACCCCCAATACATTGAAACTAATAGGCAATGGATATAAGGAAAAACAGCAATGAAAAAATTGAAACAGGCTTATTATCAAGAAATGGGGGTAGAAAAGACACATCTGATCCAAAACTCAATTAATTTATATTGGATGTTTGTATCACACAGCTATCAGCTCAAATTCCAGCTTAACGCATACTAAGCCTTGGCCCTCAAAAGAGAAGGCAATACAACTATTTGCAACATCAAGCTACATAATATTGTTCATAGCAATACATAAAATCAAAGAATATCTTCCATTCATCAACAATATGACCACCAGAATCAAGTGCAGCGGTGGCCACAATAATCAATTCCTTGCCAATCCAATCCCCAACATACATAAAAAAATAACACTTTATAATAAAGAGTAAGAAATTTAATAAAGCTGCAGATGTTAAACTTATTTAATAATATTGTTTTGGTAAACAAAGTAAACTTTTCCTTTCATTTTCCTTCTGCATCATATGGAAAGCACACTCCTACAGTGTAAGTTTTCAATTGATCCAAAACACAATTGAACCCATAAAAGCCACCCCACATCCCAATTTGCACATGTACAACAAGTAATAATTTCAGTTTTGAGCCTATGTAATAAAGGAAGGAATCAACCACGTCAGGTGGAGCTTCACAGATACAGCAGCCAGGTACATTAAAGATGGAGATGTGCATCAGCATACAGAGAAATGCTTAATGTTGGTATTTCCAATAGTGTCTGGTGGTTACACGGAGTCATGAACAATGCTGAAAATCATTACAATTCCCAGCGAGATCAATGCAGACGCATTTTCTGCAGTTACAGGCATGTCTAGTGTTTTTCTCCACACTCAAAGATGGGTTAGATATAGAGCAATCAAATAATGTTAACGGTGCCCTAGTAATTCAACACTTTACTGAAGAGGTTGGAGAAGATTCTACTTTGCCAGCATTGAGTTGAGTGGGTTTCTAACGTGATTAAGATAATTTGATTCCACTTTACAAAGATGATGGAGGTCTGCTGGAGGATGAACCATGGGTCAAAGATGATTCGCGAGAATGATCTAAGTGATGACACTCTTCTGGAATTTTTTTTTTTATCAACAAAACGTTCAGGAAGATTGTCTTGATTTTGATGGTAACTGGTAACTTAATGGAAGTGAAGAAGCTTTTTCAACAACAAAGTGTTGAGGTAACAATATTATTTTTATGTTTAGGCAGCCAATATCCCATGAGAGGACAATATTAATCTTCTACGAGTCCATTCTATTAATGCTGGTTCTGAAAAGGGAATTCTGCCTAGCCTAGATGGTGAACAGATGAATCCTTTTGGCTGAAGTGAAGGGCATCAGATTGGATGAGGAAGTTATTTCTATTAGTACACAATGCAAGTGATTTGCTGATCCACAATCACTTTCTGATCCAATGGGGATAAAGTAAGTTAATCTGTTGGGTAAAAGAAATACAGGTGATCTTTTTGCCAAATACCTGTAACGCAAGTGGAAGAAGGTAGCAATGAAATTTAAAGATTAGCAACAACAGTAATTTATGGTGAGCAAAAAGGACTCAGCAGGCTTAATTGGGTTTTCTCAAGCTTTGAAGTTATCTTTGTTTAAAGCAAAGGGAGTATTGTTTTGAGTTTATTTTAGTATTTGTTTATCCATTTTGTTGTGGGTGTTCTGCGGAGGGAATTTCCTAGGAGAGTTTAGCCTTTGGACATTTGCAGTTCCATTTTGTGTTTTCTCCTAGGGTTCTGTTTGTGCTGTGGTTTCCTAGGACTTTTAGCTTTTTGTTTTCCTAGACCTTTTTGGTTTCTTTGGAGGATACCAAATCCTCTTTTGTATTTTCCCTTCTTATTTAATAATATTTCTTTTTAATATAATAAATGAAAGGAATGATTAGATGTACAATCAAAATTTCAATATTCTAGCTGCACACAGCACCTAAACAATGTCAAGAGAAACAGTGCAATAATCATGCTTAACAAGATTGAAAGCATGATCTATTTTACCAGAAAAGGAGATTAGAAACAGTAAATTGTGGAGAGCATAAACTGTAAAGGAATCAGCAGGCTTAATTAGGCTTACTCAAGCTTAGTTATCTTCTTTGTTTAAAGCAAAGGGAGTATTGTTTTGAGTTTTTTTAGGATTAGTTTATCCCTTTTGTTGTGGGTGTTTTGTGCAGGGAGTTTCCTAGGAGAGTTTTGGGGCATTTATGGTGGTTCAATTGTGTTTTCTCCTTGGGTCATGTTTGTATTGGGGTTTCCAAGGAATTTATATTTTTTTGTTTTGCTAGAGCTTTTAGGTTTCATTGGAGAGTACCTTATCCTCTTTTGTATTTTCCCCTTCCTATCTAATAATATTTCTTTCTCTATAACATAAATGACAGTAATGATTAGATGTACAATCAAACTTTCAAAATTCTAGCTATACACGCACCTAAAGGTCCTAAACAATGTCAAGAAAATCAATACAATAAACAAGCTCGTCCATGCAATAGTGGATGATGCTTAACGAGATTGAAAGCATGATCAATTTTAACATCAAATGCTTTATTCATATCACATCAACTAACCTTTTGATGTCATCCTCTGTAGTAGCAACTGTTGCATAACCAGCTACAGTGTGAGGCGGAACCTGGGAGTCATTGGTCATACAAATGAAATAGACTTGAGCAATAAGCATTACCAGTACCAAATATATAATTCATTCCATTCAGCTTCCAATACTTAGTGCAGGTCATTAAAATGAAATATTAATCCAATCATACAATATGACCCTTTGAGGTACTGAACATCTATGGTATTGGTAAATGGCATGAAAAATCACTAGATAGTCATTTGAATCAAATTCTTCAATGCAGCTGCTTCCATAGGAACATTATTGTCCACTGTTCATGTGCTATTTACACATAATCCAAGTATGTGTTACATAAATACATCTCTCTAACATTGTTGAGCCAGTAAATATGTAAATAAATCAATAAAAAAGGTCCCTCTGGTTATGCTTATATTTTTTTTATCAATTATCATGAAGAATAACTTGTTAGTCTCCAAGCATTTATAACAACAAATACACTAGAGAGAATTTAAGACTATACAAGAAAACAATTATTTATCTTCATAATATTATTCAACATTAGAACTTACTTTTTCAATTCACTTCCTCATATTTCTCACTGACAAGTGAACCAAAAGAAAAAAAAATTGTTTAAGAAAAGTTTCCCTACAAGAGGAGGAAGAGGTGTAGTACAATATCAAGCACACCATACTGTAGAAACTAGAGACAAGGAGTTGGCTCAATATGTCAAGTTATATCTTCAAGAAGGTGCGAAAAATTCCCAAGAATATTTTTTCCACACATTATGGCCAAAAAAAGCCTCTCCTTCACTTGAAAGATCATGTCACATGAAAGCCTTCAGAAATAATAATTCCTCCAAATGACAAAAATTTCATGTTGAAATTCACTATTCTAATTCTCTTTTCCTTATTTAAGGCAGTTGAATATATACATATGTGCAAACAAAAGTACACAACAATACACATCAAGAATTAATCACAGACAAATTCCAATCACAATGAATACCAGAAAGATACATAATAGGCAACAGTAACAAAATTGAATAAAAAGCCTGTTAAGGTCAGTATTCAAGCAGGTATATAAGAATAAAAAAATAAGGTTTAATTACCTTTTTGATCCCTATAGTTACGCAGATTTTTTCTTTTGGTCCCTATAGTTAAAAATAATCCGTTTTAGTCTCTATACATGCACTTTCGATATCGGTTTAGTCCTTGTCATTTTAAACCGCCACAAATTGAATAAAAAACACCATAAAATGTCAATTTGTGGTGGTTTTATATCACCAATTTTCATTTTGTGACGGTTTAATTTTACGAAATTAAGACATACTTGACGGCAGGACCAAACCGATATCGAAAGTATATGTATAGGGACCAAAACGGATTATTTTTAACTATAGGGACCAAAAGGAAAAATCTGCATAGGAACCAAGAAGGTAATTAAATCAAAAAACAAAAATAAAGAGAAAATCTATGAATAAACCTCAAGAGTGGCTTTCCCTGTTTTAAGAACCTAACACGATTTACATAGCCAAACGAGAAGTTAGACAACCAGCTTCAATGAACACTATTCCACAACAAATTTCCAAAGCACTTCATAATTACCTCGTGAGCGTCTCCTGGAAGTAAAACATCCAGTCCACCACAACAGAAATGCAAAGTGAATTTGTTAGAAACTAAAAAAACAAATCAAATCGAATCACCAAATCAAAACGCAATAACTTAAAAAACCTCGGTTTCCAACGAGATTCCCGACTCTAGCCTGCAATACAAGTAGGAACAGTTACGAGCCCTAAAATAGTTACCGGCGCATATGAAACAACGACGGAGAATAATATCTAAGAACAAATCGCAGCGCAATAAGTAATAAGAAAATGGAGGAACTTACATCAGATCCAGAGAGTGTGATTCCGCGGGATTGAGTTGCGGACCACGGAGCGATGAGGAGGTTGTTGAGAGCGGAGGGAGCGGGGATCGGCGGCGAAGGTGGCGGAGGAGAGGAGGAAGAGGCGGTGGTGGAGGATGTGTAGGGGACGAGGTGGGATGAGATTCTGAAAAGAAGCTTGGAATTGGAGAGCCTCTTGCTCAGCGTAAGCGACAGAGATTGCATTTTTGCCTTTCGGTTTTCTTTGAGGAGTGAAGCAAAGCAACTAAGCAGGATCGACACTTCTTACACGAGGAGGATGACCAGAAGGTTGAGAATTTTTCCGATGGGAAAGGCTTGATGACCTAGGAGTTTGGACCCTTGTTGACGCTTTGTTTTGTTTTGTTTTCTTTTTTCTTTTATGTTTATAATAAAATCTAATAATATAAGTAAACAGTCATTTTAGTCCTAAAATTGAAAGATAATATCACATTAGTTCTTGAATTAAAAAAGATTAAAAAAAAAAAGTCCTTGAAAATGCAAATTAGTAATCATATTAATCCAAAATTTAAAAAAGCATATGACTAAAGTGATAAAATTACATATATTTAGGGAGGAAAAATGATAGTAAATAGTTAAATTTAGGGACTTATTTAACAGTCTAGGAATCTTTTTTTAATTTCCTTCAATTTAAGAACTAATGTGATAGCGCCTTCCACTATCAAAAACTAATGTGATTGTTTACTCAATAATATATTCTTCAAATTTATTCACCAAAAAAAATATATTCTCCAAATTTTTTGTAGGTAGTAACCAGTTAATTATTTCGTTAAGTAATATATGTACTTAATATCATCTAATTATTAATTATAGTATATAATAATTTTGTTAACTTTTATTATAACCATCTTAAATTAAATATAATTTTAGATTAGTTAATCATGTAAAATCTTTAACACTAATATTGTATATCTATTAAACTCTATTTATCTTTTTTATATATAAATTAAAATAGTTTTTTTTAATGAGAGTATTTATAGAAATTATTTTTCAATAAGAGCGTTTTTATGTCTTTTTTTCGACGAGAGTGTTTTTAAATATTTTTCTTAACTGCTTATCTCTTTAAATTTATTCTTTTCATCTTTATTTCTATATTAATTTTAATATTTTTTAAAAATAATTATCAATAGTTAAAAATAATATTTTATCTATGTAAAAAAATATTTTATTACAATATAAATTACTTATCATAAATCTAAAATATAATTTATATGTTTAAAATATTTATTTAATATAAATTTTATTTTTATTTTTTTGAAAAGCAAAAGGATTTTATTAATGAAAGAGATACTTTTGCTGGAAGCACAAGGTGTGTCCAAAAGAATGACCCAACCCAATCCAATACTAACGGCTAACCACACCAAAACACCAAAAGCACCTCCCCACCTACTATTAACCTCTCACATACATTGTATTCTAGTCATGCTTGGATCATGAGGCTTCCGCAAGCTTTTTTTATGACAGGCTGCTATATACTTCTTGCACAACCACTCCAGGTCCGCATAGTCTGTAATTGCCTATGATGCCAAGAATTAGCTTGCAACCTGCTTTCTGCTCACGCCAAAACCTGCCTCAAAACAGCTACCACCACCCCAACCAATTGTGTCCTGTTCCCGCCTTACCTCTCCATTCTCTACCAATCATCCCTAGCACATTTATGGAAGCCACTTAAATTTACCAACAACACGAGCCTTTAGACGTCCATTATTGCTATAACGTATTGGAAGACTAGAGACTTATTGCTGCGCTACAATACCCAAAACTTGTAGGAACCTACCAAGAAATTCTCCCTTAAAGTGCTTCAAAGCAAACCCGTGAACACTCAAACCAGTAAGACAACAAATACTGGAAAAGTCTCCTAGCAGTAATCCAATGCCAAGATTGAACCTTCACCACCTCCACCATTCCACTCACATCTCTCCCATTTTTTGAAAACAACAATGCATTTCTGTTCTTCCAAATTGTCTAAACAGTCCCAAACTAAATTGATTGTTACAAACTTAATTGTTTTCCCCCACCCTGCAACAATCCTCTAAACTAAAGAAAATTAATAATATAAATTTTATTTAGTATTTATTTTTATATATTCAAAAGTATTTATTTAGTATAAATTTTAGTTATATAAAATAAATATTTATCTTATACTACATTGCACAAACTAAAATACTAGTATCTATTAATCTTTAAAAGACTTAACAGATAAATTAATTTAGCACAATGGTTGCACACATAAAACATTGTCGTAATGTAAAGCTGGTCACGCCGTGATTCGCAAGCAGATTGGTTCTGGTGATTTTTATTTTATTTTTTTATGACGATATTCGGTGTATTTAATTGGGAGCCGATGCAAGTTGGTTTACAAAAATATTTTCGATAATATATTAGCTATTTGTAATGTAAAAAAATACAAATTGGTCTCTGCAAATTATTGAGACACATAAATTAAAAATTAAGTATTTTACAAAATAAAAGTAAGAATGCTTACAAGTTTTCAAATAGGAACTTATTTGGATAAAGAGTTTAATTAAGATTTTATTCAATAAATTTTTATTATATTTTTTCTGGATTTTTTTATAAAAATTACATTAAAAGTTTTGTTTGGCCTTTTTTATAAAAATTAATCTAGAATGTCCCCTGTATTAATTTTTTCCATAAAAACATTCTTTATTATGAGTTATTTCTCTTAGGTTAATAAATAATAAATAGAATAAATTAATGTATTGAGAGTCTAACTTTGTCTTATATTGTGGGATCCTTACTTTGACTCTCAACATGCATAGCAAATAAAAATTAAAGCAATAAATATATTAATGATGAGAGAGATTAAAAGAATTAAAACTAATAATATCAATATTTGAAAAAAGAATAAGAGCGTGTCTCATTAATGTCAAGAATAATTTTGAGAAAAAATATAAATTTAGGACAAATTTAATACTACTAACTAAATTAACTAATTTTCTTAACCCTAATGAATTAATTAATTAGTATTATAAAAAGGACCGAACGGAGTAAGAACTTATATCATAAATACTTAAAATTCAATAAGTTATTTACATTTGAATATACATATTAATGAATGCTTACACAATTTTGAAGTGTTTGAATGTATTGTTATATAAGTACTTATAATGTTATTTCATTTTAAAAATTAAAAAAAATTAAGAATCAAATTGTGATTAAAAATAAATTAAATTTTTTTAAAATAACTAAATAATTAAAAAATAACATTATATGTCTAAAAATATTAAAAAAACTTAGTCAACATTTACCTATTTTTATTTTTTAAAAAATAAAATTTAAGGATAATAAATTTTAAGGAAATAAAAAATTCACCATACACCTATCAATAATTTTAAAAATTAAAATATTTGATAATCAATACAAGATTAAAATATAAATTAAGGTGTTTGTAAAGGAAAAACACAAGAAGAAGGGTTAAATTGTGTTTTAATGAATTTTTCACAAATCTTTTTGCAAAAGCTATATGGTCTTATAGTTGATAAAAAAAGTAAGATTACAAGATAATACTTAGTTGATTTTATTAGTCACCTTCTCCAATCCTCACAAGATAGAGAAAGAGTTTATCTTATCAATTTGCCGTATTTATTATTCATTAACTAAAAAATTGTAAAGTTCTTATAAAAAAAGTCAAACAAAATTCTCAAAAAGTTTCTATATAAAAGCATGGAGATAGTAATAACAAAAAAGAGAAATGATAGGAAAATACTTTTTAACACACTCTCTTTTATTAATTGAAATTTATTAGAAATTACAAAATTTTGTGGGTCCTACATCTTATTTGATGAACCTCTCTTAATTTTATAATTTTCAATAAATTTTAACCTATAAAAGAGAATGTATTAAAAGAGTGTGGTAGAGAGTGCATTTCTAGCACTCTTCTAACAAATGATGTTAGCACACAATGGATATTAAATTAGTACAATACACAAACTTTAACACTTTTCTCTTCTCTAAATCTCTTCTAATGACTTATAATGCGAAAGTGAGGAAAGAGACATTTTGACCCCTGTTTATTTTCCATCCTCTTTTTTCAAAAATTTAACAAACAACTCTTCTTCTTCTTTATCTTCTCCAACCAAATATTACATTAACTTGTTAAGAATTTATTGTTTTCTTATTTTTACCTCCTTACATTTTTGATGATATCATTACACATGGACTTGTTTTTTGGGCTTTAACTTGTATTGTGGTGGTAATGGACTTCAAATTTTAGGTGATATAAACACTCTGGCCATTTTGGGTTTTCCCACATCCTACTAAAATGTCTTTGGTTTATGCTACAATCCAAAATATTTTGTTGCTTATCATTTTTGCTTAGGTTTGAAGGCAATAGTGTTATGAATTATGAGGGGGGGAAATATCAGAGAGATCTCTATTAATGAGCTACAAGCTACAAGCCAACCATATAAGTGAACTTGACACTACATCAACCCAAAATCTTAAGACATTAGGTTTGCAAGTCCTTCTCACTTATATGTTGCTCAACTTGCCCATTCCCTCAAACAAAAGCCTTTCCATCCACAAGCATTCAATGGTGGCCTTAAAGCCTAGCCATTGTTGTAATACGCTCTACATACTTGTCTCATTGTTAGGTCACATTAATAGGACACACTGGCTAATCTCCACATAGCCACTTGTTAGGAATTAGAAGGTGGTAAAACATTGGAGATATCCCATCAATGAGCCAGAGTCAACCACACAAGTGAACTTAACACCATATCTAACCCAAACATTAGGCATTAGGTTTGCAGGTCCTTTTCAACTTGTCCATTCTTACCTAATGTGGGCCTTCTTACTCATACTTGCACTCCAATAAATAGAAATTCTAAAGCGACCAATTTTAATCAAATTGCTTTGATTCAATTTTCAAAATTTTTTACAATCAACTTAAATCAAATTAAGTGCACGTTTGGATTCACTTTGGATGATCCAAAATCATGTTGAAATATAGTCAACGTGATTTTAGGCAAAAGTTCACATATTTGGTCCTACGATGAGAAATTAATTTGGGTTAAAATTGATTTTCAAGTAAAATGACTTATGGGCCCGTTTGTTACAACTTCTTTTGTAAAGAATCGCTTTTTAAAAATCCACCTCTTTTAGTTTTTCATGTGTTTATTTCATCTTTTCAAAATAATCAGAAGCTAAAAAGAATATAAACTAATGTTTGGTAAACTTTTTATGCTAAACAAAATTAAAAGTGGAAAGTATGAACCTTTAAAATTAGAGTTGAGTAATAGATATACATAATGATGGATAAAATTACAAATTTTAAGTAAATTTATAATTTAGTAAATATTTGTTATCTATAAGTCTCTCTTATCCTAAAGTTAAAATTTTGAATATGTATACAATCATTTCAGATTTAGCAATAGCTTTACACCAGCTAGCAAAGCTATAACTAAAGCTAGGGTGCCATGAGAAGTCAACATTATACAAGAAATATTTGGGAGTGGATTCCCTAACTTTAAAGTGGGAATAGTAGGGTGTAGTTGATGGGTTTTCAACTGTTGGATTAATATAGTGTTTAGGATTTCGACTCGTGTGTTTTTTTAACATGTATCAATTGGATTTCAAACTCCAGATGGCATTAACTACCAAAAAAGAAACCCCCAATAGCATCCATGGTCGATGGCGGCCATGGAGGTTGCCGCTTCGATGTGGTGTATGCCAACGTGCCCTACAACACGGGAGATTCTAACAAAAAGCTAATGAATATGTTGTATGTTGTATAGGATGAACTTGCCACCGTGGCTCATCTCGCCGGAATATTCTCAATCTCCATTGCCATCGCCACTGTTGACGATGGCTATTGTTGAGGGTCCGATTGTAGTGGCGTTGTGTCCAACATCACGGTATCCGCTGGCAAAGCAGCTTCTCCTCCTTCCATTGTTCTTTTCTTCTATCTAAAGTTGAAAGAGAGAGATAAAAGACATTCCATTATCTTTTTTTCTGAATTTAAAGGAAAATTTTTTATACCAAAATTACTTTATCTTATCCATCATTATTACTTAAGATTTCATAAAACATAAGTTTGAAGACAGATAAATAAGTAGAAGTTAAGAAAATTTTCATAAATCCAATGTTCTTCAATACTATAATGCTATATGAACAACCTTTACATATACAAACACTCATCTTCTATAGTCACTCTGAATATATATAGTGCTATATCAACATTTCTCCATACAAATTCCAAAGCAACCAAATGGCTCTACAAATTCGTTGTTTCTTTCTAACCCCTTCAAGTGTTGTTCATAAATCATTTTTGCCGGAATCTCCCGATGCGAGCGGCCATTGCAACAACGCTACGATGTCAAGCTGCAAAACCTCCTTTTCAAGGGCAACGACCACCTCAAGGTCTCCTCTTTGCACTGCTGGAGCAGCTTAAGAACCACCTCCTCCACGCCGTGTGCGACATGTCAGCATACTCCACACCGGAGATCATTCGTTAGAGCGACAACCTCCATAGCCACTATCAACCATGGATGCAATCGGGATTTTTATTTTATTTTTGGTAGTTAATGCCATCAGGAGTTTGAAGTTTAACTTGTACATGTTAAAATAAAATAAGTACATGTCCGAATCCTAAATACTATATTCATCCAATGGTTGAAAACCCTTCAACTACACCCACCGTTCCCGCTTCAAAGTTAGCAAATCTAGTTCCGATGTTTAGAAAGATGACAGCAAAAAATCAGTGTATATATTATTTATTAATTATTTATGCTTTACATTTTTTTAACTTTAAAAAAAAATTCCCGACTCAATTCTGTCTTACAGAAGAAAAGGAAATAACAGTTTATGTAGTTGTATGCGGTGGCACAATCTAGTTTTCTTAAATACTTGAGGTGTTGTTTCTTGTTTATTTTTAGTTTATCGCCCGAGACACAAGAACTGATAGAATTCATGCAAAAGTGCAAAATAATAGAACAATGCCACACAACACACATTAGCGTTCTACTTATCGAACTTGAAGACAACTATGCATTGCAAAACATGAGAGGTATAATGCATTGCTCCTCTCTGTTTTCAAATCAAGATCAATCCGAATTATGTCAAGCTGTGTTCATTTCAAAGAGCAAGTACAACACCCCACCCCCCCACCGTAAGATTTTACCTTATGACCATGAATAGAAACTTGTTCATAGATGCTGCTTTTATAAGTATTTTAGATTAAAGCAGATGTATCATGCCAAGCAGGAATAGTATGCCCATTTTAATTATTTTAGATTAGGGCAGATGTATCATACCAAGCAGTGAATAGTATTCCCGTTCCGCAATTCATCCAACATTGACTAGACATCTATTGTTATATAATCACTATGCCTCTGCAGACTACATATTCAGATACTACATATTCAAGATCTGATCGTCAGAAATCTCGATTAGCAACTGCAAGCTATAAAGAAAGGTTTGCAAAAAAGTTACAGTGTAAGGTTCCGAGACACCAGTATTGTTTTCACAACGACCTCAGCTATGAAATTAACTTAAGAGTGAGTAACTACACAAATAATTAAAACTAATTAGTAAGGTGAAATTGAAAAACAAAACAACAAAGAATAAAATTTAGGAGAAGTTGGCTTTATTTCAATGCTCAAGAAATATAATTGTAAAAATGATTCATTAATAATAAACATTAATCCATAAAAATTAATATATTGCAGTAACTATACTTGGCTTAAATGTTGGTTAGTTCCTTTTACTGATTAAGTGTTTGATTTAGACCCAATCAAGTAAATGTTAATTGAAATCGAATTCTCTCCAACAATAAACACCCACAATAGGGTTGGTTTGAGAACGAGGAAAAAACATAATTGATTTTTAGATCAATTTAAGTGACGGAATCCCAAACCTAACAACCAAGCATTGCTAGAAACTCATTTTCTTCCACAGCAGATACTCTCATCCAAAGGGTCAATTCGAACAAGCTATTCCTTGACTGAAATCTAAATTAGATTATAAAATACATTCAGATTAAATATTAGAAATCGTCACAAGAGAATTAAACAAAAAGTGCAATTAGGATTCTAGAAATAGAATGTGAACTTAAATCAACTCAAATCGTGAAAAAAATAACCATTAAATGCACAATGTCAAGTTAATAAACAACAAATATTAAACTTCCAACGATTGATTAAGGAGTTTAGTAATTAGTAACCCATGAGAGTGGATGAAAACTCATAAAACTAGAGAGAAGGGCCGAAGGTTGAAAAAGTTGTCCAGTAATAAATCAGTAGATCTAGGCATTTGATGGCACGTGATTTAAAATGTAACAAACTAGGAACGAGTTTAGTACTTCACTTTTATTTTCAATACCAGTTTCACCACAAATCTCTGCTGCAAGCAAGACAGCATTGTGGCATTAAAACAGCATCGATCATTAATGCATCAAACCCAGTATTGTTATTCTCAACCACAGCACACAGACTGTACGGCCAGAGAAAGCAACCACATTTTTGTTTTCCAAATGCAGATGCACGATAAAAACTGTCTTTAACATAATAAAATTCACATCTCACATTAACCTTTGTTTATTCAAAGTAACTTAGTTGCGACTTGTGTCAGCGAAGAAGCTGTTGACGGAGGGCATAATCTCTGGAGCTCTGTTGCGCACATACTTCCTCAGGAAATGCTCGGCATACTTCTCTCCCTCAGCAAAATTCTCCAACACTCCCGCCTTCCTGCCCTCCTTGTTCACCCTAAACACATGGCAAGAACAAGACAACTATCCTTTATTTTCCATTAATAACCGAACACTAACAGTAAGTATGATTTTTGATTGGTTAACAGTGTACAAAACTTTTACACGGACATGCCTATTAAACTCTTAAATTAACTAACAGAAAGAACTCTTATGATGATGAATAACTGACTCGATGCCTGATAAAAATTAAGCCATTTTTTTTATTGATGCCTGGTTCCTCAAGCTACGATTTGGATTGACTCAACTTGTTTAAAAACATAATAAAAAGTACTTATTTCCCAAGATTAATCTGTTTCCAAACATTCCGAATTCAATGAATCAAGCCAATAGTCATCATGCTTCCAACATGATTTTGACTTTGCAAGTCAAGGAAGGATTTTTATCTGTAGTCCACACCTTCCCACAAATAAATCCTCCTATCCCCTCTTGTTTTCCCCTTTCTTTCGTCATTTCATCTTTAATAGGCATACCAATTTATTATCTTTTTTAAAAACAATACACAATTCGGATAATCACAATTGACAAATGGTTAAAGAGTAACAAGCGAGAAGTTTAACAAAAAGAATCAGTATTAATCCCAATAACAAGAGAAAACCCTCTTAGCATCCCCGGTCTTTTGACATAAAAAATCAAAACCTACAACTAAACACATACTCTTAGTTTTTAATTAATTGATTTTTTTCTAATTGATGCATGTTCCCTCTAGCTATGATTTGGATTGACTCGACTTATTTTGAAAATATAATAAAAAAATTTACTTATTTGTCAAGATTAATCTGTTTCCAAACATCCCGAATTGAATGAATCAAGTCAATAATCATCCTGCTTTTTCAACTTGATTTTGACTTAGCTAGTCAGGGCAGGATTTTTATCTATACTCAACACCTTCCCAAAAATAAATCCTCCTTTCCTCTCTTGTTTCCCCCCTTTATTTCATCATATCTTCATTAGGCATGCCAATTTATTTATTTTTTCACAAAAAATTCGGATAATCGCAATTCACAAAGGGACAAAGAGTAAAAAGTGAGAAATTAACGAAAAGCAATAATTATTAATCCCCAATCACTAATAATTCAGACGATCCCATCCAAACAAGAGAAAACCCTCACAGCGTCCGTGCCCTTTTGACATAAAAAAATCAATAATTTAAAAAATCAAAACCCACAACTAAAAAAAAAGGAAACCCAATTTCAATACAGAAAATGAGAGAGAGACCTGACTTCAGGGTTGATGCAGATATTACGAACCAGTTGGAACCCACAGATCCCAACAGCAGCACCAACCGCGGCGAACAGTGGATACACCTGAAAATAAACGCAAAACCAATGAAACCCTGAAACGAAAATGGTCGAATATGAATAATGGATCGAAACCCACCTCGGGCCTGAGCCAGCGATTGGCCATGAATAGTTGCGGCGTTGAAACCTGAAAAGGGTGAAACGGCAGAAAGAGCGCTTGCAATGCGGACAGAGAGAGAGGAGTGAATAGTAGTGAGAAGGACTTTATCAGAAACGATGTGTGCTTAAAATATTGTGTAATTCCTGGAGACGCAACCCTATTGGTGGTTACAACTCGCAAAGGTTAGGATACCGCGTTATGCTCGTGCACGCAACTCGATACGCTGCAAAGTTAACAGCCAATGATGAAACGCCAGCTGAACATTATTTAAATGCGATATTTTTATCTTCGGTTTCTCTGATTCGCGTGTAGTGGTTTTTTTTTTTTTTGAGGAAATAAAAAAAAAGTGAAAGAAATAAAAAAAGATGAAAAGAAAAAGAGAAAAAATAAAATAATTTTTTAAGTTGTCTGATAAAAGAGAAAATAAAAGAAAAAGTTAAAAAAATCTCCTATTTAATTGTGTAAAAAAAAAAAAGAAAAATGAATATAAAATAACTTAAATATCTTAAATAAAAAATGGCATGTAATATAAATAAGGGTAATTTTGTAATTGTATAAAAAGGATCTTGTTTCTCACTTCTTTTTTTGTCCAAATTTAAAAGAAAGATTGACTGTAGTGGACCCATATTTCATCTTTTCTTTTTTCATGTGATTTGCTTGTTTTAAACCGTGAAAGAATTAAACATTTCAATGTTTTATGTTTTAAACATACATGAGGGTGAGTATGACCCAACCTGATCCCACTAACTTGACCTGGTTCAAGGCTGATTTTAACGATTTGAGTTTTGAGATTAGATTCAATGTATTTTAAGGACAAGTTCGACTTATACTTTAAGTTGTCCCAATTCGATTTAGTGTTTTATATTTTCTTAAAAATATAAGTTTTTTTAACAATTGTATATTAATAATAATAAAATATTTAATAGATATTATTTTGTATAACATGATATTATTTGTTTTAAAATATATATTAATTTAAGTTATATATTACTTTATTCTACAATTTAACTAGAGATGTGATACATGTACAACAATTCTTATAATAATTTATACAACATCATTTTCAAACTTCTCTCTCTTTTATCTCTTTTTCTCTCTTGGTTGTAAAATTTGTTATACAAGTATCATTTCTCATTTAACTATACATAATATTAAGATTGATATATTATAGTTAAAAAGTTAGGTTAACCCAGTCTTGTCTCATATATTCCATGTCTTGATTGAGTTAGATTTGGATTTAAATAAATGACTAATCAAAAAATAAAGTCAACTAGAAAAAAAGATAAACTCGTCCCAATTTGTCATTTGCTCAACTCCGTGTTCATTAACATTTATTACATTATATTTTTATTCATTATACTACTTCATAAGTTTTTTTATCCTAAAAAAGTTTAATTATATTATTTTTATTTCCCTAATTTAGATTGTGTGTCATTTTATTTTTTAATTAATTACTTTTTAAATTAAGTAAATTTTTCATCAATTTTCTTTCACTTAAAATTCTTACTTTCTTACTCAAAATCTTTATAAATTAATTCAATAAAATTATTTTTTACTCAAAATTCATTAGTTGCAACATCAAATTTAACCCAGAAAACCATCAATTGTGTGTAGGGTCGTGTCTATAAATGTTGAGACCTTAGGCAAATTTTATATTTGAGTCCTACTCTAATATAACTAATTAGTTTTCATTTTATTCTTCTAACTTTTTGGGCTAAAAATTTGTTAATTAAAATTTAATAATCGTGTAATTTCAACATCTCACTAATGATAATTCATTCAATCAAAATCTTGAAACATAGTTGATCTCAAATTTAATCTATAAATTTTTAATTTTGAAAAATTCTTTTGACAATGACCATAATTGCAAGTATTATTAATAATATTTTATAAATATTACATATGTAAAAAAATCAATTTTTTACTATAGTTTAATACTTTTAATAGGAGAGTAATTTCTTTTGTTAGTATTTCTTTTAATATCTTCAATTAGGGAAAAGAAAAAGTCAAGACCACTAATATTAAATTAATGCTACCTAAAACTTAAATTTGTTTTAAGATTAATACTATATTTCATTCAATTCATTATATTTTAAAATTCTCAACTATTGGGATTCAAATAAAAAGTCTAACGTGATTTTATATTTTAAAATTTGTTCAAATAAGCTGTTAGTAGAAGAAAATAAATTGATTTTATACATATATGCAAAATAATCAAAACTAAAAGAATTATTGTTTTATAAAAATCAAAGGAATTAATTTTTAACTAAATGTGTGATCTCATCACTGTCATTTTTATCAAAATGTTTTTTCTTATGTATCATACTATAAATTGCTATATTCATTTCCATGTCATTTTATTTTGAATTCGAAGTAAATATAAAATAATTTTTCTACAAATTTTTAAATGAGCAATAAACTTCTCAAATAATTTATAACAATATCTATGTATGTACATATTTTTAAATTTTATAACCTTACTAACAAATTAACTACAAATAATATAATAAAATACATCACTTAATAATTTTAATTGAAATTATTTTTTATGAATATATTAAAAAAAAATTAAGAGCTTAAATGGAGCCTAAGGCAATGGCCTTATTGGCCTTGCCATAGCCATGACTCTAAGTGTGTAGATCAATCGACATGGTGTTGTTACAGTTTAACTAGTGGTCTTAAATTCAAGCCTTAAGTATATAATTGCAAGATACTCAAAAGGAAGGCTTTGTCAGTTATAATAGTCCTATCCAACTTAAATTAAATTGTCTTCCATAGAAAATACCTGTGATTCGTACAAAAAAAATTTAACTCCAAAAACTATATAAAAAAATTTCTCTTCAAATCCCAAAATAACATATAAAATTATCTAAATTTTATCAAATCTTTGCTAAATTTCTTATTTTAAAACTTTTAAAATCATTTCATATTCCAAATTTAAATAGACACTTAAATATTTGGATGGGCAATATTAATTGAAAGGTTTTATCTAAAAAAAAATTAACAAGAAATCAAAATTGTTTAATTTTAAAAATAGATAATTTCAATTGAGTTTGAAAGTTAACTATCATGATAAAATTAGTTTAAGTGTGTGTTTATGCAATGGCGAAGGTAATGGTGATGGTGACAATAGCATGATAGTGGTGGCGGTAGTGGTGACGATGCCAGTGGTAGTGGTGTCAGTGATGATGGTGGTGGCAATGTCTGTGATGGTGGCGGTGCCAACGATTTTGTGGTGGTGGTGGTGCTAGTGGTGATGGTGATGGTGATGGTGTTGGTGTCAATGTCGTGCTGGTCATGGTGGCGACGGTAGTGGTGGCAGTAATGGGAAGGGTCATTATCAAATATAGCAAAAGTGTTTTTTTCTTTAAACTAAAAACCAAATTCAAAATCCTTTTTTATTGGTTTTGAAAATGAATATAAAAGTGTTTTGAAATTGAGTTAAAAACCATTATTTAGCCAAACATGTTTTGTTTTGAAATTTGTATTTGAAAACCAAAAACTAAAACTCGCAACCACCCCAAACAGCCTTAAATAGTAGCTAAAAGTTGTTAAGCTAGCTTATTAAATTATAAGTATTTGATAAAATTATTTGTTGAAATAGCTAATAAATATAAAATGACAGAAATGAACATGTTGTTATGATATTTTTATATAAATTTTAATTTTATTTTATTGATAAAAATGTGTTTTGAGGTATTTATAATTTTTTTATTTTTATTTAATTTTAAACTCTTTTAATTTTTTAATTGTTTTGATTATATTTTTTAATTTCAATTATTATATTTTTGTATGTTGTTGTTCTAATCTAAATCTATACTATATCTTACAATATTCTCAATCAAGTTTAAAATAAAATAAAAATAACACACACTTAAGTAGACATACTTTCATTATATTGACTGAGTTTAATGGTTATGCATTGTCAGTGTAAAAAGTTTTACACTGTCAACTAATTAGAAATTATCATTGGTAAGACTTTTAAGGTAGTTGTTGTAAAAGTCAACAAACTTACTATACATAGTAATTTGTGATTGGATGACAATATAAAATTGTTTTACACTGTCAGTGCATAACCGATTTTCTTATGCTGATTAATGCAATGGTTAAAATATCTTAAGATACAGTGCTAAAATAATAAAATAACAATAAAAATAGTGTAATGGTTAAAATAAACAATGTATTATAAAATATTCAAAAAAATAAAGAAAATAAATCTACTATTTATCACTATCAATATCTTGAAGTATAATGTTAAAATAATAAAATAAACAATTTAAATAGTGTAATGGTTAAAATAAACAATGCAATATAAAAAAATCCAAAAATAATAGCAAAAATAAAATAAAACACTTTTGTTAACAAGAGAAAGAAGAGAAACAAAATAGAATAATAAAATTATAAAACCCTATCTTAAGTAAAAAAGGGTAAACATGAAATTTAATAAATAGTTTAAGGGTACAAGGAGAATAAAATATAAGAAGATAGAAGTTAGCATTTTTGGGATCACTCCCATACTTTCCAAATGGACTTCTAAGCACTCAAAGGTCTTCAAATCATCTAGAGGACTTCTAATTGTAAATCTTTTGCTTTCCAAGCCTAAGTAACCTACAAGATTTTCCTAAAAGCAAAGACAAGCAAAGAAAAAGGCATAACATGGTACAAGAGGAAAAATCATGCAATTAGACACATAACTAGTTCTAAACCGCAATGAAATGCATGCAATCTAGTAATAAAAACTATACTAAGCATGTTATAAAATGCACACACAGCATGTGCCGCGTAAAGAGAAATATTTTGAATTACCGTTTTATTTCGCAAATAGAAAGTATATTATATTTTCGTAATATTTATTTAATAATTAGCTTTAGGGTAAAGGGTGTCACAATTAAGAATTTAATTATTTATTTTGGAGCATTTTGAAACCAAAGACAATAGGGAAAAACAAATTAAAATTCGGATCTTGGACCCGCTCGGCGAGGTTAGATAGCTACTAGGTGACTTTTTTTGAAAACTAGACTCCATGTTAGCACTGGGTGATAGCATTTTCCATCGAGCATGCTAACCTGCCAGGCAAGATACACAACCCGTGACCCTCCTATCTTACTGGGTGAGTGCAACCTTGGCTACTCCAAAATGCACGTCTGAGTCTCTTCCTCGTCCATTTTTATGCCTGTGAACTCCTTTTGCAGTCTTTAACTCATTGTTACTTCTTTTGGATGTCCTGTTGAGTTTATACCTTGTGATTGTTATTTTCCTTGAGAAAATTGAGTGTGATATGAACTTGTGTCAATGTTCCATAATAAAAGCCTATAAAAAGCTGTAAACATGGTATGTGACCATGCATCATGACATTCAATCATGTGGATAAAGAAAGTATGTAGGAATTTGGTTGGTGGAGGCCGGGATGGGTTGTCTAACCCTAGCTTTGGGGGTGGTACCTGGTGTGGAAACTCCAATGGTCCATGTTGATCCCACAAAGCTGGAGGGTGTATTGGTAAAGCTAGGTAATCCTAGCTAATCATTGGGGAATATCAACCTAGATTGGTACCACATGTGCATGAGAAGTAGAAACTAGGTATTGCATTGCATATGTTTATTTGTTTTGATTCTTGCAAATTAATGTTATTTTGATTATGTATGTGATGTGTATTCTACCTATCTCCATTGTCATACTTTGAGCATGATGTGAGATGCATCTCACTCCCTTGTTTTCTGGTGTTTTCTGTCCATGTTTGTGATACAGAGGTGACATCCAACAAGACCTTAAGGAGGAGCCTTAGAGTAAAGGCATTGGCTTCATTGCAGTTTATTTTACAGCATTTTTGGGTTTTGTCAGCTCTAATAGTAATGTGACATCGAGATCTTAGTTATTTACTATTTCAACTTTTGAACTTTAGATTAATAGTTTTACTTCTTTAAATTGGTTTATTTTCCAAAGACTTGTATGGCCAACTATGGGCCATCATATTTTGGTTAATTAGTAAAGTATCTTATGGAGTTTTAGTAAATGTGAGTTGTGCATGTGATGTCCTTAACTGTGCGAAGATAAAGATTCTAAATTACCGTTTTATTTCGCAAATGAAAAGTATATTATATTTTCGTAATATTTTTTTAATAATTAGCTTTTGGGTAAAGGGTGTCACATTAATTGCTTTCATGTAGATGGTTTTGGTGTGGATTTTTCCCCCAAAACCCTTAGCTTTGATTGTAAATGGTTATGGAGTGGGTTTTACCCCCAAAACCCGTAGCTTTTTACTTTCTCATTACTTTTTTTATTTTCTATGTTGTTGTTACTGCCTTTTACTTATGTTGTTATTCTTTTCTTATCTTGCTGCCTTATTTTGTTTTATGACTTTAGATGCATGTTTAATGTTGTTATTAACATTTAAATGTTGATTTGTGTTGGTAACTTATCATAAAATATTAAAGCATTGGTTATAAACCACTAAATCCATGAACAAAGATTGAAAAGCTTGCAAACTTTCCTTAATATAACAAGAAACTGAAAAAGAAAAACATTTGAATTATGGACCCTCCTTGAACCTTATGGCCAAGACCTTCCAATATGCACTTAATAGATGATCACTTTCTTAAGAACTCCTAAATTTCATTTTGACCATCTAGAGTTAATAACTTGATGAAAGAAAAGCTTTTTATAAAGAAGAACTTGATGTCCAATAAGCTGTTTTCATTTTTTGCTTGAACATCGTTCATTTTTTTGCCATATTTTGAGATATACTTAATATTTTTGAGTTCTTTTTTTTTATTTGGAAAGTACACAAAATTTTCTCTGAAATAGGCTCAAGAAGCACTTAAAAAATTTAAGAATTGACAACATTATACCTTTTGAAAGTTAGAGCTACTTTTTTGAAAACATTAACTGGCAATTAGTACAAAAAGGAGATTTTAGAATGATTTATTATGCATTGTCCAAAACCCCTAGAATGAATAGAAAGTTGATTTAATAAACTTTCCAGGCATATATTGTTTGTCTATGTTCATTCCCATTTACTATTTTTAATAGTTTTTAGAATCTAAAAGTCATACACTTTTCTAACGGGAAACACCTGCAAGCAATTGTAAATTTTGAAAAATCACCATAAATTGGATAGACCTTAGTTTTCAAAGATCTTTGACTTTTTGGAAAAAAAAATAGTTTACTTTCTGAAAATAATTGACTTGTTGCTGAAAAAAATGAAGTAGGTTATGAAAATGACAAAAAGGAGCCATTGGTCTTCTAGTAGGGTTTGCTGACCCCTCTGTTTTGTTATTTTTGTATATATTTTTGTAGATTTTTTCTTGAGATGATGCTTGATGATTTAGAAACAAGACAAAAATATATTTCCAACGAACTATGGATCATGTCAAATAAAAATCATTTACCTATCCAAATTGAAATTCATAACTGAGGCATGAATCTATTGCCTTTAGAGTTTGTTTCGAGCAAAAATATATAATACTTTTTCTAGTTTGTAAAATACCATTGTCTTAATACTTAGAGCTTAAATGTAAACCCTTTTAATGAAAGTTAAACATAATATTTCTTAATAAATATAACCTTTCTATTTTTTTACAATTATAAAAGATTCTCATAATTTGATTATAAAGACCTAGTTTTGATACAATCCACAAATATTTCTTTTGAATCATGACTAATTAACCAAACTTTAGCTTTGATAAATGAATTAATCATGGTATGAGGAACATCTAAGTAATTTGATCATCAATATGAAAAAACAATTATACACTTAATCTTGATTAAACAAGTTAGAAATTTTATTAAGTACCTACGCACATACTTAAAAGATTTTAATAATCAAGTCCTAATTGATAAATAATTAGTATTTAAATTAAGATTCCCTAAGTAAATTTAATTATTAAATTTGGTACTTAAAAGTAATTGGATTAAATTAAATTAGACTGATGAAACATTGAGTTTCTTTTATTGTTTACATATATATCTAATTTTGTGACTCCAAATTATTATATTGTGATAAAAAAAACTCGGCCTTTGTACTAAGAGACAAAGATGTTAAGGAGAGATTATGTTGGTGCTAAAGTGTATTGAGACCACGGAAACCTCTGTCCAAATTATAAGTGTCAAGCAAGGACAATAATTAAAAAATAGAGTAATGTGATTCAAGGAACATGCAGTGGCATGATACCCTACATAGGAAGTTATAGTTAGTACACTGAGGAATGAAAGACAGGGACCCACTTGCCAAGGTCTTGAGGTAAGGTGTCGAGCAGTGAAGGTCCTAATGACCAAGGTAGCATTCTTGAGTTAAGATATTCACCTGACCAAGCTTGACAACTTCGACAACTACTCAATATTATAGGGTTGGTGTGAGAAGTATACCTTTGGATGGACTGTGAATGTTCTGAGCTTTTGCTCTGTCCCTTGATGAAGACGAGAGTTGTACTATGTGAAAAACTTTGAGTGAGGTATATGTTTTCCCATCCACTTTCCAATTTTTTGGGAAGTATAGATCCGTACAGTGTCAAAGGCAGTTACTATAACTTAAATAAATCCTAGGTTCCCCTTTTCTTTATTGTAAGCTGTGTTTTATCTATGGGTGACAGTAGGATGCTCTACCATCTATGTGAAAGTAATTTTAAGAACAAAATCGCCTCACTCCTTTATTTATTTTCCTTATGCATGATTGTTCGTGGTTAGTACTTGAAGATAGTGATGTTTCCCATCCTACTCAACATGCATGATGATTACATTGATACGGGGGTTGGATTTTTTTTATAGGGACCGGGAGTAGATTTATAGATACTGCTCTGATTAAAATATTTTTTTATATAATTGGGGATGGCCAATATCTTTTGACGTATTTTTTCTCTGTATTTTATGATTCTAGTTGTATTTTAGTTTTGGATATATTTAGCTTCATGTGTACTTCAGAAACCTATATGTGTTTGGTTTTGATGATGACTATGTGATATGCTCTATTTTATTTATTTTTTACTCCCGTTTTAAAATTCTGTTTTACTTACGATTTATCTACTTTAAAAAGTTTTGTAAGACAGTCACACGTAAAATGAAAGGCGAAAATTTTTCTCATAATTTTATCAACTTAAATTAAATAAATATGAGTCGTGTTCAATGTGAACGAGTGTAAAAAAAAATCATCCAGAAATATCACAAAAAAGAACACACTACCAGATGCACAATTTTAGATAACAAGTTCAACTTTCAATAGGCATAACTTTTTTATTTCTTAATTTTTTTTTAGGTAATTCTTGAGCCTGTTGTGAATCATATTGAGTCTAGTTTCATACAAGAAAAAGGCACACAAAAATAACAATTACAACTCGAGATATAAGCAAAATAATAACGAGTGGAAGATCTGAAAATCTAAATAACAACAGAACCACAATCACATGCTTCACAAAATCAAGACATTAAAGATGGTAGATTGGTTTTGGCAGCCAAAACCTCATCCTATTGTCTTTGTGAAAGAGAAAAGATTAAGAACCACACACCCTCCCCCTATACCTCAATAGATTCCAGAAGAAGATGAAAAAGATATATGATCTCCAAGGGTTGGTGGTGGTGCCTTAAGCCTCCAAAGGTTGGCTTTACTTTGAGAGGTGGTGGGATATGGTGGATTCAAGCTTAGGGGAATAGAAGAAAAAGAAAAATTTTGAGAGAAATAGGAGAGTAAGCCTTGGCTGTAGCACAAAAGTGAGGGGAAAAGGGAAAATTTTTCATTTAAATTTAAGGAAGATGAGGTCACTAGCATGATGTCATTAATAAATTTTCTCTTTTTTTTTCTAATTTTCACATGCTCCTTATATAATTGGTCTCAATTTAGTCCCAAAATCTCTAGTACTAGATGTGCGACCCTATCCATGCCTACACTGCATTTTATTCAATTTTTATTGTTTAAAGTTAACTAATACTAATGTATCATATTTCACTAATTAAATTAATTCACATACTAATCTAATGTAATTGACTTTGATACTTCTTGAACATATAACATTAAGGTCTTAGAATATTTTTAGAAATTAAAAATAATTTTATTTATTTTACCCTAATTTTTATTAATTAGATTGTATTTTGAAGTCAAAAATCACTATTAAATCTATTTTTAATTTAAATAAATATAAAAATGACATAATATTTATGAAAATAAATTTTTCACATGAAAATAAGCTTTAGACAATTTTCTCACCATTTTTGAATATCGAACAGACAATGGTTTCGCTCTATAGTTAACTAGGGACATTTTGCTCAAGAATTTCAAAAATTTCCAAAAATTTTCCAATATTATATTTTAATATATATGACATGTTTTTAGGCTCAAAATGGCTTTTTATCATCATTTGGTCATTTTTTCATTTCTTTGAACCCCAGCTCAAAAAATTGTTAAAAATTAGGATCAAATAATTCTCGAAATTCTAAATACAACCATGGGGATCATAATTTTGAGATTCTTGTCTGATTATCTAAAAATAAATTAGAAGAAAATAAAAAAATAATTATAATGGAGGGTAGGGGTTTTACAGATAACGTCTGTCCAACGTTTTTAGATTATACAATTATGTGTTTTTCTTATTTTATGCACATATTGATATAACCAAAATGATTTATTATTATGTCAAAAGCTTAAGTTGTCGATAACGACACAACTCTTAATATATATATATATATATATATTTGCATTAGACGTAAGTCATTTCCTATTTAAGCCATTAAGTGTAACATCCTAGGTGGTATTACCGTAACTAAGTCTAGATTTCTAAGAACAGGAAAACTTTAAAATATATAAACAACTTATAAAAGCTACTTATAAATATAATTCATTTTATACAAAAATAATGTAGCAAAATACCAAACATAAAAGGGAATACAAGAAAACAATTTAAATTAGGTTATATCTTCTTGCATGTGACTCCAAGCTCCATCTGCACACATTTTCACCTATATCTTGAAAAAAAGGAAACTTAAAGGGGTGAGACATAATATCCTAGTGAGTGCTCTAAGGATTCTATAGATGGGTTAGACTCTTTTACCCGAACAACCTTTGTCACTTATCTCTCATGACTTTACCCTCACTAAGTTTTTAATAAATCTTCATACCTAAGGTTGGATCTATGCCTTTCAATTGTCAATATCTCCTATTAACTCCTCTATTATTGTCACAACTGTTATACTAGTTTATTCTCATTCTCAACCTAGGAATTCATCTTCATTACAACTAACTTCTTACCATAATCCTCTCTAGTATTTAAACCATTCATGTTTAGATTTTGCCCTTCTTCCCTTTGATATTTAAAATTGTCCACTAAGGGTCAAGTCTACAGCTACAAATACTTTAGAATACTCTTAACACTCCTTTAACACTTACCATAATGCTTCTAATGTATTCCCTACAACTTGTCTCACACCTTTCTATTGACACTAGTTGGGAACTTGCCCTTTCTCTTCCTCATTCACAACTATCATTATCCAACTATAACCCTTATAACACATTATCCTAGGGTCTAGCCCATCACATATCCTTAAGGTAGTAAAAGACATTCCTAATTACATACATTCTTATTTCAAATCCTTCGCCTAGAAACTAGATATATATCTCGTCTTTAATCAATCAGGAACAACATACACGCGTAATATGATCATATACCCATAACCTTGATACTTCATCAATTTACCTCGCAAGACATAATTACATTTTTCACGTATATACACTTTACATCAATCACTTATGAACAAAGGGATATAGATAATTATAATATAACACACTTTAACATATCACATTACAACAAGATGCATATGTGATACACTACCGCAAGTGTAGGTATTGTCCTAGTAATAAATATCGTTCTTTCCACAAGGACTATGTGTTTGGCTTTGTGATTATCACAATTTAAGTAAATTAAATAAAGAGAGTTTGATTTGGGAATTTAGGTTTTTAGGGTAAAAGAAGAGAATTAAGAATTGGGAATTCAATTAAGCAAGAAAATAAGATTGGTAATAATTCATTAAAGGAAACTTCTAGGATCGAGGCTTACTCTATAATGCTTACTAAATTAATTCTCTTATCCCATGCTCCTACTTTTTTTTCTTGAGGGTGAATTAACCTAAGGTACCCTTCATTCTCTTTCAAGATATGGAAGGGTGTCTAATCAAATTAGCATCCTACTTTCATCATGGTTGTGTTTAATTATACCCAAAAAGCTCTTTGTCAATTCAATTAAACCCCAAAGGTTTCACCTACTTTCATGGTTAAGACCTAGGTTTCTTCCCTATAGTTTCAGTATTTAAGTTCACCTTTCGATACTCCCCCAGATCCCTAAGGTTATGTAAAACGTGGTCAATTCATTTCGCAATAAAGAAAATCAATAAAGAAGAAATCAATAAAGGAACACGAATTACACAAGAATAAAAGGAATCAATTCATTAAGCATTTATAAGGCTATCCCAATCCTATAACAAAGATGACTACTTACATATAGCCATAGAAAACAAACAAGAAGAAAAAGAAAACATTCAAACCGAATAGAGAAAGAGGAGAAGATTCCAATCCAAAGCTCTCACACTAAGTCGTCAAGAACCAAGGTTTAGACCATTTTTCCTAAGCTTTAGAAGTCTATATAAGTCCTAAAGTACAAAAAGGGTCCAAGCCCAAACTAAAAAGAAATAGAAAAATAGGGATAGTTCACATCAGCAGCGCGCCACAGGCATGGCTTTTGCCCCCGTGGTGCTTATAGCTCTTGTGGCGTTTTCCTAGAAATTACCACGAGCGTGGCGTTTGCCACGGTCAGGTTGTGGAGCTCGCTGGTTATAGGATTTACAATTTTATTTATTTTTCTTCAACAATTCTTCCATTGCTCTTCGTTGGCTTCAAATTATTTCAAAGCTAAATGTTTAAGCTCCAAAGCTAAAATAATTCATGCTAAACTTTCCCTAAAATCCACAAACAAAGCACAAAAACACACCTCAAGCATTCTAAGTGATTAAATAAAGGAAATAAAAGGAACTAGTACTAAACTTACTCCTAATAATCTAAAATGCATGCAAACCTACATGGGTTAAGATGTAAATAATAGTATAAAATGCAATGCATCAATATGTATGTTATGTTTCTAAATCTCTATTCATGCACATGTGGTACCAACTTAAACTTGTTGGAAAGTAGACTAAGAGTACATGCACGATCATAAGAAGTGTCATCAGTACCAATGCCTTCGGCTTTCACACTCTCATTAGAACGATATCCTCTAATAACTAGTCGAGGTTACCGAGCTTTGCCAGTCCGCTCCAGCTCTATATGATTAGCATGGGCCATTGGAGCATTTCACACTAGGTATAATTACCCCCTAGGATAGGGTTAAGCAACCCATCACGGCCTCCACTATCCAAATTCCTACATACTTTCCTTCATTATATAACTCAAATGTTATGATACATAATTACACAAACAATGCACATGTCTCTACTTAAACATTTCACACTAAGGGTCCCAACTCTTATAAGTTCGGTTCTTCTTCACTATGGAATGTTTGTTACTTTACACATACCTTGACATAGGATCATATATAAGCACATTAGGAGGTTCATGTCACAAAATTACATAGGTTCTTATCACAGAGTATTTAACACAAGTCAACAACATATTCATTTCTTAAGGTAAGTAGACAAGCACAATATACAGATCTAACAAGGCATCCAAAAAATAACAATCATACAAGGAGTAAGCATAAAAGGCAATAATCATAAGCTTACAACCCTTAGCACCACTTCACTTTACTTCCAAACCAATTCTTTGGAAAGGTTCACGCTTAGCACTAAAAGACTGATGCTTAACGTCACTCACGCAGGGAATTCACTAATATATTCACGCTTAGCGCTACACCTCTAAACGGCCAGGGGTTGCTCCATACCTATCTCATGCTTAGCACCTAAGTTCTGGAGCTTAGTGCCAACACGAAAATCAGCAATTCGCAAGGGACATGATTCTGCATGTCCCAAGCCCATCCATGGCCCCCAAACACTCTAAGACACACCAAGCACTCCCAAAACACTTCTATTACACATTTAAACACTTAATCTACTCTATAAACTCATCAATCATATGTAATCTCTCTAAAACCCATCAAATCCCTAACTTAGACATAAAGGGGGGAAAAGGTAAACAGAGATATAAACCACAACCTAAGAAGTAAAGGAGGACACGAGGAAAGCACTCACCTTCAAGAACATGTAGAGCTAAGTTATAGAGCTTGGGTTCTCCGATCTCTACCCCTTTTCTTTCTTTTTCGCTTCTTTTTACTTTTCTTCTCACCCTCTCTAACTTCTTTTTTCTTCTATTCTCTAATGACTAAACCTAAACTCTTTTTCTTTATTCCCTTTATTATAAGACATGAATTAGGTTATGGCTTAGTGGACTTAAGCCCCCTATTGAGACTTAGATGTTCTCTTGAGTCCTATTATCTTATTCCTACTAATTATGGCATTAGGGTATTGATAACAATAATAATAACGACAATAGGAACAATAATAATAATAATAATAACAATAACAATAATAATAATAATAATAATAATAACAATAATAATATTAATAAATACATAAATACAATAATAACAACAACTGTTAAGGTGTCTTTTATCCAATAATACATTGGAAGGGTCCTAAAGGGTTTGTCATGGTTTATTTCTAGTGCTCGAAATTTGGGGTGTTACATTAAGCATGTGCCACTAGGTTTAATTCAACTTACAAACTAAACATGTTCCTTCACAACCCTTTAGGCATATCATTTTTTCGCTCCCAGAGAAGTTTCACCCTTATACATTGAGATAATTAGAAACGTGTTGAACCTAAGATTCAAACGCATTGATCTAGTTTTCTCAATAATGACTATAACACATAAAAAATATTTGTTTTATATCAATAATGAGTATTAATTTACACACAAAATATACATAAATGGACATATTTTTTATTGATGCAATAAAAATTCCATCAAACTTGTCCTCAGTACAAAGCAACAATGCATAGTTCATGTTTATGACATAGCATAATAATGAAATTCAAGACAAAAGTCTTAAAAAGCAATCATTTATTCCACCTTATTTTTCATTTTGGTCACATTTCTCCTAGGCAAGCAAACATGTTATCCGTATTATTCCAAAACATACAAATTATAAGTATGCAATAATTAATAATGATGAATTATCCATTGAAGAATATAGGATCCTTGTTCTAGCAACTCTTTGCTTGTGTCATCCATGGTTACAAAAATATGTATAAAATATATGGACAAATCCTATTCTTATTAATTTTTCACCAGTGCTTGCTTCAATTCTAAGCTATCTTAAAAGGAGGGGATTTAAGAGAAGGATTAGCAAAAGGGCCATCAACTAGTCCTTTTGCTATTAGCCTATATGCTACGTTGGTAACATAAGGTCCATCCCAATTTATATGTTTTGAAGGATCTAAGCAAATTGTTAAGGTAACACTTCCACATAATATTTGTGCATTGAAATTGTAATGTTCACCCTTTCCACAACATGCTCTAAAAGTCTCAATCTTATTAGAAAAAAATCCTACATTACATAAATTAAAAAGCATGATAAGAATAAATCATAGAAAAATTAGGAATCAAATGTAACTATACATTATTAATCTAATAAAGAGAACAAAAAACACAGCCCTCCATATTGTTGTGGTGCTTGAAATAAACGTTTGACAACACCATAGTAATCAAAATATTTTTATCTTAACATGTGAGCTCTTTTGTCTTAATATCTCTATAGCCTTTTTTAGTTGTTCATTATAGTACTCGATGAAAGCATTGTAAGCTTTCAAGCACCCAAATTGATCATAGTAGTCTTTCTTATCATTATTCACCATTGCTAAAACAACTGAATTGCACCCAAATGGGAAGCTCCCTGGTACCACTAGCTCTATCACTGCTATTTCTATAAATTTCTAGCAAATAGAAACAAAAATAAAATTCAATTTCTAATCAATCATATTTCAAATCCAAGTTTAAGTAAACTATTAAAATTGAAATCGACATAAATTTGATATAACATACGGTGGTGGTATTGGTAATTGTGTCAACAATTAGTGGAACCATTTCCTAAAGTTTTGTAATATTTTTATACGAGATAATTGCATTAATGTTATTCCCATCGATCTCTCCCACTAGATGTAACACCGTTTTTTTCTTAATGTATGATTAAGTGATTTATTAACTAAAAGGTGGAAATTTGATATGTAATCTAGGTGATTAAAAGAAATAAATGAATTGTTGTTATGTATGGTATGTTGTATGTGATGATGGTTGTGAGTTGTTGGTTTGAAATTTTGGTTTGAATTTAGGAAATTTGAGATATGTACTTGAGCCAATTTAGATATGTTGTGAGAGTGATTTTGGGCTTTTAAGAGAAAACAGTTAAGGTAGACTAGTTTTGAGATAAAGGAAGTGGCTTAGTGAGGTTTGCACCTCAGTTAGCCAACAGTCTGTGTGAAAGCTCCGGGGAGGTCGGGTATATAAGGAAGGAAATGGGAAATCCACTTCATTCTCTCAATTCCTTTCTCTCTCTACAATTCTCTCTCAATCTCTCTCTAGAATCTCTTAAGTTAGCAAGGGTAGTAGAGGATTTTGGGCTCGGCTTAGTGATTGTGGTAAGAGGAAGAATAAATCTATGGAAGATTTTGGCTCAACAATATCAGATTTTCAAAGAACCTAAATTCAAATTTAGGAACTTTTAGAGGTAAGGGAAGCTTACAAATTGATTTTTTTTGTGTTAATAACTGTTGGTATGCTTATTTCTTGCCTTATGATCGGTTGAATCTTTGTGGATGTTGCCATTTTGTTGGTTTTTGATGAAATTGGGTTTTGGGGGAGAAAATGTTAAGATTGAATGAGAAATTGATGAATATAGGTTGAAATGTTGGATTGATGGTATGATTTGATGCGTATGAACTTGGTTGAGGTGGATTAAGGTTGTTGGAACATTATTAATTCAAAAATTGTGGTATTGAATTGAAAATTTTGAGTTTTTCTTTGGAAAATCGTAGTTTTTTCTCGAAAATCTTCGCAGATAATCGATTATAGCATTTGATAATCGATTATCTGGAATTTCAGAAAGCTGTCTTGTAAATGGTTTCAGAAATAATCGATTATCAGCCTCCGACAATCGATTATGCACCAATCTAGAACACTATTTTCGTGACTCGGTTTCGAAATAATCGATTATCTAGTAGGACAATCGATTATCGATTGTTCACAAAAAAAAGAAGAGAAAGGCTTTTAAAGTTTTCATCTCAAAATGTGAAATTTTATGAATTTCAATATTTGTTAATCTTCCAAATGGTTTTCAAACTTTAATTGATTTTTGGATTTGATTGTAAAGTGGAAGGTTGCTTAGATAGGACCTTCATTTGTGGTGTATGATATTATTGTATGAGGTTTCTCGTGAGGTGGGCTGTTTAGATAGGGCCTTACCTATTGACCATGTAAGAGGCTGGTTTAGGTGTGCATAGGGTTGATTTGTGGTTGATGGTGAATGTTGGACCACAAGTGGTGCTGAGTAGGCCACGTGGTAATATGTTGATACATATATATAGGATATGATGACTGTTATGGTTGTGTTGATATGTTGCTACGTATTTGTATGGATATTAATGAATTTTGGTTGAATTAATTGTTGTGGTGATACATGCATTGGACATGCATATGTTGTGGGCTGAGGTTGTAGAGGCCTCAAGCCGTGTGCGGATAAGCATGTAAGGTGGATGGTACTAGAGTTGGTACTCAGATAGGCCTCAAACCTAGTGCCTAGATGAGAAATGTGGTTTTAAAGCTAGACCTTGGGGATAAGTGGATGAGTAATCCTGCAGGGGACCAAGGCAATGCAGGCCTTGTGTCGCGGTAATACTACTACTCACATACACTTATCCTAACAACATAAGCTTATCCAACATATTAGAGTTTTGGTAATCCCTGAATGGTGCTAGACGGCCATGGTAGGGATAAGACTGGCTAATCGCCCGAAATGTAGAAATCTCTCGAGAGTCGTGTCATTCATACATTGACATGTGGGGTTGACAACATATTATGTGATGTTATGCATGATATACTGTAATGTATGTAGACCCAGTTATTTGATGATTTGGTTTCCATATTGATGTGAATAATGATTTTGATTATGTTGGATTAAATATTATATTTTGACATTTGTTCTGTAAGCTTACCATTACCTTGTATTGTCGTTGGTTGGATGTCTTGTTGCTGTTGTTATGTTGCTGTGATTGTGATGATTACGTCATCTTGGCGTGGGAGCAGAGGGAGAGACATCTACAGATCCAACATCTCAGAGCTAATGGAGAAGATCTCAGGTGGAGACTTTTGGTTGTCCTTTTTGGGTAGAACCTTCTAGAAGCTCTTTTTGTTTCTTCTTGGATGTGTTATTTTGTATTATATTCTGTTGATGGGATTGTATAGACTGACCAGCTATAGGGAGTGAGTTTTGTATCCCTCTTCCCTGGTGATGTATATTTTGATATCGTTATTATAGGCTGGTGTTATCCCATTTGTTGTTATGTATATATGATGATTTGAGTTGAACAGATATACATGTATGATACTAAGAGAGATAGGTGAATCTCTCAGTTGATATGTTATGATCTGATTTTATTCACCATATATGTGAATAAGATGTTTTTAGTAGGATTGTTTGTAGTACTGAGGGGATAGAGGATCGCTACACTATAGACAATGAGTTTTTGAAGTAACTATCACATTCTGTCATAAAAAAGAATAAAAGTTGTTAGTCATATTGGGAAAATTTTCAAATATTTGACCAAAAATTATTAAAGGAGATTTGGTAAAATCTTCTTTATTTTTATAAAGCAAGGGTTTGATCTTCTTAAACCAATCAAGTTGAGTACTCAATAAATAAGCTGCTGCCTCTGTATTCATTCTTTTTTTTATGAAAAAATTCTTATCAAGTGTAATTCAATCGGCATATGCAAAACTTACTCTTTTCTTAATGTCTTCTCCTTCAGTAAGATTCAAATAGGTTGGCAACATTGGCAACCCATATACATAAGCTACAATTAAAATGATCATAGTTTTATGTATTCTTTAATCAATAAGGTGTGAATATTAAGATATATGGTTTCATATACTTCGTTTCAAGCAGAGAAAATTTATTTAAGCTATCTAAAAAAAGGGTAAAAAATGCCTATGAAATCTATGATTAGTCGTCCATTTGACATACACCTAGATGGATGTTTAAAGCATGTTAATCTTTGATGCCTAAAATTGGGGATTTTACAGTTCTCATATGAATTAGAGATCCAGTTTGCATCATTGTACCTTTATAACATAGTGCGAAATCCACTATACTTAATATCATAATTCATGGTAGCTCTCAAATATGTTATGATTTTATCCAAAATGTACCTAAATGTACAATCCATAACCAAAAATGAGTATTCTCTCAAAACTATCAATGCACTGTCACACATATAATCAAAGTGCAAACATATATAGTCATCTCAATTAGTTAATTCACTTCAATCACATATATTTTCAAAATAGTGCCATGCAAAAGACTGAAATATCTCATCAAAAAGACTTTAACTTTTAGCATGCATCAAAGTTTAAATTAAACATCGTAAAGGCAACACTATTAAGCAAAATAGAACCTATGCTCCATAAAGTCATGTATCACATTAAGTAGCACATGTTCACCAAACACTTCAATGCAATAAGCTACTTATGTAAGCTTTTACTAATTTAAAACTACTAAAATAAGAGTATAAACACAATCATATCTCGATTATAACAGTCAAGATGTGAAAGTTTTAAGTTTCAAAATAATTTTCACCATACATAACCAATGATTATATATCATACAAATATATCACCAAAACCATTTTATATAACATTAAATTATTTCTCGTACTTTAAACATCAGTATTCAACATGAAAATAAAGCAAAATATCAAAAAAAAAATAGTCATTAAAACTCACATTTGTGATAAAAAAAAATTAACATGATATATAGTGACAAGACAATTTTTGATTAATCATTTTCATACAAAAAAAGGTTTTTATCATAAATTTTTTTTCTCATTGATGTTCAAATTATTAAACTAATTAACCTCTCTTCTTCTTCCTCTCTTTTAAAAAAAATCAAATATAAACAAAATGAAATCAAAACAACATTATTCAAGAATAATTTTTAGAATATTCATACTATACACTTAATGCAATGAGATCAAAGATATAAATTTCTTTTTAATGCAAATTCATAACATCCATCAATGCCACATTCCATGCATACAGATATATATAAATCATACATACATTCTAATATATCTTCAGGACTACAAAATATAGTAGAATTTACCATAAACTAATCACAAAAGAATAAAATAAAAGAGGCCAACTAGGATTAAAAAAAATAAAGTTATCCCTCCGAGTATTTAATGCAATTGCATATGCAGGTCCGAACTCTCAAGACCATTGGTTAACTTGCTTTTTTGGGGGGGGGGGGGGGAAGAAGTGTAATTGCCTTTGAATATTTTGGATTAACTGGTAAAATCTAATGGATTATTTGGAATGAACTAACATTTAAAAATTTTAACCTAAATAATCTTTTAAAAAAAATTATTAAATAAGTCTAGGTCAAATTAAGTTTAATATGGGATAAGTCATAAGCCCTTGATGAATTGTATGTTCTATAGTTCTCTTATCATAATAAAAAATTAAGAGTTCTTCTCTATTGACCAACTTCTATATTGTAAATATAAGTCTTTATTCTTCAATGTGAGGTATTTTTTATTATACTTTGATTCTCTTTGTCAACCTTCATATTATTAAAATAAGTCCTCATTCTTCAACATGAAACATTTCCTATTATACTTCATTTATCCTTGTGACATATAATTTCATTATTATTATTCAATCTAATCTTTGACATTTAAAAAATGTTAAATTATTAAATATTTTCAAATATTTCTCTCCCCTTGTTCTCTTTAAATCTTAATTTTAATTACTTTTTCTTTTTACATTGAAATGTTCTTTTTGTCTCAATTCTCAATTACTAGGTTTTCAAATTAATTATTTTCAATTTTTGAAAATTTCTTCATTTCATCTTAAACCTTAGTTACTAATAACTTAAATTCAACTACAATAATATACATATTTCCCTCATTATTTTAAATATTTATTATTTATATGGTTTAAATTTTACTTAAATTAAAAAATATTAATACAATACGTAGGATATTTGCCACTATTGAAGACCTTCTTCTTGAAAAGTAAATAACCTTCGTACATAGTTTTTAGATTATTCAATTATGTGTTTTTTTGACTTTGTGTACATGTTAATATAACCAAAAGCACTAATCATCATGTCAAAAGCCTAAGTTGTTGCCAAAGGCACAACTCTTAATACATAATAATTTGCATTAGATGTCAGTCATTCCTTATTTAAACCATTGAACATGGGCCACGAGGTTAAATTCAACTCACAGACCCGACATGTACTCTCACAACCCTTTAGGCTTACCGTTTTCTCGCTCATAGAGAAGCTTCCCCCTTAAACCTTAATATAATTGGAAACATTTTGAACCTAAGATTCTAACCCATCGGTTTCTCAACAATGACTACAACACGCATAAAAAGAATATTTTCCTTGTATCGCTAATGAGTTATGCACACAAATATACATAAACAAATATATCTTTATTAATACAATAAAAAATTCCATCAAATTTGTTCTCATTACAAAGCAACAATGTATAGTTCATGTTTATAACATAGAAAAATAGTGAGATTCAAGATGAAAGTGTTGTAAAACAGCCATTTATTCCACCATATTTTTCACTTTCGTCCCATTTCTCTTGCGCAAGCAAGCATGTCCTTCAAATTATACCAAAACATACAAATTATAAATATGTAATAATTAATAACAAATTGTCCATTGAGGAATACGAGATCCTTATTCTAGCAAACTCCTTGCTTGTGTCATCCACGGTTACATAAAACATGTACAAAATATATGGACATAGTCTATTCTTATTAATTTTTCCTCAGTCCTTGCTTCAATTCTAAGCTATCTTGAAAGGAGGAGATTTGAGAGAAGGACTAGCAAAAGGGCCTTCAATTAGTCCCTTTGCTATTAGCTTATATGCTGCTTCAGTAAAATGGGGTCCATCCCAATTTATATGTTTTGAAGGATCTGAACAAACCGTTGCAGCAGCACTTCCACAGAATATTTGTGCATTGAGATTATAAGGTTCACCTTTTCCACAACATGCTCTAAAAGTCTCAGTCTTATCAAAAGAAAATCCTGTGTTACGTAAATTAACGAACATGACAAGAATAAATCATAGCAAAATTAGCAATCTCGTGTAACTATATATTATTCATCTAATAAACGAAAACAAAAAGCACAACCCACCATATTGTTGCGGTGCTTGAAATAAACGTTTGGTAGCACCATAGTAATCAAAATATGTTATCTTAACATGTGAGTTATTTTTTCTTAATGTCTCTATAGCCTTTTTTAGTTGCTCATTATAGTACTCGATGAAAGCATTGTAAGTTGTCAAGCACCCAAATTGATCATAATCGTCTTTCTTATCACTATTCACTATTGCCAAAACAGCTGAATTGCACCCAATTGGGAAGTTCCCCGGTACCACTAGCTCTACTGCTCCTTCTTCTATTAATTTCTAGCAAATAGAAACAAAAAATAAAATTCAATTTCTAATTAATCATATTTCAAATCCAAGTTTAATTAAACTATAAAAATTGAAGTCGACATAAATTTGATATAACATACGGTGGTGGTATTGGTAATTGTGTCAACAATTAGTGGAACCATTTCCCGAAGTTCTATAATATTTTTATATGGGATAATTGCATTAATGTCATTCCCACCGATCTCCCCCACTAGAAACAATGAGTTTTTGAAGTAATTGTCACACTCTGTCATAAAAAAGAATAAAATTTGTTAGTCATATTGGAAAAATTTCAAATATTTGACAAAAATATTATTAAAGGAGTCTTGGCAAACCTTCTTTGTTTTTACAAAGGGAGGGTTTGATCTTCTTAAACCAATCAAGTTGAGTATTCAATGAATAAGCAGTTGCCTCTATATTCATTCTTTTTTGTACAAAAAAATTCTTATCAAGTGCAGTTGAACCAGCATATGCAAAATTTACTCCTTTCTTAATGTCTTGTCCTTTGGTAAGATTCAGATAGGCCGGCAACATTGGCAGCCCATATGCCTCAGCTACAATTAAAATAATCATAGGTTAGTATATTCTTCAATCAACACTACATGATTGTTACTATATATTGTTTCATATACTCCTTGTCACGCAAGGAAATTTTGTATAAGCTATCTAGAAAAAGAAAACATAAAAATTACCTATGAAATCTATGATTAGTCGTCCATCTGACATACGCCCAGATGAATGTTTAAAGTATGTTGATCCATAAGGACTATTGCCAGGCCTAGCTGGGTGGTAAGTAGCAGCATTTCCAGTGTCACTTATAGAGTCACCAAAGTTGAAAATGGCTTTATATGGGAGAGGATTCGCATTTGAAGCAACATTTCCAAGGAAAGCACATGCAAAGGTTATGCTAAAGAGAATAAAGATCTTCATGATGTTGCTCTGAGCTAGGACAATCCAACTTATGTGTGATGATGAATGCTTAGAAATTGGAAATGAGTTCATTATATATTGTCACACTAACCACCTATATGTTCTGTCATATAACTGTCGTTTTAATTTTGGCATGGTTATAACTATTATGATTCTTAAAAAAGTGAGTCATGAGTTGTATACTAAGATATTTATTTAACCAACACATGTCCTCAAATATGGGGTTTGTTACTACTCGATGTTCTTTTGTGTTTTTTTTTTTGCTTTTTCAATGATTGTCATGCATACAATGCAAATAGAGAATACAAAAATTTCTATATTTGCATGGATAAAAGGTGTCTTCATCCCTCAATAAATTATTTCCATTGTTGTAATTCTATTTTGAAACAAGGTTATTACAATATATATAACTCAATTTGCGTCACTTTAAAATAGGGTGAGATTTTTTCGCTTATTTAAATCATCCCTTAACCTTTATCTTAACTATTGTTTTAAGGGTAAACAAAAATACACCTAAAAAGATACATCTAAATATTAAAATTTCAGGAAACATAATTATATATAGAAAAATGATTGACTTATTATAAGAAATATTGGTTAAAATGACAATCTGTGATAATAATTAGAAAAATATGCTTAAGAATAGCTTTTCATATTTGTACACTACTTTAGAAAGAAGCTTTATTAATGCTTATTCATTAGCAGGTTTATAACAAAATAACAATGTTCTTAAAGCTGGACTGGTCATTGAAGCGATGAAGATACTAATTCAACGTTCAATGGTCCAACCATGGTTGAATAGTATTGAACCGGTAATAATTAAATAATATTTTTTTAATATTTAATATAATATATTAATCATCATTAAATTAAAAATAACTTAATATTTACAACCCCATTCAATCCACACAAGTATTTCACTTTGTTTTTTTTTTTTAGTCCTAGCCTACTTCACACATCCTTGGAAACCCAAACCCAATTATGTTAGCCCAGTTTCAATTATTTAAAGACTTGAGTTATGTAGCATCCAACAAACTAACATCTTAAAACCATGGGATATTCCATCCTTTGATTTGTGAAATGGTGGGACTTAGTTGTCCTCAACTGCAGCCCCAACTTTTACTTTTGAAAATGTATCATCTTTATGTTCTTACAATGTTAGTGGTCAAGGAGATTAAATGAAAGGGTTGATGATGCAATCACGGGTTAATATGCATCACATGGTGGCTCTCATAAATGATGGAGAGGACTTCCCAATGATGAGACTTACATGGATTGGAGGAAAAGCTCTTGAAGAGAGAAAATGGTGTTTGTTTCATCGTTTTTGTCACTATTATACTACTAATACCCACCAAAGTTGGTATCTATTGCACAAAAATTAAAAGAAAACATTTTCTTGCCCATGTTTTTCTTTTGGGCATGCCTTATCTTCTTCTTCTTGAATCGTTTATTTTTTATGCGAAGATTTTTTGGTAAACTTTTCTAGAATGGACTAAAATAAAATAAAAAGGACTAAAATATAAAATATAAATTTTACAAGAACCATTTCAAAAAAATAATTTTATAATGATCAAAACCAAAAAAAATAATATAGTATAGAAAAAAAACTTATTTAAACCTTAGTTTAATTTGCTTGTGCCACTATGCTACATTTTATTCTACTTTTATAAAATATTCATTACATGTTTATGACATTATATTAATGATATGCATGAAATGACATCTTTATTAATACAATAATATTTCCATTCATATGGAATATTGAGTATAAATAAATATAATTAGAATGTATTGAAAATGTAACTTTTTTTACATTATTATTCAATTACATATCAAATATGATTTTCGATTAACTAAAAATGTGAAAGTATTTTTTTTCTTCTAATAGTGCATGATAGTTAAATTCTAAATAAATTATATGAAAATTTTTATACTAGTTACAAAAATTGATTTTGAATAAAATTTTTAAAATGTTTATTATATTATTTTTAATATAAACTATTTACGTATTTATCATGTTATAAAAAATTTATTTAATTTTTAAGACAATTATAATAAAAAAACTTCCCTTTCCCACTTTTCGCATTATTAAGGGAATTTCTTTTATATGGATCCCATACATGAAATTAATTTCCTTTTCCTTACCTCTTATCTTAAACAAGTAGGAATGATTTAGGTCCTATTTGTTTCCTATTATTGAAGCTGTTATTTGTTTTTAAAATTAGCAACAAAAAAAAAAACTTGTTTAATAGAGTACTAGTATTTTAGTTTGTACAATGCATAAGACAAATATTTGTTTAACATTACTAAAATTTGTAATAAATAATTACTTTTGAATATATAAATTATATTATAATTAAAATTTGTAATAAATAAATATTTTTGAACGTATAAATTAAATTTTAGATTTATGATAAATAACATATATTATGATACAAAATTATTTGTATCTATTGATAATTTTTTTTAAAAAAGATATAAATTCAATTTTAATATAAGATGAAAATGACAAATTGAAATAGATAAAATGTTAACAAAAATTTCTTAAAACGCCTTTGTTAGTTTTTTTTTTTCTTTCTAAAAGCTCTCTTTTTGAATAATAGCTCTTCAAAATGTTTCCATTCAAGATAATTATTTTAATTTATATATGTAAAGGATTTTTTAAAACTATATTTTATATTAATTTTATTTATATAACTAAATTTTATATTAAATAAATATTTTAAATATATAAATTATATTATAATTAAAATTTATAATAAATAAATATTTTTATCATATAAATTATATTTTACATTTATGATAAATATATATTGTGATAAAAAGTTGTTTTTAACTATTGATAACTAGTATTTTAACTTGTGCATTGTACAAAATAAATATTTATTTCATATAACTTAAATATATAATAAATAAATACTTCTAAATATATAAATTATATTATAATTAAAATTTGTAATAAATAAATATTTTTGAACATATAGATTATATTTTAAATTTATAATAAACAATTGTTGTAATACAATGTTAATTTTTAATTATTTATATATATTTTAAAATATTGAAATTCAATTTAGAGGCAAAGATATTAAAAATGATAGATTAAAAGAGATAAGAGGTTAAAAAAATTCTAAAAATGCTCTCGTTGAAAAATAACAGCTAAAAACACTCTCGTTCGAGATAGCTATTCTAATTTATATGTATGGGACATTTTTAAAAAATAATTAAAATTTAATTCAAAAATAAAAATGAAAGTGCTAAAATGATAGAGATAAGAGATTAAGAATTTTTTTTAAAACGTTCTTATTGAAGAAAAATAGTTAAAACACTATCATTGAAGAATGGTTCTTTAAAACACTCTCATTCAATATAGTTATTGTAATTTATATATAGAGGGGATTTAATTCAAAAATAAAAATCAAAATGATAAATTGATAGAGATAAGACATTAAAAAGTTCCTAAAAACGCTCTAGTTGAAGAAAAATAACTAAAGACACTCTCATTGAAAAATGGTCCCAAAAAACACTCTTGTTCAAAATAGTTATTCTAATTTATATATATAGAGGATTTGATTTTAAAAGTAATATCTATTTTTTGGTTTTAAAAAAATAATCAGAATATCTTTAAGATGTTTTGCATTTGGTTTTCCAAATTTTTGTTACTCATGTGAACCCATTCACATTGAACACAACCCATACTTATTTACTTATTTAAAAATGCAAGTAAAATTTTTCTCTGCTTTTAATAATAGAAAATTTGTAAATTTAACAGAATTTGAAAACGACAATAAAAAAATAAAACCTGTATGTATTTATCGTGGAGTAGTACATCACGATTTCATAATCAGAAAAATAAATGAAATACAGGGAGATTGAAATATACATAAAAATAGTTACTACTTATTCCCTAGTACATCAAAAAGATCGTAGTCAGAGTAGTGTCCATCTATCCTATCCCATAAAATAACAAACTATCAGAGTAGCCTTATAGGTCTTCATCAATAGCCAGGTCTTCATTAACCGCGATCAATCATGCATAAAAGAAAAAGTAATGGAGTGAGGTGATTTGTTCTAATATCACTTTTATGTGTATGGTAGGAATTCTACCACACAATACAGATAAAACACAGTTAACAATAAAGGGGGAACCTAAAGTTTATTCTATGTTATACAATCATTGACTCAATATGGATCCATACTTTCCATTAGTGGGTAATAGTTCTTAACAGAACATGAGAAGTGACTGGGAGTACATATACCTCTCTCAACACCATCACATGGTACACTCCTCGTCATCATTGAGGAACAAAATAACAATTTAGGATATCCATTTATAGAGGTATACTCTCAAACCAATCCTGGAATGCTGAGCAATTGTTGAGGTTATCGAGTTTAGTCAAGCGAATATTCCGGTTCAAGGGCGCCACCCTAGCCATTAGGACCTTCACCATTCAATGCCTACCCGCAAGACTTCTGCAAGTGGGTCCCTGCCTTTCATTCCTCAGCGTACCAAATTGTAGCTTCCTTAGCAGGGTGCCATGCCACTGCATGTCACTTGCTTTACATTACTCACTAAACTATCAATTCCTAACTTCTCAAGCAGAAGTTTCCCTGATCTCAATTAATTTGAGCACCAATACAATCAACATTTCTGCCTTATTTTGCAGAAATTACACAATACCAAAATTTTAACAAAATAACAATTTAGTAATCATATAAAATTTTAGTAGAATAATGACATAGTAATTATGATTTAATTACTAAAATTTTGGCAGAATAACAACTAGATAAATACATTTTAATTTTCTAAAATTGAACAGAGTAACAGCTTAGCAAGTATAATTTAATAATTTAAATTTGAGTAGAGTAAAAATTTAGTAATTATGTTTTAATAATCTAAATTTGGACAGAGTAACAACTTAGCAAAAATTAAAGTTTAACATTAAACAATAATAACAATGATAAAACTTAAGCCTAAATGGGTTTAGGGGAAAACCCTTCCTACTAACATGCAAAGTGACAGTAATTTAGAACCAACCCCACTCCCCCCATTACCTCTAAGGTGGTTGATGAAGATGATGGAATTGTTGGTGCAAAACTTCTAGGAGGAGAAATTCTACTAGTTGAAAACTAGCAAAATTTTAACATAAAAACTAAAGAAGAAGAATTTCTAGAGAGAGAAGATTTTAGAGAGAGAGGCTCTCTAGCTTATGTAGGAGAAGAATGGTGAAAATATTGTCCATGGATGGTGGTATTTATAGAGGAAGAAGGGGGCTTAGGTGTCCCACCATTTACATCATCCATTATGTCATGATTATGTCATAAATCTAATTTTTATTTATTTTTAATCCAATTTAGGGACACATACACCATTTAGGGTGGTGAATCAGCTATTCCTAGGTTGGGGACGTGCTCCCTTAGCTATCCACCTTCTAGATGTCAATTTTGTCTACCGGTAAATTAACCGGTACCAATAAAATCGCCTAAACTTAAAAAAATTGACTTTTAATATCAAAAAAAATGAAATAAAATGTAAAAATTTACAAATACATTATTTTTTATCAAAAATAAATTTCTGATAATTAATTTAATTTTATTAATTATTCGAATTATATGTATTTATTTTGTATTTTTAAGTTAGAAAATTCATAAAAATCTATTTTAATTCAATAAATACCAAAATTTTTATAAAAATTATAAAATTAAATATTTCACCTATAAATAAATTGAAATTACCATTTTCACCAATTTTGAACGTTAAACCAATACCGGCTGGCTTATAGGACAACCTAAGGGCCTTTTGGTCATTTTACATAAGAACTCCAGAAAATTTCCAGAAAATATTTATAATTATATTTTAATATATATGACGTGATTCCAAGCTCAAATTGACATTTTAATATCAATTGAATCTTTTTCTCATGTTAGTCTTTAATATTGAAAAAGAGGGAAAAAATCATCATTTTCTAATTTTTCTGGGCTTCGGGTCGAAAAAAATTATTAAAAATCACGACTAGATAGCTCTTGAAATTTTGAGCATGATGGTGGGAATCAGAATTTTGAAATTCTCTCCCGATTTTTCAGAATTAACTAGTCAATTATTAGAATACTAGGTTGAAAAGCTGAAATAAAAGTGTTATATTTTTCACTATTTTTCTTTCAAAATAAAATATTTATAATTAAATATACCTAATATAAAATTTTTAAAATACTTTGAAGTCAAAAAGTCTCTGGTCTGCTCTCGTAGTCAACTAGGGGTATTTTGGTCATTTCACAAAAATTGTCTTAAGAAATTTCTAAAAGATTTCTAAAATTATTATTAATTATTCTAAGCACATAAATGACTTAAAAATAAACTTTAGACACTTCTATCTATTTTCTCAATTATCTAGTCCTTCTAGGGGCAAAATAGTCATTGTACCCTTTTCCAAAAATAGTGGTGTTACAACTCATGCTTTCCCTTACGCTATCATGTCTTCTTCCTTAGTTCTTATTATCTAAATATTAGTTTTTAAAAACTGTTTTATAAAATAGTGTATAAAATCTAAAATAAAATAAAATAAAACATGATGTGTTTGATTCCCTCATCACCTTTGTTAAATTGTTTTTTTTTAAACAAATTCACACTATTTAATAATCAATTTCTCATCTAAATCTATTAAGTTTTGAAAATTATTTCTGAAACAACTGTTTTTTTTTTTTAAAAAGAAACAAATTAGATATGTTTTGTCATCCTTTTCTTTATTTTTTTTCAAGTATTATGTTCAAATACTTAAGGAACATACTTTTAGAAAACAAAATTGTATAAATAAGACAAACACTTTCAAATATGCTTAGGAAACAAACAAAACTTAGAAGACAAAATATGTTTTTGAATGAAAAGAAAGAAAATAAAATAGAAAAATATAAATAATGATGCATTTTTTACTTGTATGTTAGCCCATACATTGTACAGGATAAATGTTTATTTTTTATAATTAAAATCATAACAAATAAATATTTTTGAGTCTACAAATTATATATATCATTAGAACTTGTAATAAATAAATATATTTGAATATTTAAATTATATTTTGGATCTATAATGAGTAATTTGAATTGTGATATAACGTTATTTTTTTATTATTGGCAATTTATAAAAAAAAAATTGCACTTCAATGTAAATATAAAGATAAAAAATGATAGATTAAAAGAAATAGATGATTAAAAAAACAAAGTATGCAAATAAAGATGAAAATTTGATAGTTTAAGATTGTTGAAAGAGATTATTTTTTATTAGTTACCATTGGTGTGTGAGATGCACCTCCAAAGTAGAGGATAAAGAATATTGAGAAAGGGGAGTGAGACTTCTGCATTGGCTCTCCAAATCCTGTATTTTAATATATAATTAAGTTATTATATTAGTTCATTCATTTCTTTTTCATCTTACTTTTACTCTATTTTTTTCTATCTCTCTTTTCATTTTTCATCACATCATTGTCACATTTATCAGTTTTTGTTTTTTATTTTTTGTCTCCATCTCTCTTCCTTCCTTCCATTCATACACCCAGAATTTGACGTGCAAGTAAATTTGACTACAGAAAAAATAAAAATAAAAAATATTAACTTTTATGAATAGAAATTATTAGTTTCCATTTTTTTAATTTAAATTTATGTTTTTTACTCAACCAACTCTGTACCAGTTCTAGTTTCGAACTGAAACATTCTAGTTAACAATAACATTCATGCTCCATATCACACAAGGAACTCAAAAACTAGATAAAATTTCAAGAACCAGCTTAAACTTTGCTCTACCAAAAAATTCCATATAAAGAAAACAGCTTGCATACTCATACCTAAAGGTATGCTTAAGAATATTAGGGATAAAATTCCTGTAGAGCTGCTCAAAGAAATTCTCCAAAGCAATAGTGAAAGGTTCTTCAAACTTCCCTTGCCTTAAGTGATTAAAGGTATTTTCACATAATTCTTATACCACTCATATGGACATGGTCACATATTGTTACCCTTGCACAAAAGAACCTAAAAAAGTCATGCGATTTGTAAATTATTCCTGCATAATAATGACAATAACATTCTCAATGATTTAGAGTAAAGGATAAGTCTACAGGAAGAGCCAATGAAAATTTTGTTAGAGAGATGCTAGCTGGTGTAAATCGTGTTATTATTTGCTGCCTCCAAGCATACCTAAGTGATTTTGGCCTTAATATTTTAGAATCAATTGAATTCAATTTAAAAATAGTATATTTGTTATAATTGTAAAGTCTCCTTTTCCTAAACTTAATTGATAATTGACTGTATGTTTTTCCTTATCCAAAATAAATTGCAAGAATTCCCACTAGCGAGTAAGCTGGATTCTAAAGTCTATGGTGGTCAAACTAGTATAATAAAGAAAAAGCACATTGACCTTCACTAGAATAACTAATTACCAACTAAATCAAGCAACCATATGAAAACAATCCAATCTATTTTTTTTAATTTTAATTTGTATTTTTCTCCCCTAATTTGAAAATATTTTGTTGATTTTATTCTTTTATCATCCAACATCAAGATTAATTTATATTCCTTTTCAATTTATACACAACATCATTAACATCAAAATCCTTTTAAAAAAATATTAAATTTGTAATAGAAAATAAAGGTAGATAGTTGCAAAAGGAATCCTTTCCTTACAAGACTTAGTGAGTAAATTTAACTCTTTATACCTTGAGGCTATGTTTGGATTAATGGTGTAACAACCAAACTGTCACCACTAAACAACCCTACTAATCATGCTCTTATCGTCATCTTAGGTAAATAAAATCATAACATATAAATATGTAGCATACACATACTAAGAGGTTCATCCATCTCTCTTACTGCCATACATCATTGTCATTATAACTGTCAACAACAAAAGGGTAAAGGGAATAATACTAGGCCATAACAAAACAATAATCAAATATACATCCCCGGGAGAAAGGAATACAAAAACTCACTGCCTATAACTGGTCATACTATACAATCCCATCAAAAGAATGAAATTGAATATACAAAACACAAAGCTTGGCTCTTCAAGGCAAACACCTTCAACCTCACAATTCCATCCTCAACTTTAAGAAGTCAGGTCCATGGAAGCATCGCCATCTGCTCCCTCGCCATAAGACGTGATCATCATAGGCACACCAGCACAATAACAACAATAAGACATCTAACAACAATAAAATAATGCAAGGGTAAGCTTACTAAAACAACAGTATAACATATACATTCTGAAACCATCACAATTTTCAACATTCATACCCATACGGACATATATATATATATAGCATTCATTCATATGGCAAGAGTTCTCCGTCCATAACTCCATATGACAACTAGTCCACCACAACTATGTTAATGCATGTTGACATGACTCTCGAGAGATTTCACAACTTCTTGGTTGATTAGCCAAGTCTCACCCTCTACCATGCCCTATCCAAGCACCATTCAAGGGTTGCCGAAACTCTGATTTGCCGATAAGCTTAGTGGTGTGTCGGGATAAGTGTATGTGGGTGGTGGCTTAGCGCGACACAAGGCCTGCACCGCTTTGGCCCTCTGCGAAATCGCCCATCCATTCATCCCCTATAGGCCCATCTTTAAGACCCCACATTTTATCCAGGCACTAGGTTAGAGGCCCGTTTGAGCTGTAACTCCTGTCAACCATCCAGCTTACGTACCTGCCCACACAATGACATGAGGCCCATCACAGCCTCAGCCAACAATATATGCATGAAATACATGTATCACAACATCATAACCACTCAATCACAACACAACAACATATAATTGTGTAGCAACACAACAATAGTGATACAACACCATGTGGGCCCGACTAACACCACACGGGGTCCAACAAATACTACCAATAGCATGCAGGCCCATTCTAGCCTCATACATAGTCAATAGGTAAGGCCCTATCCAAGCAACCTGCCACTTTAGGACCTTATCGAAGTAGCATACATTTTATGGGTAAAAACCCAAACAACAATACTTACAAACAGTGGAGGTCCTATCTAAGCAACCTGTCACTCTATCCACATTCTCAACCTCAGACTCACACTAGAAGTCCTTCTCAATCATGTTTCACACAACCACACTTTCCAAAATGATCAACTGCAGAACTCTACATTTGCTCAGCGACCCACATGCTCGCTTAGTGAAGACCTTCCTTACAAAGGACCAACTTTCCCAGCAAAGGCTTTTCGCTCAGCGACCATGAGTCTCGCTCAGCGAATTAGAGTCATTCGTCTAACAACAACTGGAGTCGCTTAGCGAATTTGTTCCAGGGTCCTTCTCCAAATTCCATCGTCTACATTTCGCTCAGCGAATCACTTACTCGCTCAGCAAATAGCCATTTCAGAGAGCAGCCAGAATCTATACACACACACTCCTCACTCAACTAACTTGTTATTCGCCTAGCAACTCAATTGCAATAGAGAGCACCACTCTCCAGGGCTCCCAATTCACTTAGCGAGCCTAGCATTCACTCAGCGAATTATTTCCAAATATTCTGGAGTACCCACACTCGCTTAGCGAGCCACGCACTAGCTTAGCTACCTCTCTTCTGGAAATCAATTTCCATGAACACTAGCTCAGTAAACAATATTTCACTCAGCGAATCCCTCTTACACTACAGCCATTTCTGCCACTCAATAACACTCGCTCAACGACGCAATGGGTTGCTCAACAGATCCTCAACCTGATGGTCTCTCTTCAGTCTTAGGGGCACTCTCACTTAGCGAGGCCCGTAGTTGCTCAACAACTATTAGACATCAGCAATAGAACTCTCTTCAAAAAACCCCAAAAATCTAAACTTTTCGCTCATTCATACCCTAAATCGATCCCACAAAGATTGAATACGATTACACAACAACCCACAACAACATACTCAACACATCTATACAAGCATTTCCAACAAAAATCATCCACGAAAGTCTAGAAACCCATTTCTAGCAACATTGCCATAAATTCATCCAAATCATGCGTTCCAACATAAACCACATCAACATAAGTACACTATCACATTCATACAACATATATTCAACAAAAGTAAGCTTCCTTTACCTCTTGTAGCTTCCAAATCTGAATTTGGGGGAAAGAAGCTTCTTGAGCCAACCTTCAAGGAATCCACCCTCCTTAACACAAGAACACTAGATTTAGGCTTGGAATTCTCGTTACACTCTTGGTGGTCTTAAGAGATTTTGAGAGAAAGAGAGAGATGAGAGGGTTGAGAGGGTCTTGGAAGAGTTTTCCACAAAAAAGAAAGGGGGGGGGGGGGGGTTGGGTGGTCTTAAACCTCCCCAGGACCACACAACAGCTTTGGGTCCACTAAAGCTCATGGTTTATCTAAACGCTCCCCAAGGCTCACAACCGGTCCAACTCAACTGTTTTCCCTCAACAACCTAAATAAGCTTAACCAACATTCTCACTTTGGCTTAAGGACAACATTTCCTTAGTTCTCTAAAATCAGATAAGAATTCCAAAACAACCAACACAAAACAACACTCATACAACAACAACTTATTTATTCGTTTTAATCACCAATATCACATATTATATTTCCACTTTTAGTTATTAAACCACTAAATCATACAGTAAGAAAAACACGATGTTACAGTGGTGGAGAATGGAATGGAATAGATTGAAATATAATGTAATGGGATGGATTAGAATGGAATGGACTAAAAATGTCATTTCATTGTTTAGATATTTTATAATGGAATGGAACAAAGATTTCATTTCATTATTTGGAAAAAGGACGGAACAGAATAAGTTATTACTTTTTATTCCCATGTTATTCTTATTTTAAATATATTATCCTTAAGAGACAAATGGTTAGGATAAAATTTACAAAGATAAATAGTTATTTTATAATTTAAAAGTTTTGTTCCATTAGTTGCACCCCAAATTTAGGGGGAAAAAATTAGAGTTAAATGATTTAATGGAATGAATCATGATCCATCTTCTTTCGTTATGTTTCATTTCTATTTTTACAAACCAAACAATGAAACAATTTCTCCACCCACTACATTCCTCTTCATTCCACCCTCTGCTGCCAATTGAAACATAACCTTAAATAATGGTTAATCATTCATTTCATGCCTTTATGACAAAGGTTGGTCATTCATATGGTATTGTGCCTATAAAAAGAAATACATGAACAAAAGAATCTGTGATTTTAATTAAGTTTTTATAATTTTATTAAGAATTGCTTTTTAAAGGAAAATGGGTATGTGAATTTATTTTTTCACTTTATGTTTGACAGGCAAATTTCAATTGCGAGAGGTAGGAAAAGCCTTTTACATTCTTTAGAAGACTCTCTTCTCATCAAGTTAGTTTTCACAGACAAAGGTATCATAATTTTATTTAATTTTATGTCATAATTGGCCTTTTTTTGCTTTAATTTTTTATTAATTTTGGAGACATTTAATTTTGATATAGGTATGTGATAATTGTTAGTATCACTGGATGGCAACTTTAGGTGTCATTTGAAGTTGAGTGATGATGTAGAAGGTTTTGCAAACAACCTCAAAAGGACTCATTCATTTGGCCACCATTGGAAGGAAGGGTGTAGGGAAATTTCAAAAAAGGAAAAAACAATATAGAAGGTAAGAGTAAGAGCATGTTTTTCTATATATTGTGGGTTTTTTTTATACTCTTATAGAAATGGCTTCAAAGGTCTAATATTGTTAACTCATTGAGTGGATGTTACTGCAAAATCTTGATGTATTATTGGACATATTATTTTGAACTTCTGATTTGTTTGTTGACATTTAAATTTTTTTTTAATGATTTACTCGGAAGAAATTCATTAATGATTGCAATTTTTTTAATTTATATTTTGATGGTTGTGTTTTGAATCAGTTACATCCGATATGGCTCAAGTATTAATGGTTTATGTAGCAACACAATATGTATAATATGAAAAAGTCAGTACATTTCTTTTTATCTCAATTTTTGCTCTAATTTAGTTGTATATAATTAAACAGCACTTGGTTGTTTTGATGATGCAAAAACGTGTGGAAAAAAGCTTAAAAACACTTCATTTGCTAACTGCAAGATTTTTTTTTTCTATTACAGGAGTTTTCTTTTTCTGTTTTTCTCTTAACATTAAGAAGTGTTTAGAAATTTTGTTGTTACGTTGTTGGATACATGACTTTGATTCTTTATAAATTCTCACTGCATTTTGAATTTTGTGTGTGTGAACATTGCAATTTCTATAACTATATACTAGCATTCTTTTTTTCACTGAAAATTTCTTTTTTTTTCCTAAGTAAAAAATTGAACCTTTTTTCCCAAAGATTTCCTACATTCTTTAGAAGACTCATCAAGTTAGTTTCCACAGAACAAAAGTATCATAATTTTATTTAATTTTATGTCATAATTGGTCTGTTTTTTTGCTTTAATTTTTTTAATTAATTTTAAGGACATTTAATTTTGATACGGGTATGTGATAATTGTTGGTATTACTTGATGGCAACTTTAGGCATCATTTGAAGTTGAGTGACAATGTAGAAGGTTTTGCAAGCTGGGCACATTGATTGGGCCACCATTGGAAGGAAGGATGTAGAGAAATTTCGAAAAGGGGAAAAATAATATAGAAGGTAAGAGCGAGAGCGTGTTTTTATATTGTGGGGGGTTATACTCTTCTAGAAATAACTTTAAAGGTCTAATATTATTAACTCATTGAGTGGATGTTAATGTTGTTTGAAAAAATTATATTCATTTTCAGATATGTTTCTCTTTCAAAGTTTTGAGTTTTCTTTTTGATTCTTCAAACAAGCATGGAAACACTTAATTTTGATATTTAGCTCTTTTCAAGATTTATTTGTTTACTATGATTACTTGGAAGAAGATAACTAATCATTTGAGACACAGTTCATTTCTTAATTTAATCTGACTAAAATACTCTCTTTGATGTGAAATCAAACAACACATTTTGTGTCTTCTCTCTCTCATCTCTGTCTTCTTCTTCTTCTTCCTTGGTGCTATTTTATTTTTTGTTTTGCAGATTTTGTTTCTCATTGTATTTTTTCTCTTTCACTGGCAAGGAGGGGCACACAAAGGAGGTGGTCAGCCGAATGTTCTTCTATTATTATTCATTCTTTTCTTGTTAGTTAGGCATATGCAATTTGTGATGCATTTTCTTTATGTTTACTTTGACGTGTAATGACCACCTAATATTATTATTTGTATTTTAGTTATTGGTGACTAATTTTGTGTATGATGTTTTGTATTTAATCATGTATTCATAGGTTATGAAGCATCAATCAAAGGGTTCATTCAGTAAAGGCATATCCATTAGTAAACAACTTAACGGGTAATCACTGTGGGATATTGGGAAGTTGGTCGCAGTTAGTATAATTCAAGTGGGAAATATGATTTTTGATAGTCTTCCTTTCTTTAAATTGGCATTTTATTTAAGTGAAAAGATATTTTGGCATTATGTTATATACTTCCTTATTTGATTAATATTTTCTCTCTTGTTAATAAAAATCAAGACTTTTAATGTATTCTAAACCTCCTAACTAGATTTAACATGTACAACAATATTCTGCCTTTTGACAGTATGTGATAGCCATCTGAATATTCCCAAGTCAATTTGCTAAGGATTTAAGTTATTCTCAGGAGTCATAGATATAATATCTCCCATCATGGGACAACCATTAAATTGCTTTGAGTAAGAATGAACCATCTTTCCTATAAAAAATAAAAGGGGCAGAAAGAATGATAAATATCTTTCTCATAGAACCGTTTTCCTTATAAAAAAATAAAAGGAGTAGAAAGAATGAGCAATATCTTTCTCGTTGAACTGATTATACCTATTGATAAGCTCAATGCTTGCATATTTTGTGATAGTACAGTTGAACAAGAAGTTCTTGAAACAAGCTATTCTTGAACCTAAGCAATCATGAGTTCATGGATAGATTTACTTCTAAGTTCCTTATTGTTATTATATTAATTTCATTTTTCTTTGAATATGCCCTCAAATAGTATAATACACATGTTTTTTTTTTAATTTTTTTTGGCTATAATTGTAACAAAATATAAAGTTGTTATTTTTCATTGTGTCATTATTTTCAAGTTTTGAGTATGAATTATATTTTGAAATAATAAAATTATTGCTCTCTCTGTATAAATTTAACATTTATATAAACAATTTATGCAATAATAATTGAGGCAATTACTTAATAATTTATTTATATCAATGAATATATGGAGATAAACATTATTTTTCTATATTTTTTTCTTCAAAGATAATGCAAATATTAAATTTTTAATTTTTAATTTTGTCATTATTTTTATATTTTAAATACTCAAACTAACTTTGTTGGTTTGATAGGATATCTTCAAATCACAAAGCTAAGAGAGAAATTGGCTAAGTATAATTTATCTATTAAAAATAATAAAATATCTTACTTCACAAATATAATTTATCATGTGCATTGCATGGGTGCAAGTGAGACCAATTTGATTCTACATTTGGGTTTTGGGGACTTGCTTCCTATGTTCGCTTCGACGGGAGATAACATAGCTATAATTAGTTTAATCTAATACATGTCATAATATTTTTAAATTTGTTTAGGACTCCTTTTTTCAAAAGTTGAGTCAAAGCTGATTTGGGGTATAAGATGAATCGAGCAAGTGAAAGTATGTCAAAGCGATATTCATATAAGATAAAGATAATAAAAAAATATTATTCTTCACCCATAATTTACCTGTGCTTCACACATGTTCATAAAATGGTATAACAAAACAATTTCAATAATTTTAAATACAAATATGACATCATGATTCACAAATTCTTTGTAACAATATTATATTTCACATATGACATACTAATTTTTATAAAACTGTCATAACAACAAAATGAATGTTTTTTCATTACAATTTATTATTATTATTAGTATAAGTATTCTAGGCTAAATTATACTTTTGGTCTTTCTATAATTTTTAATCTGTGATTTTAGTCTCTTTATTTTTAATTTCACAATTTTAGTCCTCTAATTTTTAAAAAATTACGATTTTTGTTCCCTTATTTTTAATTTCACGATTTTAGTACTCTAATTTTTAAAAAATTACAATTTTGGCCCGTCAATTTTAGACTAAAATTTTAAAAATTGCGAAAATTCGTAATTTTAGAGGGACAAAAATTGTGAATTTTTAAAAATTGGAGGATTAAAATTACAGTATTAAAAATAAGTGGACTAAAATTACGAATTTTTAAAAATTGGAGGACTAAAATCACGGAATTAAAAGTAAAAAGACCAAAATTGTAGATTGAAAATTATAGGAAGACCAAAAGTACAATTTAGCCAATATTTTATAATACTTTTACATTTATTATTATTATTATTATGTTCATGTTCAAATATTTTAATATATAATTTTATATATTTATTGTATACCATGCATAGCACGGGCCATCATTACTTCATAATGATTTTTTTACCATATTTTTTAGAAAAATTTACATGGTGGCAATCATCATCGAGCCATTATCCACTTTATCAAATACTATTTATTTTGTATAAATATATCTAATAAAAATAAAATAAACAATTGCTGCTCTATTGAATTTTATCTTTTAACTATATATTGTATATAAATAATAAATAAGATAATACACTTATAAAACACTTTACACATGCGATGCACGGGTGTATTATGTTCAGTTTACCTTAATTAGAAGCATTATGTTCGTGTTACTGGAATATTTATTTATCAACAATGTTTTATAATCTTACGATTTTGATATTTTATTTGGATGAATAGCGAAATAGAGAAGAAAGATTTAAGAAAGAATGAAATAAAATTGATAGAAATAGAGAAAAAATAAAACGAAACATATATGTTATTTGGACAAATATAAATAAGAAAGAAGTAGAAGAATTTTTTTTCGTTTGTTAGGATAAATAAAAAAGAGAGTGAAAAGAAATAAATGAATTGTATAATTTTTTTTTATAATAACTAAAAAATGTAATTTTTAATATAATATTTTTTCTTAACATAAAATTATTTATTATTTTAAAATTTTGTTAATTCGTAATTTTTTAAAAATTAAACCAAAAAAATACAAAATGAGAGAAATCGTTTTCATCCTATCTGGCGGATTTCTCTCATTTCTATTTTTGTTAACTCTATTTTAACCAAAACAAACATAGGATTAACATACAAAAATTATTTTTCCAAATAAAAAATACAGAATTATTCTCACATACTCTCTGTTTCCCGTTGCGAAAAATCAAATGAAGGGAAGAAAAAAATGTGATAAGAGGCGCCTTATCAAATCAAATTCCCGCTCATTAGGACTTAAAAAATCTCAACCCGCCGCCCAAACTCGGTCTCTCCTCTCTCTCCACCCTAATCCACCCATTCCCACACTTCCATGTCTTCCTTGTCAACGCACCACACCTATAGCCGAAAGCAGAAATCTCTCGGCCTTTTATGCACTAAGTAATTTTCGCTCTCCCTCTTCTCTTTAATTCAATTTAATCGATTAGTTTTAACGTGCGTTTGATCCCGCAGTTTTTTGAGCTTATACAACAAAGAAGACGTGCGCTTAATCGGTCTCGATGACGCTGCTTCACGATTAGGGGTTGAACGGCGACGGATCTATGACATCGTTAACGTCTTGGAGAGTGTCGGGGTTAGTTTCTCTTTTGCCTCTTCACACACTACTACTTTTGTTGTTTCTTATTCGATCTCTCGCACGTCTTTTTTTTTTTTTTTTGAATTTTAATTTCACAGGTGCTTGCGAGAAAAGCTAAGAATCAGTATACATGGAAAGGGTTTTCTGCAATTCCTGCGGCTTTGCAAGAACTCAAGGTTGTCCTTGCTTTTAAATTTAAACCTGTGTGTTTATTCGACACTGAGCAATTTAGATTTGGCATTGGTTTTAGGGTTTTATTGTTTTGTAGGATGAAGGTTTGAAGGAGAATCCGGGATCTTTTGATGACTCCAATGACAGTGCAAAAGTGTGTGAGTTGCATCAATTTTTTTTTTCTTCTAATGGTTTTCTTTTAAAATTTTACTTGGATTTATTAATTGATAATTAATTTAGTGTTTAACAAATTGGTTTAGGTGTCTGATGACGAGGACGAGGAAGAAACATTTCCGAATCCTACTACTGAAAGTCAGAATGACACGGCAAATCCTGATTCCTCCGCTCCTGTCAAATCCTCCAAGAATGGTATTTTTAAAAACTTTTCCTTTTACTTCGGAATAAGTCACTGATTTAGTGTGTGTTTATGTTTAGTTTTTATCTTTGCACACATTCCCAAGCAACTGAACGTGACTGAGCAAATTAGTTGAATTGACGTTCATTGTTGTTTTAAACGGAGATTCAAACACACCTTTAAAGATCAATGGTTGGGTTGGTTTTAAATTTCAGTTGAATAAAGATGTTATAAATCTTGATTTGTGTTTGTGAACGTTATTTTGAAAAACTAGAAGTCTACATAAAAGCGGGTGTGGTATTTACAAATGGGGCATTGTGATATTACGAGTATTGACACCGCTTCATGTTTTGCAGAAAACAGAAGGGAAAAATCCCTGGCACTGCTTACTCAGAATTTTGTCAAGCTTTTTGTCTGCTCTAATGTGAGTGTCGCCAATTGATCGAATGTTTCTTGGACATTCGAAATTGATAACGTGTTAATATGTTGATATTTTCCAACAATTACTCTTCAGATTGAAATGATCTCCCTTGACGAAGCAGCGAAGTTGTTGCTTGGGAATGCCCACAATACATCAACAATGAGAAGTGAGTGATACTAAACTCAGGGCTTGTTTAGGTAAATAGCTTAATTAAACACTTATTGAATGAGAGCTTATCACACATGTATTTATGTATAAGTTGTTTTTTTAATCTGAGAAAAAATAAGGTTAAATTATTTTATATAAATTGTAAGTTATTTTTTTAAGTTATTTTAAAAAACTTATTGAAATAAGTTGAAAACAGTTTATGGACAGATCATAGCTTATTTTTATAAGCTCTCCCAAATACTTGCATAAGTATTTGGGTTATAAGGTAAGTCTAAATAAGTAGTAGATAAGCTCTTCCAAATAACATCCTTAGACTAGTTCATTATTTATTGACAAAGGAAGAAGCATTTAACTTTCTCAGTTTTTACTTATATGATATTTACCTTTCAGCAAAAGTCAGACGCCTATATGATATTGCAAATGTGCTATCCTCCATGAACCTAATCGAGAAGGTGATGTACTCTTCGGTTCACTTTAAATTTGCCCTTAGACTCTTGCAATAGGAGTGCTTTATTGTTTATTTTCACCATTTAAATTTGCCTCTGCAGCTTTCTGTACTCTTAACAAATTATAGTAAGCTTACTATGAGTTTACAATAAATGCAGACCCATACAACAAACACAAGAAAACCAGCATTCAGGTGGCTGGGTTTGAGAGGGAAAACATGGAGTGGATCAGTTGACTTAGCTCACAATTCAAATAACGAGTCAGGGAAAAGGATGTTTGGAAATGATATCACAAACATAAGCTTTAAAAGGAACAAAGTTGATTTGTTCATGGATGGCCCGAACTCTAAAATGCAAAGCCAACAGGAAAATGTTAGTTATGGAGCTCAGGCAGAGAAAAACAACGGAGCTCAGCCAGAGAAAAGCCACTTAAAAAAGGATGCAAAACAGACTTCAAAGAGCTATCAGTTTGGCCCTTTCGCTCCAGCTTATGTGCCCAAAGTTGGAACCTCTGAAAACAATAGTGTGAAACAGGTGCATGATTGGGACAGCCTCGCACAGATGCATCGTCCTCAGTATCAAAACAAAGGTATTTAGGTAATTCTTCTCTTCGTTACATAGTCAGATATGGAATTTTTTTTTGGGATATATTTATATTTCTGCATGAGAATAATTGTACTACATGTAAATAATTTTCCATCTATTTACATTTTCTTTTGGGAAAAAAATTCGTAGGCTCAATTGTGTTTTGTTTTTGTACCAAAAAAATGTGTTTAGTTTGAATTATGACAATGAATGTGACTTACCAAATGCGAAGTTGTAATTTTATTAGCCAACATGGAACAAAGATTACAACTTGACTAATACAGTATTTAATTTCTTCCGACAACATGTTTTCTTGTTTCTCCAAATGTCATGTAAATTTACTTGCACATTGCAAAATCACAAATCTTCATGACACCTCAACCATGCTTAACCTTCTGAAATAGAATCAAATTTATATATGTACTATATTTATAAGAAAAATCTACTTTTTATCCCTCGAAAATGGTTTGTCTAGTTTGATAAGCTCACCTTTAATTTCTCCTCCTTTGTCTAGTTTGACTTCACCAATCTTGTAAATAGCAAGGTCTATGATAGATTACGGTTGAATTAGTGAAGTTATCTAATGGAGTATTTTTGCACTGCATACATCCTCGTGAGGTGATGTAGAATAGTACAGTTAGAAGCTACTCTATTCTTTCCTAGTCCAAACGAAAACACCATTACATAACATGTTCTGTTCCATTTGGCCCCAGTTATTTATGGCAATAATTTGAGGTGATTGTTTGGTAGTTCTTTGATATTAAAAACTCAAGTTGTTAGGTGAAAAATTAGAATGATTTATATTTAACAAGTTCATTTATTAGGTGGACTAATTATAAGCCCTGTGGGAAAGAAAGGAAAAATTGAATATTTATTAGTTTGCACATTTACCTTATAGGCAACCCCATTTATAATTTTATATTAGAGGGTCTACAGGTGTGGTTTGGAGTTGGTAGATGTCCTCCATTAGAATGTGAAGAGCATTGCAAGTGATGTGTTATGAAAGGAACCTGATCCCTATGATTCTTGGATATTGGATAACCCACCATTGAGAACCTACAATAGACCTGAATACAGTCCCATTGACCAGTTGTTTTATAGACCCAAGTTATCGAAAGTTCATAATAGGAGGCTCAAAGCTAGTGCAACGAGTCCTATTGTTTTACATGATGAGTACGAAGAATGATAGATGCAGAGACTTTAGGAGCACAAAGTTGGTTACGCGAATGGGGTCCATGGTGTGTGAGAGGTATACGTTAGTTATAGTGAGTACCATTGTGGAGAAGGACATCGTGGGGGAATTATTGTAGAATGATTCTCTTCTGTTAAAGAGATGTGCTCATGGGAACAATTTAGTTGAGATTGTTCTTCCTTTATTTCCTTTATTAATAAAATCTCCTTATTTATATTTTCTGTCATTTCTGGATTCTATTATTGGTTTGACTTGTCAGATTCGTCATCAAAGAAGTACATGCCCAATCATAACATCCAAAAGTGATGCAATGGGCTATCATGTGACCTGGTTGGAAGTTGGGGGTGTAATTGGGTCATGTTGAGGGTATTTAGAACTTCAAAACAATTAAATAACATTGGGTTGGTTTGAGTTCTTTGTTTTTGGACAAACAATCCAAATCGAACCAACTTGATTTTTATCATGTTGGTTTGGTTTGGGTGATCGGATCATGTAATAAAATAATAATAAATTGTAAGAAAATGAAAAAAATTAGAAACATCTCAAATGTTTCATTGACACAATATATTTTCCATTATATAAGGAAATTTGGACCAAAAACAACAAAAATCCATCTCCATTAGCATATTCATCTCTTATTAACATAAAAAATCTAGCAACATCTTTGATTAACAATAAAAATCTAATAATCATCTCAGATTAACAGCTTAAATCCAACAACCATGGATAAACTTTGAACACACCATGCAACAACACCATGGTAGATTAGCAGATAGAAAGATCCTTGCAACTATGGAACCACTCTCGCATTAGATTGATAGATCGTAGCAACCATGGGCCGCCCTTCGCACCAAATTTGTTATAAGAGTGGAGGATGGGAAAGGGAACCAAACAACAAAAAAAAGGGGAAGGGAACAAAAGACGAGAAAAAGGTAAAAGGCTGGTTGTACCTGTGTCACACCGGTGGGGTGACGATGAGCAATGGTGGTTGGAGGGTGAACGGGGCAGCATTGATGGTGAGTGATTGGGAACAACTTAGCTCTTAGGCATGAATGTTTGTTCGAAAATCGAAATGAAATGAAATTAAAAAACGTGGTGGGTGGGTGCATTACGAATACAAGAATATTAATTTTAGGCCCATCCATTTCCTTTCTAACTTATTAAATGGATAAAACCTTCTGAAAACCACACCAAAAAAGTTAGTTGTGGTTGGAAAGCCTAAGGCCTTATAAACCCTACACTAGAATCCTATATTTCCAATGTAGGACTTAAGTTTCATACTTTGCAATAAGATCCTAACATCCCCTCACTCCCCATGATTTACCTTTTATGGATCTTATATAGAACATTGATCGATTGCAAAGTTGTCCAACAAAGATAAGATTGAAGTTTGGTGTTGTAATTAACATAATTTAATATTAGTTTTTATAGGTTCTTAGCAGTGTTGTTAATGGCGGATGGCCGAGCATGGCGGCGAGCCCAAAATTTGCCATATACATATGGTGGATGGCATGGCGGCAAATGGCAGAAGTCATGGTGAACAATATATGTATATGTGTGTGTGTATTACTAAAAAAAATAGTAGATATAATAGTAAATATAAATAAAACAGACATTTACACAAAAGTAAAGGATCCAAAACAGAAAACATTTACACAAAAACAAAGAACATTTACCAAAAGGTCCACAATAGAGTTTTGAGTTCATACATGATTAAAAGCAGAGAAATAAAACAGACTATATTAAAAAGAACATTGTAAATTAAAAAAGAAAATAGAATATTAAAAAGCATAACCAAATACCAAAAAAAAAAAAATAATTTAAAGAATTTAGAAAATAATTTTTTAAAACAAAGAAATTAAAAAAAACAGCGCAAGTAAGGCTCTCTGGAGATGGTGCTTGTCAAAGAATGGTCATCGGAGGTGACTTCGCCAATGAGCATCATCAACACTAGTCTAGAAGTTGCCAAAGTTGGTCCATAAGTTGCTGAAGAAGGTGTGTGATTGTGCGTGTTTGGGGTTTTTTTGTGACAAAAAGGACGCGTGAGGGAGAAGAGAAGCGTGCGTAACTTCTCTTCAAATTGTTTTAGGGTTTAACTCTATTTGTTGAGTTGAGTTGAGTTGGGCTTCGAAGGCCATTCCTTTTTTCCTTTTTTCTTTTAGAAAAAATGCCATTTTTTGCCATGGATGCCGTGGTCGCCACGAGCGTGCCATAGGCTGCCATTGTGAACTCGCCTCGCCACCACCATTTGATGGCGTTCTATCAAAATCCTGCCACCACCATCTGCCATGGCGCTGCCATGGCTGCTATTTGACAACACTAGTTCTTAGGCTCTTGAGAATTGTAATGTTTTTTGTCTCTTGAGCTTCTTGAATCAAATATATAATAAAGTTTATGCATAGGAGTGATTTCTCCATTTTATAATCATCATATTAGAAATAAAATTATTTTAGTTTCCTTTTTTCAAATTTTTCTAGTTTTGAGTTGGTGTAAGAGCTTTCAATCTTGGGGGTCTTGCTTTTGCATCTGAAACCTTTCTGCCTTCGTTGTGGAGAGGTTTGAGTTGTTTTCAGTGCTCCTACGGATGTAGACTCACTTGAATTGTTCATTGCATTGTTCATTTGGCATAGTTTATTGCAACTGTTCATATCATTGCAATTGTCATGGTGAGGAGAGTTTTATAAGGAAAGGTTTATGCAACCTAGAGTGGTTGAAAGAAAAGAAAAGGGCTCGGAGGCCTCTGGGTCAAAAGGAAGGGACTGTCACCTTTAGACTAGAGGATGAGGATGACATTCTTTAGTAAAAGAAGAATGTTGAGGGAACTCCTTCGATAATGCAAGGTAGTTCAACCATTTAGGCCAGAGTGGTATATAATACAAGGTCATAAGAGTGATGCCTCTTGATGGCTAGACCTAACCCAAATAAGGGGCAAAAGTAAAGTGAAAAGGGAATGATAAAGTTAACTAGAATTAAATAGACAACAAACAAAATCATGAATTGATTGAGGTGAATGTTGATGCATGTAAGCCTCTTGTGAGAGGACATATGACATTGTATGAGTGCATACTTTCTATTTGGTATAGGGCATGAGTTGTATGCTTAGTTGTTAGGTGAGTGTAATGAGGAATAACCTATGCATTAGGTGAAGGCATGGAATAAAGAATGTTGAAGGCCACCCTTAGTGGTGTGCCAAGATTGCATTCCAATAAATAAGTATAGTTGAGATAAAGAGTAAAAGGAAACTGCGTCTTCACCTAATGTGATAGGAAAGTAAAGCCCAATGTAAGTGGAAGGTAGCGATTAGACTACCTTTTGAAGGGGTCAAAGTTGATGATTTGTATATTTGTGAAAATGAGTACCAATCAATGGTAAGAGGAGTGATAGCCATGGTGATGATGAGGTTGTGAGTACGAATTCTACTTGATGTGGGGGGAAATAGTTGAGAGAAGTGTTAGAGATGAAAATGAGTATCCAACAATAGTATTAGAATAAATTAGGTAGTATAATATTTTTGAGAATGGGTATCAAGGATGCGAGGAGACCTAACTGTAGGTAAAAGATAACCCTAATCTTTTAGTGTAGGACAAAGGCAAGAGAGCTAAGAAGAGACCACTAGGCTAAGCGAGTCATCCCTGAACCTAGAGGCCCCTAGAGCACTCACCAAGACCTTTGTCTCATTGTTTTAAGTTTCCCGTTTTTTAGGATAAGTTGATGGAGGATTTCATGGAAGGAGCTCGGAGCCTTATATGAGAAGAAAGTAGTTTAGGACGTATGTACATCTTGTGGGGATTTGTTTTATGTATATCTTTCATGTATTATAGGACACCCTGATGTGCTGGGATGATGTATTTGTGCTTTAGTTTTTCGCTTGATATCTAATGTTTTTATATTTAAAGTTTCCATGTTTTAAAAATATAGACGTAGCAAGGTAATACCTCCTAGTGTGTTACACTCAACATCAAAACATAATGAGAAGGACAAATTCTTTGGAAAACAATATTAGGACAAACAAAAACTCAACTCGGTCCAACAACTTTAATTGCCTGAACCATAAGTAAATAGTCATACTCATGGAGAATCCTTAAATATTCCCTATGATCCTAACCTAGATGATTTATCCATTGCCTTGAGAAAAGAAATAGAATCTTGTGTCAAAATATCTTACATCTTAATGTGTGTCTACTAAGCAACTTTCTATGCAACACTAGAGTTTCATTTCAGCTATCAATTCTATTAGAATCCCTACATTAATACAAGAAGTATTATAGGATGAGAATTGGATTCAAGCCATGAATGAAGATATGAATGCATTGGAAAGGAATGAGACTTGGGAGATCATAAGTCAATTTTGTGAGTTGTTATGGATGAATATTGTTCTCACTGACCTTAGAATAAAGTATGAAGCTTCTATAAGACAATTTTGTGATATGTCTTTCATCAACATTGTTCACAACCAAGTTCAGCATGAAAGGACAAAGCATATAGAAATAGATTGACACTTTTTCAAAGAAAAAATTAGACAGTAGACTTATAGATATAATGTACATCGTTTCAAGACTCTAGTTGCTGATGTATTCACCAAAGGATTTCCTATAAAGTGGTTTTGACATCTTACTTACAAGCTAGGAATAATTGATATCCATTTAGTAGCTTGAGGGGGAGTGCTAACTAATCGAATTTAATATTAGTCTTTATAATTCTTAGAATTTTGAGAATTGTAAAGATTTGTCTTGAGGTTAATGAATTAAATGTAATGAAGTCTATATATAAGATTGATTTTCTCCATTTTGTAATCATCATATTAGAAATAAAATTATTTTTCAATTTCTTCCTTTTAAATTTTTCTAGTTTTAAGTTTTAGTCTGAGGACATTGTATGCGTTAAATAAGTTTAGGCTTGGGTTTATGAATAGGGCAATTCTTAAGTATAGATGTCGTTACTTTTCATCGTATTGACAAATTAGGGTAGGACAATTGGTTGCAAAATGACATTTCTATTTTCCATTTTGATATACTACCATAACAATTCTATTTATGAAAATTCAATAAATTTGATGTTTGGGTTTCTTAAGATGCAGCTTTGGGAGATCTCTTTTCTCACTTCACGGAGGCATGGAAATCTTGGTACTTTGAAGTTGTCGGGAAAAAGTCAACATAAACGTAATTTTCTTGTCCAAAGCCAATCAAATAATTGTAGATTTCTCAAAAGGAGATGATCCATTATTGTGTGATGTTCTCTATGCGCCAGTATAGGGCTGTCGCTTGCGTATTTTCTATTTGTCACATGTCTTTAAGATCAGTTGGACAGTTCTTGTAGATTATTTATTATAGTTATTATAAAGCTATATTATATTATATAAATTTATTGGTTGATCAGAGATGGTTTGAATTAGGGGTGGCAAAGTAGGATGAACTCGCTGGGTCAATCTACCTAATCCATGCTGCTTAACCTACTAACATGGTGAGTCAAAGGTGGGTTGGTCTAGTGGGTTAATAATTTGTTTAAAACTTGTATTCTAAAAGACTTATTTAGTTATTGGGTTAGAGTTTCATTAACTTTATTAAACTTAATATTGATTGGAAACTTAGAATTGATTATGGATGAATTGTTATTTTTAAGCAATTGTTTTTTTTTTTTGGGGGGGGAGGGTGTGGAGTGACGAGTTAATTCACTATTTTTTTTTTTGGTGAACTAACTTGCCAACCTAACCTTAATTGCAGTGGGTTATGTTTCCTACCTCACTTTTAATTATTGGTCAATTTGCCTTGCTTTACTTAAGGTCGGTTGAATGTTTGTAGGAGTAGCTTAGTTTTGTTGAAATAGGTTTGTCTAGTTTGTAATTCCTTGTTTGAATTTAAGGTTTTTTTTATTTAGTTTTAAAATTTTCAAACTAGTGGTTTTTGACAAATTTACTAATATAGGGTTTTATTTAATGAGTATAAATTCTACATTGGAAGTCTACAATTGCCAGAAATTGTTATAGTCATAAATTTGTATTTCTATATTACATGTGTAAAAAAAAAGAAGAAGTAATATTAACAAAATACGAGGTGAGTTTTTTGTGGGTTTCTTCAAACTTAATAAATCCTAGTAAGGATGAGGTTGGGTTTATATTTTTTGTCCCTACCTCTTATAAACTTGACCTTGATCTTGATTTGTCTTTTATGAGGATAGGGATGGGGAGTGCTAAACCCACTTCTATCTTGCCTTGTTGCCATGCCTAGAAATTTCACATTTATTTTTTTCATTTAAATGAACATTAAGTCACAAAGAGCATACTCTAAAATGTTTTTTTCTCTTCATAATAGAAAAATATAATTTTTTATATCTTGTGTAAAATTAGATTACACTACGTGTGAGGTGTATGTGGTACATGTTAAGGAATGTTATAGGTGGAAAAAATCCTCAAGAACTTTCCACCAAAAAGCATAGTGGACCCAATAATATTTACTCTCATGGAAAAAGTAGAAATTTAAAGGCATTGGCACGTGTTAAAGGTTTTGCATTTGCCTTTGATATTGCTCACATGCAACTTTGCTAGAATTAGATTGAAATACAAGTGCGTACGATGTAGTCAATACAAATAGTAGTATAAAGAATGATAAGAAAAAAAAAAGTGAAAATGCTCCAACAAATGCGAATTTTACAAAAAGAGCAAGGTGATATTATCTTGGAGAGTACAAAGATTGAGGTTGGGGCAAAGGAGCAAATTCATGACCTTATATGCTCAAATAAAATGAAATGGAGGATGTCCAAATGATGAAGGCTCAAATCAATACATCACTGCAAGTAGAGGGCTTTAATGAAAAAGGCATTGTGCTACATGAAGCTTTGACTATTAAAGCCCACTGAACATAAACTTTTTTCAATGAATATTATTTGTTAGAATAGTAATGGAATGTGTAGGAACTTTGACTGCCTTAGTCAAAGACCTCTACGAGGGCTGATTGACCATATTGGAGCAATTTTAAAACAAAATACCAAAATGAGTTTGTTTTGAAATATATTATCGGCATGGGACTATTTTGATTGTTGATCGGTCAAACTTCTCAGTTTGACTAGCGGGAATGGGTTTATGTCTGGATTTTTTATTTTTTATTTTTTAAAATTACATGTAAGCGTCTGACTGGCAAAAAAAATGCTAGTGGCAGTAGTGGAAATGACGAGATGATGCCACGTGGCATCATCTTGTCATTTCCGCTAATTGGAGTAGTGGAAATGACGAGATGATGCCACGTGGCATCATCTCGTCATTTTCGCTATTGCCACTAGCAGAAATGGTAGGATGATGCCACGTGGCATCATCCTGTGATTTTTGCTAGTAGCAGTAGTGAAAATCATAGGATGATGCCATGTGGCATCTCCCTGTGATTTTCACGTATATATAAATTCCTTTCGAGTCTCTGTTAACCTAGAAAAAAAGGTATTGTGAAAAAAATGGTAGGCCCAAATCCCTTTTGGGCATTTACTAATGCATAGATCTTGAAAAGTTATATGAAATAAAAAAAAAGCACCTCAATTCGACATTAGAACAAAAAGTTATGCCCTTTCGAAGTTTTGCATTATCTTATATTTTCCTCTTCGCTCGTACGCAAAAGTCACAAGATAATGCCACGTGGTGTCATCCTGTGATTTTTGCTATTGCCACTAGCAAAAATAACGAGATGATGACACATGGTGCAACCCCGTTATTTTTGCTATTCAGACTAGTGGAAATGGCAGGATGATGCCACGTGGCATTATCTCGTCATTTCTGCGTTGCGCCACGTCTTGTCATCGTGTTATTTTTGCTAGTTGGTGTTGCGAGTTATTTTTCACATTGGACACTTACGTGTACTTTTAAAAAATAAAAAATAAAAAATGCTGACATGGATCCATTCCTGCTATTTAGACTGATAAGTTTGATCAGTCAACGGTCAAACATAGATCCATGTCGGTAATATGTTTTGAAAGAGCCCCATTTTGGTATTTTGTTTTTCAAATTGCACCAGATTGGTCAATAAGTCCCTTTAAGAGTTTGATTTCATCTTCCTTGTTGAAAAGCATACAAGGTTGGAAACAGCCAAGGAATTTAGTCAAAAGATTAGTTTTGGTAAATATGTGAGTGCTCACTCTTAAGACTAGGCAGGAGGCATTTGGTGTTTTTGGTGACCGGAAGTGTGTGATATGCATCTTATCAACCAATCCACTTAGACCTTGCCTTGAAATGTCATGTTTTAAAGGAATGAACCTTGGACTTCAATGACATGACATGAAAAATTGCTAGTGCCTCTTAAACACCAACTATGCCAAGAACTTGAAAACATTACCCAAATCATAAATAGGCCTTGGACAGTCTTAGGAGACTTATCCATTTTTCTTTTAACCATGAATTCTTGTTGTCTTTTAATGTAGTTACAAAGGCATTCCTTTTACATGGTAGAGGGGAAATTTATTTGAAAGACTAGATATGACCTTCATCAAGCACTAGTGGAGCTTACGATTTTAGTATGCAATCTTCTCTCATTTAGCACCATTCTCCTTTGATCATAGGCCTTTATTGTTAATGTTTAATTCTTTTATAGGCAAAATAAGTCATGAAGACCTTTTAGATTTGTAGCTTGGCTTACCTATAATGATTTTGCTCATTTTGTCAAGAGGAATGCTAGCAACACTCTCTCTAATACTCCTTTTATAACACTATTATTAATTGAAATTTATTGAAAATCACAAATTTTGATGGGTTTCATTTCTTATTTAATGAGTTTTTCTCTTAATTTAAAAGTGAAACTTACCAAAATTTGTAATTTATAATAAATTCTAGCCAATATTAGATGGTGTTAGAAAAGAGTATTAGAGAATGCTGCTAGCATTCCTCTTTTGTCAAACATCATTGGTCCTATCTAATTTGTGGATATCTTGGTGGACTTTAAAAATAATTTGAGCTTGGAATAAGGAGTTGTTTGGTTGTATTTTCTATAAGAAGAAAATTTTATTAAGAAGATTGGAAGGCATGAACAAAAGCTTGATGGCTTAGCATAATCTTTTCTTTATACATTTTCAGAGTTAACTATGGTCTAATTTAGAGTAGATTCTAATTTGAGACAAACTCCTTTAGTACTAAAATCAAGATGTCAATGGCTAAAATTTGTTGATATGAATTCTAAGTATTTTCATTGCACTACAATAGTTAAAAGACGAAAAAACATTTTTGAAAGCATCCAAGATGAAGATGGAGCTTGGATAAATGACTAACAAATTACAAAGCCAATGGTCATAAACATTTTTAAAAACCTTTTCATGGATGAAGGTATGTGCATACTATATTTGAAAGAAATGTTTCCCATGCCTCCTTAGATGTTGTCGCTAAGGGATATGGCCAAAGATTTTTTGATCATGAATAAAAAGGTACTTTTTTCTATGTAAAGCTTCAAAACACTTAGAGAACCCGGGTTCAACTTTTTTCTTACCATCGTTAGTGGCATGTGGTTGGACCATCATATTCATTTTCATCAAAAGCACATCCTAGATGACCAACTGTGGGCAGAGCTAAATGGAACTCTTAATAACTTTATTCCTAAAATGGACAATACTTACTCAACTTAAGCACTTTAAAACCTTATCCACAATTATCCTCAAAATTTAAATGAGAAACTACAAAGGGATTGTTGCTTGTCATGTGCTATAAAGGCACATTTAAACTTTTACATCAAAGGGGAGGGGAAATGATGACCGTTAAACTTGACCTTGAAAAGGCTTATGATAAATTGAACTAAGATTTTGTTAGAAATATCATGCAAGAGATTAGTTTGCCTTAAAACTTTATGCAGTTGGTGTTGTATTGTATATCTACACCCATGATGTGTATTACATGGAATAGGGAGGCTTTGCAAAATTCAAACCTATTAAGGGAACTTGATAAGGAGATCCTTTGTCCCCTTATCTATTTGTTCTCTGCCTCGAGAGATTATCTAAACTTATTAAATTATTAGTTGTGTTGTGATACTGGAAACTTATTCATTTTCTAAAAGGAGCTTTAAACTTTCACACCTTGCCTTTGCAAATGACATAATTCTTTTTGAAAAGACCAACATGGACTAAGCTCATGTTATTCAAGATCATGCATCAACCATTTTTGCTCTAACTTTGGTTAAACAATTAGCAAGGAGTATTTCTTTAAAATATGTAAATTTGCATGTAAGGGAGTGGATTGGCATTGAGATTGGATTTGGTAGATCTGAAAGTAGATTTTTTCTTTAAGGGGGGGACCATACTGGCATGAAAAATATTCATATTGTGGCATGAGACACTAAGCTAGCCGAAAACGACAAGTGGACTGCGAATAAGATTAGTACGAAAAGTTGATGATTTTTTTTATGAAGTTAACATGGGAGCTGTGTGTGCAAGGACAAATTGCATTTGTGGATGAAAGTTGTATGTAGAAAATATAAGTATGGTGACGAGGTACTTGTGATAAAAGTCTCACCCCATGCCTTAAATTGTTGGGAAGACATTCGATCTTTCTGGGAGTAGTTTAATAAATGAATCTTGCAGCAGTTAGGAAATGGTCACATTATTACACTATAGATTGGTTATTGGGTGCTTAATATAAGGGCCTTTGTAATCAACACCTTAAGATTGTTATAGGACCATGAAATGAAAATGAAAGTAATTGATGTGGTATTGGAGTATAGGTTATGGAATTTAAACTACCTCAATGAATCATTGCCCCTTCATTTTGTCAAAAAAATTGTAGCCATGGTACCCCTTACATGTGTGAATATGAATGACATTATTATTTCGAGGCACTTAGCAAATGGTGCATTCTCCTTGGCCTTTGCATATGATAAGGTTAAGGATTTTGTTTATACTCAGGTGAATACTTTTTTTGAGAAATTTTGGAGATGGCTTAGCCTTGAAAGGACTAGTATTTTTTTTTTTTAATGGAAGGTAGCTCATAATGCGCTCATAAATAAGTTATGTGTAAAATGTGGAATCTTGACAAATGTTGATTATGCTATATGCCAAAGTGAGGAAGAAACCACATTACATATCTTAAGGGATTGCCTTGTGCGAGGAATATGTAGAATTTAATCTTCTAATATCATATTAATAATGTTTTTAGGAATTAAAATTTCAATACTTGGCTAAACTATAACCCAAATGCGAAGGGTCTAGTAGCAGATGTTTGACACCTTACATTTGCTTTGTAGCACGTTGTGGTGTTACATTGACCAAACCAACTCAAAAAATATGATGAAATGATTTGCAAAAAACATTTTGTTAAGAATTGGCAAAACACATTTTTTTGTTAGTGAAAATGTTTAGAATTTGTAATACTTTAAAAGAATTACTCCTCCAGGTCCACGTCCTTAATATAAGGCATTGTCTAGAAGGTACTAATGGTCCTTTTTATAAGGCATTTTACAATTCTATGAAGTATTTAACATTTTTTTTTCATTATTTGTCCTTATTAAAGACTTTAAGTATCTGTGCTTTTATTTGATAACGGTGCATAACGCTTTCAGGCTTTAATGTCTTCATATCAACTACAACAAGTAATGATGATTAATGAAGGTAAAATTGTTGCATTATAATATTTTTTAAAACCAATAAAACCAACTAATTTAATTATTTTTATTAGTTTGTGTAATTCTGTTACAAGTGCCTTGTATTAGGGACTAGAGGGAGTAAATCATAATAGGTGTAAACATGCCACATGACATAAATAATAGTGCATAAAAGAAACATAGTCATCTACCCAAAAAACTTACTTGAATAATCAATGATAAGCAAAAGGTGCAAATATAATTTAAAAGACTAGGAATCTTAAGATTGAATCCCAAAGCAAAAGTTGTATGCATATTACTATAGTGAAATATCAAAAGCATACACCTAGTGATATGTATATATCGAAAGAAGACTTAACTCTCCTAAGTTGGACATTTATCTACATAAAGTCTACAAATCAGGGTTTTTGAAGCATCTATCTTTGATCTAGTTAAACACGTCATGCGTCGAACCATGAATCCAATCCTTTGAGTGTCGATGTGTAAGTTGTGGTGTGTTGTTTGTTCATCAAACGAAGAATGTTGCTAGGCAAAATATATGCATGTAGAAATGGTGATAATCCAAACACAAGTACTTTCTAGGTTTTAGGTAAATTAACTAAAACTTAGACGCTGGCTAGCGTGGTACACTTAAGTATATCTCCCACTGTGGTACAGCCTTTTAAGATCGATAGATCAAGTTGGAAAATCTAAATAGTGGAGATTCCAATACGATAACTGGTAGCAAAAGGTTTTTTACACTTATTTTAAAAAAAAATTAAATTCCATGTTGTGCGTAGACTACGTGAGTGTCTTGACAACATTGTCACTTTTTTTTCACCCTTTTTCGACCTTGTGTACTTTGAAGGTCTCATCCCTCGGATTTTCGCCAGATTTTGTTCTATCCATTTGATTTTCATGGTCGACTCCATTGGAGAACTAATCTCTTGCCGTTCCCGCAGCTTATGTTCTACATTTTCTTTTTATTTCGTCACGTTGAACTTGATTTTCATGGTAACCATGCTTGTCGAGTTTGTTGTCTGCTTGTCGGAGTTCGCCGACGACGAAGAAGGCCGCTTCCTTTGGAATTGTAACCACGCTTTCCACTCTAATTGCGTCGATACCTGGTTCTGCTCTCATTCTAACTCTCCACTTTGCTGAACCCCGGTTCACTAACATGCCGCACCAGTTCAACCTCCTCGAACTGCATCCTCTGAGATTGAACCAGGTCTGATAGGTTTCTCTTCTTTTCTTGCACCAATTAGGTGTCCGAGGAAGCCGTTGGAACTGATAGGCATAATAGTGGAATCGGAGTCGGGTCATGGACCTAGGATATCACGGGTCGAGAATTGAGAGCGTTTGAGTAATGTGTGTTGGATTCACAAACATGCTTGTATTGTCATGTATTTAGACTTTTGTAGGTAAGTTTTTTTAATGTAATATTTGGAGTTGGGTCTTGTAAATTTTGAAAACCATTTTAACATATTTGAAAACATTTGTTAATGAAAAACATATTTGAAATTATGTTTGACATATTTGTGCAGGTGTGAATCTCTACAGAGAAGAGACAAAGGTAAGATCGAGGAAGGAGGCAATGGAAACACACTCAACAGTAAGAGTGATGAATAAGTGCTTAATTATTGTTGTTTGTTTTGTATATTAAAACATTTAAATAATCGTTAGTCGATGTTGTTGGTAGGGAATGGAGGAGATAATGTTAGATGCAGAATACAATGAAGAAATTTGTTATGATGACGATGGAGATCCTAATGACGATATATATGCTTACACGGATGGAGATGCTAATGAGGATGAATATGCAAATGTGAATGATGATTGGGAGGAAGATGTAAATGTTGGAGATAGCTTTTTAGAAGATGGTATAACCATAAATGGCATGGTTGATATCTTAGACATTGACATGGAAAATTTAATTGTTGATGAGGTGAAAAGGTTAGATTTTGTTGATCTTGAAGTTGTGTACCTATTTTACTATTGGTATGCAAGAATTAAAGGTTTCTCTGTTCGCAAGAGCTGTATTGTTAGGAACTGGAAGGGGGAAACACTATAACAACAATTTCTTTGCTCTCAGGGTAGGTTATAGAGAAGATAGAGGTGTGGATGTCATGCGATGTTTCGTGTTCATGTGAACATAGACACAGGGTGATGGTATGTGACAATATTTAATTTTGAACACAACCATGATTTGTTGGAGGAAAGGTATTCCGCTTTACTACCAGCACATAGGAAAATAACAGCAACTGATATCATGCAAATTGAAAATTTTAGAAAGGTTGGCGTTAGACCTCCATATATATATATGTTGCATTTGCTAATAATTTAAGGGGCTATCATAAGGTAGGATTTGTGAGAAAAGATATTTACAATCAAGTGGGAAGACAAAGATGGGAACAATCATATGATGTTAATGGTGCATTGAATTATTTTCGCGCTTTGTGTGCGAAAGATCCATTGATGTTTGTTGCATACACCATCGATGATGATATGAGGCTCCAACATTTATTTTGGTGCGATGGGGAAAGTTGAATGAATTATGAGGTTTTTGGAGATGTGTTAGCATTTGATGCGACATACAAGAAGAATAAGTACCATTTTCCCTTTGTGGTTTTGTCAAGTGTTAATCATCATAATCAAACCATAGTTTTTGCTACTGCTCTTGTTTCTAATGAGACTGAAGAAACATATGTTTGGTTGTTAGAACAATTTTTGCAGGCAATGAAAGGAAAAGCCCCTTGTTCAATTATAACTGATGGTGATGTTGCGATGAAGAATGCGATTAGAAAAGTCTTACCTAATGTGCACCATAGATTATGTGCTTGGCATTTGCTTCGCAACACAATGAGTAATGTTGGGATTCCTGCATTTATGCCATACTTGAAAAGATGTATGTTGGATGACTTTGATGTGTGTGAATTTGAAGAAAAGTGGAATGAGATGGTCGTAAAATTTGGTTTAGAGGATAACAATTGGATAAAGGAATTGTATGAAAGAAGGAAAATGTGGTCAACAACGCATATTCGTGGCAATTTTTTTGCGGGTATACGAACGACATCACGTTGTGAAGCTTTCCATAGCCATGTTGGTAAATATGTTCATTCCAAGATAAATTTGAAAGATTTTGTAGAGCAATTTTAGAGGTGCCTTACTTATTTTCGCTTTAGGGAGTTGAAGCAAATTTTCATTCTGATTATAGGGAAGTAGTAGTTGTAAACAAGTTACCGTTCTCTTGAGAGGTCAGCATCAAAACACATGACGAAGGAGTTGTTTTTTCTTTTTCAATTTTTTCTTACGAAATGAAAGGTTATGAAAAATTCATAAAACACTTATATTCGAAAAAAAAACTAAAAAAGTTTACCTTTTAATAATAGTCCCGCACCCGTACAACATAGTTATTTTAATTTGCATGTATATAACATTCAATTTAACTATTCTGTAAAATTAAATAGATAAATCAAATAACATATAATATACATTAAGCCCACACAGTCATTTTTTTTTAATAATTTATTATAGAGTATTCGAGAAATAAGCAACGATCAAGCCTATTCAAATCAATAAATTCCTTAGACAGCGCATATTCTTTGGTTTTTCTTTTTTTAAAAAAGAAATGAGGTGTGGTCATAGGGAACAATTGGGGTAGTCAATTGATTTTTTTGGGCACAAATGTACCACATTATTTTGACTTTTTCATCTTTTTTTTTCTTCCAAATTTCAACATTTTCATCAGTGGTATTTCATCCATATACCATTTTATTTTACAATAATTACATAAGCCAGTACATGTCTTTTCCTTCTCTACGGTGAAAAAATGGAAATAAAAAAAAATAAGGCCAATAAAAAAAAAAACCTACCCACACAACTCTACATTCATCGCATCGGCCAGTAAACTATGCCACACATTCGCGTCACCAAAATGATATTACACCACTATACATTACACCACAACGAAGTCCATCGATGAACCATTTTAAGAGCAAACATCCCATAACATACTACCTTTCCCAACCAAATGACTCGTTCCTATCTGTGAACTATTGAGGGATCATAATGGGGACCAAACAGCTAAATGGAGTACAGAACTCTGCTACTGCCAACTCCAATCTTCGAATGTGGAGTGTTGAACAGCCATGCTCATTGGAACACAACATGCGGAAAATGTCGAACGAGTTGGGGGAGGTGACCATGAAAATCAAGTTCAATGGGAACGAAAAAAAATAAAATTCCTCTAGTGGAGTTGACCATGAAAATCAAATGGGTAGAACAAAATCTAGGGGAAATCTAGGGATGAGAACGTCAAAGTACACAGAGTCAAAAAAAGGTGCAAAAAAAGTGACAATGTTGTCAGGACACCCACATGGTCTACGCGTAGCGTGGAATTTAATTTTTTTTAAAAATAAGTGTAAAAAACCTTTTGCTACTGGTTATCGTATTGGAATCTCCACCGTTTAGATTTGCCAACTTGATCTATCAGTCTTAAAAGGTTGTACCACGGTGGGGGATATACTTAAGTGTACCACGCTACCTAGTGTCCTAAAACTTAACCACAAAATAACAATAAATTCACTTAACTTTTTATATTCTTATTATTTTTACTTGATTAGTGATGTAAATAAGTTTTCTCATCATGAAAAAGGTTTCATCAAAGTAAGTTAGGATGGAACTTTCTCATTGTCATCTTAGATTGTTGCGACAGGAGGAATCATTAGAAATCATCATGGTGCATTGGTAATTACTTTTGCTTGTGCACTAGAATAATGCTTTATTGTCAAAGCAGAGCTATGGGCCATATATCAAGGAGTCTACATGGCACTAACTAGAGGTTACAAAAACTTAGGAATCTAGTGCAATTCTCAATTAGCTATTCACTTAACCACAGTGGAATGCCATATTTATCACCCTTGCCATTCGTTAGTGTTCTAAATCAAGAGCCTTCTTGGGACAACAATTTCCTTCACATGCAATTGTGTTTATAATGAGGTGAACTCTGCAAGTGACGCCTTACCTAAATATGGGCTTATGGTGGATATAGGTTTAAAGATTTTTGAGTTTCCTTGATTTTCTTTTCATCCTGTGTTTACTGATGCTTTAGCTACAATTTACTTGCGCTAGTTGTTTCTTGTTTTTTGGTTGTTAGGCCTTGTAATCAACCAAAAAGTTTACAAGATTTTATACGAAAATTATATCAATAATATATATATATATATATATATATATAATGATTGTTTGATAATAATTTATTTTAAAACTATTTTAAAAGGTTAAATGATTTTCTTTAAAATAAGTGTAACAACATGTACCTAGTCTTGTAGATTATTTCAAAGCTCAAATCATTTTATTACAAAGTTTGAGTTTGTACGATGGTATGTGGATCCTATTGCACAAGTGTCAACTTTCCTTAGTTTCAAGACACCTTTCTTTAGTTTGAATGAAATTTGGATATGTACGTATGTATTGATTTGATTTTGAATTGATTTTAAAGTAAAAATTATTTGATTTAATTATAAAAATTGTGTTTTAATTCAATCGGTTTGAAAATAATATTAAATTTAAATTAATTTACTATCATCTTTTATAATTTGAATTGGATTGATTATTTTGGCTTTTATTATAATTTTTTAGGGATAGCGATAAAGAATCAACCAATTAACTTAATTCTTTATGTTACTTTGGAGGGTTAATGATTAAAGCTTATACTAAGAGACTGAAGCAAACTTTATAAAGCCTAATAATGGAGATAAAAGATAAAAAGAGGACTAATGTGGATTAGAAGCTATGCTAAAATGGGCTACTTTCATACAACTTTATGAAGGTGCTTTAAGCCTAAATTAAGAAGAAATTGAAAAATCTAATTCTCATGACCAAGAAACATTTATAGACTGTAATTGTTTCATTTAGTGGACTATTATTATTAGATTGATTCAATAATATTTTCTCTGTCCTATAATAAGTGTTGCGTTAAAAGAAAAAATAAGTATTATTTTAACTTTTCAATGTAATATTAATTATTTTTTCCATTTATATCCCGAATAATATTCTTTAGAATACGATTATTGTATTGCATCGTTTTCAAGAAAGAAGATTAAATAAGGTTAATTTTGTAAAATTGCTATGCTCTTTCATCTATTTATTAGCTTTTCTTGATCTATATAAAAAAAACTTAGAATGATACCTTTTATGAGATGAAGGGAGTAATTAGTTCTAATTTTTGCTATTTTATTTTCAATTATTTATTAGTAATTTTGAGCTGAATTTTTTGATGACCTTTTTGTATTTTTTTTTTTGCTTTATTAATACTTCCTAGTAAGACTCCAAGTCACTGTCATTATAACTGGGATATTTTCCTATGTCCTTGTTGAATTCTAACAATAAATGTAACACGCATCTATCAACACTTTGGTAATTGCAAGATAGTTAAGTCTTTTTATTTTTCAAGAAGTTACAACTCCTAGTAACCTAATTTGCTTATAAATAAGAGTTTAATGGTTATGCACTGTTAGTGTAACAAGTTTTACATTGTCATTCAATCAGAAATCACCATTAATATGACTTTTAAAGTATTTATTATAAAAGTTAACAAACTTACAATAAATGGTGGTTTGTGATTGGATGACAGTTTAAAACTACTTTACACTATCAGTGCATGACCATTAAACTCTATAAGTAATGTCTGAATGAACTTCAAAATCAGAATATGGAAGATTAATAAAATTTGAATATTTTTCTATCATCGAAACATTTATTTTTGGATTAAGAACTTTAAAATGGTTCTAAGTCGCGATTAGGTACACATTTCTCTTGTAACTTATGCTCAAATTCCTTGTTTCTTTTACTTAGTGTTCAAGACAATCATAAGTGTTCTCCTATCATTGAGTAATATTTTAGTTTTTGATTAACAAACAAATAAAATTTTATTAAATAGAACAAGAATATAGTCTTCAATTAGTACATGAATTTCTTTAATAGTTGATTTTTCATTTAAAGGATAATACTTATTTAATAAATAATCAAATACAATATATATATATATATATATATATAAAGAGAGAGAGAGAGAGGGAGAGAAAGAGGTTAAATTATATTTTTGGTCCCTCGATTTTCAAAATCGATACAATGATGCCTTTTTTGTCCAATTGAAGTTGATGCCATTAGGGTTTATGATCGCTAAAAAACCATCGCTAATTAATGGTTGTTTTTAACCACCACTATTTAAATTTTAATTAATAAAACTTTAAAAATTTATTACAAATTATAAAATTATTAAAAAATATAATTTTAAAATAGTGGCAGTTTCAAACTGCCATTATGATAATTTTTTTAAATTTCAAAAAATTATAGTTATCAATGAAAAAATTATTAAAAAAATTAAACATTTAGTATTAAAAATGCAATAAATTAAAATTAAAATTTTTTATATAATAAAAAAAATTATATAATATAAAACATATTATTACAAAACTTATTAATAAAATATAACAATGAAATAAATTATTAATAATTTTTAAGTTTTTTAATAATTTATTGCATTATTACATTTTACCAATAACTTTTAACTTTAATATATTTATTGCATTATTAATATTAATATTTTAAATTTTATATTGTCATATTATGTTATATTTATTATTTTATTAAATTATATTTTTAATATAAGTTTTTTACAATTAATTTTTTTTGAAATTATAATTTTTGATTAAATTATAGTCTTGATTAAAGTATAATTTTTCTAAATTCAAAATTAATTTTTTTATTATAATTCTTATTAAATTATAATTTTTTTAATTTTAAAAAATTATCATAGTTGCGATTTCAAATGACACCATTTAAAATTATAATTTTTTAAATTATTTTATAACTTTTATATTTTTTTAAAAAATCGCCACTAATTAGCAACAGAACTACATTAGTTTTAATTTGACGAAAAGGGAAATATTGCATCGATTTTGAAAATTGAGGGACCAAAAATATAAATTAACCTATATATATATATATATATATATATATATATATATATATATATATATATATATAGGGGTAGGATCTGTTGACACCAAGTGTATGAGTTAGTCAAATTACACCTTTAATAACTTTTTGTATAATGCAAATTTAACCAATCCAACCGTTGAATTTGATGTTCTTATTAATTAGATTAAGTATACAAAATTTCATACAATTCTAAAATTATTTAATAGTTCATTAAATCACTTTATTTTAACGTATAATATGATATTAAAATATATGTAAATATTCAATATTAGATAACATATTTAGAAAGTCCAAATGATGTGAAATTTGATATACATAATCATAAAGATAATATCATCAAATTCAACGGTTGGATTGGTTAAATTTGTGTTATACAAAAAGTTATTGAAGGTGTAATTTGACTAACTCTTACACTTGCTGTCAACGGATCCTGCCCCATATATATATATATATATATATAGAGAGAGAGAGAGAGAGAGAGAGAGAGAGAGAGAGAGATAGTTTTCTCAAAATATCAATTCAAACTTAGATTAGAGTTGATACAGTTGCTTCTGAACTAAATAAAATTATTTTGATTTGAAAAGATCAAGTTCAAGTCAGCCTAAATTCTAAAAACGCAACAGACAGTGATAATGAGAAGCAAAGAATGAAGGATACTGCACATAATGTTTTATACTGGTTCACGCTTTAACTTGGGCTACATGCAATCCTTATAACTTATAGGATTTCCATTAGAGTACTAACACCAGTTACAACCTTACACAGTATTCTTCTAAAGCCTTTGCATGCTGCACACCAGCAGTATTATCACCTCTGTAGGTCTGCAATGAGTATTCTCACTTCTCTAGGCTGGTATTATCATTTATGTAGGTTTGCTCTAAGTGGTCCCACCTCTTTAGGTCTGCACTTGAGTATTCTCACCTTCTAGGCTAGTATTCTCACCTTTTAAGGTTTACTCCAAGTATTCTCACTTCTATATGCCAATATTCTCACCTCTGTTGGATTACTCAACCCAAGTATTCTTTCACAAGCCTCTCCAGGCTTCAACCCATAATAACCTTACTGCTAACACACACAACTAACTCAGTTGTGCTTACAACACATTTTAGAAGCACCAATCCCCTGACTAATCTTTTGAGTTCTGTCACAAGTTCTATTTAGACAGACTCTAATACTCACCTTTTCAACAATCAACACATGGAATTTACAAGAGAAGAGACTTATATACATTCTTTGAGACTGACACAAAGACTAAAGTGTTTTGGCTAAGGATGACTTTTTTATTAGAAGCTAAATTCTCTCTCAAATTTTGAACTTTACCCTTTTTGACTATTTTCCTTCTTTGTAATGAGCTCTTTTGAATAAGGTCCTTATATAGGCTTTAAAGTAGCCATTTATTGCTACTAGAGAGAATTCAAACTTAGTTAAACATTGTATGTGCTCTTTCATACATTTGTTCTTTACTGCCATCTCTATATGTTTTGTAGCTTCTAAAGTCCAATTCAATTGATTTATAGTTTCTTCTTTTGAGGATAGTTAGCACAAATTCAAATTTAAATTTCTGATAATTGGTGTTGGCTAGCTCTCTAGTGATTTATTCCTTGACAACTTTTGATTCTTGTCAAGAATGATGCTTCTGAAGACTAGGTTCTACAGAATACTTCTCAAACTTGCTTTTGGTAACTACAATGCTTGTGCTTTAGTCTTCTTTGCTTTTGTTTGCTTTGTTTTCATCATAACTTGATGATTTATGCAGGTTTTTGCTTCTAAACACTTGTTAATCTGATTCTGAGCATGCATTCTGCTTTTGTTGTAGCTTCTGAACAATGCATATATCAGTATCCCATTCTTTGTTCAGACTTGCATCTTCTGATGAATCTTTTAGTCATGTGTAGCTTTTAATCATACTATCCCTTGGCCTGATTCATCTTCTGAACATGTTTCTAATCATATACAACTTTCGATCTTACTTTATTTTGATCTTTTGACAACATGGTCAGCCATGTATACTACTAATTAACTTTCCTTTTGGTAGAGATGCTTTTGATGGGAAGATCCTATTTTTGGAGGTCGGCATACTTTAGGCCGATGCTTCTTGAGGTTGTCTTATAATTCTTAATCAACTCTGCTCTATAGATCACATCTCAAAACAAACCATTAGTAATCTTAAGTCTATAAGACTTAGAATTTGCATTCTAGTAATTTGTTATCTTTGAAACTTCATCATATAAGGGATTTGACTTCAACATGCACATACAAAACTAGAAGCCATAACATAAAATTAACAGCCTATATGAGCCCTTTCTATCTAAGCCGTAGGGTAATGCTCATTTATAGAAATACAACCCATATGGGAACATCCTTTTCTGTCTTGTTTTTGCTCTTCAGGACGTGTATATAGTATTGTCTACTCGTCACATCTCGCCTTCGAATGCTGGCACCTCTTGTTCCCCTTTAAAATCTAATTAGGGGTCCATTCCATTGCCTCCCACTTTTACGCTATTGCTATCCAATCTTGGTATGACGAGAGTCGTGTGTCCTGCATCTTTATGATGAAAATGCATAATCATGCTATTTCACACCCCCATCTTATTGCGCCATTATTCGGTTGCCCTTCACAGTCCCATAGTTCCTATTTCTCCCTACTCCTTAAGCTAAGGTAGCCTTTTATCTCCCACTTCTCTTACTTCCCCTACCCATCTACCAAGCATCGTCTTGTGTAAGTATACTGTGCGCCCAGCCACACACTTAAACTGCTATAAGGTTTGCCAATCCTTTTCCTTACCTACCCCCCACTTACTACAACTATAATTGTTTTGTGTCACCTGATACCAAGGCAGGCCTTGGGGATCATCTTCCATCTTGATACGTGATAATTAAAGTTGCCTTTAGTGTTATTCCATTGCCAAGAATGAATATTGATTTTTTTTAATTATTTGTTCTATATCTCTTTTGTTCTCTAAGAATATTAAAGAATTACAGGTTAACCTTATAGACCATGCCACCACGAACCCCAATGATAGCCAACACCTTTTGTTTTGTTCATTACAGTTTATCAATCCCCCATTATGCAACACTGAACTAATACCTTACCAGCTCAAGATTTCTTGCCAAACATTAAAGGAGACTTTACATTCAAAGAACAAATGTTTTGTGCTCTCATCTTTCCTTCCACAGTCCTTATAATTCCTTTCATTATGGTCAATTATATTTTTGTGAGCTAGATTCTAGAGGGTAGGCACTCTGTCCAAGGCTAGCTTCCAAACTGAATATTACACCTTTGAGGGTATAGTTTTCACCTACATCTTTTGAAGTATTCCCTCGAATCTTCCTTTTGCTTAGATATAATCACTTGGTATGTCGATTTGACAGAATAATCACCTGATTTATCTGATTTATTTGCTTTCCACACCCACCTGTCCTCCTCCCCTTTTACCACAGCTTTCCCTCGTACAACATCCTCTAACTCTGACAATAACTCATATTCCCATTGAAACAAAATTCTTCTCCAACTTCATTTCCTAGACCCATATTACGTCCTTCCATTCCCTTTGATTAGCCACCCTTACCTGCTTTTCTTCAGCAATACTATATAAGTGCTTGAATTTCTCACATAATTTGTCTTCTCCCACCTAAGGATCCTGCCAGAATAATGTATCCTTTCCCTCACCCATCTTCCTACAGATTGTGCCTATGAGCCAATTTCGTTATAAGGTATGGTCCTTCTCTAAGGAATTAATGTCTACCTACCACTTAGAACATCACCTACCCATTTTTCCCATCCTCCACCTTCCTTACTGTACTTGGACTGGAGTACCTTATACCGTAAGGATTTTTGCTCACTTTTCATATGCCACCACCATTTCCCTAATAATGCCAAGTTAAACACCTTAGGATTCTTTATCCGAGTCCACCCTCCTCCCTCTCCAAACATACCTTTTCCTATGCCACCCAATGCACTTTATTCTCCTCCTTTCCCCACCCCATACAAATTTCTTAAAACTAGATTCAAGTACAAAAATGATATCTTTTGGAGCCTTGAAGAACATTCTATTTTTCACCACCTCTACCACAAGTTGCCATGTATACTTCTTTCATGGATTTGCCCTTATTAGCAATCCTAGATATTTGAAAGGTAAAGAGCCTACTTTACAATTCAAGATTTTTGGTGCCTCTTCTAGCCACGACTCTTCAACCTTTACCTTTACTAGTTAGCTTTTATGGAAGTTTATCTTTAAGCCATAAATTAGCTCAAAAATTTGCAAAATAGATTTAACTACCAACATTGTCTTCCAACTTTTGTTCTCAATTAACAATGTGTCATCTGCAAATTGGAGATGTGATATGTATGGGCCTTTCTCACCTACTCAATATCTGTTGAAGAGCCCAAATGCAATTACCTCTTCCATCATTGTGTTGACGCCTTGTGTTGTAATAAGGAATAGGAATAGAGATAGAGGGTCCCTTTATTGAAGGCTTCTTCCCATGTTAAATTCTTTTGTTGAGCTTCCATTAACTAAAGCAAAGACTCTAGCAGTAGCTAGACATTCCCAAATCCACTCTCTTTATTTTGGATCAAACCCATTTGTCCTATCATATATATAAGTATTGCTAACTCACTAAATCATATGTCTTTTCACAGTTTACCTTAAAACAAATCAACTCTCTTCCACTCCTTATTGCATCCTCCACTACCTCATTTGCTATAAGTACTCCATCCAGAATCTGTCTCCCTTCTATAAATGTTGTTTGGTTCTATGAGATTATTGTAGATATCACTTTCCTTAACCTATTGGCTAAAATTTTTGATAGCACCTTGTACATATAGCCAATAAGTGATATGGGCCTATACTCCCCTATCTTTTGTGGATTGTCCTTTTTCGGTTTGAGGACTATAAAAGAGCTAGTCAACCTCTTTACCAATGTCCCATTTATGTGGAACTCCTCCAGAAACTCAACAAAATCATTCTTTATCGTCTCCCAAAATTCTTTGAGGAAATTGAAGTTGATACCATTTGGCCCAGGGATCATATCACTTTCACAACCCCATACTACTTCTTTTATCTTCTCCTTTGTGAATGGTACACATGTACCAATATGTAGGATCTGGATATTTTCTAGCTTTGGCTTGTTCCTTTCCTTGCTTATGAAGTGTTGCTGAAAATGTTTCTTTATTTTTGCTTTCAATAACATTACCTTTTTCACATTTTCACCATCAAATTTTAAACACAGTATTTATTTCTCCTTCTCCTCTGCAACAAGCTTGATGAAAATCTCTTGACTTTGCATCGCCTTCTCTCAACCATCTAACTTTGATTTTTGCCATATGATGTTGCATCTCGCCCCTATGAATTTTTTTAACTTTCACAACATCCCTCCTTTTTTCCACTTCATTCTCTAGTCAAGCCCTCCACTTCTCCTTTAATGTCCTGTTGTTGCAGGCTATCTTTTACCTCTTCAATCTTTTTATCAAGGTCCTCAAACTGCTCTTTATTCTACTCCTTTAGTTTGTTTTTAATAATCTTAGCTTTTTGTTTCAATACATATGATTTCCTCCCTTCAACTTGCAATTCTCGTCAAGTCTTTTTTTTTTTTAAGAAAATCCTCATACTTTGTATGCTCCTTCCAACATTTAGGAGCCAAAATAGCTTTGGGGCCCAATTGACCTCCTTTTCCTTTAGAATGATTAGGCAGTGGTCTAATATGCCTCTTTGAAACCCCCCACTAAGATAAGTTGCTCCAGGAATTTAACCATTCTTTACTCATTAAGAATCTATCTAGTCTGCTCATTGTTATTCTATTTGCCTTATACCATGTGTATTTCCTCCCAATAAGTGGAAAATTATTAGTCCCAGATCTTGAATAAAATAATTAAACACCTTTATTTCTTCTTATCTGTTATTAATCTCCATTCCCCTCCTTTCATGCCTATCTTTGATGGAGTTATAGTCCTTTACCATGCAGTATCTCCCACCATATTGCTAATCTCCCTCTAACACTCCTTTTTTACCTATTAGGTCACATGGAGCATAGACATTTAACACTGTTATTTTACCATTATCATTTTGCCACCACTTCTTCACCCCCAAAAGTTATGTCCTTCAAAAGTAAAAGACATAGAGAAATTCCTCTTACTCCACATTATAATGAACCCCTTGAGCTCCTGTAGATGGTTTGTATACCCAATCCACATCGTCTCCCTCCCACAAAATCTCACACAACTTGTTATCCACCTCTTCTATCTTTGTTTCCTTTAAACACATTATGACAAACTCATTTTCTTTTATCAATTTTTTCACCTCACTTTTTTTCACCCTTCCACCTAATCCTCCTAATATTGAAAAGTAGCATCTTCATTAGTTCACTATACTTTTTTCACCTCACCTTCTCACCACCCCGTGTTCTCACTTCATTATTATCTGCTCCTTTCCTTCTAATTTTATACCCATTCCTCTCCCCCCCCCCCCCCCAAATTCACATACTTCCTTTGCTATCTCCTCTACCCCTTTGTTCATACTCATCCAATTTTCCATTTTTAGTCACTGTCTAATACGAAGCATTAGGTGACTGTAACAAGTTACTTAACTGAGCTTTACTTTTGCTGCCACTCTAATTCTTCCCTACCCCTCCTCTACCTTCTATCTTTTTCTTCCCCTTCTTGACTTTCTCTTAACACATTTTGTGTGTGTTGCACTTGAACACTGCTTTGACATCACCTTCTCCTTCGTCTTCTTCTCGTTAATCATGTTAGTATCACTCCACCCAAATTCATTTGCATACTTCACTTCTACATCCACCAATTGTTCTTCCTCATAAGCACGTAGTATATCATCACCAAACTTATCATAGGAGTTATTTTCATCATTTGATTTCACATATTTGCCACAATCCTACTCGTGGCTTGCATTAGTTCTACACCATCTACCATCCTTATCACGCCACCCTCCATTTCGTCCAACTATATATCGTGCTCTTCACGTGATTTTTAAAAAGCCAAGCATCCTTTTTAATTAGTCATGTTAACGATGTTGGGTTACATCTCGCTATCCTCTTCAATTGGGCCCCCACCATTAGCCATGTGATTTAATCCACTAGCCTCAATATTAACTCACGCTTGCTGCAGTTGTTTGACGCTTGCCTCCACATTTCCACATGTTATGCTATTAGTGATAATTGGATTTGAATATAGCTCCCCCTCGCTCCTTTTTTTCTGTTACATTATTCTCAGTTATCCTCAATGCATTAATCTTTTGTTAACAACCTCTACTTGTTGCACAAATTATGGCTTATATCAACTGCAATATCTTCCATGTTGAAATTCAAAACATTTTGAATTTCAAAATCGAGATCCTCTTCCTTGGTCATGTCCATAGCATAGGACCAACCATGACCATGCCACTCAGAATCCTCTGACGATGAAGACGACAGGTGATCTTGGCTATTACAATCATTGGAAAATGAGGTTAGTGCAAAGACTTCCTCCACTATCCTTATTGAATGCATCAAATCATTGATTTGCACCTTCTTCACTATATTTGTCGCTTCCCACGTTGTTGTTTTGATAAGGACTCATGCTACATCTAGCCTTTTCTTGGTCATTATATTGGTATCTAGCGATAAAAAATTACCGAAGCTTCCAATGATGAACTCAAAAAACCCACCATTCCATGTGTGTAGCGGTACTCCTTAGCAGTATATCCACATGTACCTTTCCCTTGCCACTTCCGTTTGGGACCATCTATTGATCTGATAGAAGTAATTCGCCGTGAGCGTTTCAATCTCTTTAAATAATTCTCCTAAGTTCTCCCTCTCCATTGGTTTAATGAGGACCATGTCACCCCCCATTAGAGTCACTATCATAGAGTTTAGCGCCTCCCACAATAGTCTATCTTGTAGAGCACATGAAAATTTCGACGAATGCACCCTTCCCATATAGCACTACTCCAACCACTCCATCTCCTCCTTGTCCACCACTAAAGATAAGCCATTCCACTCCTCTTTGTCTTGCATTTTTTTTTGTGTCTCAACTTTTGGTTGCCACACCAACCTTTGTTTCGCCTTCATTACCTCAGCATATGACTTCCTATCCCCACCATGCATATTTATTTCCTTCCTGTATCAATTCTCGTCTGTGTGTTCGCCTCCTTTGGTGCATGTGCGCCACAATCAAATCGAGACAGATTCACTCGAAGCTTATAACTTCCTATCCAAATTTGGTCCAATTATTTTTCTAGCCGCATCGGATCCTCTGTCACCGAATATCTAACGAAACTAAAGTAGTTTCCTTCCTTGTTTCGCTTGGCTGGGATAAAAACATCCTTTATTTTCCCTATCTTTTGAATATTTGCCATAATGCTTGTACCCCATAATTGGTTGGGAAATTTGTTGTCTACTTACTAGTGGATTGACCCACAACATTTAGTCTTCCATGGAGGCTTAAGTTAACTATTGTATAATCGAAATAAAGTATAGATATAATTTTTTGAATTTCTTGATCCAGTATTTCCATAAATAACTAAATATAACTAAATGTAATCCTCGTACTACTAATGCGCTCTAATGCAGGACAAATCCAAAAATCTATTAAAGGAGGGCCAATTTTTTTTCTTCCTTTTTAATTATTTAAATATCTAATTTCTAATAAATAATGACTTTTACAAAAATATTTATTGATTTTACACAAAACTAAATCTGATTTTTATTTCAAACAATAAAAAATAAGAAAAACGTAATAAAAATTTCTATCATTGAAAGAATTTCTATTTTAAACAATAAAATTTCTATAATTAATAGGATATCGATTATTTCCAAAAAAAAAAAAAGTAAATAAAAAAATGTAACAACTACTTGAAATTTTTATTTCATTATTTTCTAATTTATTGACATAATAAACAAAATGAAAGAGATGCACAACATTTCTAAAACTTCATAAAACAAAAATATACCAAGTATTACTATAGGTTACAACATATCTTATTTGTTCTCTTTTTAGCATTGGCATAAAAAGAACTTACCTTCAACAGTTGGTTGCTAATATATATAAATATGTTTTTAATATACTTATATTAACACACACATATATGTATGCTCCTATGAGAACACATGTTTATTATTGCGGAGAAATAAGAACAAGCAATAACAACCCTTTAAAACCTAATAATAAATACATCTTATGAGACCATCACATACTGCCGCAGTAGTGGTGGTAGCGGCAACGACAATAATGATGGTCTTATTAGAAGTGTTTATAATTTGATTTTAATTTGAACAATCATTTTTTTTTAATCTTGATCCAAAAGTTATTGTTTTTTTCTCGCTTTCATTTTATGGATGATAAAGGGCTGCAATATCATTGAAACACTGTGTTTTGAAACTGGACCAAACTGGCGATCAGACCAAAAAATTGGTGAATTGGTTCAAATAAACCATAGGACCTACTTGGAGAAAAATTGGTCAAAGAGCTAGAAAATCGGTCAAAAACCAGTAAAATTGGCCAAAACCGATCTAGAATCGACAAAAAATTAGTTCAAAGTAGGTCAATAAAGAATGTTTAATACATCATTTTTTATTTTTTCTTAAAAAATAAAAATCAACGTAAAGTGTTTGGCATTTTTTTATTCTAAATATAAACTTATTTTTATTAATAAATGTTGATGTGTATTGTTAAAACTTAAACTTAAGTATTATAACATATTTGATTTAAACTTTGTAAGTATTATAAATATTAAGAACCTATAAAATTATTTTTATTTTTAGTTTTTAGTATTATAAAGTTATGATATTATGTTTCTTTAACATTATTTTAGATATTGTTTTTTGTTATTATTATTATTTTATTAATATTGATTTGACTATAGTTTAACCATAGTTGAACTAGTGAACCTTGAACCAGTACTTTGACCGATTTAATGACTAGTTTGATTTTAAAAACATTTCCAAAACATGGTATAATTGGTATCTATACAATTTATGAGAGTTTAACATGGTTGAATTGAAGTTGGGTTACGAGGGAGAGGGGGGCAAGGCCCACGCCTGCCCCCTCGGATGCGTCACTGCTCGTATGGGATGCTGTTTTGTGTTTCTTAAGCTAATTTGGCGGTTATAATGTCATATATGCCCCTTTTGCACAATAGAATATATTTATACCACACTTAATACTTGACATACTTTCATTTCTTTATTAAAATAGCAACAGTAATGTATGCATACAGCAATGAATATTTTGCTCCGAAAACAGTCGATTTTGTGACAATATGGATGATATCCACTGTTTTGGGTTTCCAAACTAGATCATAAAAATAAGTCACTGCCAATACAATCACAAGGAAAAGAGAGCCAACAATGGGAGCCGTGGAGGTTCTATAAAAGAATCTCATCTCGAACGCCTACATTTAGGGTCTTATGTGGCAGAACAATGCTATTAACAACCACTACCTCATCCTCAACCATTACGGATTCACCTGGTCTCAGCAAGGGAACAAGATTTGAATAATTAGTAATTTAACTTTGCCTTTTCATACTTCCCCATAAAAATAAAAAATAGTAATAAATACATAAATAAGAGACAATATGTGACATCAAAAAAAAGAAAACAAATGAGACAATATGTAGATAAGGTTAAGAAAGGTACCGAGTATAGTTACCCCGAGCTTTGCATTGTAATCTCCACTAGCCTGATTTAGTTTATCCAATTTAGCAAACAAATTGCGAATAAAATCAAAGTATTTACCAAAAAAAATCAAATGCAAAGATAGAAAATGAAAAATGTAAGCACAACAAGTAGCATTATTGATAAATGTTTTAGTTGGTAATGATGACATCACCCTCAACATTGGTAAAAATGTAAGAGGCTGCTAAAGGGAAAATGCCAGTTCAGGGCCTATAAATTTAGGCCCTCAAAGTTGTTGTACAAGAATTAAGAAAGTCATTAAATAGGAAATATAAGTGAAAAAGAATGGACAAATCTCGGGTGTAGTTTTGTATGTGTTTTTGGTATTATTTGATAACTGATGTAAAATCTGTTGGAAGCTAGTTTCTGGTAATTACAAGTTTGTTATTAGTCATTTTCATGACAGTTAGTTAGATCTGATTGAGTCATTATCAATGTATTCTGCTTTGCATATAAGCTGTAATCACAGATTGAATCAATGAGAATTCCCCTTTCATCAACTTCTGATATCAATAGAAAACCTTATTCTTCTTCTTCCTTGATTTTCCGCCTTGGCAGCTTCTGCGAGCTCTGCCCAAGACACTTTAGCCCTTACTACATCCATTCCAAAGACAAAGAGAACCCCTATCGTTGTTTCTCCGATTTCTGATGATGAGAATTTCCCTATCATCAACTTTTAATATTATTCTCCAATTAAAATTAAAGTTTTATTTTGGTAACATGTTCAATAAAGGTGGCCAACTGGGCATTTAAGGTTGGCACTGGTTACCTAGGTAAAACTTTGATTGACAAACATCACAAAAAACAATTAAAGTACTGCCCCAAAGTTTTGTCCAAAAAGAATTGTAGTGAACTAAATAACCCTTTATTGAAATACTCAATAAGCATTCATTCTATGTCTACAAATCTTCTATCTCACTTAATAATGTTAGGCATAAAGTTAGTAAAAAGAATTAATGACCCGTCAGTTTTCTAAAATGACGATAAAATGGGACAAAGAAATTTTTCTAATGCTATTGATAAAAGTTGACCGAGAGTACAGTTTCCAAGTTTTCAACATGAAAAATGACTCCCAAAGCACAACAATAAGCATCAAACTGTATTCATGGGGCAGTGACAACAATCATGATCTGAAGAATAGCAGGGATGAATAAACTCATCCAGAAAACTAGATGTCTATCTCTCTAAGGTGTTTATCCTCTTCTAATGTCAAACTATTAATAACCGTGATGGTCAAATTCATATTATAATTACATGCTGATAATGCTAATAATTTAAATATATCTCTGCTGAAAATGAAAACAAAATCAGCCAAGGATTTTTTTCACTAGGTGACGTTTAAGTCCAAGTCTGTGTTTCAGGAATATGCATAATGCTGTATAATCTGATAATGGACCAAGTTATACAAAAATATGTATATGATCGGACTTAAGATGCATAGAATGCTTGTCATACAGTTGAAGATCTATTTTCTAGTTAAGCAGAAGGAATGCATCATTATAATTGCTTCTGAGCAATCTTGAGAGCTAAAGATAAGTAGCAGGAAATACGACACTTGCCTTTTAGGTGGCGGAACAATTTAATTTAATATTAAAATTTTGAAACTTGCCTGGACACGGGCCCATCGTCCAATAGCGGATTTCCATCCAACAATTGCATGACTAACAACAGCATTTTCCTGTAAGATGAAATATTAAAAAATTGAGTCCCAAAAATACTTATGCATTTCAAACCAATTAACTGTACACCTGCCTTGATTTCAACGTCGTCAAGGACAATACAACTGATGAGCCTTGCACCAGCACCTATACGAGCATTTGCAGATATTGATACCCTTGGACCAATCTGTTCAATCATGTATACAAAAGTCAATTTGCATATCATGTTTCTTAGTGGCATCTAGTTTTGCCTATGTATGTTAATGACACAGATCAAGTAGCCAAAGATATACAATTTTTGAATAAAATTACGTATGTCATACATCAGAAGAGCAAATAATATCCTTAAGCTGTTACAAAATTTAAAAATTATTACATATATCATGACTGAAACAGAGAAACTAAGATGATTATAAAAGCCTCTAGTAAGTGATCAAGGAAAAACAGGTGAATATTCACCTTTGCAGATGGATGCACTTTTGCTGATGGGTGAATATAAACATCACCAATGATGCTGGCTTTCTTAATACCATCTCCATTTGCTAATAGATGGGGGGATGTGTAACGAAATTGGGCAAGATACAAGCCAGAACATTTTATGGACATTCTGCAAGCATTAAGTCAACATATATGATAATCGCCCATGAAGGAAATGATGAAAATATGTAACATATTACTTGGGCTTACCCTGGAGTTTTGATTTGTTCCCAAAAGTCATTGGTTTCATAAATGTATAACTGCTTCTTCCCTGCAAGAGGTGAGAGGATATCTTGATCCAATCTGACATAATTGGCAGGAAGACTCCTGCAGAAGAACTCTTCAGAATCAGATGTGACAATAAACCTTGTAAACTACCCTTATTTTCATGCTGTATATATATTTAAGTGAACATTTCTTCCAAAAGCTTAAGTTGCACTAAAAGAAGCACACAACATATACACATGGTATCATTATAAATGGCTTTGAAATAAGAAGAAAGACAATTCTTCAGAGATCAACATGCATCCTGAGGTGGCCCTGAAAATATAACTTAGGTATGCAAACCAGAATTATTAAACCACTAATTTAATAATTTTTTGACAATTTTTTTTGGTAAAACCACAAGGTATCCTCACACTATTTGGGTGTGGGACTAATCATCACTTGGGCATTGCCACTCTGGGTCACAAGTTGCTTCTAGTGGGTTTTGAACCGTCTGCATTGCAGGTAAAGTCCACCCAAAAAAGACAAGCTCCAAAAGGCACAAATTATAAAAAGAAAGCATATTATAACTTCATATCAGAACAACTATTTCTGATCAGATATGTAAGCATGTGCTAAATTTCCGGAAATAAATTTGAGGAAATAAACCATATGGTCAACTAGGTGAAGTAATACCACTTAAAATTCCTTCTCATACTTGATTTGTTCATTATTGGAAATATTTCATAAGTGATATGATTTCCAATTTTAACTTTGCTTATATTGGGAGTCAATAGGTGCAAGGAAGCTCATACTTAAATGCTTTGTTCAGTGACAAATCATGAGGTTAACCAAATGAACTGACTATTGTTGATCAGCAACTAATTTCAACAATTATTTGTCAGCTTCAATAAATGTTATATATTAAATATATGTAACAGTCAAGTGTACGCATACCCTTAATAAAATCAGCATATATAAAAAGAATGATATCTGATTGAGAGGGTAAATAATTAAATATGCAAACTGCAGGGATCCTCGACCAGAATTTAAGCTCATTGCATGAATTTCTCTAGTTGATGTTATTAATGATCTTTTGAGTATTTATAAGTACAAACCTTGTGTCTGGCTGCATTGCTTCAAAGCTGGAGACACGTCTTAGGTTAGCTGCAAATAAAACAAGTTAGTATACAGGAGGACAAACTCCAGTTATCTTCAATTCCTTATGTCCAGAACAATGAAATAAAATGAAAATTTTCACATTTTGAAATTAAATATAAAGTCATTTTAAAAAAAATAAAATAATAATTCGTATGGTCCAGCCTAAGATATTTCACTGACCTCTGTCTTTCCTCTGAGTAGAAACACCCTCGATGGCTGTAAAGATATCTGGTGTAAATATGTACACACCACAGTTTATACGGTCACTTACCTGCATTCAGGTAAGCTGGTAGTGTAAGACAACAAACAACAGCAGAGACTGGGAGGAGAGGAAAGATTTTCAAATTTTAGTTCAGCAATTCAAGGCATAAACACATGATGAACATACAAAAGTTTCAGGTTTCTCTGTGTAATGCAATAGTTCATTAGTGGTTGGATCAGCTACTAATTCCCCAAACTCGCTCGCTGACTCTGCAGAAACCTTCAAAAGGGGGAAGGAGTAAAAAAATTGGATGCTAATCACCAAAATTTAATGCTAAAAATACAGTGTGTGTGTGTGTACTCTCCAACCTTCACAACTAGTATTGTTCCCATCCCACCATATCTTTTGTGAGCATCTGTAAGCACAGAAAAGGCAACAATTAATCGTTGCAGTAGTCACATAACAGTTAAGAGATATCAAAGAAGCTCAAGGTTACTATTTTGCAAAGAAACTCCAGCATCCATTATAGTCTATTTCAGAACAGAAATTACCTAGCATCTCTGGCAGTGGAAAACTGCAGCATACATCACAGTTCAGCAAGAAGATATGTGACTGCCATACAAAACATGATCAACACTATCAAAACATATAACACAAGCACTGGTGCATAATCACACGTAAGAAAGTTTCTTATAATCAAGCATGGACAAAGTCAAAGGTAAAGATGAAAACCGGATCCTCTTCCATGATCAGATCCCTAAAATGATAAAGACCACCAGCCGAACCATGTGGCCTATCTTCCTTCAAGTATCTAATATTACAGCGCAGATGACATAAGTGACCGATATTTTCTTAAGAAAAATAAAATTAAAGGTTATAAAAAATGATAAGAAAGAAAAGACAGCACACCTAACAGGGACTTTAAGCTCATTTGAGATAGAAGATACATATAAGGCAAATTCACGTTCCTCGTAGAAACCAAGCAGATAAATCTGAGCCAAATTCGGAATCTGAGACAGAAATAACAGTTAAGTACTTGGCAGATTATACATACATACAAGATATGACATCATTTATTATTATTATTATTTTAAAAAAATCACAATGGTGCTGAATTGTGTATAGTATACCCTTTTACAAGCAGAAATTGGATGATGAACCATGGGTTGTCCTGCTAATGGAAATAGTGGCTTGGGTATGTTCAGTGACAATGGCCGGAATCTAGTACCTGTAAATGCAAACATAACAACAAAACTATGAATCTATTTAATTTAACATGTTAAACCAATGCGTGTGGTCTCAAATTGAAGAGACTAACAAAATGAAGTGAAATAGAGGAAATGGTGAAGTGGCATCAAGTGAATCAAAATTGTGCTATGAATGAATGAATTGGAATTACCTTTAGTGGGTCCTCCAACCATAATCACAGCGACGACCCTCTCATTTGCAGCTACCATATTGGCTAACGGAGAGAAACTTGGATGCGCTGAACAGTTAAGACGCGAGAGAAGAGAAAAGAAGGTTCAGTTTCAGTGTTCAGAATAAGGTCATGCGTGTTTATTGGGTGTCGCAGAGAGGGAGAGAAACGAACAAAATATCTGAAAATGCAATGCAGCTTCGAGGCTTAGAGGAGGTTGTGTTGGATTTGATTATCAGATCACAAGTTTCCTTGTCGGTACATATAAAAAGCATACAACTCAGTAAACAGTAACAGTAACACTGCTCTGGCTCGGTTTGTGTTTTTTACTTTCATTATTTTTTCTAACTATATTATTTATCACGTATATCACTTTTTTTTTTTTATCTCTATCTTATTTCTTCTTTCGATCTCAATTCATCCTAGAATTGGGTGTAGTTTTACATATTTCCTATTTATTTTGACTACGTCACACTCATACTGATAAATTAATTTAGAAAAAATAATTCATTTATATTTTATAGGTAAAAATATAATTGGATTTAGGTAATAAAATAAAATAGTTTTTAACATATAAATATGTGTTTTAAAAGTTGTACGAGTGTTATGCTTAAAATTAATTTAATTTATCACAATCTTTTAGTGTAAAATAGTTTTATACTGTTATCTAATTACAAATAATCACATATGATAAGCTTGTTAACTTTTAAAATGAGTGTCTTAAAAGTTATACTAATGGTGATTTCTGATTAATTGAAGGTATAAAAGTTTTTATACTTGGATAGCCATTAAAGTCTTTTAAAATTACATTTACCATTTATTATAATAATTTACCGTACTAACCCATTATATTTGTCGCAAAGGTGAAAATAAAAATAAACTAACAAGTACTTTTTAACTATTAGTTATTTATATAATATTATTTTTACTAGAAAATCCATTATTATTTTTATCTTTAAAAGTATTGATGACAAGCATTTGTAATATATATGTTTTTATATAAATTTTTAAAACTGATCACGATAGTTATATAAATAAAACAATAAATGTAAGTTTTAATGATAATTTTAAAAAATTAATAAAATTCAAAAATTACCTTAGATAATACTGCTGATTATCATAATAAGTTATTGGAAAATATTAATCAAAACACTAATTAGGAAACAAATTCAAAAATGTTTATTAACAAATCATTTATTATATTAAATTCTATTTTTAAATAATTAAAAGTACATAATAAAATATATTAAATGCTCCTCAATTAATAGTTGTTAGCTACTCAAGTGTTATTAACTTATTATGAAGGCTTTAATTTCGAATGGACACATTATTAGTAACATGAATATATATTATTAGATATAGAATTTATCAATTCAATTTAATATAATTAAAAAAATATCTTATGAACAAAATAATAATATTCTAAGAAAAATATAATGCTGGAGTAGCAGTACCTGTTCAAAAAGTTTGAGGTTTGATAAATAAGGGTCCGAAGCCTATGTTATATGTTGTAGAAAAAACATTTAGCATTGGTTGGGCATCAATTATGTACGTTTATGTTAAATTTTATGTCAAAACATAGAAGGAATGTGTAAGTTACTTCTTATTGCTTATAATTGAGCACATGTTTGGTAACACGTCGGTTACTTTTTCAGACGTGGATTAGTGGAAGCAGCTCAAGCTTGCTTCTACGTCTTTTTCCTGTGTTTAACGCAAAAATACTGAAAGGATGCACGTCCATTGGAATGAGATGGAAAACCAAACATGCGATTAGTCTAAAGATAACTTTGTCCCTTCTAGAGATGCCTCCATGACTAATTTAGGAGATATTTAAAAGAATTTAATTATAAATTATTTTTAATTTATTTTAATAAACTTTATTATTGAATTTATAAATTAATTTTATTTAAAAAATATTAATTAAATAAATTCTTAATTGAATTATTTATTTCAACGGATCCACTCAACCAAAAAAATTAATCTCCATTGTACATAAGTCACAGTGGCAAGTTTTCTCTAATGACTTTGCAGCCCCCTTAGATGACCATGCCAACAAGAATTGTTTGCTATTTCTTTCACAATCCATGCTGCATTGAGGAGCTGCCAAAACCTTGTTCAAATAGTTATATCATTATTAATGTTTTGATCGTCGTATCCCACCTAATTCATTTTTTATGTGCACTTAAATAGGAAAAAAAAAATAAAGTGTTCATTAAAACTACAAAGTTTAGAAAAAAAAATTACATTTATATGCAAAAAATTAAAAATATTAGAAAATAATTGTATATGCAAAAAAGTATATAATTTTTAAAAGTAAATTTGTGACAAGAGAAATTCTTTATAAATGAGTACAATAGAAATTCTTTATAAATGAGTAACATTATTCATATTTCACTTTTATTTAAACAAAAATATATAACTCACTTTTCACTGGGTGAATCGGGGACTTGGACTTGCTTGCAGAAGAAAACAAGTGCTTTATAATGGAGAGGTTACTGCATAGCCACACATGATTCTGTGACTTCAGTCCATCTTTCTCAGGGTTGAAGAGCCCCATTGTAACCCTATATACGAAGAAGGAGAATATACGAATCATTCAATGAGAAAGCAAAAAAGAAATATAAAGAAGTATAAATTAAAGAGAAAACACTATGTATGGTAAGTTTGTTGACTTTTATAATTATATTAAAAGTCATATCAACTGTAATTTTTGATTAATTGACAGTATAAAAGTTTTTACACTAACGGTGCATAGTCACTCTAAATTAAATATGGAAGTTGAAATATAAAAAATTAGGTTATTTTTTAAACAATATGATTTGCTTTAGCTAGAAAGAAAAAAATTATATTTAATATAATATGTGGATTGTATACTTAATTATGACGAACCTAGTATTTTTTGGTATAAATCACATGTATTTTTTTTACTAAAGACAATCTTCCTCAAGTTGAATAGGACCATTATAAATGGCAAAATTTCTCCTCCAAGTATTTAACGTTGCTATATACTCAAGATTCGAAATTACTAATTAAATTGGAACAACATGTGTCAGTTAATTTATGCGCTTGATTGTAACTATGACAAACCTAATATGACAATTTAACATGAGAATATCAAGAATTAGATAAAAAAAAAGAAGGACAATCCATTTTGAATAAGGTAGTTAAGCTTTTAATGCAACCAACATAACGTACGCTTGGGAATGAGCATTTAAAAGAGAGAAAAAAAAAAAGAGAAGGTAAAAATTTTATTTTAATAAAAATTCTTTAATTTAATATTTTTAAAAAAAAGTAATAAAAACATATTAAACATAAATTTAAAGTAATTTTTTTATTTTTATAAATATTATGTAATTCTCTTAATTTAAAAATAAAAAAATTACTTTCTCTTTCTTTTCTTTAAAACCCTATTTTTAAACATATTATAAGTAAATTAAAAGGTTGTGAAAAAATAATATGTTTTTAAAGGGAAAATAATTATTTTTTTAATAAAAGGTTGTGATAAAAAAAACTATTTTTTATTGGTACTTTAATTACAAAAAACTATGCCTTGTTTAATTAGTACTTTGTATTATTAAATTAAAAGGTTGTGAAAAAACCTTGGTCCAACTGTTGGATCTTGTCATTGTTTACTTTTGTGAAACAAATGATGCATTTTACAGTCCCGTACTTGTGACAAGTTACCAATAAAATCATCATAATTTCAATTAATGTCATACATGGTTTTAGTGCTGATTTTTCTCCTTTTCATTAAATTAATTAAATCATAAGCTCATAGAAGTTGCGTTCAACCTAACAAGGCACAATTGCATTAGCTGAAATTTTGCTACGAAACCGCACTATGATGAGGACAAGAAAAGGAAGGAGCAAAAATCTGTCTCGAAGTGTCGTACAAAAGCATAAAGGGAAAATTGAGTAAGTGACCATTTACCGCAAATATCATGTTCCTGCAATCATCAATCATAATTTCGGAGAGAGAGAGAGAGAGAATAAAAGACTAAAGGGGGCAATTATAGCAAATCTTAAACTGTTCTAAAGTGCAACATGAACTTTATGAGTATACTTGTAATCAAAAAAGTATTAATGATGTAGATGATAATTTTCTTAATTTTCAAACAATAATTAACCCACAAAGTTAAAAAAAAGAGTGATGATTTAAATGCCGGTTTTATTTTTTATTTTTCATTTTCGTGTGCATCCAGTTGTATCTCGTTTTTTAAGATAGACATACGTTTGAGATCTTAAGTTTAATTGCAGTAGAAAGATTGATGAAGTCATGACTACTATTTCTTTTGGTTTAGCTCTAGGTAACATATGCCCCTTATTCATTGTTTAGTTAAACCATCTTTTTTGGAGGGAGAGGAGCAATTAAATCATCCATGAAAAGTACGTAAATTTATGCCAGAAAAATTTATGGCACAGATTACACGCAAAACAGGCATAATAATAATAATAATATTTTTTTGCAAACCCAAATATCTTCCAATCATAAGCGAATGCTTAATCTTTTAAAGTATTGAGATCAATTTAAGGGGTTAACATCTTTCAACAGATTTTTTTCATACACACAGACCTGAAAATCAAATATCTGACTACATGCTTAAGAAACAAGGTTATTTGCTAATCATATCATATCGTGTTCATATAATAATAATAATAATAATAATAATATGTCAAATTATGGAAGTTGTTTCGTATTATGTTAATTATTTAGTAAGGATATATACACTGAATAGTCCATACCATGCAATGCCTTGCTTGAAGGGAAGAAAAGGGTGAGACAATAGCCCACAAAGATCAAGAAAATGAGACTGTTAATGAAGTTGTTTTCATGAGATGATGGAAAGGAAAGGGAAGTGTGGACTCTAAATCTTGAGAGAGACAAATTGTTGTCCCAATCACGTGACATAAATTAATGCCTAACCTGGATGATGAATTACTTTTACATCAAGATAGCGCGAAAAGTTGTGATTGAATGGCTGAAAATTTCTTTCTTCTTGAATAAGCAATGAGCATGGATTACCATACACAACACCATACTACGTAGTAGCATTCATTTTTGTGGGCCCAAAAGTCTAAAATTGTAGTAATTAAGCAATAAATAAAGTGATATTTGCATCTTCACTTAGATGCACCTTCATAAGGAGCGGCATTATTGTAAACTACATTCTTTTTCAGGTTAGATTGTAAACTACTTTCTTTAAGGATTATTTCATTGCAATGGTGTCACAAAAATCCCTACTTGCGTGTAAGGGATAAATTCATTGAATTTGAACCATTGACTCAAATTTCTCACAAGCTCTTAACAAGTTCAAGTAAATATTAGTTTGTCTTTATAGTGTAACGCATGTGATAACTAGCCAAATATACAATCAAAATGGATAAAGGTTCTATTTCAAAATGGACTCCAAAAAAGGCCCAATCCAAAAAGTGTGACTCTTCAAGTTATTATTTCGACATATACATGTTCAATACGTTCAACATGACGAGCAACCAATGTTGTTGAAATGTGCACTATAGACATGCTTTTCATTGTGATGATTACACGAGCACTTCAAGCCAAGATGCCTTAGACTCACTTTATAAGTCTCACAGAAATACTCATTACAAGACTGGTTTAACCACATACTTAAGAGATAAGACATCCATAAAATTGTCAAGATACCTCATTTACAACATTACCTTATACCTCTCACATCATGTAGCTTGGGAAGCAGTAGGATCAACCTTGATCATTGATCTAAGATTAGGTTCACAAGCATCTAAGGACCCCTTACCTTTCACATCAAGATGGGGCAACTGGTGGATACCCATTCATGTTGATTAGTAACCATTATTGCCATTCTACACCTATGAATACCAAATATTCCCATATATTCTTTGTCCTAAATATTATTACTTTGTTGAAATTTCTATTGACTTGAGCGTTAGAGTCTTTGTAAGTACCACCATGATATATTCACTATGCTTAGTTGTGACCAAATTAGTAGTACACCATAGAGAAATTATCCACATTCAATTAGGCCCCCCTCAGATTAGGTTTAAATGTTGTCATCCTAAAACTCTCCTCATAATTTCCCATTTATCACCTTTTTAGGAAAAAGAAGAAGAAGTAAGTGTTAATTTATAAAAACAAAAACTCCTCCTTTTTATAGATAATGTAAGATTCATTTCCATTAAAATATTAAATTTTTGAAATACATCCAATAAGTATAAGAGGAAAAAAATATAGATTTTGGACTATAAGATGAGAAAATACTAGCTCATTTTAAGCATTTGATTAAGACCGAATTGCTCAATGTATGAGTTGAATCATCTTCTTGAGTGCACAATACCAGGAAAAGTATCAACTAGTGTTTTAAAAACCGAACCGGTCATCGACTCGGTTAGGACATTGGGTCACTGGGTTAATGGTCAAACCGGAGGGTCAATGGTTGAACCGCATGACTCGGTAAATACTATAATAATATAGATAGTTTAAGATATAATGTTATATTTGGCACACATACATTCAAACAATATGATGGTTTGGTGGCAAAGCTTCCTCTTGTCTGTCGACAGTGACTGAGTTCGATCCTCATTTACAACAATTTTGATATAATTTTGTGTGACAAGTAGAACCTGCATAGCTTGTTATGCGTGTGGACCACGTGCGCAGCATTCAAAATGGGTTGAACGGTTCGTTCGAACAAATTTTGACCGGTTCAATCTGGTTTAATATCGATTTGCTGATGTCAACACCGAGTCATAGGCATATCTGATCTAATAAGTGAACAAAACCGGTACAGGGTTCGGTTTCCGGTCAGACCGGCTGGTCCGAGCTGGGTTTTTAAACATTGGTATCAACACCTGGGGAGGGATGGCATTAGCATTAGAAAGCTTCTCCTCTCTAAAAGATGTCATCAGCTACCATATACATTAGACATCTTTCTCCTTTAAAATTTGACAATATTTCCCAAAATTAGATATCTTTCTTAGGGATGACAATGGGTAAATTACTATAATATATGTTTTCATACTTGTATTTGAAAAATATATCCATATTTGGTCTTATACCTATGTGGATAACAATTTTAATCTTCATTTTCGTATCCGTTAGGTACCTATATAGTTGTACCTACACCTGCAATCCACACTTTACTTAAGTGCTAGCAAAAGTTCAAATTACTACATAATGCTACAAATCAATATAAATATATTAAAGATGTAGTTTGGTTTTGCTCATTTCAGTTTTAATAATAGGAACCAAAAAAACTGAATCAAACTGCAATAATAAAAAAAAAAAGTTTTTTGGCTTTCAATTTAATTAGTTTTCATTTTTTTATTGGTTTAGCGATTTAAAACGGCTTGGTCTAATTTTTATGCTCCTTTGAAGGTTCCTGCAATAATAAATAGTGTATTGAGTTAATATCAAAAAAATAGTGTATTGAGTTATTTTTATTTGCGTAAACCCTAAATTTTGTCAATAGTTAACTACAGTGTCACCATAATTTTTCAAAAAATTACGATCAAACTAATCCTTTTTCAGCATATAAATTTTTAAAAGATTATTTTACTAAATTGATCCCTCAAATATATAAATTTATGTCCTGATTTTTCAATAACACCTTACTATATACTCTTTTTCTGATCGCTTCTGCAGTTCAATAAATACCACCATCTTACCCCATGTATTTTCGTTTGGTAAATCTCCCCATGTATTTTACCAGCAATGAAATTAATAAATTGGTTTTAAACTAAATTATGAAACGCAAACTGATTCCACCAAAAGTGGCAACATAAATCAACAGGACATGGATTGAAATTGTTCACAGCACTGGAATTTATAGCCCTCATTGGTGAGACCTCACCATTCGGCTAACCCCATTTTCTAAACGGAGTTTCTCATTTTTTAGCAAATGCCTAACAAAACAGATTATGAACTTCCTTGCAAATTATTTCATTTTTAGGGGCATTTTCATTTAATAACGACGTTATACTATTACCTTTGACTTTATGTTTTTTGTGTTATTTTCCCATCAAAATTGAAGCTTCACTTCAATAATGTGTATAATAAAAGTTTGCATTAAAAATATGTATAAATTACTTAAGTAAAACTCTAATCATGATTAAAAAACAATATCAAAACACTTAAGAAATGACATCTAAGTTTTATTCAACAATGTATGAAGACTTCAAAAAACAAAAATGTATTAAGCCATTCAAAATTTCAAATATTGGAGGGAGACCATAACCAATCACATAAAATCAACACAACCCAACACTAACATGGCCGTGAAACAATTTTATTGTTATACATGTAGACATTATGCAATGTTTTATTGAATTAAGATCATTATCACAACTGAGTGTCGCCCACACCTTATTCCATGCCAGATTTTAGAACTCCAAATCCAATTTATATCACAGCTTTGCAGGAGACTGATACCAGCCCCATTGTTCATCAGATATGTACTTGGTCACTTGCTTCACACTTAAATAGTTCTCGAGTCCCCTGAAATAATAAACAAAAAGTCAGACCCAGATTCTCAGATGATAAAACAGTCAAGATACAGCTTAACCAATATCTGTATTTGAGAAATGCTCACAATACACTACTAAATATTCGTCTCATTTCTCATTTGGCGGGTCATATTCACAAACTAGTAAGATCCACATGAATTTCAACTAACAAGAGAAAGTGTGTTGCAAAAAAAAGTGTTAAGAGTGTTAAGGGGGTTTAAAGGCATCAAAATTGACTTCCTCATTTGCTGATTTAGGAAATAAGAGTCATACCATTCTCCTAATTCACGACCAAAACCACTACGTTTAATGCCTCCCCATGGGGCTTGAATGAAGCTTGGTTGAGCACAATTTACCCATACAACTCCAGCCTGAATAGCCTGCACAAAAGCAATACAAAATATAGACCATTCAATAAAAGAAAATGGCATTGGTTTTGCGGTTTTTATGATAATCTAGGATCATTCTCACCTTAGATAGGCGCTCACATCTTTCTTGATCTTTCGACATTACAGCAGACCCTAACCCGTAGCTGTGAAATAACAAATTATATACAACATTGACCAACATCAATGCACGAGCGAAGAAGAAAGTAGTTTACACGTGAAATTAGTATCAGTTTCCAGAAAAATCATCAACTCACTGGGTGTCATTTGCTAGTTCAATAGCTTCTTCTTCGGTACTGAATGTTTTCACAGAGAGTACAGGTCCAAAAACTTCTTCTCTCCAAATTTGCATGGAGGTAGTCACATCAGTTATGATTGTTGGTTCAACAAAGTATCCCCTTTTCAAATGCTGTTATTAAATTTGACAATCTATCATTTCTCATGACAAATGAAGAAATATATAACCCGGTACACACACTAGAATGTATAGTCATACCTCCGGGCGAGACCCTCCAGTCAAAATTGTTGCACCCTCACTCTTAGCAGTTGAGATAAAATTCAATACTTTTTTATACTGAATCATATATGTCCAAATATTAGATATATCACCATCTTGATTCAAGACAAGTAAGTACATAAACAATGTAAGGAAAAGCTTCTTTATTGTCAATAAATAAATCTAAATAATATGACCAATCAACCACTTTTCTTTTCTTCATGTAACCTTATTACAATATAATACATGCAACTTGATCATCATAATCATTGATATCGCACTACCGTACATTTTCATTTTGGATAATGGAGAAGGCATTTGAATAAACACAAGCAGAAATAGAGAGTCTATATTAGCTGTAGATTTTCTGGATTACAAATCAACTTCAAAAAAATATCTTAAACCCAAAACTACAGCGTATTATAGGAAGAAATGGAACAAGGTCTAAAAACCAGAATTTGACATATCTTTGTTAAAAGCAGAAGTTCCTTAATCAGAAGGAATATGTAAAATTAGCAAAGGAAATTACATAATTACAACCTGACAGTTTCTCCTTCTAAATTATGAATTAAAACAGAAAGTAAAAGTAATACATAATAATTGCATAAATTCCATTCACAAGAATCAAAGGGCAACCGATAATTTTTATGCACTAATGATAAGGCTCACTTAAACTTGATGAAGTATTCAACTAATGGTGGCAATCCAGATGAAGCATGTCTCTGCAGTCTGCACTTTTTTTCTTTTTCATTTTTTATTGGAAAAGTTCAAGGGAAGCTACCTTAAGTTTTATTTGATTTTAGTAATTTCTTCTTTTTTCACCAATTATTTAATGACCGTATCTAATGGCATGTGTAAAATGTAACGCGTTTATAAATGCAAACATACTCATTCAAACCCAACAGGGAAAACATATTCCTTTCCGTGTTAGCAATATTGTGGATTGTGAATGACATTGTGGACCAATTTTATCTCTGCTTGGACTTCAATTCATTGATTAATAATTCATAATCTACTCCAGAATCCATACACAGATAAATAATAACTAAAAAGGAAATCACACATTATCAAAATGGCTTAAATTTCTTAAATGGAGCTGTGGCCAGTTACTTCTAGAGAGAGAAAGGATCATAGAAAGAAATCCTTGATTTCAGCGAATGTGCAAGCAAATAGCATCACATTTTTCCTCCAAAAGAATCCAAAACATGCTCATAATTTTGATTTCTAAAGGCATTTCTATGCTGAATATTTACACTGCTTTCCTGCTAATTCACTAAATTCTTCCAAGCTTCTGTGTCTTAACTAATAACTGATATATGTTGGAATTTTTCTGCTAAACTTATCCAGAATATATTTCAAAGATCAATTAAAAATTTTTGTTTTCCAAAGATAAATACTGATTGCCAAAGTGTTAAAAAATTATAAGAAAGTAAACAAGCCTGGTAGGAGCTAGACTGTAAACAGTGATATACAACTATATAAGCATATAGGGAACTTTGCCCCAAAGAAATATAAGTGTAAAGGAAGAATAGGCTTAATATTTTCAATTTTACCTAATGCTATCAAAAAGTAAATGAAAGAAACCTCTTTTTGCATTATAAAAGGAAGAGGGAGTAAGTTGAGTAAATATATGGTAAATACAGAAGTGATAAATATTAAACACACCTGTCCTTCACTAACAATAGGGCCTAGCCTGCAACCTTCTTCCAAGGGATCTGAAATCTTGATGTTTTTGGCCCATTTCACGAGCCTATTCACAAATTCTGTTGCTATACTTTCCTGAAAAAGTAAGAGCATCTCAACTTATCAATTTTCAAAACTCAGCCAACACAATTGCTACAAAGTTTTGAGACAAAATTCTACCACTGTCTGGGTAAATCTGAACCTTTCCATTTATGCAGCAAAATAAGAAAAGTAAGCTACAAATACTTGTTTGTAAAGAGGGAAATGTGTTATGGATGAAATGGACAAATCAAAATCTGTCTATTAAACTTACATGCACAATAAGGCGAGATGTTGCACTGCATATCTGACCATTTGTAAAGAAGCAGCCAAAGATAGTCCATTCAGCAGCTGTTTAAATCATGGAGAATAGCAAAATAAATGTTAAATGGCATATGACTGTCTGTTTGGATTTTGTAATAGGCTCTAGGTACCCTAATTTTACTCATCTACAACCACTCACTCAGTTTCATAGGAAACGTGATTCCACAATGTACGAAAACATAGGTTGTCCATAACAAAACAAAAGGCACTTACTCTTATCAAGGTCAACATCCTCAAAAACAATGATTGGGCTTTTTCCACCAAGCTCTAGAGTAACAGGCTGCCAACAAGAAACCACAAATTTGATATTACATGAGCTCACAAAGAAAAGAGAATGAAAATATGAAAGGAAAAGTGAACAGGGTTTCTATCATTTCTTCTGTATGCATGTTCTTCAGTCTCCTCTAGCTTTTAAAATAGAAGGGCAATGTGAATTGTACATAATTTGCAGATAATACTGCTCAAAAATACCTTGATTAGCTGTGCTGCAGCTGTCATAATCTTGCTCCCAGTTACAGAGCTTCCAGTAAAGGAAATCTGTTGAAAAGTTGAATATCAGCCACAATGGCACAGTAGTTTTCCAAAGTCATAGACAGCACAGTAACAATACTTGCAAGATATATAGAATGAGCTTTTGATTCTACTAATAACTAAAAACGGTTGAACCTTGTCTACATCAGGATGAGATGCCAAAGGAGCACCAGCTTCATGGCCTAATCCAGTGACAATATTTAATACACCTGGAGGAAGGCCCACTTCTCTGCATATTTCAGCCAGCTCCAAACAGGTCCTAAAATTGTAAATGATAAGACAGAATAAGAAACCAAGTTAACAAATAATCAAGTTTGCAATAGTTGATGAGAACATACACAGATGCCAATTCAGATGGCTTCAATATTGCAGTACAACCAGCAGCCAGAGCAGGAGCAACTTTCCATGTAGCCATTAAGAGAGGATAGTTCCTAATACATAACATAAACCACATCATTTCATTAGCTATTCAAGACATTCAATCAGCAATTGACATCATTGAAACTGGGAATGCATCAATTTCCTATGCAAGTATACAAAAAAGAATCTAGGCCAATGCAGCCTGGCCTCTATTACCAGGAAGCACACTAGATAAAAGCTAATTAATGCATACACTGTATTTCACTTAGGGCCTCATTAGATGGACCTATGTTCAGTTTATAAAGAATGTATAAGCCAGAAAATTACATTGAAAAAGAATGCATAAGTAGTTAAAATGAAGTAACAGCAGATAGCCAGATACCATGGAGTAATTAATGCAACAACCCCAATGGGCTCCTTGAGAACATAACTCTTGAAGGTCTCCATAGGAAGGGATACAGGAGCCTTTTGCTTTGCATCCAACCCTTCCGCGAGCTCAGCATAGTAGTTAAAACAACCAACAACATCATCCTACATGATAAAATCACAGATCCAAATAAGCTAAAAACTAATGGTAACATCAGTTACTGTTTTTTCAATGTCAAATGTTACCACTTACCAGGTCTGCCAGTGCTTCATCTAGTGGTTTTCCACAATCAATTGCTTCGAGCTTTCCCAGTTCATCCTTTTTCTCCGTTATCTGTGAGAAAGGCACAGACAGTAAGATGTCAACACATGCACATCTGAGTCAATAACTTTATGATTCTTATTGACATAGGCGTTAAATTATAACTATAATTTTTTTGTACACGCAGACTACTTTCTAGAAGTACTATGATCCATTTAAACAACTATCTTGATTATTAGTATTAATTTTCTCAAAATTCAATATCTAAAAGTATATAATTAAATGGTTTTACTTTTATACATTTTGAAAGAATATATTACGTCAATTTAACATATATCAATGAAATATTAAACAATTTTATATTAAGTAAAAATGTAAAATGAATCAAATATTTTTTGCTTAAATATGTTTTTTAGTCTTTTAAATTTGAGGCAAATTTGTTTTTGGTCCTCCAAATTTAAAATTAATCTTTTTAGTCCCTGTAATTTAAAAAAAATCTATTATAGTCCATTTGCCTAAACTCCCTAAAACACTTCACTTATATGACTAACGAATTATAAGTCGCTTATATGACAACTCACCTTGATTTTTGCGTTCTTATTATCAAACACTATAATACATGTGTGTTTTATTTTCAAAGCATTTATTCTAATGACATTTGGACAGAAAATGTTTGGACAGAAAAATTAAAATAGATTTTTTATTTTAAAATTACAAGGACTAAAAAAATTAATTTTAAATTTAGAGGACCAAAAACAAACTTATCCCGACCTTAAGAGACTAAAACATTTTTTATAAGTTAAACTAACTTATGTATAAGTTAAATCCAATTCTTAGAAAAGATAATTAGCTTATTCATAAATTACTTTTAACTTTTGTGAGAAGTTTATTTCATTTCTTCTTTTTATTTTCTTTTTCTATCAATGTGTATTGAGAAGTCTATTTAAATATTACCATAACTAATTTAAGTGAAAATAAAATTACAACCTTTGAAGCGATGGCTCGAAGATAGCGAGCACGTACAGACCCAGAAGCGGATGACCAATCTCTGCCCTTGTTTAGGGACAAGGCTCTTTTAGCAGCATCCACCGCAAGGTCAACATCTTCCTTAGTAGCAGCTGGAATATGCCCTGAACACCAATCACATCAAGAGACACAACTTAGAATTAGAAGTGACTGCTAGTATTAGTATTTAGTACCATGCATGTGTCATAATCATAAGCATTAAAAACTGCCACGATGTTGGTAAAGTTTAGACCCGAGTTGTGAGAAGAGAAGAGGCCATGTGAAAAAATAATGAAAAGAGAGGGAACCTATTACGCCTTCAGTGGCGGGCTTGATGATCGGAATCCGGTTGTTGAGGACAGGGACTCTCCACTCTCCATCTATGAATAGCTGTCTAGTGGGCACTGGGATTACCATTTTTCTCTTCTCACTCACTCTGCCGTGTTGCTGAATTCTTGGGTTGGATCAATAATGGTGCATGATAATATATAATAATGAGGTTAGGGCTACGTCTTGTTCTTGGTAATGAGTCATCACATTATCACAGCTCTTTTTTTCCTTGTTCGTTTCGAGTTTTGCTTTATTGTTGGTACCAAATTTTTTATTGACTTTCTAGTTTCCACGTTCTCATGGTCAGAGTGATCGATCTGACATCCAGTTACATATCTTCTAGTTGTAAATGTCACATTCGTTCTGGTAATGGTTCAAATTGGGCACTATTCTAGGAAGGATGATTATTTGATATTATATATATATAGTGAGAGAGAGAAATGAGAAGATAATATTAATAAAGAGGATACTTTGATTTGATGTCTATATTTATTTAGACATTTTTATTCTTTAATTAATTTTGTAAATTATTTTATTATATTTAATTTTAACCTTTCACATCAGTTATTTTTATTGAGTTTAATGGTTATATAATGTAAAAAGTTTTATATCATTATCTAATCAAAAATCATTATTAATGTGATTTTTAAAATATTTATTATAAAAATCAATAAACTTACAATAAATAATAATTTATGATTGAATGACAGTATAAAAAGTATATAATTATTAAACTCATTTTTATTTAACCTTTCTTTTCTTTTCTTTTCATTTTAAAAAATATAGAGTTTCTCGTAATAATAATAATAATAATAATAATAATAATAAAGGAAATAAGTGATAGGATAAAAAAAAATAAAAAAGAGTGTAATGTTTATATATAAATTAAGATATAAAAAATTTATTATGATTGTACCTGTTGCGTAATGCGTATGGGTTGATAACCCGCTTTATCAATCACATCCGTGGCCCACAACAATAGGAATAGCCACATTTTACGTGATAGGGACTAACCGACGAAAATAAATTTGGTGCAGTCAATAATTACACACATTCACGCAGTCAGGAATTCACAACCGTTGGATGAAGATCGGACGGCTTAGATAGGATTTAATTAGGATTTATCTAGATACAATGAAAGCCGTCCGATCTTAATCCGACGGTTATAAATAGCTCACTACCTGAATGAGTGATTTACTGACTGCAGGGAATGCGAATTACTAGCCGACCAGATGTCCTCTGTCACGCTATATGTTGCCGAGAGATTGTGTACGAATAATATTTTTATTTTTATATAAAAATATTTTTATTTTTATATAACTAGTACAGAATAAATATTTATTTATATGAAATTAAAATTTATAATAAATAAATATTTTTGAATATATATAAATTATATTTTAAATTTATAATAAATAATTTAAATTATAATATAAATTATTTTTAATCATTGATAATTTTTTTAAAAATTCTTAAAATTCAAGATAAAGATAGAAGATAATAGATTGAAAGTGATAGATGACTAAGAAGATCAAGTGTACATACAGGACTGACTCAAAGATAAAGTTATTAAAACTCAAGTTTTAAGCCCACCAACAAAAAATTATTTGTTATTATTCTTATAAAGCAAAAGGGCCACATTTATTGACAAAAAGGCCACATATATTGGCAAAAAAGCCCAATATATGGCTCTCTTATTTAAATTAAAAAAATCTTTTTCAAAATTTGCTTTAAGTTTCACCCAACGTTGGACCAATCCTGTGTACATATAAAGATAAAAGAAGAGTAATTTAAGATGATTGAGAGAGAATTTTTATTTTGTTAGTTAAGGAAGTAGTGTATGAAATACACATTTAAATGAGCAAAGAGATAAAATGCTAAGGATGTTTAATTGAGAGAGTGATGAGAGAGAATGTCTTAAGTTGTGTATTCTAATTTATAATATAAGATTAGATTTTTTATATATATAAAAAGAAGTAGAAAGCAAGAAAAAAGTGTAAGATATTTAATGTAATAAAAAATAGCATTATAAAAGTATTATAATATAGGTGTTATATAAATAATATAATTCTATATTATTTAGTTGGAAGATAATAAAAAATTATAATTTCTATTTAATTCAAAAATAAAAAATTTGTAAAGAGTAAAAACAAAATAAATAAAGGATTGCGGATTGGTAAAGGAGGGCTGTTCCCCTCTAGTCTACATCCTTATTGGAGTATATTCTAACTTATTAGCTTGTGGACAAAGAGAAACTAGGAATTGCACTTCTCACATACCTATAGAGAAGGAAAATGCCTTGCGGATTGACTCGTAAACCATGCACATGATCAAGCATTGGGACTCCATGTAGTTAGAGATACTCCCCTAAGCTCTTGTTCCAAGAGTAATTCTCCCTTGTAGAGTTGAAGGTTATATTTGGCCAGGTTTTTTTTTGGCTTAAAAGCTACTTTAAAGTTAAAGCTTAAAATAAGAGCTTAAAAAATAAAGTAAAAGCTGTTTCGTAATTTATATTTTTTTAGATTTAAAGCTCTTTTTAAGTTAAAAGTTGTTTGGTAAAAAATTTTAAAATTCTAAATTTACTTAAAACTAATTGTCTCACTCAATAGAATAATATATATATTGATAAAGTAAAAAAATATTCTGTATAGTTAATTTTGAGTTACAATTATGTAAAATTAATTTAATCAACATCAATTTATTTCAATGATAACAAAAATATACAAATTATTAAATACATAAGTTTCAAATTTTTTATTTTAAAAATTTTAAGACTATTTTCATTAATAAAGGTTAATTTCAAATATGATTTATAAATATTTTATTATATATAATACTAATTACAAAGTATTAATTATAAAAGACAAAATATTTAAAAAAAATTGTATTATTGTTCAATAATATTTTCAAAAGATAATTTTTTAATTTAAATAGAATTCAATAATGTCTATATATATTAAATAATTTTTAACAAATAATTGAAAAATTATTTAATAAATATATTGTTATAATTAAAAATGAAAAAACATAACTACAAACTAAAAATTAAAAAATCTTGAATCTAAATTAAATTTAAAGAATAAACATTATAAATATTTTTAAATGTAAAATTTTTATTTAACAATGTTATTGACTCATTTTAGTAATTTTTTATTTCATGTAATAAATAAATTTAAAAAAATTAATTTTAAAAATGTAAAAATTAATTCAATTAACAAAAATTAATTCTAAAAATAATTTACAAATTATTTTACTGTATATAATTTTAATTAAATAAATTTAAGCATTAACTACAAAAGTTAAAATATTTAAAAACTTTTATATTATTGTTTAATAATATTTTTAGAAGATAAAATATAATTTATTTAAACAAAATTCAATAATGAATCTGTTTTGATAAACTTTTCTATAAACACCTATAAGAGAAGAAAATAAGAAAAAGAAAAAAGCTTCTCCATAAGCTAGAATCAACTGATGCATAAATTAAAACTCAGCTTTTGGAGAAGCTAATATGAGAGAATTTCTACAAATTAATTTTTACATAAACTAATTTTAGCTTATGGAGAAGCTTTTTTTTTTCTTCTTCTTATTTGCTTCTCCTATAAGTGTTTATGGAAAAATTTATTCAAACAAACCCAATGTCAATATAGATTAAAAAGTATTTAATAAATAATTTAAAAATTATTTAATAAATATATTGTTGTAATTAAAAATTCAAAAACTTAACTATAAATTAAAAACCTTTAAAAATATGGCATCTAAATTAAATTTAAAGAATAAAAATTATAAATATTTTAAAATATAAAAAAATTATTTAACTATATTATTTACTCATATCATTAACGTTCTTTTATTTTATGTAAAGAATATTTAAAAAGTTAAAAAATAAATAATATTTTTAAAATTTTCTAAAATAAATAATTTAAAAACAAATTAAACCTTAAATAAATAAACATAATTAAAACAAACTAATATATGTAAGTATTATGTAACGGAGAAGCCGATGAAACACTTAAATTGAAAAAACAATGAAAAATAAAAAAAGATAGTATTTTTGGTTACGTTGGGATTCGAAGAGGGGTATGTGTAAATAAGCTCTCCCTATAAGCTAAAAAAAACTCTCCTTGCTAATTTAATTATAAGTTACTTTTTTTCAAATTTTGTTCTATAAAAATAAGTAGCTTTTTTTTTTTTCAAGAACTTTTTATGAATTGTGTTTAGTCCAACTTCTCATTTTAAGAAAAAAAACAAGCTAAAAAAAAGCCGGGCTAAATACACTCAAAGTGTAATTTTCTTGTTAGTCCTCCTTCATACCAAAGAATTATAATTCTTCTCATCTCATTTTTTGTTTTTACTCTAATATTAAGAATTTGGAAGGAAAAAATTCCAATATCCACTAAGCTACATTCAGTTTAATGGTTGAATTTAATAAAAATATTTTATTTTATTTTTACCTATACTAATAGCAAACTAAATAAGAAAACGTTTACATCCTTTTTTTAGGGTTAGCAAATGCTCATTCTTGTTCTTACAATTGTGAGTTTGGGCTTAACTCAATCCCAAAAGTTAACTCATAAGGTAAGAGTTGTCCTCTACTTATATACTCTATCTCTAGCCAATGTGGGATTTGAGTTTTTCTAATACACTCTCTCATGCCCAATACTATTGGACTTGGTGCGTGAATAATATGATAGGTGGTCTGTTAATGAATTTAGGATAAGTTCTAATACCATCTTACAATTATGGATTTGGGCCTAACTCAATTCCAAAAGCTAATTCATAGGATGAGAGTTGTCTTCGATTTATATACTTTATCTTGACACTATCTCTAGTCGATGTGAGACTTGAATATTTTTCAATACTTGCATATTTCATTCACGACTCAAAAATGAATACCAGGTGGAATAAATAACCCGACACAGCCCTGCAATACAAGAAAAAACGAAAAGCACTATTCCAGTCCAATAACATACAAGCAGCTGGCAACATTCTAGAAGAAAATAACACCAAGCATTATTTTAGAAGGAATTCCTTAATGAAGTGATATTTACAACTACTAAAAATAGAAAATGAGAATATATCACAAATTAACCCCTTTAAATTGGAACACAGATAGATGTTGAGAATGCCCAACTTGGAGAAGATGGGTTGATGAGGAGTAACAAGAAGAGCTTTGGCGAAGATGTTAATTAACTGTGTAGAGTGAAAAATAGACATTAAGTGGATGAGACCAACTTGGATTTTCTCCCTTACAATATGACAATTAATCTTTATATATTTGGTTCTTTACTGAAATATAGGATTGCGTTTTATGTGTATTGCAGATCTATGATCACGGTAGACCTCAACTAGTGTTGAAATGGGAATTTGAAGATGACGAAACAAATAGAACAACCATTGAAGTTTATAAGCAAAGGAAGCTAGAGCACGATGTTCTGCTTTTGAAGAATATCTTGAAATAGTGGTACGCTTCTCAGACCTCCAGGCGATTAGTGATCCTCAGATAAAGACACAAAATTTGTTTACTGATCTACGCAAGTCCAAACAACAAGCGCAATCTGAGACAGCAAAGGCTGTAGTGTAGGTCTTAGTTTTGTTTTAGCAAGAAAAAGAAGTCTGTGTGCTAAGGCATTCTTTAAATATGTAAGAACTTTAAGGATAACATGGTCAAAGGCGGATCTTCGTTCGGACTAAGGGGGGCCAAAATTTTTACCAAAATATTATATATATATATATATATATATATATATATATGTAATTAACAATATTTATATTTTTAGTTGACACTAATAAGATATTTTATGATTTTTTAAATATTCTTTAAAGTTCTTTATTTCTCAATTATTAATAATTTTAAGTCATTGGAAGAATTTAAAGAATTTTGCAAATAAAGTTACTTATTCCTTAATTATCAATAATTTTAAGTCATTGAAAGAGCATAATGAATTTTAATTTCAATTTTTAAGTCATTGAAAGGAGTATAAAGAAAGTAATATTTAGTCATTTTCTTTACTATTATTATGATAGACAAATTTATATTAATATTACGTTTTAAGTTTTTGTTTTTGTTAACATCAACCCTTATGATTGATTTAATAATACATTTTATACAATAACTATTTCACTAATTAATTGACTTTTCATAATATAAAACTATTTTCTTCATTTCCCAAACCTATTTTTTCTATGACTTTTATATCCTTATTTTGATATAAGAAAGCTTATATAATATGACTTGAAGTTATGGATTTTTCTTGTATACGAATTTTTCTTGTAGATTTCTTTTTTTCATTTTTTTATGGATTTTGTGGTTTTTTTTCTACAATTTTTTCTGGAAATTTTTATATAATTTTGGTAAAAATATGATTATTTTCTTAGATTTGTTGAAAAAGTTCATAATTTTTTTTTTTGCATACTCTCATACAAATTTTGTTTAATATAAAACACTTAATATTTCTTGCAATTTTTCACAAAATTATAGAAAAAAATTCTAATTTTTTTGATTCAATAGAAGATGAGGGTATCAAAGTCATAAAAAAAGAAACTTGGGAGGTATTATTAATAACATAGAAAAATATTTTAATATCATTAAAGATAATTAATTAAGAAAATAGTTAATATTTAAATAATATCACTAAATGCTTAAAAATTTCTATAAAAAATTATATTATTAAAATTATTACATTTAATTTATACATTATAATTTAATTATTTTGACTCCTCCAAATTATTTTCTCAAGCTCTACCATTGAACATGGTAATGTGAATCCATTGGCTTGGACATGAATTGGGACAATTGTTGAACCACAAAGGATATGCTAGGTCGTGTAGTAGTAAGGAAAAACAATTTTCCAATGAGTTATAACCAATGACATCAAATAATGGCTTCCTTATAGTGACTTGAAGTTTGGTAGAAGGATCAATAATGGTAGACATAGGTTTAGCAGCTAATAAACCAACCTTTGATAATAACTCCAAAGCATACTTTTGTTGATTTGCAACAATGTCATGTTTGGTCTTTGCTAATTTCCAATCTCAAAAAATATCTCAACAATCCTAAATCCTTGATCGTGAATCTGTCATTAAGATACACTTTAACAAAGGTGATAGCATGTACATCATTACTAGACAATAAGATATCATCCACATAGACAAGACAATGAAGGAAGTGTTTGTCCTCTTTATATATAAAAAAAAAATCAATTGAAGATTGTGTAAAATTGAGAGATAACAAGGCTTGTGTAAGTTTAAAATACCAATGTCAACTTGCTTTTCTCAAACCAGCCAAAGACTTATTCAATTTGCAAATCTTGTTAGGATGTGAAGACTGCAATCTTAGAGGGAGCATCATATATACCTATCCATAAAGGTCTTTATGGAGGAAGGCATTATTCATGTCTAGTTATTCCAAAACCCTACCATCAATTGATGTCAGGGACACTATTATTAGTTATTATTTGTATCCTTCCCTTATTCCTACGTATACCAAGGAGATCATCAACAAGAATTATATTTGATTTAGGTATCTAGATTTTATTGGGTCCTTTCTGGTTAGTTTTAGAGGTTTCATCATACTTTTATACTTTCATGTACGAACATCTGATCTCAACATGTCTAGATTTTCAACAAAAGTGCATGAATTGAACAAATAAACATTTCATTTTGTCCTTATTCTACTTCTTGCAACCTATGCATGATTTGTGAATTGGGTGCCTTTTATTTTTCACCAAAAAAATTTAGGTTGGCTGTCCCATTGACAAAACTAGTTTAATCTTTGGTGAGACTTTCTACTTCCTCTTAAAGCCTTAGGATCTTAACAAACTGTATAGTCTTAGTAGGGATTTCAGCCTTACTATAAGTTTGATCTTTAACATGTCATTCTCAGTTTTGATCTTCATGTTCTCATCTTTTGGTACAAGATTCTCAGATAAAAGATTTTCATTTTTCCTCTTTAATTTATATACTTGGTGATGAGAGTATGAGAACCTTGAAGAAGTAAATCACAAGAAAATCGAAGATCACTAAGTTCAAATTCTATCTTAAACTCTTCACCGTCCATGTCTGCATTCAAGCAAAGGTTTGCCTTTTCAATAGCTTCACCTTCTTCGTTTAAGTTGTTGCTATTGAGATTTTCCTATGTAGCCATAAGGTCTTTTTCTTTTTCTTGAAGAATCTTTTTTTCTTCAAGTTGGACAATCAACTTTCATGTGACCCAACTTCTTGCACATGAAGCAAATGATTTTAACTTTATCTTTCTTTGTAAATTTCTTCTTGAACTTTTGTTCCTTCTTGAAGTTTGATTGATGCTTCGCTTTCTTTTTCGTGATCCAACATATCCTTCTAGAGATCAGAGAAATCTAAGAGTCTTCTTATAAATCAGAGTCTTCCTCACTATCATCAAATCCCTCACTAACCTCCTCAGCTGTGCGAAATTGGATGTTGATTCGTTCTTTAGCTTGAACTAGACAGGTTTGTCCTTGGAGTTACCAACTTTCAAAGCAATAAAGGTCCTTTTCTTAACAACACTCCTTTGGTTCAATTAGAGCTCATGAATCCTTAAGGATCCAAGCAACTTATCTATCTTCAAGGAGTTGATATCTCTAACTTCCTGGATGAATGTAATCTTAGGTCTCCATTCTTTATGACAGTTGTCAAGGAGTTTTATGTTGTTTGCCTCTATTATATAGTCCTTTCCAAGTACTCTAAGACTATTCAAAATTGTTTGAGATATTTCAATCATTTTGTCAATGGTTTCTGCACCAATAATCTTAAAACATCTCATATTGTTTAACAAGAAATCTGGTTTTGGTCCTTTTCACGTTGTTGTTACCTTCATGAGTAAGAGAAGAGTTTCCCATGTCTCCTTTACATATTTGTAGCCAAAAACTTTGTTATATTATGATATGGTTAGGGTATAAATGATTAGTTATCTAGCTTTAATGTTAAGCAATATTATATTGAAGTCTTTTGACTCTATTCAGACTTTGTAAGAGGAACTCCTTGGTTTCTAAAGCGTATAGTGAGTGGATTGGTATAACATATCCATCGTGTTCATCTAGTAAGGGTAATCTTCTCCAAAGAAGGTTGTGGTCTAGTAATGGAGACTCCTTCAGTAATCAACTAGTTGGTGAGCTCTGCCATAGTCCTATAGTGTCTTCTCCTCTAACATTGTAAGATGCTTAACCCCAAAAACTAAATTCTAATACCAAACTGTAAAAAGAGAAGTAAAACAAAATAAAAGGGTTGGATTGTTTTTTACAAAAATCTTTGAAAATACAATTTTCAGAAATTGAAAATTGATTTTAAGTAGAAAGCTAGTTTGGACCATGGGGTAGAACAAAGTTTAAGAATAAACAGTTATTTTATAAAAGAAAAATACACAAGTTTATGTTCCTTCTTATGTGAGTTAGCAATAATAAAATAAAGGCAAATAAAGAATATCAACAAGAAGTTTTTATTATACTTGTTTGTTTCACCAACTGAGACTACATCCAATCTTTATCTCATAACCAAGATTTTACTAACAATAAACACCTAAGTATTCTTTATACTTACCTCTCTAGGCATTATACCCAAGTATTATTTTATGCAAGTCTCTTCAAGCTTCAAACACTTACCAACGGTAAAACAATACTACATCCATCCTTAAATTTAAAACTCTTTTAAGCTAAAAAAAAGAGTTGGGCCAGATGTTTAGGAGTGATTTAATTTTTATTTTTTAAATGATATATGTCTTATTTTAAAATTTTAAACCCACTTTAATTTAATTTTGTACTTTTATTATTTTATCTCTATATATTTTCTATTGCAACTAAGTTTAGATTTAACATTATTTAATAAAAATAATTTATTTAAAATAAATTATACTCATATATTATTAATGAGGGATGAAAATAGGTAAATTTAAATCTTAATAGAACTATTAGTTAGTACACTCAATCAAAATTTTAAGAAAAAAATTTCGTTAGATAAGGGTGATAATGATAATTAAACCCACCAGGGTCGCCCTAATTGTGGAGGAGAGGTAGTTTGTACAAGGTTTTAGGTTTGAACCTTGTTGCTGTGATTGTACGCACGTGAAAAATGATAATTATATCATAAATTATTAGTGAGAATAAGAGTATCAATAGTCACATCTTAACATATTTCTTTGATAATTTTCTTATAAAATTTAACCAATAACAAATAGCTTAGAGAAAAATATATTGTTAGAGTTTCTTTCACTAACATTTCTCAAAAGACAAATTATGGTTCATACTGACTATTCATGACAATGGGCATAAATTTGAAATAGCAAGAGACAAACAAGAAGGAAGGGGGTTGAATTGTGCGTTTAAAAACTTTTTCAATATTAAAACAAGTTCAAAAATGTTTTTGAGCTAAAGAATAGAGAAGACAAGTACACAGAGAATTTTGTACTGGTTTACTCTACCTTGAGCTACGTCCAATCCCTTCACCTAAAAGGTATCCACTAACCAACCTTGGTTACAAGTATTCTTTACGACCTCTTTAGGCTGTACAACACAATCACCCCAGATTGCTTAACCCAAGTATTCTTTTTCATTAAGCCTTTCCAGGCTTTCACAACAAAACAGTTGTTTACAAACAGATTCAACTTATACAGTGAGAATATAGAAGATTAAGCATAATACACAAAAAGTTTCAGAGAGTTTTTGACTATTGTCCAATGAACGCTTAACAAAGCAATTTAAAGATAGCGTTTTCAAATCCTTTGCTTGATTCGTCACTTTTTTTGTTGTGTGTTGTTGTTGTTGTTGTTGTAGTGTTTTGCTTCTTCTTCTTTCTCAGTATATATAGTCTTCAGCGGAAAAGAGCTGTTGAAGAAGACTTGGCTTTAATCTTCAAGAAAGAGTTACGCGTATATAGCTTCCAGACAGATCAGAAAGGACAACTTTTGAACTTGCACTAAAACAGAAAAAGCAGCTCTGTGCTGGAGGTCTGCTTTTCTGAACATTCTTCATTCGGCTTGGCAGCTTGAAAAGTTGACTTGCTTTTTCTGCCTTGCTGCACTTTTGCATTAGAATGATTATGTCTACCATTTAATGCTTGAAATATTTGAACGTTATATACTTGGATGGTCAATATGTGTGATTCTTGGACGCTTGTTGAGACTGGTGTGTTGGACGCTATAAGATTGGATGTTGTGAGCCTGTTAGTTTAAAAACAGAGACTTAAACTTTAATAAGCTGTTATCTTCAAAATTTGAGGGTCTAGACGCTTCAATGTCTTTAGTTCCAACAAAATTGTTCTCTAAAAAAAATTAAAATAGTTCTTAAAAAATATATTTTAATTTAACATAAAGATTTAACCTTTTTAGTCTCGGGGACTCAGTCGACTTCATTAAGCCTTTTTGGCTTATAACACTCACTTACTATACTTATAGCTTGCGGGATTGTGTACCCTCTTGGTCTCAAGGTCCATAGACGACTTCATCACGCCTCTTCAGCTTATAGTAACTGTGACTTGCGAGACTATGTACCCTCCTAGTCTCAAGGTTTACAGATGACTTTATCAAGTCTCTTTAACTTACAACACTTGTGGCTTGCGGGATTGTGTAACCTTGGTCCCAAGGACCTTGGTTATAATTATTAGACTCGTCAATCCCTCAAATCATGCTATTCATTATTGCAGAGAATCATGTACATAATGAGACATTAAATACAATGAGTCAACAACCATAATAATTGATTGCGTGATTCCCTCAATCAATATCCCCATCAGACAAATCCTCATAAAGTTGCCTAAATCATACCTTAATGGGAACGAGTGACTCCCTTGCAATGCACATTCTATCCTTATATAAACACACACCAAGGGATATGTCAAGTATGTTCATCCCTACTCATATTCTTTTGGGCATGTAACCAACCTAAGCATCTACATACTCCTATCTCTCCTTGTAGATCTCCCCCAGTGCGACCAAGCGACATTAAAGGATATTTTTATATAAATAGTCATTAAATTTAACTAAAAGGAAAAAGTAAACAATATAATAAAATATATAATTAAAATTTTAAATTCAAAAAAAATAAAGAAAGAAAGATTTAGAAAGTACAATAAAAAACAGGTGGGTATATTGGAAAAAGTATAGCTCAATGAAAATTTCCAAATTTTAATTTTCTTTCTTTCTTTGTGTGTGTGTTTTAATGTAGTAGTAAAGGGGTTGAAACTACCAAATGTGTAGATCAACTGACACGAGATTGTTTTATCTTAGTAAGTAATCTTGAGTTTGAGTTTTAAGTATGTAACTGTATTAAATATTTGAAAAAAGAATTTTACCTTGTATATAATAAACAAAATTACTTCTCGAAGAGGATACCAATGCATTGTACAAAAAAAAGAGCTGAAACGCCCAACACGAGAAACTAGACCTCTTCTTCAAACAGAGTATAGGCACTATCAGCTAAAAACTGTACTGAAACAAAATGAGGAAGAATATCGAAAATTTTAGCCCTAAAAGACAAGCCTGACGCTACGGATTGATTTCCTTCAAGGAAAATGTGACACCATTTGATCTGTTCCAGCTGCTGTAGAATCATGAGAAGGCTGGACATTCAATTCTTTTTCTTTTTTTTTTCTTTTTTACAATGACTAAACCTAATGCAAATTATCCAAACCTTATTTCAATTTTAATGAGTTCATTCATTCTGTTTAATTGCACTCTTCGTTTCCACAGTTACCTTTCTGACTAGCAGCAAGATTGACCCCCAAACTTGTGACCAATGTTATAGGAGAAAGCGACAATGCAATAAAGACGCCCAAAAGAGCGAGCATCCCTTTCTTCCTGAATCCCGTCACGTAACCGCAGAAATTTTTTAATTCTCTGGGCTCCCCTTCCATTTCCAAATTACATCCCCCCTGTATTAAGCATTATGTCTACCCCACTACGCAGACCTCAAACTGAAAATACCCTCACTTGTATCTTTCCACCTATATATTGTATCATGATAGGTTGTATTGGATAGAGGACCCACACTGACTATCCTTTCACACATTTTTTCAGGAAACATCCCCTGCAAAATCACTAACCTTTGTTTGCAAAATTCCAGACCCAGTGGTTCGTCCAAAAATTTGTACATCTTGATTTGGATTTTCTTATGTTATCGACAAACATGACGTGATGACTTCGATATAGAAAGGTCTAATTTTCGTCACGGGGAGTCCTTATCTAAATCTCTATAGGCTCACCGCATCGTTTTACAAAGCCTTCATTAGAAAATAATATAAAGAGGAAATTTCGTTTTACACTAAAAATAACACGAGAGGAAATTTCCTGATTTGCAACGCATCCAATTCCGTTACGTAAATTACTGTACATGTATGACCAACCGACCAAGGAAAAACAGGAATTGAAGGTTTTAGACAATTGCAGAGTTTAGTTTTTCACGCATCTCTAGGATTCTCAAGCGCCATGGACGGTATTGAAGCGAAAGGGAAGCTTTAAGATTAAAAGAATAAAAGATCCATTATTTTTTCTATATAAAAAAAGTATACATCAATCCTAATCCAGCAAAGAGAAAACATAAGAAAGATTATATCCATTAATCCTATAAAGTAAGGCTAACTCATCTCACATCTCAATAATAAATGAATTAAAAAAACACATAGACAATAATCAACAGAAAAAAAGAAAGAAAAAAAAAAAAAAGGTGAGACAGTAGATATTATTTATAAATATGTACAAGGAATCAAAGAGAAGTTGCAACTAATTTAACGTTTCTGGGTGGTTTTGTTGTACTTGGTCTTGATCCATTGGAGCCCAACGGAGGTACCCTCCTTCAACTTCTTGACGCCAGTGGAGGCCACTGCCTTGGTCTTGCCGAGGGCGTTGTTGCTCTTTTTCTTCGATTCTTGCGAGCCAGTCACGGGGTCAGGCCCATTATCCCACTGGTCAGCCCAAGATGTTCCATGGGACCCCATTTCTTCTTCTTGTATTAACGAGTCCCTCCACAAATTCCCTACAAGATAGCTGAAAAGTTTAATTGGCGACCCAGAGCACAAGGATATTTTATGTTTGTGTTTGGAGATGGAGAGTTTGGGACCCGTTCAGTGCGTTTAAATAGGACTAGTTCAATTAGTTGAGAAAGGAATCAGCCTAATCCTAATGCATGGATTAAGCTTACGTTGTTTTGTGGACTTTTTGGTACGTGGAGGCATCCGCATCCGCAAGAAAACTCGTTTTCCCATTTACTTCTCTACTGGAACCTTCCAGAAGACCGTGTATTTGTCTAAGATAACTATTATTATTATTATTATTTTACGTAGAAAGATTTGGTCCAAAAGGCCATTAGACGCGTGCGCTTACGTACCAATCCGAGTCTAGGGCTCATTTTTTATGCCTTGGCGGCTACGCTGCCATATTCTTAGAAGGCTCGAGGACCTATCCGAGTGATTTCTACCGTCAGCAGTTCACAGAATAACAAAAAGAAAAAGTCAAAAAGAAAAAGGCAAATTGGACCACCCATATTCTAGTTCTAGAGTATAATAAAAATTCTACCAAATAAGTAAAGAAATTTAAGCGTTCCAGAGTCCTTGTGCGTATGGTTAGTGGGATTCTTCCCACAACAAGTTTTAGTGATAGTTGGCCAGCATCGGATATGTTCATCACTTCATTTTTTTCTTCTTTTCTTCTCTCTCTCTCTCTCTCTTTTGGGTAGGTGACGTGTTTCCAGCCATCATCCTGCAACATTACAGCCTTTGATTACTAATTACGTAGCAATTAGACGGTCCTGATTTCAGCTACAGATTAAAGCTTGTTGGAGAGGCTGAAGAGGATCCAGACTCGATGTGTTTAATCTAGATTTTTGAAAAATTAAGTTTTTAAAAGTACTATTGTGTTTGAAAACAATATTTTAAAAGTTAATTTCGAAAAATTGATTCAATAAAAAAACGATATCAATCAAGCCTGTTGGGTTGATAGAGTTTGGTTAATTTATTTTGCTTCAATTAAGTTAAAACAACTGCATGCCATGCACGTTCCCATCAATAAGAAAATGCTGTCTTCAAAACTTGAAAGTTGAAATACATTGGTTATGCTCCGCTGAACATGCAGGAAATAACTGGCATATTTGCCTACTATATATTTTGCAATTTGCACGAACTGGAAAGCTATAGTTTCCTTTCCACATTGGCAAAGTAATTTGGAAAAAGAAAATTGGCACCGGAGTAAGGAAAATGAAAATCTGGAGAGAAGTGAACCAGATTAACGAAATAGTCTTGGTTTCACTTTCATATACATGCAAGTATAGTTTATTGAAATTTCATTGATTTGCGTTCAGTTCAATATTCCAGTATAAGCTTTCTTTCAGGATTGCTCAGGTTCAGGTATTTGTTAAACACCCACCGAGAAGTGTTTAGAGCGTCTCCCCTACTTTCCACTGGAAAAATATTCCTACGGCTTTGCCATTCATTAGTAAGCTTTATCCACTCCCTCCTCCATTCCATTAGCTTGAAATCTTCACCTCTCTCTAAGCTTTCTGTTAAATATTTAAAATAAATAGCAGCTCTGGGACCATAGTAATCATGTAGAAGCCCGCTCCAGTACTTGTTTCCTGTGGAAAGAAGTTAAACAACACACTAAAACATCAGAGAGCTATTATTTTCCTTTTAACTGTTGGTTCCAGAGAGAAGCTAAAGCTATTCATAGAGAAGGGGAGTGTTTACCATTTACAAAAACAAAAGATAAACAAGCCTTTACTTTATAATATTGTTGCAGCAAAAGGGACAACACATCCTCCTAGTGAATGCTAGGTTAAATAATATAGCAAGGTATTAACTGTTATTCGTACCATAGTCACGAAGCAGACTGGCTTCCTCCTCTGTGTTGTCAAACCACATAGTAATTTGTGTTCTAGCATTCCACTCAAACTGTAAACATTTAGGTTACGTCAATAGAAATATAGAACAGGTGGATTTTCAATTTGTGCCAATTAAAGTAAATCAAACCTGTCTCTCCTGTTCTTCATTTTGGGCTAGTTGCTTTGCACTTTCTAACCAAGGTCCCAGAAGAAACCCATCATGGCAAGCCAACAGTGTGTCCAAATCTTCCACTAGTTCTAGAAATCTCTGGCTGAGTAGGGTCATTCCATGGACATCATGTGATTTGTATGCCTCTATCACCTTATAGAACAATTCATTTGCATATTTTGCCAAGACTTGTCTAGTCAGATCAACTAGGTCATACCTGAGTAAAGAATAAATAGCATGGATCTGAATATTAAACCTCAATATACGGTAAGACAACATTGTGTTACATTTTGCGAAGTGCTGAAACAAGATCGAAAAATCTTATATAACCAACTTCTCTCACCTATAAGTATTACATCTTGAAAGTTCATCTCCACTAGTTATAAATAGCTCCAATGCATAAATTACATCAGAAGTTGAATACCATAAATGTGGTCGATCAAATGGATCAGTTATTTCCCTGACAATTGTTCCAGAGTAGGGCTTGTCATAGTGGTGAGACCTCTCATGCTGTACTGAAATTAAGGAAGGGTCAACATCTGGGAATGCTACGATGACATCTCTGTTTTTGTCCTGTTCCCATACACCAAGAATATCTGGTCAAACTGAAATATGATATACTATTTTATACATGATTAGTTAGGATTAGAACTGAGCATAAGATGTACAGTTGAGATTCTCATTTGTGTAGAAGTTGTTGGTCAGATTAAAGGAAAGCAAATGAGCTGGCCAAAGCAACGTGATGTATCCTTTCTGTTTCTTGCTTAGTACGTATCAAGGACAAAATGAAATACAACACCATTTTTTTTGGTTAATACAAATGACTCATAAATGGAAGGATACAGTAATAAAGGGGAAGACAGTAAATGAGCAGCGGTAGAAGTTGAGCACATAATTACATAGAAGGTTTTCTATTACAGGATTAACTGAAAGAAATAACTAATCTGAGGCAGGTTATAGTATCAACCAAGTACTTACATAGGCTCCATCAGTGCAATTGTAAATGGTGTGATATAAGACATTCCATCCCTCTTGTATTAACGGAAGTGGCTGTCCATATCGTCTAGTTGAATACATATCAACCCATGCCTAAAAAAGGAATGATCATCATGCATTTCAATCTAAGAATATTATCAAGTTAGTGAAGAGTAAAGATATATATATAATATAATAAGGGTTTTTCTATCCTATGCACCAGATGCAAAGGTTAAGGGAAGAGAAATAGATAGTTATCAATGGAAAAGAAAACATTTATCATACTGGAAACACAAACGTCATTTAATGCTAGCTTTTTTCAAGTATTTGAAAGCATTTAAAAGGATATATTTAATGTCGCTTTACAGATTAAAAAGCACATAAAAGAAAGCATGGATTCAGTGGAAGGTATGCAGTGTTACAATTTCAGTATTGACAGCAGAAACCAAACACACTTGTAAAGGAGAAATGACAGATCTATGGTAAGCTAAAATGGGCTCCTACTGTGGTTGTATCAGAGCTATAATGAATAATACATATATACAAGCATACTTTCCTGCACACTATATTGTTAAACCCAAATATCCTATCAGATATGTCATATAAAATAACCAAAAGGAATTTGATAAAAAAAATTGCCAAAGCAATATAATATATTGTTCCCTTGGTTATGCTGATTTTACTCAAGTCAAGGCAGAGATACAACTTCTAACCAAAATTATCAGCAAAATGGGGTTCATAGATAGTCTATTGTTCTGTAAACAAGGAATTGCATGAATAGGAGAAGAGAGAAAAGAAAGCAAGTCGGAATTACATCTGAAGTCCAAAAATTACCTAGCAGAGGTGGATAATTAAATTGGAGCAGTAGAAAGTTACTCCTAAATGAAACTTGGCAAACAATAAAAGTACATTCTACATTCAACAGAACTGGTCACCCACATTATGGGGGTTTCCTCAGGTCACACAAGATCCTCCTAGCAGGAGAACATAGGAAACCGATGAGTGAAATAAATGCAACCTCTTGGCACCAAAGATTCTCTTATTCTTACCTTAACATCAATTTTCTTGTGTTGAAATGCCATTTCAGACATCAAATCATAGACAATGGGATTCTGTTCTATACCTTCCATAGACATTCCAATTCCAACCTTCACAAAATCAAATAGGTGATAATAAGTATAAAAAATTATTAGCAGAATGACTTGTGAAAATAATATAATCTAGTGTATGATCCATATTCTGATGGGGAGTGGAGAAGAAAACAGATTGAAAAGATAGTGCTCATGTTGGGCAGATCAAATTGAACGAGAAATGACACTTTTCAACTCAACCAGAGTCTGAACAGTAAATTACATCTGTCGATGGTAGATCTCAAAGTGATTATACATCTATTTATGTGCGTAGATACACCGACTTCAAATTTAGAAAATGTAACTGTCCAGGGTAACCAACTGAAAAATGCATAAACATATTTTTGATGTTGGACAACCTTTCTCATGTTTCTATCACACTATAACAAGAACGGCTGGTAATCAATTGAACTTATTTAGGCCTAGTTTAGATAAACTTCTTGCCAAGCATTTATTGGAGAAAAAAATGAATCAAGAAGGTAACATGATTAAACTTCTCCCATAAGTTAAATCAACTTATACATCTCAACTTTTTTTAGAAGCTCACTCATTTCACTTCTTCATAAGTTGAGGCACATAAAGTTGATTTAAAACTGCTTTTGAAATACAAACCAGTTTTAAAACCAGTCATGTATTTCAAGTTTCATCCATACACCGGTTTAAAAACCACAGCTAGAAACCAGTCTGGTAAAATACCAAACTAATTTTGAAAAAGAACAGTGGTTCGGTTTTAAAATCCAGTCCACATATATTTGGTTTTAAACTGGATTCAGTTTGGTTAAACCAAACCATGCATACCCCTTGCAGGACCTTGATTTTGCAAACCTAGCTTTTTCTTTCTCAGATCGCACTGTCCTTAGCATCTCCACTATAAGTTCCTGCTATTCTTGACCTTTTCCCTATTAAAGTTTTATGTAGCTAGCCTAATATTTATGCTGTCTTAAGAGCTCAATAAATTATAGCTCCGAGGGAGACTATTAAAATATTTGTACAATAACATAGATTGAGAAAATATCTCAACAGAGAGGAAAATGTCATTTTTATTTTAAGATAATTATGTTACAATCTTTATTTTGTCAGGAATCTTAGATTAGGGTTAAGAGTTTAGTGCTTATTCTTTAGCCTAACTAGAAAGATAAATATTTGTGTTTTATCTTTTATATAAAATCAAAATCATAATCATATATAGTACACCAAATCAATTTTATATTTTATTTTTGTGAGCTATATTCTCTCTTTGTCATTGTTTTTTTTTTTTTAATCTATCCTCACTTAATTCCTATAATTCAATAGTGAGAAACTATTTAATATAAAATTGAATCGTCAATATAAATGAATAACTTGCCATTGTTGAGTTAACACTTGTGCGTGCATCAATTGGCCCCGATGCTATTGCGTCTAATATGCCATACATCTCAATGTTTCCTGCAAAATTGTGCAGCATACACCTGTCAAGCATAACACACCCAATCAGTGAAAAGCACATTAAATAAATTTATTCATATATCGAATTGATAAGCTAATAAATACATATATCAATTTGACAAACTTCAATTTTCAAATATCCTGATATACAGTTATAGACAAAAGTTATAACAAGCCACAGCCATTATTATCAAACAATTTGTAGGGAAGACCGCCAATGCTAGTTACATTATTCTTTTCATATAACAATGTTGTCAGTTATACAAAGCAGCTATTTCTATGGATCACAGGTTTAAACTGCTGAATGCTAGACTGAGCTAAGTTCCAACTAAGTTTTGACTTTTGATGCGTGCTGAAGGTAAACACACAATGAGAACACTGGAAAAAATGTATTCATATTCACAGTGAGGAAGAGTACTAAAGGAGTATTAAGTATAGTGGAGGCCTGTATATGGATAAAGCTAACTAACTTACAACCATCAACAGAGATGACATTATTATTTTTATTTATAAATATAAAATGGAAAATGTCTTTCCAGATGTAGGGAACTCCATAAAACTGCTCTGAGGTAACCCAAATGGGTTTTACTTCAGCAAACAGGTCAAGAACCACCAGCTTTCCAACAGGAACAGAATGTAAAAGGGCCTGAAAACAAGAACAAATAAGAATAGTATATGAATGGTAATTAAGTTATAAGAAATAACCAGGGTGAATTCATAATTCTAGAAAGCATTTATACTGACTAATGAATACATCTGTCCACATATGTATATGCAAGATTCTAACCATTATCTTACACTGGTAATGAAGGAAGGAAAAAGAAAAAGGAAAAAGGAAAGTGTTGTGCTGATTGCTAGTTACAGTCTCTATGTGTAGTGGAGATTCTAAGTAACCATCAAATTTTAGTAGAAAAAACCATAAACATTGATGGAGCTTAATATAATTGAAATCCTTGCAAACAAAGACAAAAATAAACTAAGGCAGAAAAAATGGTTTGCATAGCTAGATCTAAGACAAGCTTTGCTTATTTTAAGGCTTGCTGTAAAAACAAGCAATATAGTTGGGAGGTCAAAGATATGAATATAACCTTCATTTGAGGAGGTCTCCAGAATGGATCATATGAAAATAGCCATCCCTGCATAAATGAAATAGGATCCATTAAGAGTTTGGTGGATGGATAAATCTACTTGCATGAAAATCTATGCTTATATACAAAAGCTAGCGCTTAGCAGCATCAAATAAAGGTTAAACAATAACAATAATTAAAAAAAACTAATTTCTATCACCTGCATTAGCCAAACAGCATCATCATCACCGCTCTGCATTCCTTTAAAAATTGCTGCACCTAATGATGAAATGTACTCTGGATCATCAATGGGCGGGGTGTTCTCATCAAAAGTATCACTGTGATTGGTCCAACATACTCTATGTTAATGAATGGAAGAGTGTTTCCTTTATGAACAGAAGCTTAAAGTGTGATGGTGCATATGCATATAAACCATAATTCAAATGATTTTTAACCAAATAGATTTTTTTTAATGATAAGAGTACTCATGTCTTTAGACTTCAGTGTTATTGATTGTGATTGTCTTCAATAAAATAAAAAATAAACTATATCTAGTAAAAGGTGTAAATTATCACCAATGGTTGTTAAACTTGAGTGAAGAGTTAAAGTAAACTCATGGCGTCCCAGTAAAACTCAAACCATTAAATGGTAAGATTTTACATATTTCAACATATCATTCAAAAAACATCTTGGTATTCAAAAATACAAATTTATAATTAATATTACGCCTTCTAACTCCATAAGAAAGACAAATGTAAGTAATAAAGTAAAAATGTAACTGAAAACTTGATTAACTGTTCCTAATGAGAACTTCATTTTGCCATTTATCACAAATCTTTTGTTCTAATTATATTGATGTATTGGTAACTTAAGAAAGAAAAATTAAAAAGAAAACATATTGAGAAATGAGAAGGAATCAAGGAGAGTTCTACTTGTGACGGTTATGTATGATTGATGAATGCAAGAACCCGAGAATCATGAACAGGGAAGCTCTGATAGCCAAGCCTGAAACTTATTGATATGCATTATTATCTAAGGATGCTACATATAACTAAGTTAGGTTACTTAACTAATACCATTGCATTCCAGGACGGTCACATGTACAATATGTCAAGTTAAAAGAAAAAAGTGTTCCATAAGTATTCCTTGTACCAAAATACAGCAACGAAAAGTTAACATATATATTTTAAAATTGATGAGTAAAGAAAAACTTACCAGTTGTAAATGTGGCTGGTTCTTCCATACTCTGGGTGAAAAGATAATCAAACATCACAAACAATTAAGTTGGTATCTGGATATTTATTACAAAATAATGTCATTTTACTGTGTCAAGCAGCTCAGCCAACGAAGTTAAAAAGAAGCATTTATATCACCTAGCAGTTGTTGCTCAATGAATGCTTTCCCGATCTCAATGAACAAAGAATCAGTTGCATCAAGAAGATAGGTGCAGCACCATTTGCGGTCATTCTTGACAGAAAACCTATAGCAGGATGAAAAAGGGGTCAATAAAGTCTGTATGGTTATGGATGTAGGTATGACAGGAAATTGGATACAATTACAGGTTATGATGTCATTTTTTTATGGTTTTTTTCATTAGCTCCAGGGCCATAACATCTTTATTATCACTTCAGGGTTCAGGCATTATGAAAGTTCTGAGGTTAATGTTCTAGATTAAGTTGCTATATATATGTGATTGTGTGCCCTATTCTACACAGCATGGTTCCCTGTTTTTCTTCAGTTTTGTTTCCAGAGATTGGTGGAGTTCAATAACACATTAGTGTTGCACTTTGTACGAACTAGGTTTGCTGTACAAGTCTGGGGTGTCAACAACATTGGGTAAAGCAAAAACAAAGGCTGCTAGGATTTAATACATTCATGATTGATCTCAGTGTGGGTACTGGGTGATAAAGCCATAAACATCTTTATTATTAGGCTTACCGCCATAGGAAAGTTGTCTATTTTTGAGGGTGTAAGATGACGTTTTTACATTTTGTAGGTTGGTGAAGAGTGCACAGGTGCTAAACATGCAAGTTACTTCTCCAAGCCAGCTTGAATAACTGATTTTCATTTTTCTTTGCAAAAGGACCTTTTCCAGTGTCTTTTAATTGATACTTATCAACTTCCCAATATTATGAAAGAAATACCCTATAGCTGAATTTTCAAAACAGTGTCAGTTAAGTTCTTAAACCAGTGTGGTTGTTTAGTAAATAGACTAATTACATTAAAGTTAAAGTCAACACATACATAGTTGTACTCACCAATTTCCCAAGTGTGTTATTTTTGCTGATGGAAATATATATTTCAGTGCAGCAGGGACATTTCCAGAAAAAGCTGGCAGCACTGAAAAGCAATTATTCAGTATTTAGAAGTTTTACAATGGATTTAAACCAAAAGAATATAATTATTTGTCTTAGGATATTTTGTAGTTTGCATAAAGATAGACATTAATTCATTGCTGTTTGGTGGAAGAGTCAATAATAATAATAATGCTGTAATGGGTACCTGGTGTCATTCCAAGTTCATACATTCTGGCAAGAATTTTCTTCTGTAAGATTAATTGTTGATCAAACCAGCTCTGTGGCAGTGGTCCACCCCATCTGGAATTGCAATATCATTCAAAATAGATTACACATTCTTTAAAACAGGGCATCCTGATCAAGGAAAAATGACAATGAAACTCAAGGCAAAGAGAACGAGCTTTTGCCAAAATCATCAAGGTTGACAATTTTGCAATGAAAATGGAAGGTCTTAAGCAATTACATAAGCATTATTCTAGTTTCCACCTAAATTATTTGAATATTTAAATTTCACTTGTCAACCTTAAGCTAAAAACATGTGAACTATTAAAGTGAAACAAGAAGCCTGTGAATTCCACTGCTCACCCGTGTAAATTCCCCATACGTGACCATGCAAGAAATGCGGGGCCTCCAAAGAAATCATCCAAATCAGAAATGCTCATGTTAAATTTCTCCTGGAGGTTGAATATAAAGTCAGCTATCAAAGCAATACTTCATGGAGCAGAATTAAGCTGTACAATACACAAGATAACTGACCTACAGGTATGATAATTTGAATAAACAAGCCAATGATAGAATTACGGTCCTAAATCAACCTGTCCATCTTTATCTTGTCATTAGCATTAAATGCTCAACAAAACTGACATCAATTTAGATGAAAAAGCTGATTAATTTAGTCCTTTCTTATAACATCATTTTAGTCCCTGGAAATGACTAAACTGATCCAGAAGACGGTGATTTCCATTTCTCAAAAACTAATGAAACCAACCCCAAAACCTTAGGGACCAAAATAGTATTTCACTCTTTTTTTTACTATAAAAACCTTCTTCATAAAGTTTTGGAGTGACAAAGTGCGTGTTTGGTTACAGGTTGAGCCGTGCAAAATCACAATAAAATATCATCTAAAGTGATTTTAGATAAATGTTCACATGTTTGGTGTCAAGTTGAAGAATTAATTCTGAATCCATAATTAATTTTGAGTTGAAGCAACTTTTGATAACTTATGCGTTGAATAAAAAATTCTATATTAAATTTTACTACTAACTTGGAATAAAAACACTCAAACATAAATTGCTTCACTTCAATATCAATTCTAACCAAAATCAATTTTGCAACAAATCACCCAAACACACACAGAACGTTACAATGCCAAACCCATACCAATAATTGTTTTTAATGAAAATTGGTAGGAAAATGACCTGGAACACTTTCTGCCAGATAGCCTCTTGTCCAGTAAATGCAAGTGGCAAGTTGACACCCTGCAGAGCCATCCAATCAATTTCCTTTTCCCATCTTTCCCAGTCCCACCAAGCGAAAGAATCTTCCAGAACCAGACAAAGTAAAATGAGACCACATGGTGAAAACGAAATGAAATCTTGTGACGTCAAATTCCACATGACGAAGACTAGAAAAGAAGCAGCTTACAGCTAGATGTAACCGCATTTTGGTAATAGCTCCATGGAACAGGCCTCTGAACAGAGACCCCAGCGTGGTGAACACGCGGGAGAAACCCCGCATTGGGCACGGAAAATAGTTGCGAGCCACCGGTTTTGTCCCATGATATGTGTGAACCGCACCAATGCTTCAGATACCGGTGCAGACCGGCCACAATGTCCACTCCAGTTGTGCCTTCAATTCTATTTGGGGATTCAAAATCATCAAAGTTGCATCAGTATTACACTTGAGTAAGCAAAGAAATGCTAGCAGCAAAGCACTGTTATTTTGAACGTTTTCTCAGGGTAGAATTCATGTTGCCCCTATAGTAAAAGAATTCCCACTCTTGATTTTTTATGGAAAAATATGTATTTACTTTTAAAGTATTTATTATTAAAATCAACAAACTTACAATAAATAGTGGTTTGTGATTGGATGACAATGTAAAATTATTTTACACTGTCAGTGCATGACCATTAAACTCTCAAAAGTTTAATGGTCATACACTATCAGTATAAAAAATTTTATATTGTCATTCAATCAGAAATCACTATTAATATGACTTTTAAGTATTTATTATAAATGTTAACAGACTTACAATAAATAGTGATTTGTAATTATATGACAGTGTAAAATTACTTTACACTGTCAGTGCATGACCATTAAACTCTTTATCAATCTCCCTCTTATTCATTTTTTTTTTCTATCTCTGTCGTTATTCTTATTTTTAACCTTCCTTTATCTTCTTTTTCCCTCTAATTCTCTTCTTCCACCTATACATCTCATTTTTTGAGTGTATGTTTATCATAACTTTTTTTTTTATACATTCTCATGCTTAAAAGAAAAAAGAAACGAAAAACTCAATTGAAATTCTCTCTTCTTATTCACCGCAAAGAAGGGCAATATTAAAAAGTTAAATTATTTGTAGTTAAAAATTATCAAATAGTTGTAGGTATAACGGTATTTAATGAATAACTACTATTTTAATCATATAATGTATAAGACTTTTTCATATTTTATCAATATTTTAAAGAAATTAAAAAACTCAAATATAAAGATGATATACTTCAAATTTAAATAAAGGTATTAAAAGATATAAAATTCAATTTATTAATTATTTACTTATTATAATTTAAAATAAAATAAAAAATAATTTTTATGAATTGTCAATATAAATTTTTTTATATTATTAATCAATTAAAAATTATTATAGATATAACTTTTAAAATAATTATTATAAAAATCAACAATTTTACCGGACAATCTTTGACTGAATAATATTGTACCAAGTTTTTATTTTATATTATCATTGTATTTAAATTACTCTAATATGTTCTAAATAAATATATGACATGAATAACATTAGATATGGATAAATTTAAATTTTTATATTAATAAGAAGTTTTCTATTTATTAATAACTTTATTATAATTTTATAATTTAAAATTAAATAAAAATAAAAAAGTAAATGGATATAAAAAGATTGAGAAATTTTTTTTACTTTTAATAATTATAACTGAAAGTCACACCGAAATGAAAGAAGAAAAAAAATATAAGTAGTAAACTAAGATATTGAAAAAGTGAAAGTCTCCTGTTCTAAATCGTATACTCTAACTAACTTATATAGATAGAATAGATTCAATCAGTAACTGGTCTATGAATTATTTAAATTTTTCAATCAGATTCTTGAACTTGCTAACATAATCCGAACTAAGAATTCACTAAAAGTGATTTATAAATTCAAAAACTTAATTACAAACTTTTAAAATACAGAGACATATTCTAAAATAATTTAGGGACTTAAAAATTAATTGAGAAATGTTAGTAACTTCTGGGTTTAACACACTGTCTCTCTGAATGAGGGTTGAAAAACATCGGAAAGATTCTTCTGAAAAATTATGGGTGAAACCATACGTTATTGATTAAAGAACGAACCCAGATGAGATTTCAGTCAATAATACTTGACAAGGAAAGGAGAATGTATTAGCACCACTCTATGCTGACTGTGTGAGAGGGCTAGTTGTGTCCACTGAACAACTTAGGCTAATTAACTGACTAAATAGCATCGATGTATGCTCTCAATTTATGGCGCCGCCATATGATTTCACTCAATAATAATTTGAAGTGCTCAAAAGAACGATGAAACGCACAGAAGTGACCCAAATGAAACACTCGCTCAATTTGTCAAGAAATTGAAAAGTAACATACAGAATTTGAGGATCCCCTGGCGTTGTGAAAGAAGGATGGTTTTTGATCGCGAAGCAATATTCGTCACCGCACTGCTTCTGCCATCAACAAAACAGTAAAAATAAAAATAAAAATCAATAACTACATCGGTTAGGTTAAGAATCAACGGTAAGCAACAACAATAAGAGTAAAAGAATAGAAATGCCTTGGAGACGATCCGGAAGTGGAAGCTGGAGGAGTGAGAAGGCAGCAAGCGGAGGAGGACGCCGCGCGCGGCGGCTTCCTGGACGGAAGGGGGAGCCCTCTCGCGGTCTTGGATCCGAATAAGGCGGGAAATAGTGTCGACGCCGGCGCCGGCGGTGGATGAAGGGATTGAGAAGATGAAGATGAGAAAAATGGCGGGAAATGGAAGCTTCATGATGGGTTTGTGGAATTGGGAAGTGGCAAGAGAGAAGAAGAAGATGAGGAAGAAGAAGAGATTCTGGTGGAAGGAATTTCATCGGTAAGAGACAAGTTTTTAGTTTTTAATAAAGGCCGGCCCAGACAGCGGAAGCTCGTATTTTGCCGCCGGAGCTAATTTGTCCCTTTCTTTCTTCTTTATCTGTTTTTTCCAAAAGAAAATTGTATGTGTCTTTTCTTTTTCTCTTATTTGGGAGAACCGCTGTAAAATGGAAAAATCTTAGACGAGGTATCAAAGATATAATTGATGTTATTTCTTAACTAAAATTGAAATTTTATTTCGGTATTATGCTTTGGCAATTAATAGAATTTTTTATTATGTAAATTATTGAGATAAAATTCTGATTCTAATTAGAAAACAACACTAGATAGATACTGTATCTAAATTTTATTCCTATTAAATAGTAATATTTAACTTAACTATTACGCTTAAACATGTTTCTAGTTTTTATAATATACATGTTTCATGCTTTAGTCTTTATAATTTTTTTTATGGTTTTGTTCTTATAAAATTTTATTTTACATTTTTAGTCCTTAATGATATTTTTTTAGTCTTTATAAAATTGTAAACTTTTGATGTCAACCTTCTTATATTATAAAATATTCATTTTAGTCCTTATCATTTAAGAAACATCATGCTTGTTCTCTAATAAATGATTGTCACGTCATCAATGAATAGTCATAGGGACCAAAACTATAAAATAAAAAACTATAAGAAAAAATTTATAGGGATTAAAATCATTAAACAGTTATATTACAAAGACTGGAAACATATTTAAACCTGTTTTAAAAAGTTCAATTTGGTCCTATAATTTTAAAAAAAAAATGTTCAATATTCCCTTTCATGCAATTTCATTAACGTTGTTAGTATCATTTTGGATAGAAGGGCAACATTGAACATATTTTGAAAATTAAAGAACCAAATTGAACATTTTAAAAATAGAAGGACTAAATTGAATAATGTAAATAAAAAATGGGACCAAAAACTTAATTTAACCATATTTTTTTGTGTCAATTTTGTTTACCCATAAAACGATAATTAAGATAAAACTTATGAGATGATATTATATCAACTAAAAAACTTAACCCTTAATTTTAAAGTGACACAAACTGAGTTATATATACTGTAATAACCTTGTTTCAAAAATAGAATTACAATAATGGAAATAATTTGTTGAGGGATGAAGACAATTTTTATTCGAGCATATATAGAAATTTTTACAGTCGATTTGGAATGCATAGTTCTTATTATAGAGATTGAATTGTATGCATGATAACAGTAGTAAAAAGCCAAAACAATGACACAAAATAACATCGAGGACTAACAAAACCACATCAAAGGACATGTTTTGGTTAAATAAATATCTCAAATTACAACTCATGAGTCTTTTTTTAAGAATCATAATAGTTATAACCACATCAAAAATAAAACAACAAATATATGACAAAACAAAAGGGGTGGTTGGTGTGACAATATATAAAGTACTCAATTCTAATCTCTAAGCACTCATCATCACACATAAGTTAGCCTATCCTAGTTTAAAGTAACATCATGAAGATCTTCATTCTCTTTAGCATGACCTTTGCTTGTGGTTTCCTTAGTAATGTTGTTTCAAATGCCAATCCTCTCCTATATGAAGCCATTTTCAACTTTGGTGACTCTATAAGTGACACTGGAAACGTTGCTACTTACAACCTAGTTATGCCTAGCAATAGTCCTTATGGTTCAACATACTTTAAGCATCCACCTAGGCACATGTCAAATGGACGACTAATCATAGAATTCATAGGTATTTTTTTACTTTTTTTTTTCCAGACAACTTAAATTAAATTTCCTTGTGTGAAAAGGAGTATATAGAACAATATATATTAACAATCACACATTGTTGATTACACTGACCTATGATCATTTTAATTGTAGCTGAGGCATATAGGTTCCAATGTTGCCAGCTTATCTGAGTCTCACTAAAGGACAAAACATTAAGAAAGGACTAATTTGCATATGTTGGTTCAACTGCTCTTGATAAGAAACTTTTCATACAAAAAGGAATCACTACATCATTGGCATCTATTTATTCATTGAGTGCTCAACTTGATTGTTTTAAGAAGCTCAAACCCTCCCTTTGTAAAAACAAAGAAGGTTTTATTGAAACTCCTTTAATAATATTTTTGTCAAATATTTGAAAATTTTCCCAATATAACTAACAACTTTTCTTCCTCTTTATGACAGCGTGCGATAGTTACTTCAAAAACTCATTATTTCTAGTGGGAGAGATTGGTGGGAATGACATTAATGCAATCATCCCATATAAAAATATGACAAAACTTCGAGAAACAGTTCCTCTAATTATTGAAGCAATTACAAATATCACCACTGTATGTTATATCAAAAAAATTTCAACTTCAATTTTAATAGTTTAAATAAACTTGGATTTGAAATATTATTGATTAGAAATTGATTTTTTTTTCTATTTGCTAGAAATTAATAGAAGAGGAGCAAGTAAAGCTAGTGGTACTAGGTAACTTCCCAATTGGGTGTAATTTTGCTGTTTTTGCAACAGTGAATAGTGATAAAAAAGATGACTATGATCAATTTGGGTGCTTGACAACTTACAATGCTTTCATCAAGTACTATAACGAGCAACTCAAAAAGGCTACAGAGACATTAAGACAAAAGAACCCACATGTTAAGATAACATATTTTGATTACTATGGTGCTACCAAACATTTATTTCAAGCGCCACAACAGTACAATGGGTTGTGTTTTAATTTTCTTTTCATAGATGAACAATGTATAGTTACATGGATTGTTAATTTTCATATGATTTATTCTTATCATTTTCATTACTTTATGTCATGCAGGCTTTTCTTCCAATAAGACTGAGACTTTCAGAGCATGTTGTGGAAAGGGTGAACCTTATAATCTTAGTGTACAAATATGTTGCAGAAGTGTTGCTACAACGGTTTGCTTAGATCCTTCAAAATATATAAATTGGGATGGACCCCATTTTACTGAAGCAACATATAGGCTAATAGCAAAGGGACTAGTTGAGGGCCCTTTTGCCAATCCTTCTCTCAAATCCCCTTTTTTCAAGATATCTTAGAATTGAAGTGAGCATTGAGCAAAAATCAATATGATTAAGCCTTTTTCATGTACATAAAACACACACACACACACACACATATACATGCTTTTGTAACCATGGATTGAACAGACAAAGAGTTGTTAGAACAGGGATCTCGTATTTCTCAATGGAGATTTATTATTAATTATTGCATAATTATAATTTATATGTTTTGGTATAATATGGAGAACATTCTTGCTTGCATAGGAGAAATGGGACCAAAATGAAAAATAAGGTTGAATAAATGGTTTTTTCCAAGACTTTCCTCTTGAATCTCATTATTGATCTATGTTATAAACATGAACTAAATTGTTGCCTTGTAATGAGAACAGGTTTGATGGAATATTTTATTGTATCGATAAAACATATATCATCCATTTTATATATATTTGTGTGCAGAACTCATTATCGAGATAAGACAAATATTTTTTTTATGTGTGTTGTAGTCAATGTTGAGAAAACTAGACTGATTTGTTAGACTACTATAATTGAGAATTAGTTCAATGGCTTGTTGGCCTTTCTAGCACGATAAACAATTGCTATGTAGTTTGATCGAACAACTTTACACCACTAGAAATAAAATTGTCTAAATTAATCAGACTATGTAGTTTGATCAAACAACCTCTTTAAATTATAAAGATCATACAAATAAAAAATAAACTGTAAATAAATGTTAAAAAATTTTAAATTAATATTTATCATTTTTAATTTAATTCAAATTCAAATTTAAATATAAACTAGTGAAATAACTCATGTCTTGTACTGATGTTAAGTTTACAATCTACAATTTTTTAAATATTCTTATGATTTTTAATGTATTTCTCAAATATTTTTAAATTTTATATAAATATTTGTTAGTTAGTTAGTGTGTGTGTATGTTCACATAATTTTATTGTCACACATTTCTTATATCATTTATTTTATGTAAATGTGTGTTTGAAAAAAATATTATATTTATAAGTTGATTCATATTTGTATATAACTTAGAGATATACATAATTTTAACAAGAGATATTAATAATGAAAGTATTTTAAATTACATTATGTAATTATTAAGGTTTTTCTTTAAAAAGACATGTTACCATAAAGGGAAGAGGCTAACTAAGATTAATTAAAAAAAATAGATTTGAGTTTTTCAACGTATGGATTGCAACAAAATAAATAACGACAAATACAAAGATAAAATTATGCTTATATAAAATCTTATTTTGTGTTGGCTAATAACAATTGATAAACCTGTAAATTTTCACTTATGCTTTTTAGTTGATTTTGTTCATTTCCAATTCTACTTTGATAAAATATTTTCATCCTTATCAATAGAAAATAATTAGGTCCTTTAAGCATGTTGGTTATGATTCAATTTATGATCATGTGCATGAAAAATAAAATTTGGGAGACAAATACTCAATGTATCATTAGTGGACACAAAAATAACGAAATAACACATCATTAAAATTTTGAAACAAAAAGAAGAAAAAAGTGATTTATCTATACCTACTTTTGAATTTGTGTTGATACCAGTACCTTGACAAATGCATTTTAAACATGTGTACAAATAAAATTCAGTTAATCAGTTACATAAAAATATCACCTTTTTTATGGTTAGGGTCTATTTTATTTTAAATTGTGTATTAATTGTTCAACAATACTTTAATTTCATAAAATTAAAATGTTAAAGAAAAGAAATCATAAAATCGACTTTGTAAGGAAAAAGATGGAGGGCTTGGAGAACTAATATAGGAAAAAAAAATTGTTCATTAATCAATAACTTGACATTGAAAATGACTATTTCATAGTGAGGGTGTGCCTATGTTGCCAGATCAATCTTAGTTGGGTTTTACTTAATACAGCTCTATATGATAATGATAAAATTATAGTCAAGGTTCAATGATCGGATGTGCCCTACATGGATATTAAATCTACAATTTACAATTTTTTATATTATTATGATTTTTTTAATGTATTTCTCTATTATTTTTTAATTTTATAAAAGTATATGTTAGTAGATTTGTAGATAAATATTTACACGTGAAATATATTCAAATAATTTTATATTAACAAATGTATCATATCATTGTAATTTGTATAAACGTGTTTTTTTTTAAATATTAATTTATAAATATATCTGTATTTGTATATAACATTTATATACATAATTCTAATAATAGATATTAATAATAAAAAAATTTAAATATCATTTTGTAATGATTGGTTTTACTTAAAAAAATTGTTTTCATCATAAAAGAAAGAAGTAATTATCATTAATTAAAAAAATGAAAATTGATTTGTGGATATTTGAACTTCTAGATTACAATAAGAAATATAATGACGAATAAAAAAGATAAGATGTTGTTTATATAAAAATTTTGCTAATTTTATTTTGTTTCAGTTAGTTGTAATTGAGAGACCCCTAAATTTTTCTGTAATGAAACGATTTGTGTCATATCTTCTATAATATTATAATTTTTGTAATTTTTTTTATAATTTTTTAACACTACCAATTTTTTTTATCTATTTATAGTTGTAAATATTAACATAAATATGAACAAATATATATGTAATTATTTTGCAATCATTAATTTTATCATTTAAAATTCATTTTTCAATTGAATATTTATAAAACAAAGAAAAAGACAACATCAATTAAACAAATGACCCTTTAATTTTATGAGAAAATAAGCTATACACTGACAATGTAAAATAGTTTTACACTATCAATTTTCATATTTGTGTTTTTTTTATAATTTTTTAGCACTACCAATTTTTTTTTTTATCTATTTATAGTTGAAAATATTAACACAAATATGAAAAAAAAATGTAATTATTTTGCAATCATTAATTTTATCATTTAAAATTCATTTTTCAATTGAATATTTATAAAAAAAGAAAAAGACAACATCAATTAAACAAATGACCCTTTAATTTTATGAGAAAATAAGCTATATACTGACAATGTAAAGTAATTTTACATTGTTATCTAATCACAACACACCATGTATGGTAAGTTTGTTGACTTTTATAATAATTACCTTAAAAGTCATACCAACGATGATTTATGGCTGGTTGACAGTGTAAAACTATTTTACACTGATAGTGCATAGCCATTAAACTCTAATTTTATAGACACTTTATTTTACTTTTGCTAATTTTAGCATATCTTGTCCTATCATTAGCTCTCTCTTTTTTTTTCATATTAATACAATCTTTTAGCTTATCCAAAAAAAAATTACATGCTAAAACAAAAAAATTGATAATAAGATAATGTTCTCTTACCTTCTTCTTAGTTTACTTGTGTCGGTCAATAAATCTCTATCACTTTCTTTTGGGTTTTCTATCTTTTTTCTTTTTTGAGAGATTAAAAAATTTGGTCCTCCTAAATTCTTTATAATGTAACTCGGTGTTAGTCTTTGTAACACTCAATTTTATATAACCTGTGAATTATGAAAAAAACCTAATTTAAATTATAAATTTTTTTTAGTTGAATATAAGTGATTTTTTGTCAGGATTTAGTGAGAAATTCAACTAAAACATACTTAGACTATGTTGTGAAACAGACAATGTAGAATTACATTGTAAATACGAGAAGATAATCAAATATTTCATGAAATAAGATATAATTAGTCATAATTAATTATAATTAGTCTTTTACAAAAATTTGAATTAATTTTGACACTATTAATTAAAATGTTATTATTTTAATATAGTATGGAATACTTGCTTTCTAAGAAGCTTCTCTAGAGCATGAAAAAAATACTTTAGGCCAATTCCTATTAATTCTTAATTATTTATTAACCCTAATGTGTCATTAACATATTAATCAAGTCATTAATAACTGTCGCAATTGAGGTCATGGAGAAATGGCGAAAATATAATTTAAAAACAAGGAGTTACCACCAACATTTATTAAGGAAAAACATTGGAAAAACCTAAAAAGAAAATGGTCTATGAAATCAAATTTTGGATTCGGGAGTCAATTACGTGTAGGGAGGTATCAGCATCCTACGACGTTCGTCATAAAAACAGTTACCTCTAATTAATTAAGCAAATTATTAATGTCTTTTAAAATATTTATCATACCCTAAAAAAAATTGAAAAAAAAATTTATTTATTATATAAAGAAAATGATTTTTATTTTATCTTAGTTTTATTATTTTTAAGATCGACAGAAGTGGACTTTTGCTCCTACGTATCTCTTGGTGTAATGGAAAATTAGACTCACATAGTTCATTTGGTAGAAAATATTTGTGTGTTGATTTTTTTATTTATTTTTATTATTATTAGATTTTAAGATTTCTGAACCGTCATGGTTTATACGTCCTAAAATATAAATTAACAAAAGTGTACACCCAAGCCAATTCATTATTTTAATCTTTGATTTGATATTTTTATTATTTTGTTATTTACTATTATCATATTTTTTTAAGTAATTTAATTTGGTTTAGTATTTTATTTTTTAGAGAAGAGATTTAACGCATTAAGCTGTACAACTTGTGCCTGAAAATCTTAAGATTAAGAAGATGTCGCATGCAATTAACCCTTTTCTCTATTTAGGATTTTGTTATCATCAAATTTTAATTAAATTGTAAGACTTGATTTAGTTGATTTTTATTTTCTTCTTTTTATAAATAAGTTTGAAAAAAAGACTTAGAGAAGAGTTTTTAGACAACAAGTTGTATAACTTGCATCCTTAAACCCTAGGATTAAGAGAATGTCACATTCAAATAATCATTTCTCTATTAGAGATTTCTTGAAATTAATAAAAAAAATTATGTTATAAATACAAACTTATGAAATACTATTTTTAATTTATTTTATTATTATTATTAACTTTGTTATTTTATTATCATTTCATTGTAAATAGAAGGTTTACTTTATATGATAATGTTTGAAAAGTTTTCATTGCAAATTAAGTTTACATTACTTTCTAATATTTACGTATTTTATTTATTTATTATTTAGTTATTCCTTATTTAACTAGATCCAACCGCATAAAAAAAAAAAAAACCAATATACACGTATCTTAAATTGATTTAAAGATCTAATTATAAAAATACAAAAATCTAACTTATTAAAACTAAATGAACACGCGTGAAGATGAATAGCAATAAAATGTATTGGAGCCTATTAGCTTTTACGAACATCACGGGCCAGGCCCAAATTCGCGTTCACAATATAGAAAAAGGGAAAAGGGTGCTTTGATGTTTCACGAAGCTTATCACTCCTTCATTCTGAAAAGCAAAAGGGCGACCAAAAGGGTTTGATTTTTTGCAAGCGAAGAAGACGATTGGAGAGAGCGACAGGAAGTGGGGAGTGTGACGTGTGCCTTGGTCACGCTGATGTGGTGGGTTGATGCGGCCACGGCGGAGGTACGGCGCCGAAAGGGAATCACGTGGTGGGGGGCTCCATGATGGTGGGTTCGATATAGAAAGAATCGCGGTCTCGTGGAGTCACGGAGGAACTTATTGTTGTCCTCATTGTCTATAATCACGATCTCTCCATCAACTCGAACTCATGATTAATCACGAATCCACGAACATAAATGGTCACAAACAAATTAAGCCTAAGACATGTGATCTCACACTGTCCTCAAGGACTTATCCACGTGATGCGCAAGCCTCACAGGATATAACAGGCTCATCCCAACCATAAAATGGTTGGGGCAACAAAACTAGCAAACCTTCTTAGAATAACCTAGACAATCACAAAGGAAAGAAGAAAGTAAGGATATGGGAGAGAAAACTCTATATTAAAACCTTCTAAAATATAGATATTTATAAAGCAAAGATAGAGTTTCTAAAACTACCTAAGACCAAGTCAAAAGATAAAGTTAGACTCAGTTTAAAAGACCAAGTCAACAAGACCAATATAGAGTAAAATATTTATTTTGACGAGTCACTAAATTAATTTAAAATAATTTTCTAAATTTAATTAAATAACAATTTTAACCTTTTGAAATACTCACTCAAAATATACAACACTTATTGCGTGGGGGGTTTTATTGCCAGCAGTGGAGGCAGGGAATGGCTCGGATGCGAATAAAGGTTGCTAGGGCTGCGTCGAAGGCACAGCGCCAAAGCAGAATTGCACAGCGGCGGGTTTGACAGAGGACAAGGTTGTGTGGTAGTTTGGTTTGATTCATGGTGGCGTGACGAAGGAAACTCGGTTTGAGGTTCAAGGGGGTTATGTGGCTCATTACGCACACGGCAAATGCATGCTCATGGTGATTCGAGGTGGTTGCTGCGAGACCGGTGACAAACTCGCGGTGATGGTTTTTGGTGAAGATGGTGTGAGATTAATGAGGTTGCAGACTCTGTTCTCATTTTTTGTGTGGTTTGTGCTGGCCTTTTTTTTATTTGCAAGTTTGATTTTGCCATTGATCATGGATGGTGTCTCTTGTGGGTGGGGTTTAGTTTTCAGGTGGTGTCGGTTTGGTGGGTTTGTCAGGTTTAGGATTATGTTGGCTTATATTGGTTTGTGTGGGTTTGGGTTGAGGAAGGAGGTGTTGTGATTTTGGTGAGGTTGTGATGCTAATAGTTTTATGGTAGGTTCAGGTGTCAGCTTTGACTTCGGCTTTGTTTTGTTTAGTGATGGGCTTTGTTTTGTGGCATTAGCTTATCATGATCTCTATGTAAGAGGAAGAAGAAGGCCTGGGTGTGATGTGGTTGTGCTCCTAGTTTAGCATCTAGTTGAGGCAAGGGCATACATGTACAAGCATATGTGTGGAGACTTTGTGTAGAGACTTTGTATAAGCATTTTACTTTGATTTTCTCCTTTTTTTTTATGGTGATAGATAACTAGAGCTTATTGGCTAAATATTTGTTCAATACAGGACAATATTTCTACACTTTGGAGATAAAATATTTATGTGCGTGTGATCATGATACTACTTGAAGTAAGTTATAGACATAGACCGGATGCACAAGCACACGCACAAAAGAATTAAAATGGCAGGGAGTTTGATTATATACCAAATTGTAGCTTAAGTACCCCAACTTCTCTTTTGTTCTTCCCTTTGATTGGTCTTACGTCTTTCTTATGATTTTTTTTTGCTCTATTTTTCTCTCCTTTTTTTCAATTTTCAGAACCCCTTTTCCTTTTTATTGCAGTGGTATTTATAGCCCTAAAAAGTGCTCTAAGATTGCTTAAGATTATGGTTAACTGGAAAAGAAATTTGTACAATTTTATAGCATTAATCAAGGAAATTAGATAATTGTAGAAGCAATATGACAGATTTGCAACATTAGTGTAGGAAGTTGAAACTTTGCAGGACATGGTCATGCAGCAGAGTAGGTAATTGACTGTTGCTTGCATCAGAGAAGAGAGAAAGAAGAAAGCAGAAAAGAAAAAGAAAGAAGAAAGAAGGAAAAAGAAACTTTTATTCATTGGTCTCTTTCATTTTTGTTGTTCTAATTATCAAAGAGAAAGGCCCAAGTTGACCATCCCTAGAAAAGCAAACAAGAAATATTAATGGGCTAGCATTAGCCTGCTCTGATAATAAGAGGAACAAGCAAAAAGGAATAAATAAATAAGTAAATTAAATAAGGATAGAAAAAGAAAACAACATGAGTCATAGTAAGAAGTGAGATTTTTTTAATTAAGTGATGACATAAATAAATGAAAAAAAAATTGTAAAAGAAATTGAGTTATTAAATCGCTATTAATTCAAAGTGTTTGGACTATGTGTACAAGGTAACAAAATGAATAAAAAGAAAAAAAAATTAATAACAAGAATGGTGGACAAAATTAGTTGTTTACAGTTGCCCTTCTTTACTTAGATTTTATCAGATAATATGAATATTTTTATATTATCGTAATAAAAGATAAGTAAAAATATGAACTCTAATTTTGTCCACAAACTCAAAAATGTAAAAGCATTAAAGACTCAAAACTTAAAGGCGATAGGTGCAGAGGCCTGAAAACATAAAATCAATGGGCATGTAAACCCAAAAAACTTAAAAACAATGGACATAAGGACCTCCAAAACTTAAAAGCAACAGGCATAAGGACCCAGAAACCTAAAAACAATAGGCATGGGGACTTGATGTGTGAAAGCAACAAGCATGAGGACCCAAAAATCTAAAAACAACAGACATAGGGACGCAAAACTTAAAAGAGATAGGCATGGGGACTCGATATGTTAAAGCGACGAACATAGGAACCCAGAAACCTAAAAACAACGGGCATAGGGGCCCAAAACTTAAAAGCAACTGGCATGAAGACTCAATATATGAGAGCAACGGGCATGGGGACCCAGGAACTCAAAACCAGTGGGCGTGGGCCCCAAAACTTAAAAGCAATGGGCATAGGGACCTGAAATGTGAAACGAATGCAAGTGTTAAGCAAGTATCTAACTTTAACAAGAAAAGCTAAAGGTTGATGACAAGGGATGCAATATCATGATGGAATGTATGCGTAATGTGAAATGTTTTTTATTAAAGGACCCTTTTTCTTTTTTCTTCTTTTTTCCTTTTTTTTTTTTAATATATGTGTGTTTCTCTTTCCAACCTTTGACCCCTTACGGTTTCAAGCGCTTTAAACTATGAGGAGAATTCAGAGTTAACTTCCTTTCAATCTACCCTTTAAATCATACTGGAGACTTATTTCTTGGCGAACCATGCCTAAGTTATTCAATGTTTCAAACTGTCAATTAGTTGTTACCCTTATCATAACTGGTTAAAGATTCACCATATATTTTAGTGGCTTTTGGACTATTCGTCATAATTGTAATGCCTCTCTTTTTTTAATGTCATTGCATGCTTCATTTTCAATATATAATGAAATAAATGTGGTGAGTCAATGAATTGATAGTGGAAAAGAAAGTAGTTTATTGCTTCAAAAGGAAATCTTAGATACAATAGCAAGTTTTACACAAAAGAAAAAAATGATAGATACAATGATAACAAAATGAAAGTGATGAGACAAGTCTAAATTCATATTAACAATGCCAATTTTCCATGTCTACAGTTTTGAAAGCCCATCGGTTGACTTTCGAGGACATCAGATGCTTTGGTAAACACATTAACCTTCTATTCCAAAATGTCAATTTGCCCTAGTTTCTCTATTGTCATCATTTTTCAACCACTTCTTTGCATAGGTAATTCTAATGAATCGCTTTAACTTTTTCCCAGATTGCCTTTTCAAGTTTTCAGCCTAGCAAGCTTTTTTCTTTTCTTTTTCATTTAACCCTAACTTTTGCTAAGCCACTCTTTTAGGGTTTTCAGCCTACCACGTCACTCTAACTTTTGCCTAGACCGTTTTTGTTGATTTTCAGTCTAGCGAGCTTTTTCTTTTTCTTCTTTTTTATTTTTACTTTTGTTTGTCTTTCTTCTCATGCATAATATTTCTTGACTGCATTAGAGTTTACAGGAAGCAGTGAATCTTTGCCATCCATATTTAAAAGGATTAAAGCTTTTCCTAAAAAGGCCTTTTTCACCACATAAGGACCTATGTAATTTGTAGTCCATTTTCCTCTGTGGTCTTTCTAGGTAGGCAATATCTTCCTAAGCACCAAGTTACCTTCTTGAAACTCTCGAGGATGAACCTTTTTGTTACAAGCTCTCCTTATCCTTCTTTGATATAATTGGTTGTGGCACAAAGCAATCAATCTTTTTCTTCAATGAGGTTTAATTGATCATAGCGAGTTTGAACCCATTTAGCTTCCTCAAGCTCTATTTCTGCCAATACTCTTAGCAAAGGGATCTCTACTTCAACAAGCAGTACAATTTTTATCCCATACACCAAAGAATATGGAGTTGCCCCAGTAGAGGTGCGAACAGAAGTGCGATAGCGTGCAATACAATATTGGAACCAAAGACGTAGAAGTGTCTAAACCTTCAAAGTTTTGAAGATAACAAACTAATTAATATTCAAGTTTCTGCCTAAGGACTAACCTTGTCATAGCAAACAAGTTACTCTTATATGGACCGTCCAGTAAACGTGCTAAAGAAGACCGTCCAGTAGACGTGCTAAAGAAGACCGTCCAGTAAACGTAACTGAAGATGACCGTCCAAAGCTAAAGCGTGTCTCTTAGAACAAGTTCAAATACTAGATACAAGCTTCCAACGACATATATTCAAACTGCTAAGTTTTATTTGAACTGTCTAATTTACTTATGCTAGTTTTCCTCGAAACTAACAAATTACCACTCTTATGATCTAACGTTTAATTTGTTTAAAGCATTAAATGTAATCAGATCACTCTAGTGCAAAGGCGTAGCAAAACAGATAAAGCAAGTCAACTTATCAAGCTGCCATGCTGAATGAAGAATGTTCAGAAAAGTAGACCGCCAACACAGTCCTGCGCTTTCCGTTTTAGTGCAAGTCTAAAAACTGTCCATGTCTGATCTTTCTGAAAGCATAGTTTACATGCCCCTCCTTGTATAACGAAGTCAAGTCTTCACAACAGATCTTTTTTTTGAAGACTATATATATGTGCACCAAGGAAGAAGCGAAAAGAGAAGAGAAGAACTACGATACGTACCAACTTGTGAAAATCTTAGCAAGCATCAAAAGCTTTCTGTACTTTATCCATAAGCATCCATTGGACGATAGTGAAAAAGCCTTGTAAAAATGTTCTGAGTGTTTGAGCTTAATCTTTCAAATCCTCACTATGTGAGTTGATACCTTTATATAAACACTTGTTTGTGTTGTGAAAGCCTGGAAAGGCTTAGTGAAAATGAATACTTGGGTTAAGCAATCTAGGTTGATTGCCTTGTAAAAGCTGAAGAGGCCGCGACCAATACTTGTAACCAAAGGTTGGTTTGTGGATACCTTCTAGGTGAAGGGACTAGACGTGGCTCAGGTTGAGTGAACCAGTATAAAAATTCTCTGTGTCTTTTTTCTCTCTCTATCCCTTAGCTTGAAAACGCTTTCAAACTTATATTGCTTTAAAAAGTTTTAAATGCACAATTCAACCCCCCCCTTCTTGTGTGCTTTTTTGTATTTCGTGCAAAAGGAAGCATGTCATGCCAATCCCTGTAAGTTACCACCATCTTCCGGGCAATCTTCTTCTTATTCTTATTTGCTGCTTCTATTGCTCCATTCATCTTTGGACAATATAGTGAGTTGTTCAGATTCATTGCAGTATCTGTAATGATGTGGCTTGGTAGACCATATCGACAAATTAGATCCCTTTTAATGAAATTAATCACTACATTTCTTGTTAACTGGCATGCTAGGTTGTCCTCAACCCATTTGGTGAAGTAATTAATAGCAACAAGGATGAATCAGTGTCTATTTGATGCCTTAGGTTCAATTAGGCCAATATCATCCATTCCCCACATTAAAAATGGCCATGGTGCAGCTAAGACAGTCAAGGATGTTGGAGGTGCCTGGATATTATTAGCATATGTTTGACATTTGTGGCGCTTCCTCATATGGCTACAACAATCAACTTCCATGGTTAACCAGTAATAGCTAGCCCTTAAAATTTTTCTTGACATTGCATGTCCATTCACATGTTTTCCAAATGAGCTTTCATGGACTTCTTTCACTATCTTCTTGGCTTCAGTCGCATCAACGAATCTGAGTAGTACCATGTCATGATTCCTTTTATAGAGCATGTCACCATTCAAGAAGAATCCCATTGCCAGTCTCCTTAAGGTTCTCTTGTCATTTTCTGAAGCACCGAAAGGATATTCTCTATCTTTTAAGGAGCACTTGATATCATAAAACCATGGCTTCCAATATGATTCCTTTTCCATCATTTGACAATATGTCGGTTGATCTCAATTTTGTATTTTTATTTGCAGTACATCTCCTCCTTGACTTATCTTGAATATTGAAGATAGAGTAGCCAAAGCATTAGCCAACTAGTTATCCTCGCAAGAAATCTGATGGAAATGATTTCATTGAAATTTTTTTATCAACCCCTTAATGTAAGAGTGATACGATATTAATTCGCATCCCGAGCCTCCCATTTGCCTTTGAGCTAATGAATAACTAGGGCTAAGTCTCCATATACCTCCAAAGTTCTTGCCTTGAACTTGAGTGCTATTAGGACCCCCATTACACATGCTTTATATTTTGCCACATTATTAGTACAATCAAAATCTAGTCTTGCAATGAACATTATAAATTGATTCTTGGGAGAAATTAACACTACCCCCAATTCCATGTCCTAGTGCATTAGAAGCTCTGTCAAATAACAACGTCCATTTCTCTTCACCAACAGACTCTTCTCCTTCAAATAGTGACATTATGTCTTCATCTGGAAATTTGCACTGCATCGATTAGTAATCTTCTATAGGTTGGTGAACCAAGTACTCTGCTAAAACATTGCCTTTAATAGCTTTCTGAACGACATAGACAATATCATATTCTGATAGTAGTATTTGCCACCGAGCAATTCGATCGATGAAAGTAGGCTTCTCAAATACATATTTAATAGGATCCATCTTTGAGATCAACCATGTAATATGGCTTAGCATATACTACCTCAATCGTCAAGCGACCCAAGCTAAGGCGCAACATGTCTGCTCTAATAGAGAGTATCTCATTTCACAATCTCTTTTGCTCAAATAGTAGATTACGTGCTCTTTCTTGCCAAATTCATTGTGTTGTCCCAATACACTAACTCATGGATTCATCAGCCATTGTTAGGTATATGATGAAAGGTCTCACCAGCACTAGCGATATTAAGATTAAAGGTTTTTGCAAGTATTGCTTGATCTTTTCGAAAGCCTCTTGACTAGTCTTCATTCCACACAATTGTATGATTTTTGCACAGCAGCTTAAAGATCGAGTTACAAGTAGTAGTTAACTGGGATATAAATCTGGCAATGTAATTCAACCTCCCAAGGAACCCACTGAACTTCTTTTTCTGTACTAGGAGCTGACATCTCCAAGATTGCTCACACTTTATCAGGATCCACCTCTATCCTTTTTTCATTGACCACAAATCCTAGTAGTTTGCCCAACTTCACGCCAAAAGTACATTTAGCAGGATTCAAACAGAGCTTGTATTTTCTCAAACGTTCAAACAACTTAACCAATTTGAATTGGGATCTCAATCTCCCCATAACTTCCCTTCGTGATCCATCAAAAGCCTTCACGATCATGGAACTTGGCTTCATATAAGTCCCATCGTAAGACAGTCGATCTAATGTAAATTTAGGCATCACATTCAATGAAGACCTGTTGTCAATCACCACTCTAGCTATGATGTGATCTCAACATTTCACCGAGATATGCAGTGCCATATTATTTCGTCTTCCCTCAGTTGGGATTTCTTCATCTGTGAAGGTAAGGTAATTATTGGCAATAATGTTGCTAAGAATACCTCCAAACTTGTCTAAAATAATGTCATGAGCTATATGTGCTTCATTTAAAATCTTCATCAGCAACTTTTTGTGACCTTTTGAATTCATTAACAAAGACAGTAGGGATACCCCTACCGGCATACTTTTCAGTTGGTCGATAAGCTTGTACTCACACTGTCGAATAAACTTGAGAAATTTTGAAGCTTCTTCATCTGTCACTTCCCTCTTCTTATCCTTCTTTTCATCAACGACTTCAACCTCAGTGACCTTCTTATCCTTTGCAGCTTCTTCTTCGACGACTTCCTTCTCCTTTATTATGAGATTCTATATTAGGTCTTCCCACCTTAATTCCTCAAGAGTATAAATTCTACCACTGCATGTCATTCCACTTACCCCTTTGATATTCGTAACAATGGTTCCTCACGCATAAGGGCCCTCCTTTTGTCGTTCTTTCATATTTCTACTTGCTTGCACCTCTACGTCATATTTCCACAACACTGCCTTAGTGTCTTTATAAGGAAAGACCATAGGGATTTGGACAATGATGGGCTTAGGAGCATAAGGTATTGGCAAAGACACATTTCTAGTGAAGTGATTTACTAATGGCCTTGGAGTAGTCACACCTTGTTTTTCTATTAACTGGGCCATTAGCACATCCTTCGTTCTTTGCGATTGGCTTACCTGGATCAGGTTTAAGTCCATCAACCTTTGCAAAATCTGCTTAAATTCATCACAATCCTCGATAGAGTGCTCAGCTCTTAGGTGAAGACCACACATTCCTGCTTTAAGGGCTCACCCCTCAATCATCTTATATTTGCATAACTTCGAAAGGATAACTCCTATAGGGGTTTTAACTTTCCTCATCTCCCTTATTGGTTGACTGAGTTCATCAATGACATTTATTGATGCATTCCCATGACCTGGAAGTGGATTATTTCCAACATTTGAACTGTCTTTTTTGAAGCTTAACAACCCCATCTCTATTAAGTCCTGTACCTTGAACTTAAACTGCCCAACACCTTTTTGTAGGATGCCCTATAGACCCTGCATGGTAGTCACATTTTGCATTTGGGTCATAACCTTTTGGATACAGTGGTTGAACAAGTTTTAAAGGGTAAAGGACAACCAAAGAAATACAGACCAGATCTGGATAAAGTTTAATATAGGTCATGGGAATTGGGACAAGTGTTCTTTGTTAGTTATTTGCCTTTTTTTGAGTATTGTTTGTATAGGATTGTGTGACTACTGGTTGGTTTATCTGAGGCACGGCAGGAGGCGGAGCTTATGATGGTGGTGGTCGGTAGGCCACTCCAGCTTGGTAAGGCTGTTGGTATAGTGACTAGGAAACTTCACTATTTGCGGATTGTGCATGAACTGTAGTCAATAATTTGATATAAAAGGGATGGGATTGTAATTGGGTATGAATGGTGTTGCTATTACTGCATTTATTTCTCCTCCTTTTTTTTTATCTGTGGTTATTGGGAGTTTCTTTACACTTGCATGTCCTACCAACAAATGAGCAATTTTTCCATTTCTTACTTCCATCTCAACCCTCTCTCTAATAATCACTAGGTCTAAGAAATTTAATGATGCTGTTTCCAATCATCCTATCATAGAAGGGTGATTAGAGGGTATTAATGAACATCGTGACCATCTCTTTTTCAGATAATGGAGGTTGTACCTTAACAGCCACTCCCCTCCACCGTTGGGCATATTCCTTAAAGGTTTTATTCTCTTTTTTCACCATGTTTTGTAACTGTGTCTGATATAGAGCCATTTCCATGTTGTATTTGTACTGTTTTAAGAAAGCCTCTACCAAATCCTTCTATGTCCGTTAGCATCCTCGCTCCAAGTTCATGTACCATCTTAGAGCATCCCCCATAAAGCTTTCTTGGAAGAAATGAATCAACATTTATCATCATAAGCGCATGTGACCATCTTCCTACAATACATGGTAAGATGGTTCTTTGGGCAAGTATCCCCTTTATATTTATCGAATTCGGGAACCTTGAAGTTAGGAAGGATCACAACATTTGGCACCAAACACAAATCAGTAGCATTAAAGCCATAATGGTCAACTTCTTCGATAGCCCTCAATCTTTCTTCCAAAAACTGCAGCTTATCTTTGGATTGGGTATCATTAGATCAGCGAGAGTGGATCATAATAGTTGGTATTAGGTTAACATCTTGATGGTTTAAAGGGCTTCCAAGAGTAGTGCTAGGCTGAGGCGCATAGGGTATGTGGGTGGGCTATGGTGGAAGGACTTGTGTGCCATCGATTTCAAGCTTTGGGTCTAAGGATTATGTTTTGTTTAGGGGGTTTGGGGTGGAGTGTTGATGGCCACAAGTAGGGTATAACCGGTAGGGTGGCCATATGGAGGCCATGCTTGAGCATTATGATTGGCTTGTGGGAGTGGATTGGATCCTAAAGGATAGTCAAGCGTAACTTAAGGTTCTTAAGATGAATTCCTATTTGCACCTTTCCTTGATTCCATCATTTGTAACATCTCCAAGATCTTGTTCATTTGCTCCTTCAATTGGTTCACATCTCCCCTCAGCTCTTTGTGCTACTATCCCAGATCTTCCACAATTCCTTCCATGATCTTTATCTTGGCACTCATCTCGTAAGGATGTTGTAGGGATGCTTTCTTTGTTTCAATATTTCCCCTCTTTTTCTTTCACTCTGAAGAAGAATATGTAATGAGTATGCGATAATCATAGGTGAAATGAGAATGCAATTATTACACTTTGGGTGCAAGGTTGTTAAGGAACCATAAGTTACATGGGTCACGTATGAACATTCTCTTCTCAACTATTCCTTAGAACGTCACATCCTAAGTACTAAGTCTAACAAAACATGGAACTGAGGAATAACATGAATATCTTTGATTAGACTTTCCTTTAGAACGTCATGTTCTAAGTACTAAGTCTTATGAGTTATGAGATTAAGAAGCGTCATGAGTATTTCCAATTAAACTTTTCCTTCAGAACGTCACGTTCTAAGTACTAAGTACAAACCATAGGATTTAAGAAGCAGCATAAATAACTTTAATTAGACTTTTACTGTAGAATGTCACATTCTAAGTGTTAAGTTTCAAGAAATAGAGGGTGAAAACATATCCACAATAAAGAGCAAAACTTCAACAACTTCTTCATTAATAGTTAAAACAAAGTACATGACATTGAGAGAAACAATACAAAATACAAATATCATTTCCTACTACAAATCATTTATCACGAATAGTTATCCCTCTCATTTGACTTATCATAGTTTTGTAGTATTCAAGAAACTCATAAATCTCTTCAGCAATGGATTGTGGATTTGTCATTTCTTCAGCCTTTCGCTGTAAGTATGAGGCGTCACTAAGCATTCCCTTGATTTGTAGATCTCGATTCACAAAGTTATGTGCCCAACGCTTTTGATTCTCCTTATACCCTTCAATATCTATGTTCAATTGCTCTATCTGTCTTTCTAATTCATCAGTGCACTTCTTTTTTCTATTAACATGGCTTGGTGTTCTAAAACCATATTTACATTTAATTGTTTTTTACTTTGGACTCTTCTTTTATATTCAACCACTACCACTTTTAGTTATTGCTTTAAATTCTCAAGTTGGTTTTATATGCTTTTCTCAGTTATCTTGGACTCTTTCCATGCTTCCTTCCATCATTTGTATCAGCCCTAGCATCATTTTACTCTTGTCTTTACAATTTTAGCTCCTCGTTGGTAGCTCCTAAATAGTTTTGTGTTTTAAGCTTGCATTCTTCTTCTACTCGTGCCCTTTTGTTGGCTACTTCAACAGACTGCATCCTCTGTGCAATTTCTCTTTATGCTTCTTTATATTCTTGGCGAGCTTCTGTCAACTCCTTCTTCAGCCTCTTTTTTTCTTCTTTAGATTTTGCAAGTGCTTCTTTAAGTTTTTCTATCTCTTTTGTGCTCATGGGGGCTTACACTTGCACTTCTTCGACAAGAAGGATTGAAGTGCGGAAGGGTACCTTTTGAACTCTTTCTTTGAACCATCAGTTGTAACTTTCCTTGGCAACATAACTTCTAGCTCTTAACTCTTTTCCTTTTCTGATCACTTGATCCCAAGCATGCCTAATCTTGTTAAGCATTTCCAAATTTTCACTCAATTCCTAGACAATGAAAGGGACGATTGACTCTTTTGTTGGTGGGCCCGTCATTGGATAACCAAATTGCCTCAAAGCCAAAATTGGATTGTAGTTGATGCACCCTTTAGTTCCCATAAGTGGCACATTAGGGAAGTCCCCGCAATGGCAAATCACTTCATTTTTCTTATATTCTCGTAAGTACCAAAAGATGGTTTTTTCGCTAAGATTAGCTATGCTATTAGCCCACTCACTTTTGTTTCTGTCCTCCACCTAGACTCCTCCTTTGAACATATAAGTCGTGAACCATACATACAATGCAGGTAAGCAACACATGATGGTTCCACCCTTTCTCTCGTGGTGTAAGCTAAGAGTGTGGTATGTGTCGGCAAGGATGGCTGGTACCTGACTCTTTCTTTCATGCTTGTAGGCCAAAAAAACATCAATTGTTGTAAAACCTACAAAGTCTTCAATATTCGAGAACAAAACAATCCTATAGATAATGAGGGTGAGCACATCCATAAAGCCATCCCATCTTTCACTTTCTGCCAAACATTGCACAAATTTCTCCAAGTATCCTCTTGAAAAACCCTCAATGCCCCTTTTCGTCTTTTTCTCATTTGCCAACTCCCTTACACTAACCTTCAAAGATGTGGCAATTGTAGTTGAAGAAGCAAGAAGAAGATTACTCTTGCCCCAAGGAAAATTAATATAGTTTTGATGATTTAGCCTCTTGATGAGTGCAAAGTTGTAATGTGTGTATATGCATGTGTGTATGTGTGTGTGGTCTTGCATGATTTATCTCTATCCTTAATGGTTTGATGATAATGAGCTCAAGATTTAAGAATTAAAGGTTAACAAAGTGGAAATATACTTTCTATAAGTTTAAAATTGAATTTGAAGAGAAACAATTTGATAAAACTTGTTTTTAAATTGATAGGAAGTAAGAACTACGCACTAAAGCTTTATAACTACTCAATCTTATATTAAAGAACCACTTAATCGGTTAAGTTAGCTTTGTAATCGATTAAAATTGTTTAATTTTGTGTAAACAGTGAAAATATACACTATTTTAACTAGTTAAATCAATATGTAATCAATTACATGTTTTCTGTTTTAACTAGTTACAACATTATGTAATCAGTTATTTCAGGAGTAACCAATTACATAATTCTGTAACTAGTTACATAATATAAAATTGTTTTGTCCTATATGAAAATAACTAGTTACAAAGTTATGTAACCAGTTATTCCAATAAAGGAAAATTCGAATGGCCTCTATTTTAACTAGTTATAAATGGAAATAACTATTTAAACCCATTCAAAGTTCATTTTCTAGATTTCAAATAACAAAATAACTAATTACAAGTTTAAATAACTAGTTATTCCAGTGAGCTCTCTATATAAAGTGAACCTTAGTGAGTCTTCTCAATTAAAAAAACACAAATTCACTTTTCTAAATTTGAGAGAGAGCTTTTCTAGAGAGAATTCATATTACTCTCCTTCTTCATTACAAGTGTTGGATCAAAGATCAAAGAGCTCATCATAGATCAACCTTGAGGATAAAGAAAAGTTTTTTCTTGGGTAAAGTTGATTGGTTCTTCATTGCTTTCCATCTATCACAAACCAAGGTGATTTTCGTTTTTGAGAAGGTGTCTCTCTTATCTTCCTTGTGGTAGGGTTCCACAAGAACGGGATTCAAGTTTTTTCTTGAAAGGGTTCAAGAAACTTGATTATGTGATTTGTTTGATAGTAATTCTTGTGTTTGTGCATAGTGTTTGTAAACATTTGAATTACTTAGTGATAACATCAATCGGTTTGATTGGAAACTGGATGTAGATCACAGTGGTGGTGATCGAACCACTATAAATGTTGTTTCCTCTTTTTCTTTTCTCTATCCTCTTACTAGCATATTGAATCTTGATCACTTGTATTTAAAATCATAAGGCTCTTTGCATAGAAAAGTTCAAGATAAATTGATTCAATCTTATTTCATTTGTATAACCAAATCAATAAGATTCAAAGTTTTTGAAAAATCTAGTTATTCATAATTGAAAAGAAATTGGGGATTCTTGAAAATTTTGAAAGATCCAATTCACCCCCCCCCTTCTTGGAGCCAGCCCTTTTGTTTAATAGTAGTTAATGAAGGATAATGACCCATGTATAGATAAGGCCTTTTTATTTCCCAAGGAATATCCCAATATTTGTTTAAACTCTTCAAGCGTTGGAGCTAATTGAAAATCTTGAAAGCTGAAGCATCTCAAAGGAGGATCATAGAATTGGGCTAAAGTAGTGAGAGCCTCTTCTTTCACATCTATCTCCAACAAGTTAAGAATTCTTCCATATTTATGAGTGAAAGTTCATCACTGATTACTCTTCAACTTACTGCTAAGGTTCCTCAAACTCTTTATATTGGGCAGCTTAACCTTCAACTTCAACATCTTCGTTAGACCCACATCCATGTTTTTGAAAAAGTGCTTACACGAGTCTTAGGTCTTTATGATTCCTTAACAACCTAGAAATGAATGCAACATGCCATGATGATTCTCTGTACAACAATGCTTTCTCTTTTTCTTTTTATGATAAAATGCATAATGCTTTCCATGAAATGATAAAAAGCTTTTATACTTTTTTTTCTTCTTTCCCTTATTTTTTGAAGGAAATAAAATGCATGATTAAGAAATAGGCAAGAAAGATAAAGGGGAATGAACTTTATTATATTTTCCTTATATATATATATATGTTATGTTATTTGAATGCAGGGGTAGAGTATTGCTCCCATTGTAACCTATAAGGGTTCTCCTAATAGTTGGCAGCTCTACGAGCTATTCTAATATGTGCACCTCCCAATAGGTGATTCTATGGTTCTAAAAATGGGCTCCTAGAGCCAAGGACCCTTTCTTAGAATATTAATCACGACAATAGGTAAACTATTGGAAGTGATAACACCTTCGAAAGGATCAAACTCTAGGTGAGGCCTTCATGATAACCAAACTGGATGTAGATTCAGAAAGCTACCACTACTCAACCTCTTACCTATCCTAAGCTGCACTCAGGTCCGGGTATAAGACCCCACTCGTAAATGTGTGTGAGATGTGTAGCTGGAGTGTGTGAAGGGAGCAATTCCTATACTACCCAACCTACAAAACCAACAACACACGTATAATATAATAAAAGGTTTTCTATCCTATGGTTCAAAAGCATTTAAAACATATTTACAAATAGTAAGATATGTAATGAATTAAACTATGTACAACAATAAAACAAACAACGATAATAAAAAGTTATTTAGATAAACTAAAGTTACAAATTTGCTTAATCAAATATGACAAGCTCGACTCTTAGAAGTCCCCTGTAGAGTCACCATTTGTCGCAATCGAGGTCACGATGTGACGGCAAAAATATAAATTTTTAACTAAGGAGTCACTAACAATATTTACTAAGGAAAAACATTGACAAAAACTAAAAAGAAAATGGTCTACGAAATCAGATTTTGGGCTCGGGAGTCAATTACGAGTAAGGAAGGTATTAGCATCCTACGACGTCCGTCATAAAGACAGTTACCTTTAATTAATTAAGCAAATTATTAATGACTTTTAAAATATTTATCTCACCCTAAAAATAATTACAATGAAAAAGGAAGATTTTTTTTATTACAAAAATTAGTTTTACTTTATCTTAAGCTTTATTGTTTTTGAGATCGACAATAGTGGGCCCTTACTCCTACATATCTCTCGGTGCAATGAAGAATTAGACTCATGTAGTTCTTTTGTAAAAAATATTTGTGTGTTGATATTTTTTAATTATTTTAATTATTATTAAATTTTAGGATTTTTGAACTGTCACAGCTTATACATCCTACAATATAAATTGATAAAGGTGTACACCCAAGCCAATTTACTATTTTAATTTTGATTTTAGAATTCTATTTTTATAACAATTAAATTTTAGTTCAACATTTTTGTTTAAGAGAAGAGTTTTAAGGCATCAAATTGTACAGCTTGGGTGTCAGAATCTCTAGATTAAGAAAATGTCACATCTAATTAATCCTTTCTCTATATAAGATTTTGTTATTATTTTTGTATACAAGATTTAGATATTCATTGATGTCAATGATTATGGATTATTTTCATTTTTATATTTGATTAAATTATAAAATTTGTCTTTAATGGTTACAAAATATTTTATGTTTAAAAGTTTTAGAACTATCAAGCTGTCAGAACCCTTGTTCTAAAAACTAAAAAGGTTGAAGAGATGTCACATCCAATTAATCATTCTTTATTGATAATTTCACTTCCATTTTATTTCTAATTAAATATAAAGGCTCGACTTTAATTGATGTTTTTTTTAAGGTTATGTGAAGTTTCCATATTACTTTACATTATAGTTATCATTACAAGCATATAAAAAGGATAAACTTACACGCAACTCGTCATATAAGGAAAACTTTTTTTTTTTTTGCCTAACTTTTCTAATGTAAACATATATACACAGGTGCATTCAATACAAATAACAATAGCCAAAAATGCATGTGTAAGTCGAACCCAATAATGACAAACATGGAAACATAAAAAAGTGATAATAAAATAAAAATAAAGAAAATGGAAGACATAAACGAAAAAGGAAATGGTAAGAAATAGAAAGAAACAGAAGTGGCCTAAGGAAGGAAAAGACAAACAGTTTACGTAAAATATTATATATATAAAAAGAAAAAAGGGCACAACAAAACTTTAGGATTAGTACACGTTAGGAGTATTTATTTCCTACAAGAAAACGGTGGCATCGAGATAAATTTAAGACAAAATAAAAATAAAGAAAAACAAAAGAAAAGTAGCAGGAGTCGAGATTCACGCCCAGATAATTTTAAACCAAGCAAAAAAAAAAATCCAGCCCATAATAATTAAAAACAAAAGTTCAGATCAAAAAGTGTAATCCAAAGGAAATAATAAAAAGAGAATAAAAACAAAATGTAAAACATCAAAACACAAAAAAAGGAGCCTCTTAGGCCATCTGCAACGGATAAAAATAGCCGGTGCTTACTTATTAAGCACCGGTTCCCAATACGACCCCATTGTTGCACTACACACCAAATAAGAACCGAATACTTATGCAAGTATCGATACTTAAACGAAAAAGTGGTGGGCCATCATTGCATTTATTATTTTTTTAATGTAAAAAAGTAGAAAAAAAATTGCAATAGATTGAGGCTGCTGTTACAACGTTAAAAAAAATTAACGTTAGAAATTATGAACGTTAGAATTTGCTATTATAAATTTTTATAATTGGATAGTAAATTTTCATGTATATAAACATGACTAACATGAATTTTTTTTTTACACAACTAATCTTTTGAAATTTCTCATATTTGTCGTTCATCAAATTCCTTTCTCCTTGTTACACATATTCTCTCAAATTTCTATCTCATCCATTTTTTTTACTCATATATTTCGAATTGTCAAATTCCTTTTTTATTTGTTTTTTTCAATGGATCCAAACCAATTCAATCTCAATCCTTGGTTAAATTTGATGCCAAATTATCAATTTCCACTAATCCAAAATCTCAAAATCCTCCACTTTCATCAAACCCACAAAATAATCCAAATATGGGCAATTTTCAATTTCCTATGCTTCCATTTCCATATCAATTTCCTATGTTTCAATCACCACCAATTAATCCCACCATAGATCAAGGTTCAATGGGTACTAGTGGAGGGCAATTGTGTGAAAAAGATCAAGAAATAGCATCTGAGTTTGGGTTTGAATCTCAAGCTCCACTGTTTTCCACTCAAATTAGGTTGGATAATATTGGGCTTGGTGAAGAAGAAAGGGAAGAGCCAACTCAAAAATAACAAAGAGCAAGATTCACTCCGGAGGAAGATAAACTTCTCATCCAAGCATGGCTAAACATTTCCAAGGATGCAATTGTAGGGGTAAATAAAAAAAAATGATTCTTTTTGATTAAGAATTAAAGCTAATTACAATGAGTATCGTGGTCATTTGCAAGCAAGGGGAGTATCACAACTGAAAGCTCGATGGCAAAAGCTAAATAAAATAGTTCAAAAATTTACAGGGTGCTACAAACAAGCTTGTCAAAGAAAGAATAGTGGTAGCAACGAGACTGACATCATGCGAGATGCATATACAATTTATTCTCAAGATGAAGGGGAATCCTTCAGGTTAAAGCATGCATGGTGATTGTTGAAAGATGAACCTAAATGGTCAAACCCATCATTTAAAGGAGCTAGTAAGAGAACAGAGATGTTTGCTTGTGGAGCATATTTGTCATGTTCAAATTCAAAAATGTCATCAAGCTGTGAATACAACCCAGCTTCACCTAATGTGGTTTGTCCAATGGGGACAAAAGCAACAAAGAGAAAGGGAAAATCAAAAGCAAATGAAACATCTTCTGCTTACATTGATCTCACTGCAATGGAGGAGACACAAAAGTCAAAAATTTCAGCAATAGAAGATTTGGCACGTGCCAAGCATGATTGTAACAAGTTGAAGGAAAAAGAATTGAACATGAAGGAGAAAAAGCTTGAGTGCCAGTTGAGGATAAGGGAAAAAGAGCTAGAGTATGAGGTAAAGATGAAAGAGAAAGAGTTTGAGTTACAAGTCCTCTTTAAGGATACATCTGCTATGATGATTGCACAACTACAAAATCATGGCATGTTGTGTAACAAAATTAGAGAAAAATATGGAATTGTGTAACGATGTTAGTTAAAGTATTCATTATTTAATGTAATGATGTTGGTTATGTTTTAAATTTCAAAATTTTTATTTTATAAGAAATTAATACAAATTAATTTCGTAGTCAAACTAATCGTTGGTCAAACTAGTCATTGGTCAAATTAGCTGTTTTTCAACGTAGCCGTTATTCAAGCTAGCCGTTATTCAAACTAGTCATTGGTCAAACTAGCTGTTATTCAAACTAGCCGTTGGTTAAATTAGCCGTTTTTCAATGTAGTCGTTATTCAAACTAGCCGTTGGTCAAATTAGTCATTTTTCAACGTAGCCATTATTCAAACTAGTCGTTGGTCAAACTAGCCATTGTATTGTCTCTCTTTATATATTGTTCACATTCAAGAAGTTTTTCACACCACTCAGTTGTGCAAATAAGTCTCATCTTCTTCTCAAATTCTCTCAAAACTATAACTCTACGGTGTTCATTCAAATGGACTCTAGTGATTCATCCCATGAAGAGGACCTTGAGTGGGAAATCATTGAAGATTTCATAAATGATGACTACGAAGAACAATACATAAGGTTGGTAATGGAGAGGCAACTGCAACAACAAGCCAATACATGTAAGCATAGACGAACTCACATTGAAAGGAGTCGTGAAGAAGGGCATGCTCGATTGTTCAATGACTACTTTTCCACTAATCCAGTATACACAGAGGAGCAATTCCGACGAAGATTTCGAATGAGAAGGAATGTATTCCTTCGCATTGTACAAGCCCTTGACAATCATGATGAGTATTTTCTAATGAGAGTTTATGCAACTAGTAGAATGGCCTTTTTTCCATTACAAAAATGTACTACTGCTATTCGTATGTTGGCATATGGATCACTTGTTGATAATGTCAATGATTATGTGCGAATTGGCGAAAGCACTGCATTAGAATGCTTGAATAAGTTTGTAAGTGGTGTCTACGAGATATTTGGAACTGAATACTTAAGAAGGCCAAACAACAATGACATTGAACACCTACTAAAAATGGGGGAGACACGTGGTTTTCTAGGTATGTTAGGTAGCATTGATTGTATGCATTGGGAATGAAAAAATTGTCCAGTAACATAGAAAGGTCAATTTTGTTGTGGTGATAATGGAAAACCCACAATCATGCTCGAAGCAGTGGCATCACAGGACTTATGGATTTGGCATGCATTTTTTGGGGTTGCAGGTTTAAACAATGACATCAATGTGCTAAACGAATCTCCTGTGTTTAATGATGTTTTGGAGGGCCAAGCCCCTAGGGTGCAATATATGGTAAATAGAACCCAATATGACATAGGATACTATATGGCAGATGGTAAACCATCCCAATGCCACAAGGCGATAAAAGAAAACTATTTGCCCAACATCAAGAAGCAGCAAGAAAGGATGTGGAGTGGGCGTTTGGAGTATTTCAATCTCAATTTGCGATTATATGTGGCCTATGTGTGCTTGGCACATGGATACAATCAAGCATATATTATATACATGGTGTGGAAGATGAACGACACACATATGATGGTAATTTTGATTATTCTTATGATCATCCCAACAATGATGTCTAAACAACTGATATACGTAATGGTCCTCATTCGAATCTTGCACCATACTTACAAAGGAGAGCACTTATTCGTGATAGGCAACATCATCATCATCAACTTCAAGCAGACCTTGTGGAGCATATTTGGGAATGTTTTGAGCGCGATAGTTAGCAAAATGAATTATTATTTTAATTATGTAATTCTTATTAATTATGTAATTTTTATTATTATAATGGTAGTTTTTCATTCGTCAAAATTAGCTATGTTTTTATTTTTTAAAGTTTTGTTTTGTATGTGTAAAAAAATATTTCACAACAAAATAGTACAAATGAATCTCTTATTTTTTATAATTTAATTATTTTATAAATAAAATAATTATAACTTAATAAATAAATTATTGATGAAATGTAAAAATATGATGTTATTAGTAGGGTCCATTTAAGAGACTTTTTGGAGTTGCTGGATTGGAAGGGTGGGGTGCTTAAATGGTACTTAAATTTTAAAAGATAAAAATGAGTGACGTGTACAAGTGGGACCCATTTAAGAACCCAAAGAGAGATACTGGGTTGTAAATGCTCTAAAAGCCTTAAGCTCATTACGCAGAGCTGCTATGTGGCGCGACACCGCGAGTGTGGCCAAACCTAAATGCGACAGGAGAAGCAGATCTGAGAGAGAGAGAAGGAACTATGCGGTAGTGCCATAGTGGCCACGGTGGTGCGATGACCTGAGAAGCACGAAAGGAAGAAGGTAACCATGCGCGACGCGAGAGAGGAGAGGGGAATACGAATCTCGTAGCTAGTTGCGAAATGATATCGGTGGTGTCTCCTTGGCTTCATGGTGGTCATGGGGGGTGTGTGAAGGTAGTTGTCACAACTGTTGAGGCAAGAGTGGCTAGATCTCCGATGACACAAGTGACATACGTGAGAAGAGGAAACGCGAAGGTTCGTCAACGGCGTGGAGCGATGTGATGAAGAGCGAGAGAAGGAAAGAGGAAGATGGAGACAGGAAGAGAAGAGTCGCCTCTGGTAGCGGTGAGTGGAGTGGGGCGATTGGTTTTTTTTTCTTTCTTTCTTCTCTCTCTCTCTTTTAATATCTTTGCTCTAGTTGCTTCTTCTTCTTTTTCTGGTTACTACTTTTTTGGTTACAGGTTGCTTGCAATCTCTAAGGAAGCCGTTGGTGGCTTTGACAGTGGTTCATGGAGGTGTGTTTAACGCGTAGGGGGTTTGCTGAAGTGTTTGCTATATTTTGATTTCATTTGTTTGTGGTAGTAAAAGAATGAATCTAATATTGATGATAGTTAGAGACATGCGCATTTTTATTTTTGGCTTTGAACCATTTGTCCTGTGCGTGTGCCTGTGCCAGTTGTGTGCATTGCAGTTTCTTTTTGGTTGTTGCATTTGTAACAATAGGAATACAGGCATTCAACATACACAAAAGAATCAAAATAGAAAGAAATATGTTCAAGTGTATACCAGCTGTGACTTTAATTCCTCTGTTTCTTCTTTGCTTTTGCCTTTGTTTCCACGATCCTTTTCTTTCTTAGTGCAGCTTCCTCATGCACACTCAATTTTTGAATTTTTCTTTCAATTTTCAAAACCCTTTTCTAATATGTTGCAGTGGTATTTATAGATTGAAATTGTTCTAAGATTGCTTGAGATGATCTGAAAGTATGGCTAATTGGAGAAGAAATTCGTACAATTTGCAGTTTCAATCAAGGAAATTAGATAATTGTAGAAGCAATAAGACAAATTTGCAGCATCAGTATGGAAAAATGGTGAACTCTGCAGGGAGTGGGTTTGGGTCTTGCACAGGGAGTGGGGTTTAGAAGAGAAGGAACAAAGAAGAAGAAAAAAAGTTTGTTGGCTTTTCTTTTTGTCAGTTTTTGGTTGTCCTAATTGCTAAAGAAAAAAAAAGGCCCAAGGCCCAAGTTGAGTACACATAAGAAGCAAATAGGAAATATTAATGGGTCAACACTAGCCCAATTTAGTAGTAAAAGGAGAAAGAGAAAAGGGATTAAATAAATAAATAGATAGATAAATAATCTTTGAATTAAATTAAAAGAAATAGAATAAGTGGAAATAACATGAGTCATATTAAAAAATGAGATTTTTTTTTTAGTATTGCTACAAATATAAAAAAAACAATGTAAAATAAATTTAGTTATTAAATCAACATTAATTTAAAGTGTTTGGGCTATATATACAAAGAAACTGAAATGAATTAACACAAAAGAAATAGATAGATTAAATAAATAACAATAATGGACAAAATTAGATGTCACAGTACATTATTTAAGATTGATAGAAACCTTTCACCAAATTAGCAAAATTATGTTTTCATATTGAACCATGTCCTACACCTTCCCTTAAGAAGCAATTTTTTGGATCTAGCCACCCCATTGGTAGGTCAAATGGTTGTGCATCCCAAGGACCAAAAGGGAGGGGAAAACGAGAATTCTTATTTCCTAGTGCCTAAATTGTAAATTATTGGTTTGTGCGGTTTAATTAGTGACTCACTGGTCTAACCATTAACCTAGTATTGTTGCCGAGTCAATAACCTATCCAATTTTGATAACACTGGTCTTAATAATGTTGCAGGTACTATTTTTGTGTGATTAAATATGTTTTCTCTTTGTGGTTTGATGGCCATTTTGGCCTCCGATGCTCTTATATGAACTTATATTTTTAGATATACTTGAAAAACCTCCATCTTTGCCTATATTTTCTTATTTTCTTCAAGAAAAATTATATGATGTTGTACTATATGTGAGCTGCTTTAATGTTTTAAAAAATAAAAATCTAAACATCTACTAGCACCAAAACTCTCCTACCTTCTTCCGCCCTTTTGCATCCTGAAAATTCAAAGATGAAAAACAAAATAAAAGATGAAGAGCAAAAGAAGGTCCAAGGAAACACAATTGAGGAAGGGTTGCTAAAACGAAAAGAGGCCCAGCATAGGCTAGCTTCAGAACGAAATATTAGGAAATAATGAGCATACCTGCAATGTTAGGGAACTAGAGCAGCTGAGTAGGAAAAATAATGGGTTTAACGGTGTCAAAGTTGTGATGTTAGCCAGAGAAAAAAGAGGAAGCACTAGTAAGGGAGAAAAGAAGAGTGAAAGAGAAAAGGCAAACATGAGGATAATGAGCGCTTCGCAACGACACCACCATTATAATTGCCATGCACGACCATGGAAGATCAACAACAGAGGGAAGAAAAGAACATGGGGAAGAAAAGAGGAAGAAAGTAATTAAGGAAAAAAAAAAAGAGGGAAGAAACATTAGCCAAAAAAGGTTTGTATTCACTAGCTTATTATTGTTTTTTTTTTTTTGCAAGTTCATTATTTTCTGCCTAACTTGATTTCTTCACTTTGATTCTTTCCTCTTTGTTATCTATTTACTTTGCTTTTTGGTTTTTATCTTTGGGTATTGTTCTCGATCTGTTTTTGCTGATAAGTGCAAGGTGGTGATGGGTGTAGGGTGCTTCACCTTGTTTAGTGCTAGTTCTATTGATGTTCAAGGAATATGAGTGGTTGGTTTGGTGTGGCTTAAGATTGGGGGAGGTTTAGGGTGTGGTATGACCTAGTGGTGATGTAGAAGATAGGGTGGGAGATAATTCCTCTGATGGCAGCGATGGCAGACTGGTAAGGAAGACACATTGTTGGTAATGGTAGTTTTTTTTATCCTCTTTGCTTAGTGTTGGTTTAAGCCTTGGCTTGGTCGACACAAACAAATTTGTGTCAACTTTGTTAGCGATAGCCTCATGGTCGTTGCTTGGTCGACACTAAAGTAGATATTAGCGTGAACTTTTCTTGATTAGCATTGACTTTTAGTTGACACTAAAATGCATTTTTCTTGAAGTTTTTTTACTCATGTTAAGTTGCATGTATTTATTATTTGTTGAATCATTTATTACATTTTGTGGTCTATTATCAATTTGGTGTTAGAATAAGTGCTAATTTTATTTGAATAAATGGACAGGAAATTTTAACACTTTTTTCTTTTGAAATTTAGTTTTTGGAAGTGTTATAATTTTAATACTTTCATAATTTAATTTCAAAATATGTTAAAATTCCAATACTTTTAGAATTTAGTTTTCAAAATGTATTAAATACATTTCAAAAACTAAAATCTAAAACTTCTACCTGTTACCCATAAATATGTTTCGGAAATTAGTTTCTAGGTAGAGGTATTTTTTGAAAAAAAACAAAAAAACAAAAACATGAAGGGGTGGAAAGAGAAAAAAGAGAGAGGAGGGGATTGTAAATAGAATTATCCCTAACTTAATGTTTATCAAGAGTATTGATCCAGTTCGATACAAGATGAAGTAGAGATATACCAAACTAGAATATTAAAAGATGATGAATAGAAGAAAACATTTACAAAAAGAGAAAGAGAGAGAGAGAGAGAGAGAGAGAATAAAAATAACAATAATTTAATTGATGGGGGAATTTCATCAAATAGTTTATGATTTTAAATGTGTGTTAATTTCTTTAGAGAAAAATTAATTGAGATAATAAGTTCACTTTCATCTATAGGTGAATATATGGGTTAGTGTGGTCCATTTAGTCCAATTCGCAATGGTCCGCATTGAAATGGACTGAATTGGGTTGATCTGCTAAACTAAATGGGTATCTTTTGTATGATCCATCTTTGGCTCAATTAGCCTGCGAACTAGTGGGTTGATATGTGAGATGAATAATAAGAAAATGCAGAAAAAAATATGAAACTTTCTAAAAGAATAAAAAAATGATTGAAAAACTTGAAAAATGAAAAAAAATGATAAAAATTAAAAAATGTCTACGATTAATGAAAAATATTACAAATATAACATTAAACAATAATTCATATTTAAAAACAACAAAACAATAAAATAATAAACAATAATTCATATTTTAAAATAAAAAAAACTGTTCGCGAGTTAGCGTAGTAACCCACAAACCCTAGCCTGTAAAACTCGCAGATTAAATGGCCTGGAACAATAAGTCCTTATAATAGCCTTACACATTATCTAACTTGCTTAGTTTGCAGGTTAAACAGACCGGCTCAAGCCATATATCTATATTTAAATTTATCTAGATTTTAGGAGATTGTGTGCTAAAAATTAATTAAATTTAATCTTTGAAGAGTAAAAATAACTTAAATTAAAGAGAATAATAACATGTAATTTACCTTTTTGAGTTCGGTATGTAACTGGACATACACCTCTTTATGCCACCCTTTAATTAATAACCTTTTAATCAATAATGGCTTGTCATATGCAAGCCGGCAATTTTCAAATTTCTTTTACCAACCCAGTATATCTCTTGTTCTCACCCACCCGCATATCACCTTACTCGAAGCATTGCAAAAGATGTTAGTGGTAATTTGTAAAGGTCGTTTTCTCTCTCTCTTTTGGGGGTGAAAGTTGGTAGATGGACGATACACTAAAAGAGCAGAAATTGCATATGCTCTCAATGATTCTATCCACTCAGAAGTTAGAACAAAACATGTGATCGTGAACAAGTAAAATCATAGTGATAAAACTGCCAACTGGAACCACAGCCAATACTTACTAACTTTGTACCACAAAACACGCACCATATTTCTCGTGACCAACATTATGGTTGAGCATTTCCTAAAGGCACAGAACGGTCATGAAGTGCTGCCCTTCACAAGATCACATGACAAAAGACTGAGCGTTTCTCTGTTTGTTCACCAGGACAAAACCATAAAGAAAGATTACACAGTAAATTTGGGCACTTCAATTGACATTCCTAGTTAAATTCCAGGAATAACATTAAAATAAATCTCAAAATTATTACAGGTGTATGCCGATCCTATCTGCCTTTTTTGTTCGTGGGACCAACCACAGACAATAAAAGTATGGGTTCTTCCAAGTGGTATAAATTTTAACCTACTTTTTTTTTGTTTTAGTGGCATAAATTGTAACCTACTTTGCCAGATGTGTTTCTAATGGTTGCAATATCCCATTGCTCTCGATGTTGTTTGATAGTATGGAAAGGTAGGGAATTGCTTTTTTGAAATTGAATATGAAATCTACTATATCTCCATTCTTTATATATGCATAGCATAGTTTCCATTCCTTGAATGGAAACCGGTCCCGAAGTACCACTAAGAGCTACTTTTATATATATAGGTAAAGGTTTTGTTTTGGGTCTCATTATATTGCGAAAGGTAAGGTAGGTTTTGTCCATTGTTGCCTAACAATGGTCTGTCTAGAATCTAGACCGAGGATGACAAAATGTTCTGATATTTCTGGTATTTGATGTACTGTCAACCAAAATTTATAATAATTGAACCGTTGATGGGAAATATTTAACCATATTTAGGCATCCATTACTTAATATCTTAAATATTTAAAATCTATATTAATATCAATTATTCTAACATTAATTTTTTTATGGTTGCACACACACTTATTGAAGTACCTATAATTAAATGAGAGTTGCTATGGTAGTTATAGAAATCTAAAAGTTTTAGTACTGAATGAACAGTTGAATGAGTTTCAACACATCAAAAGAGAGAGAAAGGGAGAGGAAGGTTTCAAATAACAGTACCAAAATTTTTTAATTTCTAAAAATACCATAGGATTTCTCTAATTAAAGACCTAACACTACAGTATTTATAGTATTTGACCAAATTTACTTCATTTAAAAATAGAAGAACTTAGTTTATTCGAAAATAAATAAATAAAATTGCACGTGAAATGAGTGGGATTTAATGATCACATTTGAGGGGGAAATCCCAATGTTGTGTTATGGTGAAATGAGAAAATTTTAAATATTTCAATAAAAGCGGATAGTGGAAATTCTATCCGCAAGAGGATAAAATAATGATTTGAATCTTTCAAAAATTCTGAAATAATAGAGGTAAGCCTGTTAGCCCTAAATCTTTGCGAATATGCAAGATCTAGTATAGCAACCGTGGCGTGAACATTTACAAATATCCCGCATACAATGCATGAAATACTTTCTAATTAAACTTCTACCCTTGAATCCTTCAGCTTCCTTTGACTAACAATAAATGCATATGTTCTAAAAAAAAAAGAGCATATGTCAATGTCCTCTTTTTTCTTTTTTTAACGTAATGTCGATGTCCTCTTGTGTCCTCCAAATTTTGGAACTTTAAATCTAAGGCTAAGATTCAATTATCTTAACATCAACAAATTAATTAGTCACAAGCTGGATATTTTTTACAAAGAATGAGCAAGACTGCAGGAATTAGTTTGAAAAAAAAAAATCACAGTTGATATAAGAAATGAAAACATAAATAGAAATTGGTGCTTTTCATTTCAATATATGTAATTACATTCTCAAGAATATTATTAGTCAGGAACATCCTTGGTAAACCAAAAAGCATGTTTGATTAAGATTTAAAATTTTTGAGATTTTTTTTTAAATTCAAATGATGAAAAAAAATAAAAGTGAGAATGAAAATTGGAGTATTAGTTGAATTGTTATATAGGTTGTTATATATATATATTCCCACCCGCCACCATGAAAATGAAAGGTAAGCAAAATATATGAAGATGACTAATTCATATACTAGAATCAACTATGCCTACATTTTTTTAAAACAATTTAGAACAAACATAAAATGCTATATCCCACTTTCATAGTCTTAAAAAAAACTATAAAACCTGAAACATACTCTATATGAACGAGAGAATAGTAATTAAAATTATAGGTTCAGGAAATTTAGTGAGCAATTTTATTTTTTTTTCTGAAAAAAACCTCGATATTTACTTTTCTTTTAACTCTTCCCCTCTACAGTTTGCAAGTATTTCATTAAAACCTCTCTAATTCTCTCTGGGGTGACAGGACATGCCTTATCTTCTCAAACACAAGGAAGGAAAATTTGGTACCAAAAATGGGCCAACCTTGGTTAGGGAAAAGAAAATCATATCATGGCTCACAGCCAACATTGACTTTCGAATCTATTGGCATGACTAGCATTATATAGTGAATGATCTAATGTTTGGTAACGATGAGTTCATTTAGAGTTAGGTTCAACTAAAGCATCATATTCATTTTTTTATGGTCCATCTCCCCTCCCCATTGTCGTTTGTCTCAGGCACGCTGGCACAACAAATCTGTAGGTTGACCCTACATTAGTAATTCAAGTATTCAATACTGTAATTAATTATGGTGAATCACTCTTACAAGTTCCTCAGGAGTTACAAGGAAGATGTAACATGTCACACGAAATCCACCGTAAGGTATAAATGACAGGGCGGAACAGATTGGAGTGTAAAAATTATTTGGACAAGTCAAATCAATATTGAGATTTCGAATTTGGAACTATTCCAATAGGAACCGAAAGGGCATGGGAGATGGAAACTCTTTGGAGGGTCCAAATCGAGAATCGATCGAATGACTTACAGAACAAACTGGCCTTCAAGTGGGAAAGATATGGGGTTGAGATATTATTATAATTTCGATTAATTTTTACATAATACTAATCGAGTTTTATTTTTTGTAAAATAAAAAAATTCGACTATATGGATCACATAAAAATTGGGCGATATCATGAATACGTAACAATTTCCAAGTATGTAATAATTTTTCACAAGAAAACTCAACAAAAATTGTAAACAAAAATGGGAACATCTCCATGGGGTCCACAGCTTCCTATCGCTAGAGGTGCCAGTTAGTTATTAGGACACCTGATAGTACGTTAGCGCATCGCATTCGTAAAGCGTGGATGCTTCTTTTTAGTCTGGTCTAGGCAAAGCGTGAATGCTTATGAACCAATGGTTAGTCCAACTCACATGGTGCTTATACCAATGCAACAGCCACATTCTTCGACTCACACTTTTCAAGAATAATGATAATCATATATCCAACTCACTTTCATTTTCTTTTCTTTTTCTTTTTAAACTTTCTATAATATCAAATATTATATTTATTGTTATCTCTTTCTCTAGGTATTCTTTAGTGTATGTTTTAATTAGAAATTTTAATATTTCCTCTCACATTGTTCAATCATATTTAGATATGTACATTTACTTGTCATGTTTGATAATAACAACTATTGTTTAATATTGCATTTAAGCACTAGGGACATATTAACAATTTTTGTTTTATTTTCATTAATTATGATACTAATTACCTTTTTTAATTATGATACTAATTAAATCTTTAATAGTAATTAAATTAATTAAAATTCAAGTTACCCTTTTCAATAATAGTTGAATTAATTATGATATAAATTATCTTTTTTTAATAAAAATTGAATTAATTATGATAAAAATTACATTTTTAATAATAATTGAATTAATAAAATAATTTTACAAAAAGAAAAAAAATAGAAAATGGGTTGCATAGAGCCAAACCCTTCAACCTCCTCATTATATGAAATGTGTCTCTCTTTTTTTGTCCAAATGAAATGTGTCTATTTATTCTTCTTATATTCAAACGTGTTTATTTATTTAAATGTATTGTTTATTCATTAATTTATAATGCATTATTCTTCCCATATCCTTACTATATTATAAATAATGTATAATGTATTATATATTAATATATTATATATTTATCTATTAATATTAAATATAACTAAAAGCCATACACAGCACAATGTTACTTATATACGTTACCTACATGTCTCACCTAGATATAATATATTATTATAAAGAAATATAATATAATAAACTATTTTTTATAACATATATGATATATGCTTCTACAATATAAATATATGACATACTATTATAGTAAAGGTTATGTTATTGTTGAGGTTATTGATACATACCATACTCGTGTGTACTTATCGGCCATATTGCGAAGTCAAAAATTTTGAAATTATAATTAATACGGATCAAAGATAATTAATTTAATAATTAACCTCATAGAAGATAAAATATTTAAAAACTTCTATATCAACTATAATTAATTCAGTAATTAACCTCATAGATGATAAAATATTCAAAAACTTTTATATCAACTACAATCAAAGATGATTTACAAATTAAGTATTAATTACAAAAGATAAAATATTTAAAAACTTATATATTATTGTTCAATAATATTAATAGAAGATAAAGTTAATTTATTTAAATAGAATTTAATAATGCCAATATATATTAAAAAAATATTTAATAAAATTCAAAAAGTATTTAATAAATATGTTGTTCTAATTAAGAATTAAAAAACTTAACCACAAATTCCAATTTAAAAAATTGAAATATAAAACTAAATATTAAAAATAAAAATTATAAATATTTAAGATGTTAAAATTTTATTTGAACTATATTATTTACTCAACTTAGTAACAGTTCTTTTGTTTCATATAATAAAAATTAAAAACTGATTAATATTTTTAATTTTCTAAAATAAATAATTAAGGTATCACAATAAATAAACATAATTTAAAATTAAAATTAAAAAAACAATTACTAAAAGAGATTGAATTGTTTAATGTGATGTGATGATGATATATGAAGTAATGGAAAATGTACAAAGACACAAATTCAGGGTCAACTTCACAATACAAGTCTTATATTGTAAAGAAACACATGTTTAGTGTCAATTGTGCACTAGTAGAGTTAAACTATAATGAAATGGTGACTTTAGGGTCAATTTCATAATATTACTATATAGTTGGTCAAGCAACTTTAGAGTCAATTACACGCTACAAGTCTTTTATTGTAAAGAATAACAATTTTAAAGTCAACTGTACACTAGTATAGTTAAACTGTAGAGAAAGTTGACTTTAGAGTCAACGCTGGAATATTACTCCTACAATTGGTTAAAGCTAACTTTGAATCAATTTCACACTACAAGTCTTATATTGTAATGAAACACATGTTTAGGGTCAACTGTGTACTAGTAGAGTTAAACTGTAAAGAAAGTTGAATTTAGGATCAACTCTGGAATATTACTCCTACAATTAGTCAAAGTTGACTTTTGGGTCAATTTCACACTATAAGTCTAATATTGTAATGAAACATAGTTTAGGGTCAATTGTGTACTAATAGAGTTAAACTGTAAAGAAATCTGACTCTAGGGTCAACTTTGGAATTTTACTCTTATAGTTGGTCAAAGTTGACTTTAGGGTCAATATCTTACTACAAGTCTTATATTATAATAAAATACAAGTTCAAGGTCAGTTGTGCACTAGTAGAGCTAAATTATAGAAAAAGTTGACTTTAGGATCAACTTCGAAATATTACTCCTACAGTTGGTCAAGGCTGACTTTAGGGTCAATTTCACACTACAAGTCTTATATTGTAATGAAACACAAGGTTGGGGTCAACTATGCACTAGTAGAATTAAACTATAGAAAAAGCTAACTTTAATGTTAACTTTGGAATATTACTCCTATAGTTGGTCAAAGTTGACTTTATACACCACAAGTTTTATAACGTAAAGAAACATGGTATAGGGTTAGCTATGCACTAATAGAGTTAAACTGTAGAGAAAACTGATTTTAGGTTCAACTATGCATCAGCAGTCCTACAATTGGTTGTAGTTGACTTTTTGGTCAACTATGTACTATAAGTCTTACAGTGTAAAGAAAAACGAGGTTTGGTGGTCAACTATGGACTAGTAGAGTTTAACTATAGAGAAATGTATCATAAAACAAATTTTTTTAAAATGAAACTATTTATTAACTCATGTCAATTTACCCCACCAACACAATATCCTAAAATAAAAAAAAGAGTATAATAAATTCATCTCAAGTTATCTTAAAAATCATATAATAAACTATTTTTTGCCTACTTCTAAAGTTAAAAAAATAGTGTAAATTCAATAATTTCTTCGTAGAAAGTTAAATTGTTAAAAACATATTATTGGTTACTATTGTAATACTAATAATTTTAGGTGAAGAAATTCTTGCATGAGTACAAACACAATCAATAAAACAATAAAATAAAATAAAATAAATAAGGAAAATAATGCAAAAAAATAATAATCCTAAAGAGTCAAAATAATTCTAGCTTACGAAAAAAGGAAAAAAAAATAAGACTATATGTTAGTTTTGAAAATATTTTTATTTATATTTATAATTATAAAATCATAATATATTATTTTTATTTTTATTTTTAACAATTAATTCAATTATTATTAAAAAGGATAATTTATATCATAATTAATTCAATTACTATTAAAAAAAGTAACTTGTATCATAATTAATTTAATTACTATTAAAAAAGCAATTAGTGTCATAATTAAAAAAGCTTATTAATATCATAATTAATGAAAATAAAGAAAAAATTATTAATAGGTGCCTAGTACTTTAATGCAATATTAAAAAATAATTACTATTATCTGACATGGCAAGTGAGAACACATATCTAAATATGATTGGACGACTTGAAAGGGGACATTAAAACCCTCTAATTAAAACATGCACCAAAAAGAATATCCTCTCTACCTTTTTCTTTTTCTCTCTATCTCTCTCTCTTTCCTTCATTCCAATCTATCTCAAAATAAGGTGAACATTCATCATTATTCCTTTTTAACTATACATAAGAAAAGAAAATAAGATGATTTAACATGATAGAATTTTTTTTTTTTTGAAGTCATTTATGAAGAAGTTAAATATGAAGGTTTATGAGCAAGTTAAGGTGTATAAATTAATTTTAATTTGTGAAAAATGTTTGGTTTATTTAAATTCCTTAATTTATCTTATTTTTTCCCTTAAAATATATGTTGCGAAGTTATTATTATTATCATCGTGCCATTTCTTTGCGGTGTGCTTATTACATATAAAAGTAGAATAAATTACCGACGCAACTACACTCCACAGGAAAGTCAATCACAAAAATAATTAAAAACAAAGATGGAGGTAATTAAAAAATAAAAAGCATTCATCTTTTGAGTAAAATTTGTTATGTGTGAAGATAAGATTTGAAAAGCTATCTTACCGGAATGTATCTTACCCAAAAATGGAACCTTTATCATGAGTTAAAAAAAATGTAGCCTAAGGCATCCGAAAAAAATATAAAAATATAGGGACTGGAATTGTCCACCACTACTGGTGCAGCAACTAGACCCTAATGCCTATATTGTTTTTTAGCACTTTTTGCGACAACTATACTTCATTCCCTAATAACCTATCACTGATTCAAGACTTCCTGATAATGCTTGGTATAAATGTCCTCTTCCAACTCTCGAAGCCAACTAAGATATTGCTATATAGTCGTAAATTAACATCAATGGTTTCCATAAAATCAAAGTTTTGAACTCATCATCATGTAAAAAGCAATAACAAGTTGCAGATATATATGATTAATTTTACACTTTTTTTTTTTTTACACTGCTTTTAAATGTGAGAAAAGCCAAAAAAAAATATTTATGTTTTTTTATGGGCCTTTGGTTAGCTGGGATACCAAAAACCTATTGATGATAAGTCTCTATCAATGACCTGAACCTACAATTTTATTTTATTTTTAATTTGAATACATAATCTACAATATTTTAATTACCCTGATTTATGTTTCTTTTATGCAAAGTGATTGATCCTAGTAATTTTTCACATGATTGCTTGCCAGCACCAGCTGCTCCTACAACAGATGACAGTAAGTCAGTAACAGCCATCTGATGCTGTGCACAACTATCCATATCACCATGAATTGATCCATTAAAAGATTGTTTAATACGGTTTGTTCCCCAGCCATGGATTTAGGTACACTTTAAAAAGTATTACCTTGGAATTGGATCACGTACCCTGATTTTAGTTGGGTAACTAGCTAGTAGCCATAAACTCTAGAATACTTAGGTCATTTTGATATGTGTATACGTGCTTCGTAAATCTAATTTATACTACTAAAAAGAATCATTAGTTGTAACTAGTTAATTCTTTTATTTACTTTGAGAGGTGCATTTTCTTATTAGTGGCCTGAATCGAATGTGTCAATTTTAGATTTTCCAAGTAGACAAGCATAAAAGTTGCGCTCAACGCTTGGTACGGATTTCCGTCAACTCAACTTTACAAAGGGCGAATAGGAAATTAAGACTTAATTGCCCATTACCCTTTTAATGAGGCTGCCTAATGTCATGAGTTCAAATCTCCTCTCACGTTTTATAACGACCTTAATTAATTCACACGTTCAATCTTGCTTCATACTCTGTCCCGTGCAGACCCCACACACCCGACTCTGGAGTCTGGAGCAATATAACTAGCTCCTGCTATACCTACTCCAGTCTCCACATATATATACTGAGTCGACTATAATGAAGCTTAAATACGAGTTAACCTTATGCAAATGTTTACATATTTAGTTCTATGTTAAAGAATAAATTCTGTATTTAAAATTAATTGAGTTGAAGTAATTTTAACTAATTAAATCAAAAGTTTTACACTAAGTTTTAGTATTAACTTTCTTTTAGAATAATAATATTTTGTGGACAGTAAATGCTGCTGTACATCATATGAGGGAAAGATACAAGAGGGAGAAGTGATAATGTGATAGGTAATATGATGAGATAGAAAGAAAGAGACAAAGACATGAGAGATTTTTAACTGAGTGTATATATTATTGACGTGTCTATGTATCATTGTTGGAATAAAAATACTCAAACATATACAGATTGATTAACTTCAAAACCAATTTTAACCATAATTAATTTGCAAATGTTTGCCCGCATATATACATAATAGAAAAATTATGAGCATCCACCACTTTTCTCTTTCATATGATTTTATTCATATCTCTCTTTTATCTTCATCACATTATTTGTCATATGAGGAGTGCTAGCAACACACTTTTCTTATTAGTTAAAATTTATTGAAAATTATAAAATTATGAGGGAAACTCATTAAATAAGAAGTAAGTTCCATAAAAATTTATGATTTCTAATAAATTTTAATGAAAAACAAAAAGTGTGTTCAAACTAGTATGTTAGAGTATTGTTACTTTTTGTTATTTCTTTTATCACATGCTCCTCCTGATCTCAAATATAAGCAAAAAAAAAAAAGATTATATATGCTAGTCTCAAATATAAACAAATTTCAACTAATTTTATCCTATTTAAAGACATCATCTCCAAAATATCCTTCATTTAATTGATCCATTAATCTATTCACGATCCTTTTATCTTTAAGAATACAGTTGGCGCTGAGCATAAGATTGAGTCTTGTAGCTATGGAATGCTTGAGAAAGACTCATAGAAAATGATAGGTTATACTGTGTTCTTAAGAGTATAAAGGCTCTCGCCCGACATGGTATCAGAGCCTCTTATTTTTTAAAAAGAGGGTGAATATGATAGTAATATTATATGAGGTGAGTAAGAGAGAATCAGACACAACCTATAGAACCCAATCCAAACACTTCGGTTTAAAACTTCAACTAATTTTATTTTTGATATCAAATTTCAGTTTAAAAAAATAGACCATATTTAAATAAAATTAATCAACGTGAATTAATTTTCTTTTTTGAGTTTAATGATTTTGCATTATCAGTGTAAAGAAATTTATATTCTCAACCAATTAAAAATTATTATTAATATGACTTTTAAAATATTTTATTATAAAAATCAACAAACATACAATAAATATAATTTATGATTAGATAATAGTGTAAAACTACTTAAAAAAAAAAAGACATGTGTTTTCTCTTCTTTTTAATACCGGAGAGCAGAGGGAGTACATTACTTTCTCTAACTCTTCATTTCAGTTCTTATTTCTCTCCACCTCATGGTGTACGTTTATCATGACTATATATAATATTAGCTCATTTCGCTTTCCGCCATACCATTTTCACACTCACCACACCATGTGAATCATGGAACACCCGCGATCTTATAGTGTCTCTTCCTCTTCTTCTTACTCCAACCACCACCAATTACCAGGGTCCCCAACCCTGACTTCACAACACAGCCTCGCGTCAGTTCCATCCCTCAACAAATCCCAGTCCCACCACCACTGCCTCGCAACCCTCAGAGGCCACACCTCCTACATCTCCTCCCTAACCCTCTCCGGCAAATTCCTCTACACAGGCTCATCCGACAGAGAAATCAGAACCTGGAACCGCTCCCAACCAGAGAACTCAACCGCCGACACGGCAGTACTCGCCGGAAACGGCGCCGTTAAGTCCTTGGTAATCCAATCCAACAAACTCTTCAGCGCGCACCAAGACCACAAAATCCGCGTCTGGAAAATCAGCAACGGTAGCACTAACAATAACGACCGAGAACGCGACCGCCAAAAATACACCCACTTAGCCACACTCCCCACATTTGGCGACCGCGCCTCGAAGGTGCTGATCCCCAAGAACCGCGTCCAAATCCGAAGGCACAAAAAATGCACGTGGGTTCACCACGTGGACGCCTGTTTCCGCTCTGGCCCTGTCCAAAGACGGCACCCTGTTGTACTCCGTTTCGTGGGACAGGACAATCAAAATCTGGAGAACCAAAGACTTCACGTGTTTGGAGTCGGTGACCAGCGCACACGAAGATGCCATAAATGCTGTCGCAGTTTCTCGCGATGGGTATGTCTACACCGGATCAGCGGATAAGAGAATCAGGGTGTGGAGGAAAGAGGAAGGGGAAAAGAAACACACGTTAGTGGAGACCTTGGAGAGGCACAACTCTGGGGTCAATGCCTTGGCTCTGAGCAGCGACGAGACCCTGCTGTATTCGGGTGCGTGTGACAGGTCCGTTTTGGTTTGGGAGAAATTAGAGGGAAGTGGTGGCAAAATGGGGCTGGTGGGTGCGCTGAGGGGGCACACTAAGTCCGTATTGTGTTTGGCGGTTGTGGCGGATTTGGTGTGCAGTGGCTCTGCGGATAAAACGATTAGGATTTGGAGAGGCGTTCGTGCGCAATATTCTTGTTTAGCTGTTTTGGAAGGACACACGGGTTCGATTAAGTGCATAACCGCAGTGGTTGACCATTGTAATAACCCGTCGCAGTCCCAAGCATCTTTTCTAGTCTATAGTGGCGGTTTAGACTGCGATATTAAGGTTTGGCAGATTTTAGTTCCTCTAGGTATAATATTTTAGATATTATCGTGTTGTTTTTCAATTAAAATTAAAAATTTATTTCAATAATTTATAAATTTTTTTAATACATATTTTATTATGTGAATTATTAAAATAAATATCTAATTTTAATTTTTAAAGTACTGTATTTAAATTTTGTTTTCCTGTATTTAGAGAATACTTATAAACTTACATTCTATATATTTTTTTCTTAAAATTTATTTTCTCTTTCTGTATTATATCATATATTACATTTATTATTATTTTTTCTATCTCTCTCTTCTTTCACCTTAATTCACTCTTAAATAAGATAGAGGTTTATAATTTTTCATCTAGAATGAGGTGAAAGATATGTGATATGTGGTACCAAAGTGGAGGGAAGAAAGAGATAGAGAAAAAAAAAACAGAAAAAAGTAATAAATGTAATATAATAAGAAATATAGAAAGAAATAGAAAAAAATAAAGTAAAAATAAATTGTAAGAGAATGAATTATATGTTTATAAGCTTTTATAGGACCCAGTTCTTTCTTCTTCTTTTTTAGCACTTTGAAGGGAAGATGTCAAGGACAATTTAGCATTTCTGAGCGTAAATTTTTCTTTCAAAAATTTGTCTTCTTTTCGCCTCCTCGGATTGATTAGGACTAGGGAACCACGATCGATCTCCTCTACTGGAAATCTTTACGTTTGAATAAAAAGCTGTTTGTGTGTGAAAATAAAATTAAATGAAGCCAAATATTTTATTGAGGTGGCGATTATTCGTTCGCGGCCGACAGTAATTTGATCGAGATGAGTATGATGGAGTTTTGACTTCGTTAAGCGGCACAATAGTAAACTCTTCTGTATGATTGTGAAGTGATGTGCGATGTTTTATGTGTGTTAACGGAATAATAAGTATCATTTCTGTTCACATTCCTTAGCCTTTAATTTTTATAATATTTTGCACATTTAACTTTATCTAAAACTTTTGAAAAGGTTAATTTGTATTAATTAATCATTTAATCTCATTTTTTTTAAGAGAAAACAGGTTATGTACTCACATTATAAAATAGTTTTACACTGTCATTCAATCACAAACTATCAATTATTGTAAGTTTATTAACTTTTATAATAAATATTTTAAAATTTATATTAACAGTAATTTCTGATTGGTTGACAGTATAAAACTTTTTACACTAACACTGCATGACCATTAAACTCATTTTTTAATACCCTTCTTAAAATATTTTTTTTTATAATATATGGGAATCATTTATTTTCCCTTATTTTTCCGTTTAATTCTTTCTCTATGATATATTTTCATGATTATCCAACTTTTTAACATATCTTATTTTACTACCATGTAGATACATACATATGATTTTTGTCTTTTGAAAAATTTTGAATATAATACTAATAAATCACTATTTTTAATAAGAGCATTGTTTATTTTAGATGCCCTAATAAGAGCATTGTTATATAGTACGAAACGTCACAGCACGAATTTCATTTGAAAAAAGGTGGCTGCATATAATTGGTTGAATAATAAATTAAAGAATAAAATAAAAGGAAAGTTTGACAGAAATCATGTCAAAAGTAATTAATATATATGTTTCGTGCAATTTGTTTCATAACATTTAGTATTTCTCTTTTAATAATAATAATAATTGATAATTTTGTTTTTGTTCCCCAATTTTCTTTCTTATTTACCTAGTAACTACCTTATTTATATTCATAAATATTTGTGGTTGATGTTGCAACTAAGGAAAATTAGTTGCATATTGAAGGTGACACAAGTTCCTGCAGTAATTAACATGTTTTTTAATTGAAAAAGTAATTTAAAGAGAAATAAAGTGAAGAATTTTAAGAGTAGTGTAATTTTAAGAGTGAAAATAAATAATAATCATTGATAAAATATCTTTTTAGAGATTAAAAAGGGTCAAATTTAAAAAATATAAAAAAATTAGAAAAGTGAGAAATGTTAATAAACATGTTAAAGTCGATACATGCAATTCTACCCTATATTAAGAGTCTTTTACCAATAGCTCTGATTATTTACTTTTTTAATCACAAATAAATATTAATAATACTGTTAGAATATAAATATTTTAGTAATTTTTACTAATATAAACTTTAACAAATTATTTTTAGAAAAATTAACAAATATTTTACGGGTTAAAAATTATTTATTATTCATTATAAATATTTTTAATTACTATATTTTAAATGTTAACTATAATAAATATTTGTTTTTATATTCTTAATCACTAATGAATACGTCATTAATGAATTTCAAAAGTATTAATTTGCAAATAGTGTATAGAATTTTAAATACGAAAATTATAATTATGATTATAACCTTTTGTTTGGCAAGACAAATTTTAGGTTAATTTTTACATCAATCAATACTAAGTCATTTCTTGAATAATAAGATAGTATGTTTTTACACAATTTTTTAATTTAAGAAAACATTTTAATTAAGGAATTAAAATCAGTAGTCGAGAAATATATATATATATATATATATATATATATATATATATTAAGTAATACTTCTTTATATTGAACGGAAATAATTTATCATAGAAAAAGAAAAGATGAATGACTATTATAATATGTGATAAAAATAATTTAAGAAAATATTTATTTAAAAAATAAGAATCAATGATGTAATAATTAAAATAATATTGAATTTTTAAAAATATAAACAAAGATAAATTTAAAAACATTATAAAACTAAAAATTGAAAAGTATAAACAGGTACATGAGAGTGTCAATGGCGTCACTGGTCAATTCTCCCCTTCTTTCTTTATTGCATAGTTATTTATTAGCTGAAATAATTGCGATTGGTTGATTCAGCTTACGTGCACAGTTAGGCAAGTGGCAAACCAACATATCCTATCCTGGAAATTATTATCACAAAGAATAGATTTTCTATGTATCCAAAAAAAAGAATAGATTTTCCTAATAAGTAATAAGCGTAGCACTTCGTTGTCCTTTTCAGTGTTCGTAGTATTTCACTTGCATCAAATATTTCAAGCATCCTATGTTTCTTAATCAATTTAATGCAGACCAGGTTAACACGTATGGTAAATGACGCACGACACAACGCATACAGTGCCACTGTAATTGAAGTTTCAACGAAAGTATTGTTTACAGCTAACTTATTTTAGACCTTTTTCAGAAATTACTGTTTTTTATTTTTAAATAAAATACTAAAATCACTTTTTAATTTTTATTTAAAAGCATATAATTATTATAAATTGGATAAAATATGTTTTTAATATTTCATAAATATGATTGCAAATGACTTGAGTTATTAAAAAAGAAAAAAGATTGTTAATTTTGATACTCATAATTTTTAAAACTTTTAAAAATGTTTTTTTTATTTCCGTTAAGTGGTATTGTGATATGTAAATAATTATATCACATTATTGTGAGATAACATGTGAGGTAATATGACTATGCATAATAATCACCACTCAATCGAATGTATTAGTTCAAGTTAAACAAGCCCATTCAAATTGTCCCATTGTAGGCCGGCAAAATTATGGATTGAAATGGATTATGGTAATTTAGTTATTGACTGAAAATTTGTTAGTCGGTCGCATTTGAGCTATGGGCCAAATAATACCTCATATATTCATTTTTTTTGTTAATAATTTATAACTATATCAATATTATAATAATTAATATGTATACAATATCTATATGAAATTATTAATTTTGCTTTCATATTTTAGTATTATTGTATTTTAGTATAACTATATCAATATTATAATAATTAATAAGTATACAATATCTATAGGATATCTAATATATTTACAATTTGATAAAGTTCATCATAAATATATTCAACTCTTAAATCTTTTCATTTTTTTTAACATAAGTATTCAGCTTAATATAAAAAATTAGTATATATGAATAAAGATCCAAAAAATTATTTTACAATTAAAAATAAAAATTTAGGTCAGCAAGCTAATCAGTCCATTATGAGCCTAACCCTCATACGGGCACTCAATTTTTTGATTGCGTTAGGCTAGGCTAAATTAAGATTGGTCCTGAACTTTTAAAAATTCAACCACCTATATACTAAGTAAGTTGACCAACACATTTTTTAACATATATTTTTTAATATATTTTTTTATTATTAATTAAAATTTATTAAAAACTATAAAATCATGAGGAAAACTTAATAAATAAGAACTGAGGCCAAGAAAGGTTGGTCCAGTTGGTTAGTTGGTAAAGATAGGATTCATATTTCATAAAAATGTGAGTTTGAATTTTGTTGCTAATGTGAAAACCTTTGGTGGATGATATGTAATTATCTCTGTTAGTGTTCTTTGAGTTGTGAAACATGCCCTGTCCTAGTGAGCCTTCAAAACCTAACTCACCTAGATTTTCTATCAACAAAAAAAAAAAGTGAAACCCACCAAATTTTGTAACTTTTGATAAATTTTAATCAATAATAATGAGTGTATTTAAAATAGTATGTTAGATAATGTATTGTTAACATAAATGTTTTTAAAATTGAACTGATTATTGAATCGGTTAAGGTACTAATTTAAGGTTTAATGATTTAACCATGGTAGAATCGATATTTATAAAATAACAATAATAATAATAATTAAATAATACATAAAAAATATTAAAGAAACATAATATTAAAACTTTATAATACTAGAAGCTAAAAAAATAATAATTATATAGGTTCTTAACATTCAAAGTATACAACAAAAATTCAAATAAAATATATCATAATCTTTAGATCTAAGCTTTAACAATACACAACAATGTCCATCAATAATAATAAGTTTACATCTAAAATAAAAAAAAAATGACAAATATTTTAAGTTGATTTTTCATTTTTTTAGAAAAAATCAAAATGATACTATATTAAACATTTTTCATTGATCTCCTATGATTTTTTTTGTTGTCAATTTTTGCTGGTTTTTCAGTTCTTTGTCCAATTTTTCTTCAAGTTGATATTTTAGTTAAATATTTGAATCAAACACTTAATCATTCACTCATTTTCCATTTTGATTGGCCGATTAGGTCTAGCTTTGAAAACACTAATTAACATTTCTCTTAAGACCAACCCATTGGACCCTATATTAATGGACCCATTTTGATATCCTTACACTCAACAATAACATGGATTATTTTTTAAAAATTTAAAATTTTCAAAAACAAAACGAAGAAATTGCTTTTAAAGAATTAAAATAACATATAATCATATTTATAACAAGTGAGAGATATTTAAACTTCATAAATTAAAAACATATTTTTAATTGATTTTTTTTATAAAAAACAAACAAACGAATCCTAAATTATCACGTCATGATTAACACAAATGCATAAATCTTCGTAAGAGGTAACTTTCGTTTTTAATAATCATAGTTTGAACCGAGTGTAGTATTCTTAATTATATCACTTTTGTGGCATGAAGATTATATTTTAGACTTTGTACAAGATCTTTTCCAATTTCTTTGTTGTAAAATAAAATAAAAAATTATGTGAGGTGGTGTACTGGAAACGAGTCTCCGTTTTTTTTTTTTTAAGAAAAAAAGTATAAAAGTTTATATCAAGAAAGAATAATCATTCATGTGGAAACTTAATTAGTTGAGGATCTAGTACCAGAGACAATAAGACATCGATCCATGAGGGTCCAATCAGCTTTTTTTTTTCCTCCGGAAAATGGACCATTTTGGCACGTCCTATTTTTATTTTAATATTTTAAAAATCAACATTTCATTCTGATATAAAAATTAATTAAAATACTTCATATGTTTTTTATTTATTAGTCTTATTCAATATAAAAATCTTCTCTTAATCAGAAATAAGTATATGAAAAATGTTGTACAGTAAAGTTCTGTTAAATAAATATTAAAAAAACCTCATAAAAAAAGTGAAAGCTTAAGCTTAATTACTTTGTTTTTGCACTGCTATATGAATAGAAATAACGACTAATTAAAATTCAACTTGAATTAAATTATAATATCTTGCATATCAGAGTAACAGTATCGCGATATCAAACTCTTGCGGCCCCTAAAAATCTACCATTTCCAGAACAAGTTGCATTCTCATAGATAACACTTAATCCCCACCTTCAAAGCACAAGATATTATCAAATCATCAAAATACGTCCAACATAAAATGTTCGACCATTTATTTCAAAAAGTTCGTAAATCACGATTACACAATCCAATAAGCAAGGATTTGACATACACAAATATGAGTAGTGGAGGCTTTCGCAAATGTGAAAAAGACAGACAATTTTTTGGATATAAAAAAAGACAGATATTTTCTTCTCTGGCATAATTGATATTTTTTAATATAATCCAAGTTTCTTCTCCCTTTTTTTAATAAAAAAATAAAATTAGGTGAGTGAAGTCTTAAGAATTTAATAAGACATGTCTCAAAATTCAAAGAATGGGAAGATATGTCGATACTTACAAAGGCTCATGCATATCCCCTTTTAATGAGTTAATTACACTTCGTTTGGTACGGTAAAGATAGAAGGGGAGAGGAAGAGAGTAAGAGCGAGAGGATGTACGTTGTTTGGTAGGATAGAAGTGTGAAGAAATATTTAAAAAAACATGTGAAACCCATTAAAAAGATTTTTCACACAAAAATGAGAAGAAGTTGCAGAAACAAAGCCTTGTTTCTTATCAAATCAATTTAGTTGTTTACTAAATCGATTTGATTGCTCCTCGTCTTTCTTTTATCATTGTAAATCGATTTCAAAGATCCTCTTTTTTACTTATAAATTGATTTGGCTCCCTATTTAGTTGTTTCATTGTATTATTATTATTATTATTTACTTTTATTATTAATATTATTTTTATTTAATAATAATAATAATTATCATGTCAAAAAGTTAATTTTCACTCTATTTTTATTTTATTTCTCTTCAACCAAACAACTTTAACTTTCACTCTATTTCTCATCTTTTTCTTTTCTTTTCTCACCTTCCCCCTTCCTCTCCCTTTATTTCCTTTCTCTCTACCAAACACACCCTCAAGGAATAAATAGTTACTTTAATCCGTAAAACTAGAAGGCACTGACACATTATTTCTTGAATTGAAGGAAATTAAAAAAAAAGTCCTTGAAAGTGTAAATTGACAATCATATTAGTCTAAAATTTTAAAAAAATATATGACTAAAGTGATAATATTATATATATTTAGGGACTAAAATGATAGTAAATAATTAAATTTAGAGACTTATTTAATAATTTAAGGACTTTTTTATTTTTTTTTAATTCGAAAATTTATGTAATAGTATTTTTTATTTTTAAAGACTAAATTTACTGTTTATTCATTAATTAAGTAAGCCTCGGCAATTTTTTTGTTGCAGGAAAAGTATTTTTATATATTTGCGGATGTGGCCGAAGTGATTGACTGCACATCATATGGACCACCCAAAAGTTGACAAGATTTATCCAATTTATAACATTGTCTAAGTGTTTATCCATTAAGAAATTTTCTAATTGCTAGTTTACGGGACATCAGAATTTTACTAGGAAGAATAATAGGCATTAGGTAGCAGTCACTTTTGCAATGCCATCATTTAACCTAACCTAACTTCTTTTCTAAAGTACTCCTACCCTGTTATGTGATGAACATCAGATTGACTTGGAAGTACTAAACAGAGGTAAGTCACATAATGCTAACCGCGGTTACAAAATATCTAAAAGTATGACATCATGAACTCACCACATTAAACTAAATTCACTACCCTTCGTGCAACTTTGCAAATGAACTCGTGTAGGCGTGTTTCACTGAAGCCATAAAGTAAACTATAAACATTTGACATTTGAATATCTAATTACCTTGCAGATGTACACATTTATACGCATCAACACTAACCTAGTGTTTGGCAGGAGAAAAATTGGTGAAAAATAAGAGAAAGAGATAAGAAATAGGTAAAAAATAAATATGTGTAATTGTTTGATAGAAAAAAGAGAAGAGAAATGGAACAAAAAGAGAGGTGGGTCCCACAGTTTTTTATTTCTGTACTAAGATGCATGAAAATACGGAAAAGATAAGCAAAATTTAATAATTTGTGGCATTTTTTTTACAGTTAAAAATTATCAGAAAGTATCATTTTTAAGCATTTTTTAAAGTGTAATAGTCGACTATCTAAAATCATGAATACACAATAGTCGATTATTGGTCTTGTAACTCGATTTTTTTATTCATTTTTCTATTTTCTATTTTTCACGTATTTCTCTTAAACTAAACACGTCTATTTCTACTCTGTTTTTCATTTATTTCTATTCACCTATTTCTCTCTTCTCTATTTTCATTTACTCTATATCTCACCTATTTTTTTTTTCCTTCCTACCAAACATTGGGTAAAGTATCCAAGTCACCTTATAAGTTAATCATGAAGGCATTGGCTCAACTACGATCGAAATGGATCAACAAAATAGGTTAAAAAAAAAGAATAATTTTTATTATGATTTGTAATCACTACGATAAATTATTATTAAGGCTTGTGGAATGTCTGATCTTATGAAGCAATTTTTTTTTGGTCTCTAGACATTACTTCATTAAAATAAGTGTTGTTAAAAAGATTTGAGAATCGATTTGTACAATTTTTTTACCTCCTAAATTCAATTATAAATTATAATGCGAATGTGCAATCAACATGTTGATGTCAAGTTTTGACTTACACATACAACTCTTAGACGGTGTCCATTATGCTGTTGTAAACAGCCAGTCACTCTCGGGGGCCAGAGAAAAAGCTCACTTACTTTTGATCTATAAGAGGAGGGGATGAATTTAATGGTAAAAATGACATGTTTGATTTATAAGAGAAAGGGAAAGGAAGAGAGGAAAAATAAATAAATTTATAATTATACTTAAAATAATTAAATAAAACTATTAAATTAAATATAATATAGTTTAATTAGTGTGAAAATTTCTCTTCCTTTTGAGTTTTCTAATTTTGGGAGGGTTAAAATTAAATAAGGAAGAATTGTATTCCTTTCCCCTCCAAAATGTCGAACAAAACATAAAATTTTTATAGAAATTCCTTCTTTCTTCTCCATATCCCTACAACTAAACATTATGTCAGTCTGTCACTAGTTCAAGAAAAAGTGACAGGAGTGGATAAAAAAATTAACAGAACAAAACCAATAATATGAACCTTGGGTGATGTACTTGGATCATGGGGAGTCTTGTAGACACACCAGGAGAGGGAGGGAGTAAACGTTGATGCTCTAGATTATGGTTTTAAATTGCGGTTGCAATCGTGATTGCGATTGCAATTGTAAGTATTGCGATTGCGAGCATTGTGCCTATTGTGATGCAGATTGCACCTTACCTTTCCCCTTCTCCCCTGCTGGCCTACTCCTACCATTGCACCCTTTTCCCTTACCTTGAATGCATCACTCAACTTACCAGCACTTAAATCAGTCACCATCAAATGCTTTCCTACCTTCCCCAACATTCTACACAACCACACCCATTAGAATAAAAGATTTAAGTAGGGATGATAATGGGTAGGGTACTATAATATCCGTCTCCATATACACGTTTGAAAAAAATCTCTGTACCTACCCCCATACCTACCAGGGTAGCAACTTTAATCACTATCTCCATACCTGCTGGATACCTATATATCCATACCTGCACCCGCTACCCGCACTTTACTTAAATGTAGAGCTGTGAAAAAAAAAATTGAGGTCTTAGGCAAAATTTATATTCAAAATTTAATTTAATATAGTTTGTCAAATCTCATTTTAATTTTTATCAATTACGAAATTATTGATCAAATATTTATAATTAATTTTTTCCAATATTTCACTTTTAATATATAAAGGCAAATTCATTTAATCTATTCTTTAACATAGTTAATATCAAATAAAATTTAAATAATTTTAATTTTAAAAACCCTACATTCAACAATAACAATAAATAAGTATTGTCACTAATATTTTAGAAACAATGCATGTATTTGAAAAAGAATATAATCTTTTTATATAATTTATTTTTAATGGAGTATAAATTATTTTTAGAATCTAATTTATATAAAATAATGCAAAACTTTTTTACACAAACGTCTAATAAAATTTGATTATTTCATCATATCATCTCGTTTATTAATATGATGTGATAGTATGGTGAATTCCTTGTATATATATAAAAAGTTTTACACTAGTAATGCATACAAATCAAACTCTCTTATTTTGTTTGTATTTCTTGTAATGTCTTTTTTTAAAAAAAAATCAAAATTTTTAATATTTTAATACTCACTAGAATTATCTTTTCAATATATATATATATATATATATATATATAGGTGTGGGTATGGGGTAGGTATAATACCCATACTTGCACCAATCCCCATTAAATTTTACGGGTAAATCCTTAGCCCCGACCCCATCTCCATTTTGTGACCATTTATCCTACTTGTTGGAGATATTTTTTGTGGGTATCCATAAGGTCTGAGTAGAATTGTCATTCCTAGATTTAAGTCTGAATCTTTGTTTATTTTTTCACAAAAAAATAAAACAAGATGGTGTTGCAACTTTGTTGCTGCTTTGTTGCGGATGCGTTGCGACAATTCCGGTAATTTTAGTTCACACCACAATTGTGGGCAGTTGCCGTTGCGGGTGGCTCCATAACCGCAATATTTTGGCGGCAACACGTGTTGCAGTCCACGCAATTTAGAACTATGCTCTACATGAATCAGTAGCTTGAAATATAGGGATTTGAGGCAAAGTTTGTGTATTTAGTTGGGGATTTATTATTAGTTTTTAATAACCGTGACTTCGTTATTTTAGGAATTTAGGATTTCCCATCATCTTGTGAGTTATTTTCGTTTAATAAACAGAGACATTCGAGACATTCTTAACATGCCCATGAAAACACCAAAAGCTGTAACAACATTGAAGACTAAATCAAGAAGTCCTCTGTATCATTCAGGATTCACATTTGCTAGGCATTGCTCTCTGAAGCATGCCCCAAATTTCTGTTCTGTGCAGGGTATAAGACAAATTTTCTGGAGGAGTAGATTGATCGACAAAAGATCAGCGTCTGGACAGTACTCACTTTATTACATCAAAATGTAAAAATGGAATCAAGCACACAATGATGAAAGGATACACCAATTATGTATCATAAGCTTCATATTTTGATCGGTAATGGGAAGCAACTGCATGATAATAAATTAGCCATTGTCTGGACTAGTGATGTTTGATTTGCCACCAAAATGCTAAAGCCAAAACATCAACTAAATGAGACTGCAATTCTATGAGTGGAGTGTGTGACCGACCACATGACGCATAAAACATTATTGTTAAAGCATACACAGACAAACAGAAATCCCTGCCAAAAACTTCATATTTTACTCCAAATAATCCACTCAGAAGCTGTATTTTTCCCCTTTCAATCGTGTCATCAATTCTCTACTTTTATGTATAGAATAACACCAAAGGTTGCCCACATTCATCGTTCTCATGATTTTCTAAATGACTTCAATTTCTGTATCATAACAACCATGCATATCTATTAATCTATGACTGAAAGGAGTTATACACTAAAATAATTTCTACTATAACATCTTTTTCTTCCCTCATATTTTCGAGATGCCTAGGGGCCAAGGCCTTTGGTTTTGACTTTCATCCGCAGTGAATTTTCTAACGTTAGGTTCCAGAGGATAAGAATCGGTGTGCTGCCTTGGCAACTACTTTAGTTGAAGTAGTTTTTTTCATTCAAAATTCATTCTATTTAAAATATATAAACATGTGTTTTGTTATAGTTAGACAGGCTATGCTCCATAAGGCAGGATGCATATGTCTGAAGCACCGATACTTTAATTGCTTCAGGTATCCTAATCCAATACTATCCGATACTATATTCTTGGATACTTCACCAATACATATCTATGAAGTATCCAAGTCTTTTTCATTTAAAATTCATTCTATTTAAAATATATAAACATGTGTTTTGTTATAGTGAGGCAGTCCATGCTCCATAAGGCAGGATACATATGTCTGAAGCACCGATGCTTTAATTTGCTTCATGTATCCTTATCTAATACTATCCGATACCATATTCTTAGATACTTCACCGATACGTATCTTTGAAGTATCTAAGTCTTTAAAAAAATTTATAAAAATCCAATATTGCTACATGAGACATAGAAGCATGTATAATATAGAAACATATAAGCATTGGTTCTTGAAGAACCAAAAATGAAAATTATCTTCTTTATGGATGATTTCAAGAAAAGAATAATATTGATACTATTCTTCTTTGTAAACAAAAGGAGTGATTTATGATGAAAATGATTTATAATTTTTATTTTTTGTCTTTAACAATGTCCAAAAAATATGTTCTTAATTTGGATTTACAGAATTGCAATTATATATTTATTATTACATTTTATGAATTTTTATACATATTTAGACATGTATCTTATACGTATCGTCTCTTATGTATTTTTAGAATAACCGTATCGTCTTATCTAATATGTATCGTACCGGATACACATATTGTATCTATGCATAATAGATACATATCATTGCTCTTTCCTAAACAAGCAAGTAATTTTCCATGCAAATCAGTAAACCACGCAATACGACAGCTACATAAGGCTTTAGTGGTGAAAATAAAAATTAAAAAAACACTTAAAGCATGTTTGAAACAGCTTAAATTGTAATTTTCGCTCGTGTTTTACTCGATAGGATATTTCAGAAACAGTACCAAGCGAAGCTACTACAGTGAGAGATTAGGCTTAGTGTATTAAAGTATTAATACTTCGTTCCATTGAACACATAAGATGAATGATGAATTCGGTGAACAGTGCCTCCTCGAGGAGAGTCCGGACAGAAAACTAAAACTTGGTTCGAATTGGAAAACATGCAAACAACCATTAAATAGAATGGGCCTACTTAGTGCCTTCCTTTACAGCCTGGCAATATGGTTATGACCCAACCCATTGAATACAGGACTATTGATGTCATTGAATGTTAGTTTTGGTCCACAATATTGGCCATCAAATTCAATTTTATTTCTGATCCAAAATCCAACTTGGTTAATTCTTCCACGAGACAAGACGAATACAAATTACTATATTCTGTAGATTTGACATTGGGAAATTATATAGGAGTTTCATCTTCACCTTATAATGAATAGTGACTCTAGAGAAAGTGAGGGATATTTAAGCTACTTTTTTAAGTTCTTCTACTTGGTTAATCCTTATTATTTTGAGCTCAAAACGGTATCCTCAAAGCAGAACCTTGGTTTTTCTCATTCCCAAAACACTCTTCTGTTAGGTCTCCACTCAAAATTGCGTGTTGACTAATAGGTCTCTCAACTAATACTTCACTCGACTAAAACAGCCTATCAACTTCAATTGTTGCTTGATTTGGCAGCCGATTGATCTATAACTCGACTAATATGCTCCTCAGCTAATAAGTTTCTCTACTGATATATATATCAATAACCAAGCTTCTCCAAACTAGAGTGAGGCTCTATCAACGAAACAACTAGCTTTCCTTTCATTAATAACATCTAAGTTCATCATAGTTCAACAATTTAACTCAACTCATTTTGACTCACCTAATCCTTTGAGTTAATTTTGACTTAGCAACTGCTTCTCAGCTAACAACTTATTACTTGATATAGCTCAGCAAGTTTTTGGTATTAATACGATTATAATTGTAATTTATCATCTAAACTACACCTTCTACACTTTAAAGAAGTTAAATCCCTCAAGTTAAATATATATTTTGTAAAGATTATAAGAGTTTCTTTAATCCTGCAAAATCAATGGATTTTACATGCTTTTAATTAATATTTATAAAATTTTATGAAAATTAGAGTGAGACACTTAATTATGGTTGAAATTTAATTTTTTATTTGTTCTTTTGGGTTAATAATTTTTTATGTTTTATATATTATGACTTATTATAATTGTATAGTTTAAATTATAGATATGAACTTTTTAATTATTTGTATGTAACATAAGAGAGTATATCCATGTTTATATATGAGTATTTATGTAAGTACATGTAATTTATAACTGAAGAATTACAGGTCATGTATACTGTGAGGCTATCAAGGCACTTATCTTAAGCCCATTCGTATTACATTAAGGTGTTTAATATCAATGTACCTATATTCTGTTGGGGGCTGAGGCCATTGATTTCCTATATGAACTAATAACTACGTAAAATTCTGAGCCTCATGCTTGATTCACATTTATATGTCAGGTGATTTGTCCAAGTAAAGGGAGTCTAGATTGGCAAAATACTTTACCATTATCTCTCCTTATTTACGTTTGAGATATTATATATATATATATATATAAGTCTGAGCCTCATGCTTGATTCACATTTATGTGTCAGGTGATTTGTCCAAGTAAAGGGAGTCTAGATTGGCAAAACACTTTATCATTATCTTTCCTTATTTACGTTTGAGATATTATATATATATATATATTATTTTTTATCACATTATTTATCACATGTATCATTTCTGATAGTTGGTACAGTATAAAAAATTGTATCAATCATCTTTGATGGAATTATTTAACTTCATTTTTATTTGGGTTAAGTTAGACAACCCTTTCGTATATATATATATATATATATATATATATTATTTTTCATCACATTACTTATCACATCTATTATTTTTATATCTTTTCTTTTTTCTTATATCGTTCTCATCCTATCACTCAAACCCACCCCAAAATAGTAAGGACATTTATATTTTTCCTTTTCTCTATCATTCGTCTTCTTCCCAATTGCCCCAGCTTGTCTACCCCCTTATCAAGAACTCAAACAACGGTTGTCAATTCACCAATTGGTTGGGTTACTTCTTGTGTACACAAACCAAATTGTGTGACAAGAAGCAGCCTAACCAATTCACCTTCAAATGCAGCAACTGGATCTCACCATCTCCTCATCCATCCCCATACTCCCATGGTAGCAACCTCATAGCACTGTGGCAAAGAGACCACAGAAACAGAATCCACGTAATTAGAGAGCTTTAACAAAAACACTCAAAAACACCCAAAAAAGACCTAAACACTCATCCAGTATTACACGTTAACCTCTTAAACACGTTTCAATTTAGCAATCAAAATTGTTCGCTTAAAACATATTATATTTAATGATTCATAAGGTAGTCCACTAACGCCCCACTTGGCACCTTATACATCACTCGCAATTTCTGTTATTTTTGAGGGACTTTTTTAAATTTATTATTTTACAATATGATTCATTTAATAAGTTGCAAGTAATCCACCTCAACCATCTATAAAACTTTAATTCTTCAAAATCAATTACTACAAATATAAACTTCACTTGTGTGATCCCTAATTTTCTAGCTCCACCTTAAACTCTACCTACGTCTTCGGGTTTAGGCTTTGGTTTTATGCCAAAATGATTTGAACACGAGTAATAATATATAAACACTCTTAGGGCCCGTTTGGGGTGGTTTTTGGTTGTGAGTTTTAAAAATTTCAAAAACTAGAACCTAGTTTTTAGTTTTTAAAAATTAGTTTTAGTTTTTTTTCTAATTTTTGGTTTCAAAATAAACTCACTTTGAAATTTCTTTTTCTATTAAAATTAGTTTAAGAATATGTTTGTGCGGTGACGACAGTAGTAGTGGTGACAACAACAATGATGGTGGTGGCGGTAGTAAAGCCGACGATGACGATTGTGGTGGTGCCGACGGCGATGGTTGTGGCAATACCGGTAGTGACTGTGGCGGTGCCAGTGGTGATGGTGGTGGCATAGTCAGTGGTGGTGGTGACAGCAGCGCTGGTGGTCGTGGTGGTGGCGTTGACGATAGTAGTGGTGATGAAGCTTGTGGTGGTGGAAGCAATGCTGGCGGTCGTGGTAGTTGTGGCAGTAGTGATGGGTGGTAGTTGTGGTAGCAGTGATGGTGGTGGCGATGTCGGTAGTCGTGGTAGTTGTGGCAGTGGTGATAATGGTGGTGGTGCCGGTGGTTATAGTGGTGGTGGTGGTGACAGTGGCTGTAAAGATGGCGGCAACAATAGTGGTGGCGGTGACAGTGGTGATAACAATGGCGGTAGTTGTGGTGGTGGTGGTGGCAAGAAAGGCAATTATCAAATATAATTATATGTATTTTTTTAAAAAAAACCAAAAACCAAATTCACAAATCCTTTTTTCTTGATTTTGAAAATGAATGTAAAAGTGTTTTGAAATTAAGTTAAAAATCATTTCAGCTTCATTTTAGCCAAACGTGTTTTGTTTCAAAAATTGCATTTGAAAACCAAAAACCAAAAACTCACAACCACCCCAAACGGGGCCTTATATATTAAACATTTTATTAACACTTATCATTTTTATCTCTTTTTTCTATCGCATCATTTTACCTATCATATTTATACTGCTTTTTTTCTCTCTCTCTCTCTCTTCTCTCTCTTTCTCATTCTAACTGACATTTACCACTTCGGTGCCCATGAATATCTTTTCTTTGAACCTCGCAAAAAAGAACTTCATTTATATATTTTAGTACTCCACTTTTTCTATCAGACAACTTTGGTTTGACACATTTCCCTCACTCATAATGCGAGAAAGTGAAAGAAAAAGGATGGCTCGTGAGTGACTTTTTCAGGGTCAAACATAAAGTCATATGTTAGCAAATGCTAAAGAGAGATTGTTTCCAAAAGCCTAGTTACAAGCCACGGTTAAGTAGACAACTATCTGAAACAAGGGAGTCAGAAGAGTAAAATTGAAATGAGATTCTAGAAATATTGGACCAACGGATATAGGTAAACTTGAATTTTATCATTAGGCCAATTTTGTGAAAGATATATACTCAACGGGTATAGTAATAATAAAGACATATGAATGAATTCTGAGAGGTTTAAGTAAAGTGAGCCAGCAAAGTAGCTATGGGTTGTGCGGCAAAAATGTGAAAAAGCCAGCGATAAAGAAGGAAATATAAAACAAAAAAAAATGATGAAAAAAATGTTCTACACAAATATAATATATTTTAGACTGGCGAGTAGTGCGAGAATCAAGAAGTATCACAAGACTACTGGACAAACATTCAAAATATGCTTATCTCGGAATCTTTTCCTCTGCCCCCGTAAACAATGAGTTATTGCTTTCAAGCTTCAGAATGCCGGGAATATTATTGCATTATGTGTGAACAGTGACTAACAGTTTTGTCCCCATTTCTATTTACTATTAATGCTTTTGCAGAAGGACAGCCATTACATTCAGAAGGCCGCATATTCTATCTCTTTCTTTAATTTAACTTTGTCTGCCTCCTCTTACATTTTTCTTTTATGTAATGTATTCCCTCAAACCCTGCCATCCTCAGTTCTTTCGATGACATTATCATTCTTTATTCTCAGTGGTGTGTGTTTGTCTCTCATCGCCCTGCCAAATTCCATCTTTATCCTTTAACTAGAAGCTACAAAACTCATGAGCATTTCATCCCCTCCACGTACACGCATACAGCCACAAATAGCCTTTTACTGTTATGAACATAAAAATTGCTTAAATAATAAAAGAGTTTTCAACCATGATTAATATATATATATATGGGTGAGTATCTGTTGACACTAGGTGTTAAAGTTAGTCAAATTACACTTTTAATAACATTTTGTAGATTGTAAATTTAATTGATCTAACCATTAAATTTGATGTTCTTATTTATTAGATTAAGTATACAGAATTTCACATAATTCCAAAATTATTTACTAGTTCATCGTATTACTTTACTTTAACGTACAATAAAAATTAAAATATATGTAAATATTCAATGTTAAATGACATATTTAGAAAAGTCTAAATTATATGAAATTTGATATACATGATCATAAAGATAATATTACATAATTCAACTGTTGGATTGGTTAAATTTATATTCTACAAAAAGTTATTGACGGTGTAATTTGACTAACTTTGACACCTAGTGTCAACAGATCTTAATCCTATATATATATATATATATATATTTCAGACTTTCAGTTACAAGTATACAATTATATGTAGGAGTAATGATGTTTGCATTAAAATTTTCACATTGTTTTATATTTTACTTTTTGTTGAAAGAAAAATAGTGTATTAATTTTTTTTATATATTTTACTGTTCGTTAATATTTTTTGTTAAGAAGTCATTCTTATACTAGAAATTTTAAGATAATAGGATGGTATCCTGATCTAAAATATAAGAAAAATCGTTGGCACTAAAAAAAACAATTGCATATAAAGAGAAAGTAGGTTTAAACTTATAATATATATCTATGTGTGAGGTGACACTCTATTTTGTTATACTCAGAGTGCGAATTAAATTTAAAAAAAGAAAATATTTTTAAATACATGTTATTTTTAATTAAAAGGATCAGAAAGAGGATTAAAGAAATATGTAGAAGAGGAAAGAGTATAAAGAATTCAAAACCAAGACATTTACACTTTTTCAAACCCTCAGTTCGAAAATAGACCAGGCATTTCTTGTAATTACGTGTGAACAAAATCATCCCAGATGCAGTAAAATTTGATTGGGTTGTACTGGAGACGAGGGAACAGTGGCAGGTAATAATTTCTGCAATGAAAATGAAATGGGATCATATTTCCTTTTCCACTCCAACAAGAGTTGGAAGGGCATGAAAAAGTTGCCAACCACGATATTCGCGATAATTCTTTCTTCCCACGAGGCACACATCAAGTAGTCTCTTTCTCTTAGTCATCAGAGAGGAATGACACAAACTACCTTGGATTTTTCTTCAACCTTTCAAGGACACTTCACAATAGCAATCATGACGCCCTCTTCCTCCTTCCCATTCTCTCTGACCCTTCATCACCACCATCATCATTACACCCTCAAAGCTACCACCTCTTCCTTTATCATAAACATCATCATCATCATCCACCAACCCTTTTTTGCACTTGCTGATCATCACCTTCACCATCACAACCAGGAGCCCTCTTCTCACACTAAACAAGGTCACGAACAAGCACAAGAGGAAGTTTACAAAGTGAAAACGGCAATGTTTGCTTATGCTTATGAGTAAACCCTAGCTACTTTAACGTTTGAGTGAAAAGGGTCTTTGGTTTTGCTGCAAGATCCAACAACTCATCAACTCTTGGGGAATTAAGCATCTTGGTCCGATCCGTTTCAGTTTTGTCTTAGAGTATATTCCGTGTTATTAAGTAGCCCTTTTCCTTTTAGTATAATCATGTATCAATATTCAGCTTTTGATTCGCATGACAATTAATTAAATACCGGTTTCTTTTTCAATTATCTTGTTCTTCATCCCTCTCCTCATTTTCCACTTTCTGGGTGTGTATGTGTTTCTGTGATTGATAGATCTGTGCCAAGAAAAATATGGGTGAGAGTGAAGTATTTATTTCAACCTTCTTTTTAATTTCTACTAAAGATGTTAGTGCAGAAACTACAGAGAGAAGAATTTTGTTATTGATATTTCATGATTTATTTATTTATTGCAAGTAATGAAGAGGCAATCAGAGACATATGTTGTTCTAGGAGTCTCGTTCCTGTATCACTTTGTCAACATGTTCTCAATCTGTACAACTAATGATAGATATCCTACTAATTGCTTTGCTGGGTCTAACTAGGGTTTGCCATTTTTGGCCATCAGCGCCTTATTATTTCCTTTCAATCCTTAACCCGTACACTAGTTTGTACTCCCATAATTCTGTGTGTATGTAGTAAAGAATCATAATGATGGCATGGGGGTCTGAAAGGGAAAATATTTTGACATACGTTTGAAAAGAATATGCTCAGAAGTCAAAAACTCAACTTAAGATTAGCTAGCTATAGAGACGTGTGCACTTGCCTAACTGAAAAAAAAATAGAAAGCAAAAAGTCCTCAAAAGAACTGAATTTACATTAATTAGCTTGACACAATTTTACATTGAAATCTTAATTTATATATCATGTATATCTTTTTTTAATCCTCGTTTTGAGTATTAATTCTTTGTACACGTTAATGTATGTATATCTTTATAATTTATCTAACCTTGAATTATTCCTTGTTTACAATGGATATCTGGTTCGACCAACATTTTTCTCATATGAACGACGAGTAAAAAGCTTTCACAAATGACTGTAAAGTAATTCGAACAATTTGTCAATTAGAACAAGGAGGTCAATTCTAGACCAAAGAGTCAGTAATGGTGTGCTATACATACATATTTAGCCGAATAGATATCATCACCTAATTAAGGCATGTTTGGATAAACTTATCTATAAGCACTTCTAGGAGAACAAAATAAGAAGAAAAAATAAAATAAACTTTTCTATAAGTTAAAATTAACTTTTCCATAAGTTAAAAATTAGCTCTTGGAGAAGTTAATATGAGAAAGCTTCAAAAAATTAGCTTATGTAAAAGCTAATTTTAGTTTTTGGAGAAGCTTATTTCATTTTTTTTCTTTTTATTGTCTTCTCCTATAAGTGTTTATGAAGAAGTTTATCCGAATAAGTTCTAATACTATGTTGTGGAGCTTATCTTTTTCCGTCATGGTCTCACGGTTCATGTCACAGTTTTAGAATCTAGGCACCGTATAGAAGTACGGTTCATGTTACATTATTTATTTTATTATGGATAATCAACTAGTGTGACTATTTAATTGTAATTAAAAATAAACAATTACATTACCATATTAATTAACATAATTAATATAAGTATAATGTTTAGTTAAGTGTATATTAGTTTTATTTTATTTTAAACTTAGTTTGAAATATTTTATGATACAATATTAAATTAATAATAGAATGCACAAATATATAAAAATATATATCATATTTGAGTTCCGATATATTAAAAAGGTCTCACATTACTTAAGAATAGTGCCGGCCTTAGGCCTTGTCCAGGGGTGCAATGGCCTAGGACCCATGGCTGAGAGGGGCCCAAAAAATTAGAAAAAAATTATATAGTTGTGTGATAAAAAAAAACTATATTATTTTATGTTATTTTTATAAATAAATTGAAATTACTATCACTTATCATGTCTCTTTTTTTATATCTAAATAAAAATGTGATATGTGATTATAAAGTACTATTATCTTAATTGTTAATTTTTTTTATGATGTATTATATTCATTAGTTCATGTTAAATAAATTTCTAGCTCATTGTGACAAACATGCAGTTGATATATAATAATGCGTAGACTTAAAATTTTTTTTTTATATAAAAAACACAAACAAAAACTCAAATTATAAAGGAATCTATTCCTACACATTAATTTAAAAATCCTAACTTGGATAGTATAGCCCTCACTCTCTCAATTAGAAATTTTCAACCCCTTCTCTCCTTTCCTTAAAAGGTGCATTTCACACACATTCTCTACATTTAATCAAAAAATATCTTTTTCAATCATCTCAAACTACTCTCTATTTATCTTTTTGATTTTCTACATTAGCTATTCGTTTTAATTTAAAAATAACATTATATCACAATTTAAATTATTTATCATAAATATAAAATATAATTTATATATTTAAAAATATTTATTTATTATAAACTTTAACAATAATATAATTTAAAATTTTAAAAATATTTATTTATTATGAATTATAATTATAATTATATAAAAACAAATCTTTAACTTGTAGAATACATAAGCTAAAGTACTAGATAAAATTAAAAGTTAGTATATTAATAAAAAGCAAAAATTCATGTAAAATTTAATTTAAGATGATAGTATTTTGTTGGTGATAGACAATAGTGTGTAAGTAAATTGAATGAAAAATATTATACATCTTTTTAAGATTTATTAAAATTATGTTATTTGTTTAATGTGATAAAAATATCATTTTTAATTAAATTATGTGTCTATTTTTTTATGTAATATATGTTTACATTTTTTAATACTTATACATAAGAGACCCTTATTTATTATTTCGCTTAGGGCCCGTAAAATGTCAGGACCGGCCCTGCTTAAGAATCAAGGGCAAGAGTAGTTTATAAATACCTTCATCTCTTGACCCATCGAAATGTATTTTAAGGACAAAATCGTAAAGGTCTACAAATGTCAAGACAGATAACACCTCGGTGTGTTAAGCTTAAGAATACTAATAAAGTGGACTTAAGGTCGAAACGTTAATATTTGAAGGAGAGACAGGCTACTATTTCAAGTAGTTTATAAACACCCTCTTCCCTTAACTTAGCGAAGTGCCTTTTAAGGACAAAACAATGCAAGCCTACCAGAGCCAAAGTGAACAATATCTCAAAAATAGTAAGCCTAACAATGAAGCGGACTTGAGATTAGAACATTGGTTCTAGAAGAAAAACATAGGCTACACATGGGTTGCAAGACCCTCTAGCCCTTTAGTCTCAACTAGTAACAATTGTTTTGGTATACCAAAAGAAGTCTCACGTTCCTTAGGAATTGAGGTCAAAGATAGTTTGTAAACACTCTTTTCCTTTAACCTACAAAGACACTTTCTAATGACAAAACCACGAAGGCCCACATGAGAGCCAAAGCAGACAATATGTTGGATGTAGTGAGCCTAACAATGTAGTGAACTTGAGGTATGATCATTGGCACTAGAAGGAGGGCTTACTATTCTAGGTAGTTTGTAAACACCTTCTTCCTTAACCTACTAAGGTGCCTTTTCAGGACAAAATCATGAAGACCCACAAGATCAAAGCAGACAATACCTCATATGCGATAAGCCTAACAATGGAACAAAATTGAGGTTGGAACAGATTGTAACTAAAAAAAATGCAATTTAACTAATTGATCTTTAAATAAAAAATTGTAAGGCTTCAAAATTAATTAAAAACTAAAATTATAATAACTCAAATACTTTTTATCCATTAAATAAAATTAAAATTTATATAAAAATATCATACAAATATGTCTATTTCTGTCATTTTAAGTTTATCAGTTATTTCAACAAATAATTTTACTAAACATTTATAATTCAAAAAGCTAGCTCAATAGTTTTCTGACTTCAGCTAATAACTTTCAATTACTAGTTAACTTTTAAGCTTTCAGCTACTTTTGTCAAGCATAACCTAAATAATGAACAAATAGAATAACCATGATTTAAAAAATTAAAACAACATTAATTAGAAATAAAAATCTTATTATTATAATGTAATTTCTAGTAAAATTAATCAAATCCAACTCTGTTAATCTTATATAATTTATTTCTTTACCAAATGTTAATTAATTGTTCAAAATTTAATTTAATTATTTTATCTATTTCGTTAGCGGTTTAATTTGGGTTTTAACAAATGCTAATGTAATATATATCATTAGCTGTTTTTATATAAAATCCCTTAATAAATTATTTTCTAATGTTTTTATTTATATTAATATTTAATAATGATAATATTTAAAATACATACTTTTGTAAAAGATTTATTAATTATCAATTATTGTCCATTTAAGCAACAAATTAATGTTAAATAAAAAAATTTCTTTAACTAAATTATTTATTTAAATTTTTATTAAATCACACATTGAACAATAATTTTACTTATTTAATTATTTAATAATTATTAAACTATATATGTTTATTCTAATAATAAAGTTTATTTAATTACTTATTTATTTAATAATTTATTAAATATATTTTTTTTACTAAATTATTTAATATTTTATTATTTAACTCATTTTATTATTTTGTTATACCAATATTTTAACATTACCGTTAATGTAATTTTTATCATTAGGGATTCATAAAATAAACTGCTAATGATATTTTATTAATGTTTATTGAAAGTAATAATTAATAATTATTATAGTTACTTATTTATTCACAAGGTTTATTAAGTATCAGTTATTGTTCATAAGTCAATATTTGTTAGTAAGATAAATTAGCTTTTTTTTATTATACAGTAAACTATATATTTATTTTTTATTAAATCAAATATTAAATAATAATAATTTAATTTACTTATTTTACAATTTCTTTATATATGATTATCGAAACAATAAATTTTCTTTCTTTATTAAATAATTTACTAAATATATATAATTTCTTAACTAAATATGAATTGGTTGTTTAAAATTGCATGTATTTAATTATTATTTATTTAATTGTTTTGATATTAGTTTTTTGAATAACTACTGATGTAATTTATATAATTAGCTATTTGCAAAATAAATTGTTAATGATATTTGCTATTTACTTTATTTAAATTAATAATTATTTTATCTATTTACTTATTTACAAGGTATATTAACTATCAATTATTGTTTATAAGTCAATAAATGTTAATAAAATAAATATTTCTTTATTAAATATTAAGTTGTACATTTTGTTGACCAAATGACCTATATAACTCAAGAAGGGGTGAATTGAGTTATTTCAAAAATGATTTCACAAAACATTTACCCCCAAATCGTGATGAATAAACTATGGAAAGAAAAAAAGAAAGAAACCCCCCAATTAATTGGTTTAACAAATATCAAAGTAAAATTGCACCAAACCAAACAAACAATCAAATAAAGCAATATAAGAGTAGTCTTAAAGAATAGTGCATCAGGATTTACATTGAATTAGTCACCAACTGCAACCTACGTTTAATCCCTAAGCCTCGCTAGAGATTTCTCCACTATCATATCAGAGTTTACAATGCAACATGCTTGTTACACTCAAGGAACCCTATCTTGACAACCCATCCTAAGACACTCCTCACTTTATCACTCTAATCACCCACTAAGGATCACACACCCTAAGGTACCACAGGAAACCCTCCATGCAAACCTGAGAGAACTCTAACTCTAAGAACCTAGGAAAAACACTTTCCTAGAATCACCAAAGGAAACCTATCATTGATCTCACAACAGGCTAGTCAAAAGTTATTAACCACTCTCAAAGTAGAGATATCACAAATTGAAGCACTATTGACTCACAACCCTAACCTAGCACTAGCTTAAGCAAAATAACCCTAATTACTCTTTAATCTCTTCTCTCTTATTTTTGTTTTATGAAAATCTTTCTTTTATAAGGATTTAAAAGATAAAAGTATCTTAATTTCAAAATCCCTTAAGATAAGATTTGATTTGAAAAGATATCAATTTGATTTTAAAACAAATCTTTTTTGCAAATATGTTTTTAGACGTTAGGAATCGATTCATTCAATGGGGAATCCATTCCTTCGCATGGGAATCGATTCCTCCAAAGAGGAAATCGATTCATTACGACAAAGTTACACATAAAAATTGATTCTTTCATTTGTTACTCAATTCCTTTATGTCGAAATCAATTCTTAGCAGGGGGAATTGATTCCTTTGCCAATTTTAGCTTGAACAAGTTTTTTCACTTAAAAAGCCTTTTTCTTTTTATTGAAAATCAATTTATGTTTTCACATTTTAACCCTTTGAGCCAAACTTAGCTAGATGTGTAAAGTCTTACATAAATTCCTAAGTCTCTAACTCTTTGTCTTCATAGATGATTTTGTTTTTAGCTTTGTCTTTATTTATTCTTTTTCACTTTGGCTTTGTCTTCATGAATTCTTTTTGTTTTTGGCCATGTCTTCATCAAAACTCTTTAAACTTTAACACCTAGAGTCACGTTCAACAATCTCCCATTTTTTATGATGAAAAACCAAACTATGTTCTTGATGTTTCTGGATGCTAATGCCTGTTATTCTATTCATTCTTGCTCCCCCTGAATGATTGCTTTGATTGATCTTGAGCCCTGTCTGAATTTGTGAGTCTTTGAATATCTCCCCATTTTCAATGCTCAATTTTGCTCCTCCTAAAAGTACTTGGAAAAAAAGAATACATAACCTCTTCAGCTTTTGGAATTGTCAAAAGAATAAAATCTTTAAAAGAAATTATAAAATCAAACGTAATGTTTAGCAATGTACAAAAAAATAATGGGGCAGTCAAATATTAACCAATTAAGCACACCAGCCATAAAAAAATAAAAGATTGATCATCCATACAATGTAATTAGAAAATAGGAACTAGTATATATATATATATATATATATATATATATCCAAAATAAGTACAAAAGAGCTTCCTATTACTACTTGTATGGATAAAAAGATAAAAACTAACATAGGGTCCCAATAAAATGAAAATCCTAATATAAAGACCTAAAGGAAACCCTAATCTAATCCTTCTCATCCTTATCCCTAGCATCAACATCCTCTTAAGCTACATAGCGAGCTTTAAGAGATCAAGGTGAGCACTAATCCTCCTTATGTCCGTAGCATGCTTTGCTCTCATCACCTTTAGTTGGGCCAATATATGCTGTGGAGCAATAGCAATGAGATCCTAAGGCTCCTCCTTTTGATTTGTCTCCATCTAATCATCAAGAGCCTTTTCATCCTTTGCCTCCTCCATTATTGGGGTGTTTTTATACACACAATAACCCCTAGGGATCTGCCTTATCCTTATCTGTCCAAAAGTGTTTGAATCAAATGCATTTCTTGAGCTTACAATAAATTTGGTCATACTTGTAAGATCAAGACCAAATATAGAGATGAAGGCAGAAATCAGTATTGTATATGGAAGGTCACAATTGGCCTTCCTTTTAGCCTTCATCATGTGCTTAGTGAAGAATATAGTCTAGTTTATGTTGTTCTTGGCCTTGAACAACCACATTAGAAAAATATCATCACCAAACAATATGGCATAGTTGATAACACGTACATCTATGATCCTATAGATGGTATATTGCAACATCCTATCGTCTAGGGTAATGATCCATGTGGTAATAATCCTGCCAATGGGCAAGTGGGCCCTTTCCTTCAGCATCTCTGTGAAAACATTTATCTTGTTATACTCTTCCAGTCACTATTATTCTTGAAGTTGAGTTGTTTTCCTTTATGCTTTAACCCAATGACTTATTCCCACATCTCTATGGTGACAATAATCTTTCTCTACAAAATCTCATAAACCAATAATCCAGATTCATTAACAAAGAGGTTAGTGTAGAAAACTCTCACCAAATCAAGAAAATAGGTACCTTTGAGACTAACAATTTTCTCCAGTGAATCATTTCCTTAAAAACAAATTGCTTTATCCAAAAATAGGCACAAGACATAAAACAAGGTTCCACAACTATCTTAATCAAAAACTCATTAGAGAAGGGTTTGATTTGGTTGTCATTACTGAAGAGCCTAGAATAATTAACCCATTGAGCAACTTAAAAGGGTGCTTGAGGTAGGGGAGGGGTTAAGTTGCTTGCTTCAGTCTTCTTCCTTTTCATAGTCTTGGGACCTATGGTGATTTGTGGACAAGATGATTTGGGAGGTTTTTCAAGATTTCAATTAGTGGAAGTGAAGATTTGTGATAAATAATAGGGATTTAGGGGCAAAAACTGCGTTTAATCGATGAAATTTGAAAAGAATGAAAGATTAGAGTGTGCAAGGTTGAGAGAGAAGAGTGAGATGTGGTGGTTAGGGTGGCGGCTAAGGCAACAACCACCTTCTTAAGGCTAAAATACGCAAAGGAATCAATTCCAAGGCAAGGGGAATCAATTCTTTGTTCTTAGGCCCTTAGAAAGCCCATCAAGAATAATGGGAATCGATTCTTTTCCTAAGGGAATCAATTCTTTACAAACAACCAGTGCTTGGGAATCGATTCCACCATTGTGGGAATCGATTCCTTGTCGAAGGAATCAATTCCACAACGTAGGAATCCTTTTTTAAAAAAATATAATTTTAATCAATAAAACCAATTCTTTCCCACTTAATTTTATTTATTTTCTCGTAATTCACAAAATTTTCTTCTTTTAAGTAGTGTTCCACATAAATCCCAACCTTGTACAACCCATCTCAATCCTAAGTAGGCATTTTCACCAATTTGACCACATAATCATTTAGCAATGTGGTAATCCTAGTCAATTTATATAACAACTTGGTATATGATCAATGATTTCAGACAAGCTTAATTTTAACAAAAGACACATGTTCATATACTTTCAAGGTGTAACACCCTAAGAGACATTACCATACATACATACTTTCTAATACAGAAGACGTAACATTTAAAACCAAACCTCAATCCTTAATCAAATGAAACATAACATCTCAAATGTGAGTACCCAAGGCACCTTATGTAACATCCTAGGCGCTGACGAGGGAGATTAATGATTGCCGGTGCAAAAAAGATAAGGCACAGGCAAGGAGGGGCTCCTGGCAGGCTTCTAGCGGGAGGGGCACATGAACGAATCGCATACATCCCTGATGAGAGGGATTCAAAGGTTGTGTAAGTATGGGACTGTACAATTGAGGATAGCTTAAAGGAATTAATAAGTACTACCTATACCAACAAGATGTTTCTACTTTTCGGTAGCCTATCACTTAAGAACTCCACAGTTAAGCGTGCTTAACTTAGAGCAATTCTAGGATAGGTGACCTCTTGGGAAGTTTCCCAAGAAGCATGTGAGTAAGGACAAAGTGCGTTAAAAAGTCTTGTGTTGGTTTGTGGGGATAGTCTTTGATCCCGACAACGACCAGACGTTACAAGTGGTACCAGAGCAGGGCCTCTCTCCCAGTACGATGTGGTTCAAGGACGAACCAAGTGGAAGTTGGTGGGAATATAACATCCCGGGCACTGACGAGGGCAGAAAGTGATTACCAGTACAAAAAAGATAAGGCACGAACAAGGAACGACTCCTAGCAAGCTTCCAGCGGGAGGGACACATGAACGAATCGAATGCACACTGAAATGAGAGGGATCCAAAAGCTGTGCAGGTATGGGACTATATAGTTGAGGATAGCTTAAAGGAATTAATAAGTACTACCTATACCAACAAGATGCATCTACTTTTCAGTAGCCTATCACTTAAGAACTTTACAGTTAAGTGTGCTTAACTTGGAGCAATTCTGGAATGGGTAACTTCCTGGGAAGTTTCCCAAGAAGCGTGTGAATGAGGACAAAGCATATTGAAAAGTCTTATATTGGTTTGTGAAGACAGTCTTCGATCCTGAAAGTGGCCAGGCATTACACCTTATAGAACTTAATAATAAACTAAAGAAACATAGTCATTTGTTTCTCACGCAAGAGGTTATAAACTATAAAAGAACGAAAATTAGTATCCTAAACAAAATAGAAAATCCATAAAGCTAGTAAGCTATGCCTAACAACTATTATCTTATTACTCCAAGTCATCCTTAATCTGAAATATTTAACTTAACTAATGAGACCAAAGTCTTAGTGAGTGTCCTAGGGACACTACAACATCACATCAAATAATATATGCATAAACATTCATTTAATTCATTAGAATATTGCACATAAGGCATATAATCATTCATGTACTTTAAATGTACCACAGTCCATAAAACATTAATAACACATTATAGGCATTTCTTTTCTTTTCTTTTTCTTTATTTCTTTTTCATCCTTTGGCAAATTTGAGCTCAGAATCTCAAGAGGTGTCCCTCTTACGTTTGCCACTTACCCGTCCCTTGTCAAAGAGAACCTAAAGGGACTCTTTGAGCACAAAAGGAGATAGATATCCTTCCCTTGTCAAAGAGAATGTTACGTCTTAACATTCTTTAACATTTCGATTTAGCCAAACCTTTGGGAACTAAAAGGGTTACTTCCTTCCCCTTGCTAAAGGAGACCCTTGATCAAGCATAACATGTACAGTTCATTTAGATACACAGTCACATAATAGTTATAATAGTAATTATGGCAAACATAACCAAATCCATATGTCAATTTCTCTTAATTTGCTCATTGGGACTTCAGCACAAGCATGCCCAAAAGGCACAATCGTGCATAAAATCTGAAGCACTAAACCCAATTCCTTGCATAGCCTTACTTCATAAAGCACGATCATGCTTCCCTTAAGCACGCCCGTGCTTCGAAGCATGGGTAGAGCCTAAAGCGGGGTTGTAAAAACCAAGCACAGTCATGCTCAACACCAGTACAACCATGCTCATCTGTTTATAGATCGCCATAGTGCAAACTACAACAGAAGATGTAACATCCCTAAGATAGCCTAATAATAATTACATTAGTAATTAAATGAATATATGTCTTTTTATATTGTATTGTAGGCAAGAAACGGACCTATAAGGCTCGAGGGTGGCCTAGAGCCCACTAAGAATCATAAAACACAACCAACTCACCTCATACCACACTCTTAGAAAAGAAAAGAGCAAAAGAGAAGAGAAAGGGAAGAAAAGAAGAAGAATGGAGAAGAAAAAAAGAAAAGGAAGAAGAGAAACCTACACACTCACACACTTTGAAGATCATCTAGTGAGTGTTTTTCCCTCCCTTCCTCCTTAAGTATTTCTTTCTTGATTATCATTGAATCCCCAACCTCCATTTTCGTTTACTATTCATAGTTTTTGGAAAATTTGGGGTTTTGGCGTGATTTGCATGATCCATGGGTTATTTTTTATGGGATTTGATTATTAGAGGTTGAGGAATGCATTTATATGTCATTCATGGTGGTTTGGAACCATTAGGAAGCCATTAATGGTGTTAGAATCGCAAATCTTGCAAAAAATTGGGATGTTGAAAAATCCCTTTTTAGCTTAACAAATTTCTTTTAGCTTAGCAAATTTTGGGCAACAAACAAGTCTGGAAATCTAATATAAATTTGCTAAGCAAGAGACAACTTTGCTGAGCAAAAGTTGGACAGAAAATAAGTCTAGAAGCCTCGTGCAGACTAGCTAAGCGAATGTTATCTTCGCTAACCGAAAAAAGGGTCAGAGAATATGTCTTGGACCCCTGCATAGGGTCGCTAAATGGCTTTTTGGTGTGTTAAGCGGCAGGGTCTCACTCACTAAGCGAAAGACCCCTAGAACTGCATATTCATTCGTAGCATTTTATAATGTTCCATTGATATTTATGCATTACGAAATACTACCTATGGACATGTTGTAATTATGTATGAATATTAAGGAGTCTCCATTGGGAAAAAGAGATCAACAACCCCTTCAGATGCTAATGGAAGACCAAATGTTTATGTAAAGAAAGAATGCATGCTAAGACTGAGGTACCCTATTTAGGTGAATGGGTAGGGTTCTGTCACTTATTATTCTCCAAAGGCTAGTGGCTAAATCTCTCAGACTTGGGGGGGTATATAAGTACGGGGTCATGGCATAAGGAAAAAGGGGCTGCTCCTTGAAAGATTGAGTTTAATACTTTATCGTAGGACAGAAAAGAGATAAAGATTAATGTTAAGCATGCAAGAATTGAATGTTAAGGTATATTTATGATCATGCAAATATTTAAGTAAAGTTTTATATGGATGAAACACACACACACACACATATATATATTTGCATGTTTACAGCCCACTGAGACATTGTCTCATTAGTTTAGTTTTTATGTTCTAGATTGAACAGGTTACCAAAGGAGATGAAGCAGCTTAGGAGATATTTATGTTTTGTATATTGATATCTTCCTAGGCTAATTTTTGAAAGATAATGATGTTTTAGTTATATTCTTTTGTATATGAATTTTTATTCAAGGGATCTGCCCCTTTTGATATATATATATATATATGGAACGTATCAAGTGAGAGGGCCTTTTTTATGTGAGAGTAAGAGGAATAGATATTAACCATTAGATCTTATCATGAATGGTCAAGATTAAAATATACAAAGTCATGTGAGTTTTTTAAAATATCACATGACTTTTTCAATGGTCACATGACATTAAATCTTGACCCTCCATGTATAGTTGTATGGCCAAGATTAGTTCCTCTCATTCTCATATAAAAATGACCCTCTCACTAGATATGTCCCTTATATATATATATATGATAGTATTGCCTAGGAGTGTTATATGACTATAATCACTGAATTCTTAAGTGATATAATCATATATGTTTTTATTATCCACACTCTAATGATTAAAATGTAAAGCTCAAGATAATACCACTTAGGGTGTTATAGAAGAAGCCTCATTTGGCCTCCTACCCCTCAAATCAATGAAGGCAAGCATACATATAATAGTTCACATCACATATAACATCAAAAGGCTCTATCGTAACCCCTTAATCATGCGTAGGTATCAATAGATATAGAAACCTATATCCTAACCCAACATGGCATTAGATAAAACCCTTTCTAAACCTAACATGGCATAGTCATACAAGTATCATGGCATACAATGTGACCTCCCTTACCCCGAATCACTTATTAATATATCTTATTATTGCAAAAAATAGTTTATTAACGACTTGTAGAATAAAAGGCGGTATTTTAAAACTTTTCTTTACACAGTAAAGGACATCACAACCACAAATCATCACACCAAATAAAATCCCATGAACTAAAAGAAATGACTTTGGCCCACAAAGCCAGACAAATCTATCGAAAGGAAAGCCAAACTAAAAACATAGTCTAGGAAAATATCAAATTAAACTATAAATGAAGTGTATAACCCAACCTCGATGTCGCAATATCATAGCAAAACAAACCCAAAGGAAAACTAAGAACTAAAGCAAAAATAGGCAGATGCCTTAGCTTTGCGATCAATCCTCAGGATCCTACTAGACGTCCTCTGTATGCCAAAAGCATACAATAAAAACACAATAAACAACAGGGAGTGAAATATATCTCACATCATGCTCAAAGAGTAACAATAGAGACAGGTATAACACACATAACATTTAGATGATATACAGTTCTCATAAAACAACTATAACATTAGTAGGATGCACAAGTAAATGCAATGTTCCTCTATCTCTACTCCATATGCATATGGTACTAGTGTTATTGTCGGGAAGTAGCCTAAGAGTACATGCTTAGGGTCAAAAGAGCGCAACCCTTTGTGGTTACCTCCAACTAAGCACTCTCAACTAGCATGATATCCTCAGGTGACTAGTTAGGGTTGCTAAGCTTTGCATAGCATGTCCCAACATCATGGGATCAACATAAGCCATTAGGGTTTCTCCATTGAGCAACCCCCAAGGCTAAGCTGACAACCCTTTAAGACCTCCACTATCTAGCTCATAATACTTTGCCTATCACAAAATCCCAATGTCATGATGCATGTCTCATGTATTATGCAAATGTCTAGCAAGGTTTTCTCTTTCAATAATCGGACACCATCCTCACCTCTCACAAGCTAGGTCCCACGTAAACGAGATACCACCTGAGCAATATCTTTGCCTCTCATAGGCTACATCACTCATTACAATGATATCAAGTCATATCACATATATCATATCATAATGTCACATGTCAAACACATTATACATTTCATAACATAATATACACAAGTCATAGTCATAATCAAATAGAACAAACACCTCCAAGCATAATTCATTCACAAACATCTTTATACACATTCAACTAAGTCACACACTAATCAATTTATCCAAATTCTATACCATTTTTTCTATTATAACAACTACCCATTTGATATTTACAGTCTACATATTGTTTCTTAAGTTCTTGGGTACTATCTCCTTCATTTCCTCTTACGCTCCTATGACCTCTGTAGAGTGTAAACATGATATTTGAATTTATGCTAATCCAATCAAGTTGATGTTTATCTCATTTGAAAGCTAAGAAGATTATCTACAACTTCTATGTTGACCTAGATGATCTAGTTTGATCATCTACTATGCCTAAACTTATGAAGAACATGAAATCATTACCTAATCCTGACTACTTGACCTTTGCTCACTAATTTGATCATATCTTGGGTTATAGACATTATATTTAAGTGATTCCAAAGCCATTAGTTAGATAACATCCAAGGCTACAATTCTTATGAAGAACACAAAGCCTAACTCGATCATCTTCTTACTTGTTTTTTCTCATAAGTTGACATTTTCTGTCAGGAAGATAAGCATAGGCATCAACACACTTTAAACATCCATCTAGGCATATGTCAAATGGACGACTAATCATAGATTTCATAGGTAATTTTTACCTTTTTTTCTAGATAGCTTATATAAAAAAATTTGTGTGTAAGGGAGTACATGAAACAATATATCTTAACAATGACACAATGTTGGTTCATTTTAATTGTAGCTGAGGCATATGGGTTGCCAATGTTGCCAGCCTATCTGAATCTCACCAAAGGACAAGACATTAAGAAAAGAGTAAATTTTACATATGCTGGTTCAACTGCACTTAATAAGAATTTTTTCATACAAAAAAGAATGAATATAGAGGCAGTTACTTATTCATTGAGTACTCAACTTGATTAGTTTAAGAAGCTCAAACCCTCCCTTTGTAAAAACAAAGGTTTTACCAAAACTCCTTTAATAATGTTTTTGTCAAATATTTGAAAATTTTTCCAACATGACTAACAACTTTTATTCCTTTTTATGACAAAGTATGATAATTACTTCAAAAACTCATTGTTTCTAATGGGAGAGATTGGTGGAAATGACATTAATGCAATTATTCCGTATAAAATTATTATAGAACTTTAGGAGATGGTTCCACTAATTGTTAAAGCAATTACCAATACCACCACCATATGTTGTGTCAAATTTATGCCAACTTTTAAACTTGGATTTGAAACATGATTGATTAGAAATTGAATTTTATTTTTGTTTCTATTTGCTAGAAATTAATAGAAGAAGGAGCTATAGAGCTAATGGTACCAAGGAACTTCCCAATTGGGTGCAATTTTGTTGTTTTAGCAATAGTGAATAGTGATAAGAAAGATGACTTTGATCAATTTAGGTGCTTGACAGCTTACAATGCTTTCATTGAGTACTATAATGAGCAACTCAAAAATGCTATAGAGACATTAGGACAAAAGAACCCATATGTTAAGATAACATATTTTGATTACTATGGTGCTGCCAAATGTTTATTTCAAGCACCTCAACAATATGGTGGCTTGTATTTTTATTTCCTCTTATTAGATGAATAATATATAGTTACATGTGATTGCCAACTTTGCTATTATTTATTCTTCTCAATTTCATTAATTTATGTAATGTAGGATTTTCTTCTGGTTATACTGAGACTTTCAAAGCATGTTGTGGAAAGGGTGAACCTTAAAATCTCAATGCACAAATATTCTACAAAAGTATTGCCTCAACAATTTGCTCAAACCCTTCAAAACATATAAATTGAGATGGTTCCCATTTTACCGAAGCAGCATATAAGTTAATAGCAAAGGGACTAGTTGAGGGCCCTTTTGCTAATCCTTCTCTCAAATCCCCTCCTTTCAAGATAGCTTAGAATTGAAGAAAACACTAAGGAATAATTAATAAGAATAGGCTTCATTCATACATTTTATACATGTTTTTGTGACCATAGACGACACAAGCAAAGAGTTACTGGAATAAGGATCATGTATTCCTTAATAGGCAATTCGTTATTAATTATTCCATAATTATAATTTGTATGTTTTGGTATAATATGAAGGACATGCTTGCTTGCACAGGAGAAATGAGACCAAAAAAATAAGGTGGAATAAATGGTTGGTTTTCAAGACTTTCATCTTGAATCTCATTATTTTGATATGTTATAAACATGAACTATACATTGTTGCTTTGTAATGAGAACAAGTTTGATGGAATTTTTATTGTATCAATAAAAAATATATTCATTTATGTATATTTGTGTGCGGAACACATTATTGATTTAAGACAAATATTATTTTAGCTGTATGGTAGTCATTGTTGAGGAAACTTGATTGATTAGTCTGACTGCTTCAGTTGAGAAGCAATTCAATGGTTTGTTAGCCTCTATAAGCATAGAACCAATCACAACGTAATTGATTGTACAACTTTTCGCCACTAGGAATCAAAAATTGTCAAAATTGATCAGATTATGTAGTTTGATTGGACAACCTCTTTAAATTATAAAGTTTATACAAATAAATTAATAGTTTAAAAATAAAAAATAAATTCTAAATAAATCATCCAAAATTTTAAATTAATGTATATGACTTTTAATTTAATTCAAATTGAAATATAAATCTAAATTGGCTTAAATAATACCAAAATTTGAAAAACAACATTAATATTAAATTAAAGGGGTAAATATCTTGTTGCTTCCTACAAATACACGCTTTTTCATTTTTATCCCCTACGATTTCTTTTTTTATCTTTTATCTGCAAATTTCAAACCATCATTTTTTTGTCCTTATTGTCAATTTCTGTCACAAACATGATAATATGGCCAACAACATTCTACATGGATAATGCCATGTCATCAATGTTGTCATTTCAAAATGGTATGTCATAATGGCACGCCATCAAGTTTGTCACGAGTAATGTCATAGCAAGGTTGTCAAATCATCAATAATTTACAAAGACTAAAAACAAAAAGATAATTTACATGAACTAAAAGCAGAAAGTGACATATGTTCATAGATAAAAAAAATTGAGTTAAATTAAATATTAAAATAAAATAAAAGTTTAAAGATTGAAATATTGTTCAACTTCATTTTGGTACACTAGGTACATGTGCTTCCTATATATACATGCAAAACAGTGACAAACTAATGAAAAATAAACCTAAGTGATAGATGCGTACGGTTTGAATTTAAATGATAACGTGAAAACAACAGATCCAAAATAAGTAACAACAAATTAGAGATCGTGTTTTTTTAATTATTAATCGTTGGAAACACGACTAAAATACTTAACACAAAATTGTTGAATGTGAAAAAATGTATGAAATGCTTCTACTCTGATGAATCAGCTGGGGGCCGAAGGGGGAAATCCAAACATGCTTTCTATATCATGTTTGCTGTTTGTTTGGACGAGAGTTTGGTTGAACATATGGGAAACTGAACACTAAAGATTACAACATAAACATAAGTTAAAAAAATGTTTTGTTTAATTATATAAACTTAAATTATCGCTATCCCCTCAAGACACTGAATTGATGGAGCTGTGAAACACAACTACAAGCATGGATCAAAGACCCACACGGCCTGACAAAACAACAACAACAATAATAATAATAATAAAATAAAAAAAAACAAAAACCCACAACGTACTCCACTCGTTTTCTAGTCGCTTGATGAGTCCTCACCTCAATCAAGAAAATAAAAGCTTAAACTCGTGCTCTCAATTTAAACCTCTCAAGTAGTGTACGACCTGACTATAATACTTTAAAGTTGAAGATAAAAACTTCAAAATTATTGTGTTTGGAAAATTTTATAATCATTTAAACTTAACAGTTACTTTTTAATAAAACATTATCACGTGGTTCATATCATAATTTATAGGAATTACTACTCCTGTTTAACTCGCTGGTAAATAAATACAGAGCACATAATCTTTTCATTTTTTATATTTTAGATCAGGGACACATACAACAGGAACAGGGAAAAACCATTCCAACAACATCATAAGGTCTACTGAAGCAGAAAACATCATAGATCGGTTTATGCTTGGTTATAGTTACACCCAATTATATGGTTGAGCCAATACAGAATCGAGTTCTCTGGCATGTCAACCTTTGACATAGACCAGTAATCATATGAACCAAAATTAATAGCTTAATCTTTGGTCTGAATAAATCTCCCACGATAAGGGTGCTCAACATGCAAAACCAGGATTTTCAACTTAAACTCAACAGTGCCATACTTGAAATGATGTAAGATGCAGAAAGAGACAGGCTGAAACCAAAGGCCATGGGACATAGAAGAAAAAAATCTGGCTTATTTTAAACCAAAAAAACTTGCAATAACAAGTGCAGCAAGAGAGCATTTCAGACAGTGCATAAGCAGCAATATCAAGCTTTCAAAGACTCTCCTGCTTTTACCAGATCTTCAAGTGCCTTAAAGATCTGTGCCTCTGACAAGCCTTCCAATTTGATGCCTTTCTCAACACCCAAATCTAGTATTAAGGAACAAATTACAGGAAATCAGGGTTCATCGCAAACAGATTTATTGAAAACAATGCAAATAAAAAAAGATACCTTACAAGACATAATCAGAAAGGCTCGTCAAAGATGGACAATATTGACAATGAGCCAGTTTCGATGAATTTCTCAACAAACACTTAAAGAAGAAGAAAATAAAATGAATCAAAGAAGAAAAATAGAATCAAACTGCTCGCATAAGATTAACTTAAGCATCTCAACTTTTTAGAAGCTCTCTCATCTAACGTTTCCATAAATACCTATCTATACTATAAACTAAAATTCTTGCCTCAGAAATGTTTTAACAGTTGAGTTTGACAATTGAAAAGCTCCCATAAGCTAGAAGCTAATCAAAACTAGGACATTGTCTGTAACTTCGTGCCTTTCTTAAAGCAAGTGCAATATTCATTTTCCTTATTTTTAGATTCTCACGTCCTAAGAATTTTGTCATACATTCCTATTTTGTTTGCATTACACAAGAAAGCATGTTGACCAAATATTTTAAAAAACAATAACATAATTTCTTTCAGCAATAGTCTAGAACTACGGGTATTTCTTACATCTAAATAGAAGCATGTAAAGTTAATTTGTTTGAGTATCAATTATCAATTATGCCCAAAAAATGAAGCACCCCAGAGATTGAAGAAGGCATGAACCTCATCCCCACAAAATTATTCTCTCACAATTCAGATATAGTAATGTAAGATGTTTAATACATGGATGGATTCAGTGAGCTAAGATTTCAGCCATACAGATTGAACACCTGTACAGCTGAATTTTCAGCCGCATTATATAAAATTATAAATTCAGTGTGTCTGCAAGAAAGTATGCATTATTTTGCTTTTGGATAACAGTCAAAATTGGGATAATATTAAAATTTACTTTCTACTGACTACTAATACTATTATTTTTTCGAAACTTTGCGGTCCCAGATATGAAATTAAGGGGACAATGCAGATTAACAAATTTTCAGTCTAAGTGCATTAATGTAAATTTATAAATCCTTAAGAGTTCCTACTATAAAGCTAGGACGGGAAAGGCTTGATAACAATGGTACAAAATGTGAATGCAAGGAACAAGGTGACAAATTCAAATGAAAAATTAAATATAAGATGGTTGATACCATATCTTGCCCATAATTGGGGTTCAACTCCACTGCACTCACGGATTAATATTGGTAATTTTGGGTTCAATGTCTTTAGTTCCTTATAATTCCTTTCCACAAAAGCCCTGAGATATCAAAAAAGAATAAGAGCTCATTATATATTCAAATACATATGACATGTTAGTATAACTAAGCAACCAAACAATATATACAAATGATAAATAATGCTGAGAAATTTCAGCCCAAAGAAAGGTAAAATATTTGTTTATAACCTTGCAGATGAGCTTGCAGGTGATGACTGGCACATCAAAAACCGAAGTTCTTTTATGTTTTTTGAAAGATGTCCTCTCCATGCCATTGCGTCCCTAGCTCAAAGTTATAATATTTGTGAGATTTAACCTCATCACAAGGCAGAGAAAAAAAAGGAGGTGCAGCCTAACAAGGCTTACTACTTGAAGTAGTCTAACTGGAAAAGCACATATTCAAATCCTATTCCACAATAACTTTGTAAAATGTTCCCAAATATCAAAAGTGCACTAAATACAAAAGTATTGCATGCCTAAACCACAAATAATTGACAACTGATAAAAAGGCCCAAAAAAGATATTTCCTCGTTTTTGGAGACATTTTTGCACTGTTTTCAATTGCACATAGACATAAATGCTTACATGCCAAGATTATGAAGAGTGAATCTGAAAACATTAAAGCTCCAAAAGCAATAGCATTCTAAACTGTCTAGAAAATCACGCAGATGGTGTCTGAAAATGTGTTCACCGAGTTTTCAAAATTATTTTCATTTTTGCCCAACCCATATTCAGTCTTCTTCCAATAAGCAAGTTGCACTCAACACTAGGACCTAGAGAAGTTTTAAACCTCCAACTTTGGCAACTTGTTTGCAAGAAGTCAAAAAGCATGAAAGAAAAAATTCACCTTATAAGAACATTACAACTCTATACCTAGTTGATATGAACATCCATAAATATGAATCAAACCATTGTGATGAGTAAATCAACTTAGCTGGAAAAATAGAATACTTACAGCCAAAAATTCAACATTTTTCAAAAAAAGGGTGTGCGGGGGAACCATCAACAGGAATTAAGAAAGAAACTCAAGCATTAAGAAATTATAGCTGACAAATTTTTAATTGGAAACTCAACACAGATTTAGATAAATCCTGGATGTATGATGCTATGCAAATGAGACAAGTAATTTTATTCTTACCTTCTTCTAAAAGATCAACTAAAAGATCAAGCCAAAGCCACAGGTATTTTGAAATGTTTTTAAAAGCACCTTATGCTAAATATTTTCAGCATTTGGATACAACAGCAGAAAAATTCTCTTTGAATTGTAGAAATCATATGGATGCAATTTTCAGCAAAACACTCCGGATATTTCAGTGCTAATATTTTGGTATAAAAGCACTTAACAAACCAAGCCATATCCCAGTAGATGAAGTCCCCTACATAAATCAAAACCCCATTTTCTAGGAGAAGTCCCCTTCATGAATCAAAACCCCATTTCATCACTATCTAAAACAAAACCTTCAAAGTACTTCCACTTACTAGGGGCTCCCAATTCACCATTCAGACTATGCAAAATCATCAAAAATTAAAATAAAAAAAAATTATAAAAACATAAATATCATAATCCCCATAAACAAAGAAAGTCAAATATCCAAAAAATTAAATTAACACCATTTTAGACGTTTAATGAAATAAAATAATATGCATTTTATCAACAAATCACAGCATGAGGAAGTGAAAAATAGACTCTTAGATTCACTGACTCACATCAGGTCAACTAAATAGATTAAAACCCAAAAAAAGAAAAAAAAAAGGCTATGGTCCCAACCTAACACGATGCTAAGCGAGGATTGGTTTGTGATGGATAACAATGGTCGACATTCAACAAGTTACCGTTGGGCAATTCTGATAGTTGCTCTGTCTTCTTTTGAGGTGTTAGAGACATGGGGTTGTTAATATAAATATTAAGATTATTATTATTTGTAACCAAAAATTAAAATCTGATCATGCTTGGTTATCTTTAGATTCAGAACAAAAAATAGTTTGATGATATAAAAAGGAAAAATAATGAAGAAAGAATATAATATTTCAATTTTCTAGTAGATTCTAAGACTACATCATGTAACTTTGACAAAGTTTATTAAAATGAACAAAGCTAGTGTAGTAGAAATGATCATGGCACTGAAAAGTGCCACTTTGAGTACTCTCAATTATATTTTGCATGTTAAAATGGTAGAGTTGAAGCCGCGTATTCTTTTGCATTCATACTCATTATAACCAATTTCCATTCTCAAAAATCAGTTGTAGTGATGTCTGTTTCTTCCTTCCACTTACTCGCAGACCATCTTTGAGGTTTAGAACAGCTAACCCATATATACTCATCACTTGAAGAACAGAAGTTATCCAGTAGGATCACAAATCACACGACAAGTATTATCTGTCAGGATACAGAAAAAGAATAGAGCTGCACTGAAACAATGCCAATTACATCAAGAAAATCCAAAAGCTTCCATCAAATTCGATTAAGAGAGGACAAAAAAATACGTCAAGTAAATGTAAGCTACCAGCAAGGTAAACTTGATACCCTGTACTCAACCAGCTCAAGCAAATTCGTGGTGATTTAGAAAGCATCACAATTCATACGCAAATTCCACAATACACAGTGCACCAATAAACTATAAGTAAATTTCACCACCACATAATGCCCCAATAAATTAACATAAGAAAATAACAACATCCAACCTCATAGAACCATTTCATAATCAGCGTTGTTCTTAGCTAACTGATCAGGCTATGAGTAACACATTTAAATCAAAGGATAATAATATATAAAGCACAATCGATGTTAACATCCTAGACTATCAATTCGGGTAATAGAAGGCATATTTATTCGAATCTAAGGAGGAAAAAATACGATAGAAGCCAACACTTTTGGAACGTAGATTTTATATTTTTTTTTTCTTACAAAAAGTACATTGCTGGTAATACCTGAAGTGTGCGCAACTCTGCCCTAATCGTCTCTTCTCGCTGTCGCTGAGGAAAGAAAAGAACGGAGGTGAGTAAACTGATAGATTCGAAGCTGGGTGGGTGGAATGCGTGTCAGACAAATCGAGTTGTCTATAGCCCGTCCAAGCCCAACCTACTTGGGTCGGCTTACTGGGCCCATTCAAATAATCCTCTATCCCCGGTATTGGCCTCGTTTCTCTATTTTAGACGGCTTGTTAGAATGAAAACAGAAAAAAGAGAAAGAAGAATGTTAGGAACCCTCTCTTTCTAATATTCTCTTTACTATTAGCTAGAACTTATTAAAAATTATAAATTTTGATAAGTCTTACTTTTAAATCAAGAGAGAGATTTATTAAATAAAAAGCATGACCTATCAAAATTTGTGATTTTTAATAAAGTTTAGCTAATAATAAAGAGAGTGTTAAAAAAAATATTGCTAGCGTTTCTTAAAAGAGAAATAGAATAGAAATAAAATAGAAGAGAAAGAAGTTATTGTTGTCTCATGCGTAAAATCATTTCCATCTTAATGTACCATGAAATTAGGGTAGAAATAATTCCATCTTAACTATTTGGTGGCACATGTCAAGAATTAGCAATCATGAGGGTGATTTGGGTCATTGTGGGATGCAGATTTAAGGGTTTGGATCTTCTTTAGTGACATATTCTTTAGAGGGATCTCAACCATTAAAATTATTTAATTTATTTTATTAAAAATACTATAAAAAATATTTAAAAATAACATATAGATGAGATGCATTCAATGGCACTCATGTTAAATTTTAATAGAGTAATGGTGATTCAGAAATGGCATGTGTGGTGGTGGGAGAGCACAAGACTTGGGACTTAGGAGTAAGAATGGAAGGGGGAAAAGCTATAACAAAAAAAAAATGGAAAATAGACTATATACTAATAATGTAAAGAACTTTCACACTATTAATTAATTATAAATTGTCTTTTTTTTACATCATTAATTAATTATAAATTGTCGTATGTAATAAATTAGTTAGCTTTTAAAATGACTACATTAAAAATCATATTTATCATAATTTTAATTGATTAATAGTGCAAAAAAATTTAGTCAGTACATAGAAATTTGAAAAAAAAAAAAAGTGAAAGGAAAAACAGGACCGGGATTATTTGGCTAAGTAAAAAAGTGACGCCAGATTCTCTGCAATTGTTTTATTAACTAAAGAATTAATCATCTAAATTTTATTATACATTAAATAATAAAATAAAATACAACTTTGAAAATAATAATATATCAAATTTATCTCTAAAATTACAAGTATTAATTGATTTAATTTTGAAATTATAAAAAAATAACTTTTGTTTCTAAAATAATCAAACAATAATCATTTTAATTAATGACGTTATTAAATGACAATTATTTTGGCCTCTAAAATTATAAAAAAATAAATATTAAAAATAACAGACGTTTAATAATATTCAAAAATTAAAATAATATTTTTATAATTTTAAAAAATAAATTGTTCAATATTCATAATTTTAAAAATAAATTTAGTGTATTATTTCTTTAAAAGTTCTAATGATCGAAATTTTGACTGCACCACATTGTAATTCTTTTTAAACAGCAGGTAACCCTACCAATTATGAGAAATCTCATATTTAAAATATTATAATATTTATATATATGTAACATGGCATAAGTTTGGACCCAATTCATAAAAAGAAATAAAACAACCTATTGAATCGATCAATTATTTAAAAAAATTCAAACAAGAATTACATTTTTATTTTCATTTTTTAATTTAGATTAAATTTAAACACTCATATCTAACAATAAACTAACCACTTGAACTGTGAGAATGACTCAGTTGTATTTCATTATGAACTTTAAATTACATAGATCTAGCCCACCAAAAATTGATATCATTATTAAGGTATTTTTATTTTATAATATTTATTTTGAATAGTGTAATAAAATTAGGTATGATATTTTTATATTATATTTTTCTAATTTTGTATTTAAAGTTTTTCTAATTGAATGAAATATTCTGATAACATTAAAAAATAATAAATATTATTTTAAAAAAGAGAATATATATATATATATATATATATATATATAAGAGAAAGAAGAATGAAATATATAAAAATAAAGTTGATTACAAATCATAAATTAAAAATTATATAATAAAATATGCATTAATTAGTAGAAAAATCAAGTATAAATAAGAATTATGTAGCTTGAGAATGTTTCATATATTTATCTAAACATTTGACTTATTGTTAAGAAGAACTTGAAATGACAAATAATATTGTTGATCGACATACTGAAAATATTTAACAAAATTAGTAAAGAATAAACACGTTAATTGGAAATTACTATGAGAATTTAATAATTTTAATTAGATGATGTGGTTCATGTGACACAAAGAAAATGAAATTATAAGCAAGCACACTCGTCATAAATAGTGCTAATGTTCTCGGATGCTTCGCTACTAGAGGAGAGACACGCAGTAAGATTACCTGTTTGGACAAAAGTGGCTAAAGAAGAAGATGCAGATGACTATTGAGAAATCTAAAATTGGGTGTATCTATGAAAACCTCATCAGTCATCACACTGTACGCCCTTCCCCTAACTGAGTGGCTGTGTCAAGTTAGAACACTGCATGAGCCTATGACTGTGAGTACTACTGATTTTGTGAGGAATAAGGACATCAATTTTGATAGTGACCTATCTCCCCACAACCAAAGCACTGCCCCTGGCCACTGCCTCGACCACGACCACCATGACATCCTCGACTCCCGCCATGAGATCCACCATGACCTCCTGAGTGGACCGCCAAAGCAAAGTAATCAAGGGAATCACCTTCCAGAGTGGAACGTGAGCCCTTAAAAGATGACTACATGACTCGAGAGAACACATCAGTAATATTATCCACCTACCGATTGGATAAGATTTGAGATCGAACCACCTCAAACTCCGAATCTAGACTAGAGAGCCAACTCAGGGCTATAAGCTTCTTCTGCTAGGTCACCATTTCCTCTACAGATTTTCAAGCTAAGAGAAAAGTCAATTCTTCAATATACTTTCTGAACTCTAAGAAGTAGTCCAAATTCTGTTTAGGGAAAAAAATCTCTTGCAAAAAGGCATAAATTCGATTCAAATTATCAGATTTCCCGTAAGTGAATTTCAGAAAATCCCACAATCCCTTCACCGTTTTACAATGGGTAATAATGGACTGAGTCCGTTTATCAATAGAATTGATAAGTAAGGCCAGAATTCACTTGTCCTCCGTATTCCACACTGCTACCTTCGACTCATCCAAACATGTTTTCCTCAAATGATTTTCCTTCCCCATCCCACCTTGACTAACTTCAACCAAGTACCTTCATTCCACATAGTTCTCACTGTCCCTATCAAGGTTGATATTAGTGAGTATGGAGGAAGTGGTAACAATCTCCATAATAGGCACCTTGGAACTACCTTCGCTATTAGACATCCTTACATGACAATGAAACACCCTATTTTGATCTAAACACACTATTTTGATCTAAACACGCACCAGGTCACATTGTAACACCTCAAAACACCCCCAAAACACCACCAACAACCACGAGACCAACTGGGCTTTACTTAGGCCTTAAAAATGCCCCCTCTTCCCCTAAAAACGTGAGTCATTTGCTGCAAAAATGGACATTTAGGGTCTCAAATGAAAAAACCCCAAAAAAGGAAATTTCTCTTTTTCGCGATTTACACCATGTTGTGGCCATCAAAAATTTTTCCAACCCCCCAGCAATTTTGGTCAGCCTCCTCTGTGGCTATTGGTAGTTTTTTTTTTTTTTGGGAGACATGGGAAAGAGATTGTTGACAACAACACTAAACCCTAGTTGACTCTATGATACCATGTAGAAAGAGAAAGAGAAAGAGAAAGAGAGGAATAAAGAAAGGACATATGAGTAAACTATAATTCAGAATTCACTACAATGTATAGCTACCCTCATATTTATATTACTAGGTTAAATATATACAAGCACATGGGCCAAGCCCATATACAAACTAAAACCTTTTTATTATAAACAACTCTTAACATGATGGATTCATGTATGGATTTGTGGTCTTTCTAGCGATGTGGAGGTCAGGCAACATGTCCTATTAATGTGAGTTGGAACATATTGGCAATAATGGCAAGGCTCTAGGGGCCATAATATCTCAACATATAAGTGAGAAAGACCTGTAAACCTGATGTCTTAAGGTTTTAGGTTGGATGTGATGTCAAGCTCACTTGTATGGTTGGGTCGTAGTCCATTGATAGAGTTTTTCCCAATGTTTTACCCTCCTTGTATTTCTCAACAGAAGGTAACACTTACATGGATAAATTGGCTTCTTGTAGAGTTTCCTCACAGTGCTATACTTGGTGAGACTTAATTCCTAGCTTTATTAACGAGGACTTTTACTGCAATAGTCTTGGTCTCCCTAATTACAAATTTAGATAGGCTCTATTTTTCCTCATCAGTTTGGTTCATGTCCCCCCATGCATTATATTCTTTTATTTCTTTTTCTCAATAAATTCTTGGTGTGTTGCAAATGATAGGTAAAGTTTGAGGTACCAACTTAATTGGGATCTCTTACTCTATTGTGATGCTTTTGCATGCCATTTTTTGTTTAAAAAAAAAACTCATCATAGATAACAGTAATTGTACAACATCCATTACTTAAATTACTTTCTTTGTTTTTCCATCCATCATAAGATCTTTAAAACCATTTTGTGCAATGGATCCAATAAGAAACAACAAATGCAAATAGACTAAGTTAGTAAACATGAGGAAATATATACAAATTAAATGCAGTTTATATACAATGTATTGCTTAATATATTTTATATAAACAAATTAAAATTATAAAAAAAAAATTTACTCAAATGAGTAAGCAACATATCATTGATTTGAGTGAAATTGAGTTTGGATTTCTTAAACAAGGTCTCAAATTCGAGTTTTATGGATAGAAAAAATGTGATTGAAAGAAAAAACTCCACTGAAGATAGTCAAACAAGTTTTCTGACGAGTTTTGAAAGACATATTTATAAACTACATTAGAAATAATGATAGAAAAGCTTCGTTGATTATCTCATATAAGTATTTCAACTTGTTAACTGTAGTAATTCTTAAAATTGCAACATTCAACTATGAGAGAAAACTAACTTTTGAAAATAAATCCTCATATGCTTGAGAGATTTTCTTAGCTGGTATTTATGAATTAAATTTAGATGCTTTGAAAGTATTAAAAATATTTACATTATCATCCAATTCCAAATTATTAATTTGTTATATTATAAGTCTATTCACTTTTATAGTAATATCTTAAAAATCATAGTTATGGTTATTCATGCTCGAGTGTAAAAACTTGTACACACACAATTCACAGAATTTAAACTCCTTGTTTTTAGTAATTGCAAAAGAAACAACAGTAACTTTCTATAAGAAAAAAAAAGATGTGGCGGTGCTTGAAATCCCTCTCCATTAATTTTGTAGTGTAATTGCTGATTCATGAATGTAAATAAAGATTTTTCAATAAATTTACATAAATTAAATAAATAAAAACGAGAAAATATGGAGTAAAAGATGTGATTGTGTTTAATCTCTCCATTGATTTTGCAATGCAATTACTAATTCATTAATTAATGCTAATAAGGATTTTCCAATAAATTTGTTATAAATAAAAATAGTATAACTTTTAAAGTAAGATTACATTAATACTCTCAATTTGGGCAAAAAAATTTGCCATTAGGGCTACTCCAAGATCTCATGATCTTAATCCATTATTTTTATATAAAAAAAAAGTCAAGAAAAGAGTAAAACAAAAAACAAAAAAGTTTACAAAACCAATGTAATAAGAAGCAAATGATTGTCATTGCTGCATTTCATTATCACACTAATTCCTATGATGAGCTATCAATCTCTTCTTTCCTTTTAACATTCAAATTGTGTGAGAACTGGTAGCATTTGACAAATTGTCTCTCTTAAAAAAAACAAAAACAAAAACTCATGCAATATGGTCTTAAAATCAACACCTGATTAAACTAGTTTCATAAAGATAATAAAATAAAAAATATGATGTTATTATTAATCGTCAACCATTAGTTATTAATATTCTCCTGTAACTTTCAAATATTAAAGGTCACTCGTACAAAATTTCCCAGCAAAATATGATTTGAGTTTTACTTTCAAATATTGTAGCATTTGTTAGTGTTTTTTTTTTATATACCACATATATCTTTTATTAGAGACATTTTTTGGGAATGTACTTGCATATTTTCATTCAAAAATCAATTATCAAAACAAAGTTAAATATAAAAAGACCCAAAAATGGAGAAAAAAACAATAAATTACACTGACACTCCATGAGATTTTATCGAATTTCACCCGATACCCCTTCTTTTTTTGCCTCTACATTAACCTTTCTTAATTGTTTAAAAAAAATTACATTGACACCCCTTATATATTACATTTAACTCCCTTAATTGTTTGAAAAATATTATATTGTATACCCCTATAAGGGAAGTTGTTATAAACATTAAAAAAAAAGGGGGATTTGACCAATCTCAAAAAATTTCAAGGGATGTCAATGTAATTTATTCAAAAAAAATTGTTAACCCGATTTTTCGACACACCTTGAAAAGGAGTTATATTCGTATCCAAAAAATACGAAAATATAAGGAAAGTAGAGGTACTAAACGCGAAAGAAGAAAATGCACATAAAGAATGATAAAAGAGAATGAGTAAAAAATAAGTATAAAAAAAGAAGTTTGAGATTTTTTATGTTGAAAATTTTGTCATATATTTATGACCTGTTAATTCAAAAATTTTAAAATGAAATTACAAATTTAAAAAAGTAACTCCAATTTGAATGAAAATAGTGCTTCCCAACTACTTAATTTTGTTATGAGGAGTGCTAGCAATACACTCTTCCTAACACACACTTTATTATTGTTTAAAATTTATTAAAAACTACAAGATCATGAGAAAGAGTTATTAAATAAGATGTAAGACCTACAATATTTTGTAATTTTCAAAAAATTCTAACCAATAAAAAAGACTTAGCTCAAAAGAGTTTGTCAAGAGTGTGTTATTAACATATTCCTTATATTCCTTTTTTTATATAAAGATATAGTTTTAGTGCACTTATTGCATATTTATTGTGTAAACTAAATTTTGATCTCAACTAATGAACATAGAGTTCATAACAAGAATCACTGTAAACCAATCTAAGCACATATTACAGTCTCTAGCTAAAGAAAAAGAAAAGAGAAGGTAGTGTAGACAACAGATAATATTTCTTTGTTTTTTTTTTTTGGCTTTATCAACAGATAATATTTCTAAACAAAGAGGACGATGACATCAAGACTTCCGGATGAAATAAAGTGCTGCTGTTTTTATGATTGAGAAGATTTTAGTTATTTCCTTTTCCATTATAGACAAGATACATGTGCGAAAATTGAAAGCTCAAAAATCGAAACCAACGGAATAGATTCGGTAAGCGAATTGAATTTGAACAGTACAAATAAGTCCATATTGTGAAGAAAAGAAATTCCTACAATAAACACAATAACTAAAGACCGATCAAGTTATATCATTTGTTATTTTTTATTTTAATTTTTTGTTCTCAGGTTTCCAACTCAGATCAAATAGAGATTATTGAATGTTGTCCATCGAAATTCTGTAAAATAAGGAACATGGATTCTCTCGAGTTATAAAAAACTGCAGAGGGTGCAGTTGAACAAATCTCACTCATTTATGCATTCTTTTCTTGTTTTTTATATATTAAAATTATTAAATATTAAAAATAAATAATGGTTGAGATTTCATCCAGTTGTAAAAAATTGGAAAGGATCTTTTTTCGTAAAATAAGTCCCTAGTGGTTACACTTTTTTTTTTATTAAATGATTATATAATTCTTTGTATTGTGCAATTATTTTACATTTATTAAATGATTAAAGTATTAGGCTATTATTTTAAGAGTTTAATGGATATGTATTGTCAATATAAAAGTTTTTACACTATCAACTAATTGGGAATCATGTTTAATGTAAGTTTTAAGATAATTATTTTCAAAGTTAACAAACTTATCATACATAACGATTTATGATTAGATGTCAATGTAAAAATACTTACACTATCAGTGTATATCCTATTTTTTTAATTGAGAAAATAGGCTATGCACTAATAGTGTAAAGCAATTTTACATTGTTATCCAATCAGAAACTATCATGTATGGTAAATTTGTTGACTTTTATAATAATTACCTTAAAAGTCTATAAGCGGTGATTTCTAATTAGTTGACGGTGTAAAACTTTTTATACTAACAGTGCATAGCCATTAAGCTCATTTTAATTTACATAATGGTTACCTCAAAAAAAATTACATAATTGTATAAGTAATTATCTATATTAAAATATCCCAAAGGCAAAAACATCGTTTATAGTTTGGTATGTATGGCTGGATTCGATGCTAATTTTTAGGTAATCGCAAGGATTAAAGCACTTCACCTAAAAACTTAATATTTATATATATATATATATATATATATATATATATATGTATGTATCTATGCGTGTATGGCTGGATTTCGATGCTCATTTTAAGGTAATCACAAGGATTAAAGAGCTTCACCTAAAAACTTAATATTTTTATAAATGTGTGTGTGTTTTAGGTAATCTCATGGACTAAAGCGCTTCACCTAAAAGTTTAATATTTTTATAAATGTGTGTAGGGATAATAATGGGTAAGATCTTAGAAAGATATTATAGTACCAGTCTTTATACTTACGTTTGAAAAAAATACTCATACTCATCCCATACTTGTACAGGTAACAACTTTAATCTCATTCTCGTACTTGTTTGGTACTTATATATCCCATACCCGCTATTTGTGCTTTACTTAAGTGTGAAGTCAATAAATTAAAAAAAAAAAATTTCATTCAAACATATCCTTAAACCATCTAAACATAACCTCAAATTATGCAAACATAAGTCATAATCATACAACATTAGAAACATAACTTTAAATCATCCAAACATAGCCTTAAATCAATCAAATATAAATTTAACAATAAACTTCTAAAACATAACCTTAAATCATCCACACTTCTAATAAATCCTACGACTCTTAATGTGTGTGTGATTAGTTTCTTTTATTTTCTTTATTACTAAGCGTGTGGATCAACAGACACAAGATTATTCTATTTTAACCAGTGGTCTCGAATTTGAATTCTGAATATGCAATTGCGTTAAATATTCAGAATGAAAATTTTACCACTCATAATAGTCCTATCCGACTTGAGAGTTTTATTGTCTATAATAGTTTTACCCGGCTTGAACAAAATCATCTCCTTTAAAAGATACCTATTGTCTTTGGGGGAAAAAAAATCCTTCATTTCCTCCTTTTTTTCTTTGTTAATAGTCACTTTCAATTTTAGGCTAAAAGATAACGTTCGATGTAAAATATTTCAAAGAAATTAAATAATAAACATGATAAAAGTGTAGATCACTAACTAAGGATGAATTTATAAATAATTAAATACAAAAGTTTTAATAGATAAAATTAAATAACTAATTTTTATTTATATAAAGTGTTCATTACATCACTCCTTAGCTAATCAATTATTATTTACTTATAAGCACAAATGGACGTAACAAGTGTGTGAAAGAGGAATCAAAGTAAATCATTTCATTAATAAATTATAAAATTACGATTTTAATATAAAAAATTAAGGAAGGGCTGAGACTCACATTCCCTTTCCTCTGGATCTATCCGTGTTTAAAGTTTGATTTATCCTGCAAATTTTTCACCTACAATAATTATACGACTTCACTTTGAATCCTAAATTTTCTACTTAATAAATTATCTATAATTCCCTTAAAATGGAGAAAGTACCCTAAACTTTTTCCATAAATTAGAAAAAATGTTGAATATGTAATGGGAATATTGAACAAAAGGTGCTGCTGGTAATGAATCTGCTAATAGGTGGAAAACCCCAATATTTTAAAATGATTGTTATGTTGCTATTAAAAAAATATCATGTTGGATACTTAAGATTTTTTAATATTTCTAACTTACATTTTTAATTATTTTTTATGTTTTATTACTACAAGTGGAATGTCACAATTTTTAAATAAATAGTAGCATTTTAATGTCCATATAATTATTTATGCAAACTTATGAAATCAATATATATATAATAGTCTAATTTAAAATTTATATTTTGCATTAATAATATATCAATTTTATACCTCATATCTTATTATTATGCCGCAACTTGTTGGTTTTTATCCTTTTAATACGAGGTTCCATATCAGTTTTGGTAAACGTTAGCTACTATATTTTGGGGGGCCGGGGTAGACTTAGGACTTTAAGAATTAAGTACTAGTAGTTTGCTAAACTCTTCAATGTTGTGAAGTTAATAAGTGGCGGTATATTTGATCTGATCGATCGGTTGATATTTTAATTAGACTAATTTCTTAAATTTAATAATGATCTGACTCATAAAAGGGTTGTCATGAGACAGAACTAAAATTAAGATAAAAATATATACATTTTAAACCTTTTTTAGATTAAAGCCATAATTTTAGAAATAAAAATTTAAACTAAAAGATATTTAAAAAAAATTAAAATAAATTATATTAATATAAAAATATTATCATGTTATGCATAGTGCATGTATTGATTAATTTAAATTAAGAACTTCAATAACTTATCTTTACTTTTTAAGAAATTTCAAGTCTTAAAATACAATGTAATAAAATTAGTTTTGGTCGGGCTTTTGAAATAGATCAAGTCTTTATGCTTTGTTTAGATAAAATTTTTAATAAACATTTATGAAAAATGAAAAATAAGCAAATAAATGAATCAAGTTTCTTCCATGAATTAAAATCAATTTATATACTTCAATTTTTATAAAATGTCACTCATTTAACTTCTCCAAAAACTATATAAAGTTGAAGTATATGAATTGATTTTAACTTATAAATAAAAACTTAATTCATTTTGCTTTTTTTTTTTCCTTTTTTTTTATAAATGTTTATTCAGAAATTTATTGAAAAGAGCCTTACTAATTTTGCACATGTATATCTGTAAGTGCTCTACACATTCTTTTTTTGAAAGATGCACATGCTTTGAAGACACCAGGTATTCTGGTGGAGTACTAATAGATTCAGTTTGTCTGTTTTGAAGAGAAAAAGTTTAAAAAGGAAAAGATTTGTTTAAAAAGAAAAGATATATTGTCATCTGCTCTCCTACATATACACAAATCAATCAGGTAACAGTAAGACAAAATGATACAAGTCAGTCCAACGTCTATCAAACCTACACGAAATTCCAAATTAAGATTAACAATCATTTATATATATAAATTAGAATAGTTATCTTGTAAAAGAACGCTTTTAGCTGTCATTTTTTAACGAAAATATTTTTAGCTATCATTTTTCAACGAAAGTATTTTTAGAAATTTTTTAACCTGTTATATCTTTTAATTTATTATTTTCAATATCTTTAGTTTAAATTAAATATTAATATTTTTTTAAAAAAATATCAATAATTGAAATGACATTGTATCACAATATAAATTATATATTATAAATTTAAAATATAATCTGTATGTTTAAAATATTTATTTATTATGAATTTTAATTATAATATAATTTATGTTATATATTTAGAAATATTTATTTATTAAAAATTTATGTTATATAAAATAAATATTAATTTTATGCAATGCATAAATTAAAATACTAGTGACTTATAAAATTAGCAACTAATGAACTAAAAGACGAGAGAAGAGCTCAATCTCAATTCCGGAGATATATTGTCATTCTATCCCTCCTACATATACACAAATCAATTAGGTAACATTAAGACAAAATGATACAATTCCGTTCAACATCTATCAAACCTACACGAAACTCCAAAGATTAGCAATAACTTAATTAGCAACTAAAGAACTAACACATGATAAATTAAATTTTATTAGGAGAGATTTTATTTTATAAATTTAAAATTTACTGAAAGCACTTTATAAGACTAAGCTAAAACTTGATTAAGGAAGATTAGTCACACATCCAAAACGTGCAAATTCAATTTGGTATGACCGTATGAGAAACTTCTGCATTAATAAAATTAATAAATCATAAAAAAATGATTAGTGCATCAACATGCATTAATCATTCGTAACTCAATAAAAGGGCACCTTACTTTTATCTTGCACTAACACATATCCTTAAGTCTTCAAATTGTACAAGCAAGGAGCGGCTCTTTCTGCCGTAGAATCAAAGTATGTACGTAGTGGCGCTTCCCAACTTTATAAAAAGCCTTGAAAGCATATTTTTATGTAAAGCATACAATGACAGTAACTGACAGACTTTTGCTAAGGGAAAACACACTTGTAAATAAGAAACTTTAAAGTATTACAGGTAATTATATCCCCTGAGTTCAAGATGTTTTAAATTTCATACAATATTAAAAGTGTTTAATCTTATAAATAAACAATTATATGTATTTGAATTAGTTTATTTTAAATTTAAAAAGAGATTTCTAGTAACATTTTCGAGAGTAAATCAAATTAATCTAAATATACTTATACTTTTGTAAAATGTTTAATCAATATTTAATAATTATAGGAATCAATTTTGTTTTATTTGTTGGTGCAACATTTGTGTGTAGTTTGATTTAGGTTTGTATACAAAATTTAGAGTAAATAATCAAATTAATCTCTGAAATTGTCACTCGTTGTTACTTTAGTCCTGAATTTAACAAAATTTAAAAAAGTCCTTGAAATTAAAAAAACACACTCATTTAAGCTCCTTCGTTAAGTGAAATCCATTATCTTTAATGGAAGTGCTACGTGGCACACCTATATGGCACGTGGGTGACATGTGTCGTATTGGTACCACGTGTTATATGAGTTAAGTCGATGTCACTTTAGTCTCTGAAATTACAACATGATGCCAATTTAGTCTTTAAAATTATAACTCGATGTCACTTTAGTCCCTGAAATTGTAACTTGATGTCACTTTAGTTTGTAAATGCAATTATAATTTTGTTTTATTAAGTAATGGTGACTTGAATATTTACATGATAAAGTAGATAATTAAGTAAATATTGTAAATAGGAAGATAAATATATTCAAATCATATTATAAACTTGGTATTTAATATTTTATTTTTATTTTAAGTGTGTTATACCTCCTCTTCTAATTGTTAATTTTTATCCTCTTTTATTCATTTTATTTTTAAAATACATAAATAAAAAAGTTTCTAATTTCTCTATATTTTTATTTTATTTTCATTATTAATTCACTTGTCAATTATTTCTTATTTTTTTCTATTCTCAAAAAAACTTATTACTTTTATTTCATAAAAACTATAGTGTTTACAGTGTTGTAGTTTTGATTTGAATAATTGCATAATAGAATAAATTATTAAATTAATATTGTTTATAGGAAGACTAATATATTTAACAATATACTATAAAAGTGATACTTAATATTCATTCTCATTTTGAGTTTTTCACTATTAATTGTATATTTTTATATATTTTATATTTTTTATAATATATAAATAAAAACAGTTTTTAATTTCTCTACAATACAATTTTATTTTATTAATTATTTCACTTATCAATTATTCTTTATTTTTCTTTTATCTTAAAAATATTTATTACTTTCATTTCCTGAAAATTGCATTGTTTATGCCTTTGATGTTCTATTATTTATTTGAATGATTGCAAAAAATAAAATACACAAAAATATTAATATGGTTTGTTGGAGGACAAATATATTTAATATTATATCATAGAAAGTGGTATTTAAAGGTCAAAATTCATTTTCATGCTTATTTTATGCATCAAATGAATATCAATATTATTTTGTGTCAATAAATTATATTAACTTACTTAATGATTATTTCTTATTTTTCCTCTTATTTTAAACTATTTATTACTTTTATTTTGCGAAAACAATTTTTATGGTGTTATACTTTTTGTTTGAATAATTAAAGGAAGACTAAAAATGTGACAAAAAAGATTATAGGCATATTTGATTTATCTAAAAGGGAAAGATTCGATAAAATTGTGAAAATTGAGAAGAGAAGAGACTTTCAATTTTTAACTTTGAAGAGAGAATGGAAGCGATTAAAGTTGGAAGATAATATATGATTTGAATATATTTGCCTTCCTATTTATAATATTAACATAATGATCTACTTTATCATATAAATATTCAAGTCACAATTATTTGATTAAAACAAAATTATAATAACATTTAGGGACTAAAGTGACATCAAGTTACAATTTCAAAGACTAAAGTAACATAGAGTTACAATTTCAGGGACTAAATTGACATCGTGTTACAATTTCAGGGACTAAAGTGATATCGTGTTACAATTTTAGGAACTAAAGTGATATCAAGCTAACCTATATGACACGTGACACCTATATGACACGTGTTACTCATGTGTGTGCCACATGGCACCTTCGTTAAAGATAACATACTTCACTTAACAGAAGGATTAAAATGAGTGTGTTTTTTCAATTTTGGGAACTTTTTTTGAATTTTATTACATATAGGGACTAAAGTGATAACAAGTGATATTTCAAGAATTAATTTGTCCATTTACTCCAAAATTTATTATGCGTGAGTAAATTGTTTAAATAGAGTTTAAAATAATGAGAAAAGTAGTCTTAATTTATTTTGGCTTGTTATGAGTGCTTTTTTATGACATGAGAAATTTATATAACTTTTTAATTTATTTTTAAACAATTTTATTTGTACTTGTTTAACTTAGTCCTGTATATGTTTTTAATTATAACTTTTCTCGGAAGTTTTAAATAAAGTTCTTTAAATTGTAAATACCATTATGTATGTATAATTTATTTAAGATTAGTATACTGAAATTTGATAATTAAATAATTTAATAACTTAATTGGTCTCCCACTGATGAATCTCAAAGCTGTTCTGCTTTGGAATTTCAACTTCTTTGAAATTTCGTTATTATGTATATATTGATATAATGGATTAGAAGCCACTCTTCACTTCATTGTTTATTTATAGGGGAAAAAAAGTTGATGCAGATTAAGTGGAGCTCAACAACTGAACTACAATCGGGAATCACTGTCAGATTGCTAAATAATATTTTGAAAGTTTTAGGTCTACAACGTGGACTATAGAAGAATGAATACCTCAGGGGTTAAATATACAATTTGATTTATATAATATGTTACTTGTATTATCTTGATTTTTGAATCTTTTTTATTCAAGTTTAAAGTACATTTAATTATTCTAAATTTTATTATTTTCTTTTTATAAATAGATATTTTTAACTTTTATTTTGTCCCTATTAGTGTAAACTATAACTCTTATTCCAATAAATTTATATATTAACCTGGGATTAACTTATTAATGATAAATAAATCCTTAACCATTGGTTTATGTTAAATCTTTGCCATTAAATTTTTATTTAACAAATGACTTTTTCCTTTTTTTTTACTATTTAAAATGACAAAAAGAAAAACAAAACAAAAAGAAAGCTGCCCACAGCCCCACTCCTTTGGATTTCTTCTAAACTAAACTTCATTGTTTGTCAATATGGCGCTGCAAACGAGATGGCCGGAATTAATGAAACACACGCAGTGGAGATGAGCATTGTTAAGTTCATGGGTAGAAAGTGGAAATGGGTGCCATTTCATTTCAAGAAAGTAACCACTGTTAAATATTAAAATCTTGTGAAGGTCGATGTTTTCGTAGATAAAAATTGATGTGATTTTCTCAAAATGATTAATTACTCTAAAAAATTTATCAAATTGCTTAATTTCTCAAAAAATGATTATTTGAAGATTTTGTTGGGATCTATTTTATGCAATTCAAAAAATAAAGTCATTAAAAAAAAAGTCATTCTTCTAAAGCAGTCTTTTAGAGGAGTGCAGATGGATAATACCACTCAAACCACCATTCATTAAATGATAAAGTTAAGTAAAAAAAGAGGGCCGGAATGGTTAGGGATTTGATCTTTGGGTCTATGTGTATGAAAAAACATTTGTTGAGAAAGGTCAGTTTCTTAAATAGATCTTAATACCTCAAGAAATTAGTCTTTAGCTACTGGCTGAGGGATACCCTGGGTTCTCCAAAAAAAAAAAAAGAGGAAAGGAAAATGAAAGGAAAGATCTTTGGTTTCTTATCTTCATAACGATGGAGCTTTTTAAAATTAGACTAATTGACCATGTTGTCATAGCTAACATCCTCCTCAACAAGGAACATAAGGTAGGAATCAACTGGCTAAGGGCAAACTGTCAAGCGACCAAATTTGATTAGTATGAAAAGATGTAAGTGTCCTTTCTTGTGAAGTTAGAGGATGACACTTGGCAAGAAAAGAATTGGCTCCAAATCTCGATGTTCTTGTCCTCAACATCAACAACGTCACTTGGGAAATGTCTTCAAAACCATTATAGACCTTGGACTCAAAAGGCTAAATTGTGTGAGTGGCCCTTAATGTTGTAAAACCAAGAGAAATATTCTTTGAAAGTCTCTAGAGTTTGTGTGTGTGTGTGTGTGTGTGTGTGTGTGTGTGTGTGAAAGTGGTAGTGAGGCAAGTCAGGAATATGCCTTTGATAATATTAGGGTCAAAAGAAGCATTGAAAGCTTAAAATTAGGTTTCATATAAGGAATTTAGTGATAATTGGAGTAGCCAAAAAGGGCTTTTGATACGAGAATGAATAACTTAAGTACATGGACTAACAATTTTCTTGCCCTATCTTTGCTTGACTGCATCATTTAATGAATGGTGGTTCGAGTAGTAATAATCAATCTATACTCCTCTAAAAGACTATTTTAGAATAATGACTTTATTTTTTGATTTGCATAAAATAGATCCCCCAAAAATCTTCAAATAATCATCTTTGAGAAATTAAGCAATTTGATAAATTTTTTAGAGCAATTAATCATCTTTAGATAATTAGAGTAGCCAAAAAGGGCTATTAAAATCCTTGTTATTTAAAGCATAAGGGCTCATACGTTTATGAATACATATCAGCTATCCTAGTTGGTCATGGATTGATTGCCTTTAAGAACAACAATGACATCACTCAAACATTCATAAAGACTGGCCAACAAAAGCTTACTCAAACATACCTCAATCGTTTCATGAAGAAGTAAAGTTGGATTTAAATAAAACTTAGTAACCTAAAGAGATTTTGTCCAAAAGACGAAAGCAGATAACCAAAATATTAGGAAAGCGACATGTTCCTTATCAAAAACAATCAAAGAATTAGTTATGTTAACTAATAAGAATTGGCTATAAGGCAACTTAGAGAAATCTAGTGAACCTCATTCATTGCTCTTAGGGGAAAGTGTTAAAATTCAACTCGTAAATCAAAAACCAATTATGGTAGCCACCTCAAAAAGAGTAATAATGAGAATACCATATTAAAATATGTATGGAATTGGTGCATACACTCCAAAAGAAAAAGAAACTAAATAAAAAGGGATGATTGTAAACCAAGTTTTCCTTACTTAACTAAATGAAATCATAAATGCCTAAGGATTTCTAATGATCCCTTTTATGTCTATTGATCCTATCGAGTTATTATAAAGACATGTCCTTTACAGAAGCCCCAAAAGTCAGCACATTCTTTCATTACAAGGGGCATGGAATGAAAGACATTGCTCAAATAATTGAGGAAGTCAACCCAAAAGCTAAAAAGAGCTTAGGGACAATAGTCGAAAAGAAAAGTGAAGTGTCCTTATTATAACCAGGGATAAATGGACCAAAAAACACATGAGTCATGATGAGGGAGAAAAGGATTAGTACTTAGGATCTCCAAATAGCAAGCTTGACTTGGTCATCTTTAGGTTGGGGCACATAGTTGGTATTGCCTTCAGGAACGAGTTGTCCCTTTTCAAAGACAAAAGACATATTGGTGGATTTCTTGGGTGCCATTTAAAGATGACACATCAATCATACTTTTTCAAAAAATGTATTGAAAGGAAGAAATGTAAGTAGTAAAAATGGTGAAAAGGAAAATAGAACGTGAGAGAAAAAAAAAAGGAACAAAAAAAAAGTGAATGCTAAAAAAAGTAAAACACCACTTAAGAAGCTAAGCTTATTTTTATATGTTAAGTTGATGACAAAGACCTAATTATAATGCCATCTTGTATTACGTAGGCAATGATGGTAATTTAATTGCATGTGAAACACTATGTTTCAAAGAAGGCCTAGATTTTTAGCTTACTTCACAAGCAAAAAGGGGAAATCATCATGTATGTAGATGATGGTGATGAAGTCTCTCCAAATACACTTCCGAAAAGGCACAACTTAATTATTTAGTTTTGATGATTCAACTTCTAGTTTATATAATTTGTATCATGTAATTTTTTATTATTTTGAGTTATCTGAGTTTTATGGGTTATGATTAATTTAATAAGAATCTCACTATATGATAAATGATGGTTTGGCTCAAAAATTAATTTTGGAAGATTTTTTCCATTTGAAAAATGGTTTTAAAAGGCAAAAATCTTATACAAAATCAATTGGGTCATTTTATGGTACTCTTAGCTGAGTAATGGAGTACATAATCAATTATTCTATGGAAATAGAGTAATTGATTACACTATGGTAATAATATATTACTAGAGAGTAATATATCAAAATAATAGATTATATGTTATGTTTGAATCAAAGACGTATGAAGTGTCTAGTCCCTCAAGTTCTGAAGATAACAATAACTCATTAAATTTTAAGTTTTTGCAAGATTCTGTTGAAAAAGTTTTTTAAGTGTCCAATGCGTCTATAATATCTGATGTCCAACTCGCTAGTATATAGCAAGCATTCATTAGGATCTTGTATGATATTCGTCCATGTGATAAGTTTTTTTTTTTTTTTTTTTGCAACTAAGTTTTAAAATTGCTTTAACTTTGCGTATTCATAAATACATTAAGACTAGTGCTTTACCTCTTAGAATGATCTACGTTTAAAAGTCTGAACATTTAATGAAAGACAGGATATTTTTACGTATAAGCAAAACTTTGTAGAAAACGAAAGTCAACCTGTCAACTATCAAACCAAATAAGGAACATTTAGAAAAGCAGCTCCGAAACGCAGAACTGCACCTTCTATTTTAGTGCAAAGACAAAAGTTACTTTTTTGTCTCAATATATGTGCATACATGCAGAAGAAACGTTGAATTTTTTCTCTTGAAGACTAAAGTTGGAAATCTCAATGGCTATTTTCTAAAAGGTTATATATATTAGTTTAGAAGAGAAGAAAGAGTAGAGAACTAAGACGAACTTTGTGCTACTTGGACGACTCTGAAAAATCATCAAATTCTTTGTGTAGAAAAGTTCATGTATTGCTCTTAAACTTTCATACCCTCACATTGTGAGTTGATTGTTAACAATTGTTTCACGTTGTGAAAGCCTGGAGAGGCTTAGTGATTAAAGAATACCTAGGTGGTTAAGTGATCTAGGTTGGTCACTTTGTAACGCCTAGAGAGGCAGAGAAAAAAATACTTGCTTGTAACCACCAGATTAGTTAGTAGAAAACCTTTAGGACGAAGGGACTAGACGTAGCTCATATTGAGTGAACCAGTATAAAATCCTTTGTTTGCTTTTCTTTTCTTATCCATATAAATGCCTTAATTAATTGTTTCTTTAACTCAGCTTTTATTTGATTAAAAAGTTTTAGAACACACAATTCAACCTCCTTTCTTGCGTGTTCTTTATTCTTTCATGTTAAAGTAATAGATTACTAAAGAATATTCGTAAACAATAATTGATTACTTTCGTGTAATAATTGATTACTTAGTTAGTTTTGGTAGTTACAACTGAGAGTAATCAATTACCATGATGCAATAATCAATTACTTTATACAAAATTGTCATTTTTTAGACTCATTTGAACTTTTATATAAAGGAATAATTTCTAAACTCTTTAACATGAAATTTTGCTTGTAGGAAGTGTTGTTATGATGCCAAATTTTTGAGTCACACTCATAGTTCATCAATTTAGAACTTTGATTGAAGATTGGACACCAAGGAAGTGTCCTACAACATTTTTGCTTTTGATCAATGTTTTGTGAAGCTTGAGTGTAGCATCTCAAGGTATCAAGAGTAGGGTATCTCTAGGTTGGTGACATTTTGGGTGAAGGGTCTCATGAACAACAAAGGTGAGGTATATTTTGGTTATACACACTTGATTTTTAGTGGAAATCCCAAAGATTGCTTGGAGACTAGATATAGATCATAGTGGTAGTTATTAAACTAATATAAAATTGTTTTTTGCAACTTTCTATATCCCTAATCTCTTTTATTTTTGCAAGATATATTGATTTTTGGTCTATATTTGATATTGGTGACCATTCTTGAGTTGAAATAGATATATATAATTATATAGCAATTGTTGCATTATTTATCTACTACATCAAGCTAAATTCTCAATATATAGAACTAGGTCATCATTTAGGTTAAGATGAATATCATTCTTGAGCATTTGCATTACTTGCATCAAGAAAGATTTTGATTCAATCTAACTTAAAAAAAAAAAATAAGAGACATTTTTCAAAAAGGTTTTGAGTGCTCAACTCACCTCTCTCTTAAGCATATTTTATACTCATTTTCGTTTTTTTAATCTTGTTATAAAAAAACACATTACTGCTTAGCGAAAAATAAAATATTCACTTTTTATTTGAATAAGCAAATATTAGGGTGAAATTGAGCCATTGAAATGAAATATAAGCGAGTTTTTCAAGAATAAACTTAAGAGCCAAGTATATGTTAATTTTTTAGGAAACTCTTGGTGGGGTGGTGTTTGAATTTGAGTAAGGTGATCAAGAAATCAAAAGTACAAAAAATATCAAAGTTAAGTGTCGAAGGCCAAGTCTAAAATGCAGTTACCAAAAGTTTCCACTGTGACACCCGTTCACATTGTACATAACCCATATTTATTTACTTAATTAATTAGTTATTGATTTTAGATTAATGAAAATGCGAGTATATTTTTTTTCGATTTATATAATATAAAATTTTCAAACTTGAGAGAATTTGAGAATGGTAGAAAAAAATAAAAGAAAAGGTTTTCATATATATATGTCATAAAAATGTACATCATAGTCTTATACATATTGATGAAAATAAAACAACTATAATACAAAAAGATCAAAATATCACATCAAAATAGTCACTACTTATCCCTAGTACATTAAAAAGATCCTAGTCAGAGCAGTGTCAGTCTACCCTATCCTAATAACAAGCCATCACACTAGACTTATAGGTCCTCATCAATAGTCTGATCTTCATTAACCACGATCAATCATATATAAAAGAAAAATAATGAAGTGAGGTGATTTGTTCTAAAATTATTTTTGCATGTATGGTAGGAGTTTTACCATAAAATACAGATAAAACACAGTTGACAATAAAGGAAAAATTAAGGATTATTCTAAGTTATATTCGACTACCCTTAACTTGGTATGAATCCATACTTTTTATAGTGAGTAATAGTTTTCAACAAAACCGGAAAGTGACTAGGAGTACATATATCTCTCTCAACATCATCACATGATACAGTCTTTATCATCATTGAGGAACAAAATAACAGTTAGGATATCTATTTATAAAGGTATATTCTCACCTTGGCCATTAGGACGCTCACCACTCAATACCATACCCTCTAGACCAATGGTCTCTGCCTTCATTTTACAGTGTATCAAACTGTAGCTTTCCTAGCAGGGTGTCATGCCACTGCATATCACTTGCTTTACATTACTCACTAATTTATCAATTTCTAACTTCTCAAACAAAGATTTTCCTGATCTCATTTAATTTGAGCATCAGTACAATCAACATTTTTGTCTTATATTGCAGAAATTTCACAATAATAATTTAGACAATCCATAAATCATGATTAAAATTTTAGCAGAATAACAACTTAATAATAATTATTTAATTATTTAAATTTGAGCAGAATAACAACTTAGTAGTTATAATTTAATTATCTAAATTTAAGCAGAGTAACAACTTAGCGATTGTAATTTAATAATCTAAATTTGAGCAGAGTAATAATTTAATAATTATAATTTAATTATCTAAATTTGAACAGAGTAACAATTTAAAAATTAAAGTTTAGTATCAAACATAATAATGTAATGATAATAGTAATTAAACTTATGCCTAAATGAGTTTAGGAAAAACCTTTCTTACTAACATGTAAAAGGACTATAATTTAGAACCAACCCTACTCTCCTCATTACCTCAAAGGTGGTTGATAAAGAGGATGAAATTATTGGTGCAAAGCTCCTAGGAAGAAAATTTTACTAGTTGATGGAAAACTAGTAAAATTTAAGCATAATACTAGAGAGAAAAATTTTAGAGAGAGAAACTCTCCATATCAGTTTCGGCTAGCTTTGGAGAGGTGAGGATGTGTGAAAATCTACCTAAAATGCATGGGTATTTATAGGGGAAAAAGAAGCTTAGGTGTCCAAAAGGTGATGTCATGTATTATGTAATAAAAACTTATTTTTATTTATTTTTAATTTGATTTTAGGGACACATATTCAACATAGAAGGTGAGTCACCTATGCTAGCTGGGATGTGTGGCATAGTGAGCTATTCCAAAGCTCTCCTTATCAATTTTATCTGCAATTAAATTAACTAGTATTGATAAAATCGCCCAAACTTAAATAATTTAACCTTTAATATCAAAATAATGCATTTTAATGCTAAACTAAACGTATACATTATTTTTCATCAAAAATGAGTTTCTAATGATTAATTTTGATTTTTATTAATTTATTTCAAATATATATATATATATATATATATATATATATTGTATTTTTGAGCTAGAAAATTCATATTAAATCCATTTTAATTCAATAAATACCAATTTTTTATGAAAATTCTAAAATTAAATATTTTACCTACAAAATGAATTGGGATTACCATTTTCACCATTTATGGGTGTCAAACCAATATCAATTGGGCTTAATAGACACTTAGAGACATTTTAGTCATTTTGCATCGAAATTCTAGAAAATTTCCATAAAATTCTCAAAATTATGTTTTAGTGAATATAACATGATTCTAAGCTCAAATTGACATCTTAATGTCAATTGAGTTTTTTTTTTCATGCTAGCACTTAATGTTAAGAAATAAGAACAAAATTGTCATTTTTTAAATTTCTCTAGGCTCCAACTCAAAAAAATTATTAAAAATCACTGTTAAATAGCTCTCAACATTTTGAATTCAACCGTAGGGAACAAAATTTTCATATTCCTTTTTGATTTTTCAGAATTAAATTATCAAATATTATAAAAACAATTGAAAAAATTGAAATAAGAGTGTTACATTTTTCACTATTTTTCTTTCAAAATAAAATTTTAATAATTTAAACATATTGAATATAAAACATTCAAAATATTTTGAGGTCAAAAAGTCTCTGGTTAGTTATCGCAGTCAACTAGGAGTATTTTTGTTATTTCACAAAAACTATCTCAATAAATTTCTAAAATTATTATTAATTATTCTAAGTATATCAATGATTTAAAAATAATTTTTAAACACTTCTAACTATTTTTATCTATTAATTTTGTTATCTGACTTTTTAGGAACGAAATAGTTATTTTACCAATATTCAAGCTCTGTTCTCCAAAAATTATTCAAAATCTAAACTAAGTATTACTCACTAATACAAATGTAACTATAGGAATCAAATTTTTAAGATTCCTATCTACTTTTCTAAAATAAATATAGAATAATTAAGAAAATAGTTCAATAAACAAAAAGAAGGGTGTTACATCCGCTAATTGCATGTTTGAACAAGTTAAAGTGGTTTCTTGGAAGTTCGAAGAAGTCGAAGGTTTCAATACAAGTGTAGTAGTTTTAATGAGGCCACATGTCTCTTTGTAAAGTTTAATCACTGGGACCATTTTTCTATAGATAGGAATTTATGCGAAAGGCCAATGGTTGGAAAAATTCACATTACTGCCTTTAGCAATAGCCAAACTACCATATAAAACAATGACACATAGCAAATAGTAAGTGTGGCTCCAACATTACAATGTACTATTTTAATGCTCTACGTTATTTCATTTGTTTTGTCTTTTGTTCTTTTCTTTCTCTTACCCATTGTTTTATCCAATTAATTAGAAATCATCTTTTGATATAATTTTTAATGTAATTATTATAAATGTGTGTGTGTGTGTTTTATTTTCATGAACTATTAATGTAGAGATTTTTATACTATTACTCAATTAGAAACCATCTTAGATATAATTTTTAATTTAATTATTATAAAAATCAATAATCTTATTATACATGACAAATATACGATAAGATGGCAATATAAAAAAATTATAGTATAAATTATCATAATTGTATATATTTTTTTTACATTAACTTCTAATATATTTTAACTTTTGAAACATTTTAACTTTCAAAAAATTATTTTTTTAAGTTATAAAAATTATATAAAAAATTGTCTTTAATATTTTTTTCTTGAAATTTATACATTATTTCATTTTCTAAATTATAAAAATTATATAAAAATCAACTAAAAAGTCAATGACACAATTAACATTAAATAGTTTATAATAATTTGTAATATTATTATAACATGTCTTAAATAATTGTTATAATTTTTTAATTACAATATATTTAAATTTTTTTTCACAATATATTTTTTAATCTCAATGATACAACATGTCTTAAAAATTTTGAAAAAAATATTTGAATAATATTCATTTAATTTTTAATATTTTAATTAATAATATATTTTAAAATTTCTTGTCAAATTTATTATAAATATATATAAGATAATGTACTAATACAAATTTTATATAATATATATATATATATATATATAGATGTTATCCTATCATGATTTTTAATCTAGCTATTCCTTTAGGATAAAAAAAAAAGACTGGACTAATAAGATAGGATAGACATTAAAATAAGATAATCCTATATCATTAAACAACTAATTATAATAAGACATGATAATTATCCTATCCTACTTTGATCATCAATTGGCCCTTAAGTTAATCAAAGTAAAGAAGAAGAAATATGATGTTTTACCATAAAAAAGCGGAGACATGAAAAAAAATGAATTTACATTCCCTCATGTTAATTTTAATTATGTAATGGAAAAAAAAACAAAAGAATTATAATAAGACTCAAAGTCATAATTACTTGTGTAAGACCCATTCATTTTTTTTTTTGTATTTTTCTCTCATCGCATATTATCATACTTTTTGCCAGCACGAGAAAATCTTGATTCTAAATTAATATATTTGAAAAAAAAAATCCATTTCTCTCTCTGAATCTTCCTTTATTCTATTTTGACCGACTTTTCACTTGATCTCTCGAAGCTGTGATAATCAAGATTCTAGAGAGACAGTGTTCGGATCCATGATTTGTTAACAATTCATGTGAGATATTATCACACGCATGAGCAAAGACTTTTTTTTTCTTATTATAAAATGTCATGAATATTAATTAATATACGGTTAAGTACTAACATATACGGTTAAGTACTAGGCTTGGATTTTTAAACAAGGTTTCGGATTTGAACTTTGTGGATGAAAAAATGTGGTTAGAAAGAAAGATCTTAGTAAAGGTAGTCAGTCAAGTTTTTCGACAAAAATTAGTCATTAATAAAATTAGTAAATACTTTGCATCTATAATATAATTAAAAAAAAAATCTACGGTTAAGTAATGATTGAGGAAGAATGAAATATTATAGTTTTGAGTTTATTTTGAAGGAGTAAAACTTAAAACAGTCACTCATCAAACAATCAAAGATGGGGCATGAGGCCATTTAAAATAATGATCAAGTACATGACACGCCAGGGATTAATTGTGCCCGAACTATGCCTTCATAAAAATAAAAAAATAGTCTCAATCTCAATCGCCACATCTTCATCATATTGTTTAATATTCCGTTTTTTTTTTTTTTTTTTATAACTTGTTTAGTATTCTTTTTCTTTTTGCACAACGAAATAAAGTCCACCTTTATAAACATTCAGCCATTCACGGTAAGTTGCATAAGGCAATAGTGTACGGTTTATTTTCCTTAACGTTTTCGATCGAGCAGGAAAAAATTGAGATGCATATACTTTCATTTTTGGAGATGAGAGTAATAAATAATTGAATTTAATTTTCACTAAAAATGTTTACACTACTAATTAATATAAAATTATTTTAAATGTGATTGTTATAAAAATTAACAAATTTACAATCTTATACGCATAATAATTTGTAATTAAATCAAATTCTAAATAATACTCCCTTAAGTTGACTAGTCAAGGTCTTCAGTTACATACCATATCATTAAAAAAAAAGGCCTTCACTACGGTTTCGCCTACAAGTCAAAGACAGGGGGACCATTTCCTTGCCCCCACAAAATGAAAAGTAAAACAAAATACTCCAGTTAAAATTGCTCTCGTTAACACTTGATTAGGCAGCGACTTTTCAGAGTTCCGCTAGACAAAATAATCAACTTCCAATAAAATAACAAATAGAATAGGTAGCCAAATTCCATAAATACCCTCCCCAATAGAGCAAGAAACAAACAACAATAACAAATAGAGGACAAAATAAGGTTAATTGACTAAAGTGAATCAGTTTTACAAATTTTTTATTAAAGTAGGATTGTTTTGATTTTATGTCAATATTTTTATTATTTTTTTAATTTAATTATAGAAAGGACTAGGTGACTGTCATGGAAAAATGCTACTGTCATTAGGATATTTCATATGGCAGCCATATGATACACAATTGACAGTGTTAATAGACATGTGTGCAAAATACTAGTACTACTAGCGTTTTTACCTTTTAATTTATATATTTTTTAAAATATGAGAATGCAAGTTTTCAATTTTTTTTTTAAAATTTAAAAAATGATAATAGTACTAACGTTTTCACTTTTTAAAAATTTAAAATCTAGAGGGATTCTGAACAATAATGGCGAACGACTCGAAGTATCGTCGGTTTCTCCGCCCTCCCTTCGCCGATGGACTCTATTGCGAGCTCCTCAACACCTGCACCACCGTCGCCGCACCGCTGCCGGAACCCAACGCGTCGTCGCTGGAGGCTGAGTTCCTCGACAAGCAGGTCATCACCGAGACGGTGCAGGATAGGCCCGAAACTGGCTCGAAGTATCGCTGGAGTCAATCGGAGAAGTGGAAGGGGGAGCCTACGAAGGCGCCGACCCAGAGACTGAGAAGCGGCGTGAAGACTAGTCGGAAATTTTGTACCCGCAGGATAAGCTGAGCAATGAGGAGTTCCAACGCGCCATAGAAGCGTTCATCGCGAAGCAATTGAGGTTTCTGCGAGAAGAGTCTTCCGCCATTGTTGTTCAGAATCCCTTGTAGATTTTGAAACCGAGAAATAATAATAATAAAATGAAAAAAAAAACTACGCCCAATAATCAAAATCCATTCCCAACGAAAAAAAATAATGATACTACTACATGGCACTACCTGTTTCTCTTTTGATCCAATTAACTGTAGTGTAAGAAAAATTTAAAAACCGTTTTTCAAATTTTTAAAAAAATAAATAAAAATTTAAAAACTAGCGTTCTTCGTTTTTAAAAAATAAATAAATTAAAAGACAAAAACATTAGTAGTATTAGTATTTTGCCCATGTGTCTACCAACACTGTCAATTGTGTGCTAAGTGGCTGCCATTGGGGTATCCCAAGTAGCAGCCACCTGGTCCTTTCCAAAGTTAAATTAAAAAAAAAACAAAAATGCTGACGTGGAATCGAAAGCGTTCACCACTCTATTTTAATAATATGTTTCAAAATAATTTTACTTTAATAAATAGTTTGTAAAATTGACCCATTTTGGTCAATTAGCCGACAAAATACCAACATTTTTTTTTGGATTGGAACTTGTAAGGTAGAAAAATGATGATTGAGAGAAAAGGTTTTATTAGTCAGATCATTCCATAAAAATTAGTTACTAACTTCAAAATTTGTAAATGAAAAAATATAATTGAGAAAAGAAATCTTGTTAAAAGTGGTCAATAAGATTTTTTAATAAATAAAAATTAGTTATCACAACTTTGTGAGTACTCTGTTACAATAATTAAAAATAAATAAATAAATAGAGGACAAAATAGGAAGAGAGAAGTGGAACAAAACCCCTAACCGCTACGGTTTCACGCTGTTTGGAAGACTCGGTCCTTCACTCGCATCGCAGATCGCAATCGCGTCAGGAGATAGATAAGGGATCCCCAGATCGAGTCCAACCCAAACATGCGCAATAACCACACACAAGTTCATTATAATATTCCCAAGCCGCAACAATAAACAAATCCACTGTCATATACGCCGGGGAAGAATTCGCCAGCGTGCGCGATAAAACGTCATTAACACATGGGTGGCAATGGCAAGCACAGGTGGAAAATCTCCTTCCACCGTTCATCCTCTCATTCCTCGAAGCTGGACCCGAAGCACCCTCCGAAGGAGTTCACTTGCCCGATTTCCGGGTCCCTAATGTCCGACCCGGTCGTCGTCGCTTCTGGCCAAACCTTCGAACGCGTCGCCGTTCAGGTCTGCAAGAACTTAAACTTCTCCCCGAAGCTCGACGACGGGACCCGACCCGATTTCTCCACCGTCATCCAGAACCTCGCCATCAAAACGACTATCCTCCACTGGTGCGACACGTCGCGCACCGAACACCCGCGCGCGCCGGATTACGCCTCCGTGGAGCGCCGAGTCAGGGACGCAATGGCGGCGTCGGAGGAAGAAGGCCGGGACCGCGGAATCAGGGTCTCGGAAAAGGAGCTTCTGAACGCGGTGGCGGACAACCCGCCGGTGATTTTCTCCCACGCCGCCACCGAGCTGGGGCCGCGAGTCAACCACTTCAACTCGGGATCGTCCTCGGAGGAATCGGTGATAATCCCGGCGAGTCCGGGAACGCCGCTGCCGTTGACGATTCGTCCGACGTGCTTCTCCTCGTCGTCGTCGTCGTGCGAGATCGAAGTCGAAAACCCTAGCGCGCCGGCGTCGGAGGAGGAGGAGGGGATACTGAAGAAGCTGAAGAGCAGCGAGGTGTTCGAGCAAGAAGAAGGCGTAATCGCGCTTAGAAAGATCACGAGGAGCAAAGAGGAAGCTAGGGTTTCGCTCTGCACGCCGCGGCTTCTGCTGGCGCTGCGCGGTTTAATCGCGTCGCGGTACGGCGTCGTTCAGGTCAACGCGGTGGCGTCGCTGGTCAACCTCTCGCTGGAGAAGCGGAACAAGGTGAAGATCGTGAGGTCGGGGTTTGTTCCCTTCTTAATTGACGTGTTGAAGGGGGGATTGGGTGAGTCGCAGGAGCACGCTGCGGGCGCGCTTTTTAGTTTAGCGCTGGACGACGACAACAAAATGGCGATCGGCGTTCTCGGCGCGTTGCAGCCGCTGATGCACGCGCTGCGTGCCGAGTCCGAGCGGACTCGGCACGACTCGGCGCTGGCGCTGTACCATTTGAGTCTGGTTCAGAGCAACCGAGTCAAGCTGGTGAAACTCGGGGTGATTCCGACGCTGCTCTCGATGGTGGTGGCGGGGAACTTGGCGAGCCGGGTGCTGCTGATTCTGTGCAACCTCGCCGTGTGCACGGAGGGGCGCACGGCGATGCTGGACGCGAACGCGGTGGGGTGTTTGGTGGGGCTTTTGAGGGGGAACGAGTTGGACTCGGAGGCGACTCGGGAGAACTGCGTGGCGGCGTTGTACGCGTTGAGTCACAGGAGCTTGAGGTTCAAGGGGCTGGCCAAAGACGCCGGGGTGGTGGAGGTTTTGAAGGAGATTGAGGAAACGGGGACGGAGAGGGCCAGGGAGAAGGCGAGGAAGGTCTTGCACATGATGAGGACTGTGGGAGATGGAGACGGTGATGAGGGTGAGGAGTTTTTTGACTCGGCCGGGTTGACGCGGAATCGGTACCGAGTTGGTGCTGCTGCCAGGAATCACAACCTCGTCAACACGACAACGTTTTAGGTTTCTCTTCCTGATTTCTGCTTCAAATTTTTCGACACTTTTAAAATTTGTTCGGTAGGAAAAAGGGGTAGATATTTGTTGATAATGATGAAGTGCGTCAAATGGGCAGAGGGGATTGAAGAGGAACGGGAAACCAGTTTGCATAGTGTTGCTGGGTGTAAATCATGGAGGTGGCAATCTCATTCTCAACCTGTTATATTTTTTCTCTTAATGTTAGCTTTTGGTGTTGAATGTTATAGTCTGTATGTAATCAGGGTTTAGGTGAATATTTGATTGTATGCTAATGTGTACATAATTATACTTTTACTGTTTAGTGTCTAATTTGGTTCACAGAAAACAGAGATCTGTAGAGGGATTTGTGGATTGGAATTTTATATGTAAAGGTCGATGTTATGTCGCCTCGTATATAAACCAAGAGGGCCAACAGTTTCAGTTTTCTTCCCTCGTTATATGATATGAGTTTCCATTTCAAAACTCAAATACCGGTATATATGGAAATTAGCAGCGTTTTCTTGTCTTAAATTGGTCTCCTCCCTTCTCAGTACGCTACTGGGAAATGTGTGTGACAAAGAATTTGACCAATTTCGTGTTGTCTTGAATTGTTGATTTATATCTTAAGTTTATACCCAGCATTCTTGTCTCTGGCAAATGAGTTTCTTTTATGATCTAAATCCTTTGCGTTTCATTAAATAATAATCAAAGTTGTTTCACATACATATAAGGCCACTATATCGAAGAATCCAAACTTTTTTGGTTTTTGGTCTCCAAGAACTTAAACTTATAAAATCAAGAATGGCACCAAGGGGACCCAAACATCCATAACTAGTTCACCCTCGACCCAATGCCTAGCCCTACTGAGTGTTCTGGACTGGTTGGCTCGGGCTGTGTTCTCCAACTGGACTGCACATTTTCCCAAGGGTCTTCGGCTTCCCTCGAATTTGGGTTTCCTTCTGGCCAAGTTGAACGCTTGCTTAAATAATCCCTTTAATGGACTCAAAAATATAAAATGTAAGAGTAATGCTAGCAGTGTTTTCTCAAACACTCTCTTTTTAGTACTTTCTTTACTATTTGTTAGAATTGATTGAAAATTATACCTTTTGGTAGATCTTACTTTTAAATCAGGAGAGAGTTTTACTAAATGAGAAGTGGAATTTATTAAAATTTGTAATTTTTAATAAATTTCAATCAATAATAGATAAAGTGTTAGAGAGTGTTACTAACATTTGTCAAAATATAAATCCTTGTTGCTTTGTACACGGTCCTTCACTTGCCTTAAGCCAAAGTGGGCAATTCTGTCTGTTACTATTGGTTGCGTTCTCCTCCAAACACTCAATCTAATGTGGGTATTATGCATGACAAGCCTTAGTTTTGATATCAAGTTATCAGACTCTTGAGACATACTCCAGATTCTCGTTATTGTTTTTAATCAAAGGCCCTCCGCTAGAACCTGTCACGTGAATTTTCTTCCACTTCCATTAGTTGCAAGCTATACACTTGCACCTTTGAAGAACATTCATGGTAGATTTAGGTTAGTTTGGTTAATTTGTGAGAAGTTTAATTCATTTACCTTTTTGGTTTATTTTATTTTAATTTTTTGAGAAGTTTACTTTGACGTGGCTCTTAATTTAATACAAACAGGATCTTAACAATCATCCACCATGCAATTATATATTTCCTTGTCAACTGTCAGATGTAGACTTTCATTTTAATGAATTATAAATTAGTTGTTCACGAATTGCTTAATTTAGTGATTTTAGTTGAGTGTTTGGCGGCATTATATTGTAAACTTTGTCTTTTAAAGTCATTCCAGGTTAACAATTCTTATTCTTTTGCTGTTCAAGGTCGTTAATGCTGACAGCAAGGATGTAGAAAATGTCGTTCCACTTATGGAGGAGCCTCGACTAAGGCTTCCTTTCCTGGATTAACTTTCTTATTTGAGTGAAGAGGCAAATTATATAGAGTAAATTACATTAATACCTCCTGAGTTTTTTTTAAATTGCACACGACACTCTTCTTTTTTTAATTCCTGCAATAACCCATTTAATTATTTGAAAAACATTACACTAACATTCCTTATACATTATACTAACCCCCTTTAATTATTTTAAAAACATTACATCATGTATTCCTATAAAAGATGTTGTTGTAAATGTTAAAAAAGCAAAGAGTATTATGTACAATTTGAAAAAATCTCAGGAGATATCAGTATAATTTACTCAATTATATATGCTCAAGAGTATTAGCAAGACTTGCCCATTGATGCAATTAAGAGTAGGCATCTCATTTCAGAGAAATTGCTTCCAAAACAGTAATCTTCTTAATCTTTTCTACTCAGCTTCTTGTTTTATGTTTGTCCAATGCCAATTCAGAAAATTAACTACAATTAAAACGAGTGCTTTGGCTCTATTGGCATTGTAACCAGAAAAGGCAACATTTTTACTTTCTTTTATGACACTTTTGCTACTGTTGTTTCCCTATGGAGGTTACTCCGTGTGCAATATACTACTACTATTTAGTATTTATTTTATTAGCACCTAAAATATCATCCACTTTCCACTGTGGCCATTTTATAACATTTTCATGTATCGGTTACAAGATATTTAGGGGATTGGTTTCAAGTCTTTATATTAATCATAATATTCTACTTATATAATTACCATGAATATTTCTGGTTACTTATTCATTGGAAAGTAACTCACCAAGTACCATGAAAATTAAAAAATTTCAGCCTTCCCACTTGGTAGCGTGTAATAACCAAATATTAAGGCATGTTTGGTTTCCTGTTACAATAGTCCAAAATCCTGCTTGTGTTTAAAAATGGCCTCAAAAGTGTGTAATTAGGAATGATAATTAGATTTAGATCCAATAAATACTTGTGGAAATTACCTATGATGAAAGGTAAATTACCAGGTGAATAAGTTTAGGTTTGGATATTTATCCACAAAATTTTGTTGAGATTTCAATTTGGAAATTTTTGTGAAACAATGCTAGAGATTGGCCAAAAATTTAATACGTTATGAAAAATTTAATTCCCGATACTTCCCTAGAGGATATCTTACAGTCAAAGTGGGTTTCCAATCTAGGTAAGCATGGAGGAGCATTGCAGGGGCAAATAATATTACTTTTAGAGGCTCCATATGGACGATTGGAAATGGTAAAAAAATTAAAATATTTTAGGACCGGTGGCTTCCAGCTAATCCATGTTTTAAGGTTTGGTTTGGTCGCTGCCTAGGTGCTACGGTAGACATTCTGATTGATGAAGACTTGTACATCGTTGGAAGAGAGATGTTATTGATCAATATAGTATGACATGGTTGACAGATAATTTTGTTTTTTATGTATGTGATTAGGGGTTTTATTTTTAAGTCTTTATGTATGAAAAAATATTTATTGAAAAAGATTAATTCTTTAAATGAATCTCAGTGTTTCAAGAAAGTAATCCGTAGTTTTTGACTAGGAGATACGTTGGGTTCACAAAAAAAAAAGAGATGTTATTGATTTAAATTTTGTCTCCTATTAGGCAGACCAAATAAAAACATTTCTCTAAGTTTTCTTCAACCAGAGGACACCTTGATATGGCACTGGACAAAGGATGGCAATTATTCTGTCAAATCTGCTTATAATATTTCATGCTTGAAGAGAAAACTCAAATCCCAAGCTCTTCTTACCGGGGCAAACAGAAGTGGAAGAAGATATGGAAGATTTTGGTCCCTATGGAAGTAAGGATGTTCTTGTGGTGGTTATTATGCTATGACATTTTTCACACTAGAGTAAATCTGGGTAAGAAGGGACATAACATTTGTCAAGATTACCCTTTATGTTAAACAGAAGCAGAAATTGTAGAGCATTTGCTGCTTAATTCGATGCCCTTTGTCCCACCTCGTTTGATTTGCCTCCCCACTTGGTTTACATCTAACAAAGTGACGAAAATTTTGGATAGTGTGTATAGAATTATATTTGTTCAAATGACCATAGAGTAGTTAGGGGTGACAAAATTATTCATTTATTTGTGATCTATCTAGTTCATTCATATAAAATTCAATTCAATCCATTTAGTCGTTAAAATAAAAAAGATTTGGATCAGATTGGATGGATTACATAATTAAATGGATGGATAACAATCCATCCTCTTTTATTTTCAAATCTAATTGATCATTTAATTAATACTTAATGGATTAAAATTAATCCAACATAATTTTTTTCATTAAAATTAATCCAACATTTTTTTTTCATTTTTTATAATATTCTCTATCTCCTTTTTTCTCTCCTCTCCTCTCTCCTCTTTCTTCCTATCTCTCTTTCTCTTCTCTCTCTCTTTCTCCCCTATTTGAATTGAAAAATAGGGAAATGCCAAAAAAGAAATATTCAGTTCGCTCACATTAAACTATCGATTGGGCAAATTAATTAACTTAACATCAAAATGATTGTAAAATAAAGAATAAAAACACATAGTTCAGTTTTCAAAAAATAAAAATAAAAATTAAACATTTGAAAGTAAAAAAAAGTTAGCCCTTAGTTGATAACACACAACAAAGAAGCATAAGGAAAATAAATGATAAACATATAATGAAATTAAAAGAAGATACACATCAATTGTCGTTGACCACTATAATTTTGGAAACACGACTGAAAATACCTTTTATATATAGTTCACAATTTATTTCATATGCACCCACCAAAAATTATTTTTTTTAAATTAAAAAAACGATCCAGTTCAACGTTGTTGGCAAATATAGATCCCAAGCATATACTAGTGTAAGATTGGAAATTTTATTCTTTTAGTTCTTTTATTATTTTTTTATTTTCATTTTCTATAAACTCTAAACATAAATTTAAATAATTTTAAAATTTGATTGTGGATTGGATTTGAAAGAGGAGAGAGAGAGGAGAGAGAATATTTTAAAAATAAAAACTATTTAGTTTTTAAAATATATTATTTTTGTGGATGGATTGGATATCCATTCATAAAAAAATTGTTAATAGATGGATTCGATGAATATTATTAGGTGGATCATGGATAGATTGATTTTTTTAAATAAATTTTTAATGGATCAAAATGGATTAAGAGATTATTTTTATCCAGTCCATTACAATTCGACTAAAAATTTATCCAATCTATCTGTTTGCCACCCCTAAGAGCAGCTTACATTAATGGGGTCGTTAATTGGGAATTTGGAAGGGTAAAAGTGATTGGATTTTTTAGCATAAACCTTTCACCCCTATTATGGTGGTGTTATATGGCAATGTCTTTGTTGAATGATTTCTCAAAGGCTCATCGTCAAGTTAAGGTACAAGAAAGGATTTGTCTACACGTATAATTGACTCCTCCTCTACAAGGTTGTATAAAGATGAATATAGGTGCAGGGTGCTTTACAAATGGTACAATAGAGGTTGGAAGTATCATAAGAAACTTTGAGGGTCACAACTTGCTTACAAGATATTAGGAGTGAAAAATGGATAGATCGGATAAATTCTTAGTCGGATTATAATGGATTGGATGAAAATAATCCATTAATCCATTTTGATCCATTAAAAATTCATTTAAAAAATCCAATCCATCCATGATCCATCTAATAAAATCCAATCCAATCCATCTATTAACAATTTTTTGATGGATGGATATCCAATCTATCCACAAAAATAATATATTTTAAAAATTAAATAATTTTTATTTTTAAAATATTCTCTCCCCCTATCTTTCTTTTCTCTCTTCTCTTTCTCTAACCTTTCTCTCTCTCTCTCCTCTCTCCCCCCTCTCTCTCCAATTTTGTTTTGTTAAAATAATATTCTTCCAAGTTACCACAGAAATTATGTTTAAGGAAAAATGGAAAATAACTACCAAGGAAAGTTCAAAATGTAGATACTTGAAATCTTTTTACCATAATTCAAAATAAAAACATATTTCAATCACTCTAATTTTGTGTGGGGAAAATTGACAAAATTAAAATATAATTTTTTAGCAATTCACATAATAACTAGGATGCAGATTTGAATCACCAACTAGCTATATCATAAATGTTTAGGTTTAAGAAATTATTTTTTAAACCTAAATAGAAATCTTTTATTTTTTAATGGCTGCTCTATTTTTTTTAATGGAAATCTAATTATAAGACCAAAAAACAAATTATTTTGAAAAAAATATTTGATTAGACATGTCTTTCTATTTTTTTTATCCTACGCATTTTATTTTTTTTATTTAATGAAATTCAATGGATTTTGAAAAAATAGTGGATGGATCACTAACCATCCATAAAATTAAATGGATGAATTGGATGGATGATGGATAAATGGATTGTTTTGCCACCCCTACAACATATCCTTTGTTCCAAACAAAGGCTCTTTGTTGGGCAATCCAAATTCTTATAAACCAGCAAGCTCAACATGCAGATGTAGAATCAAACTCTTGCGATGTGGTTTGGGCGGGCTTTTAATTATGTGGATGGTGCATATACCCCTTAGTACTTTCCTCGTTATTAAAGGTTGTATCCAATTAACCTCACAAATTCTTTTAATTATCCTATGCTTATATATCAGCACATACATGTGCCCATATTCTTGATTGTTCAGCTAAATCTTGTATTGATAGGTTTGGGTTTGGGAAATCACCTCTCTTGGTGCAACCTACTACCCTATTGATATTTTAGTTTGTCCTCATTGATGAAATTTCATTTTCTTTTAAAAAAATAATGATATACGAAAACTCCTACATTATAACACCAATCTTGTATTCATCATTTTTTTAAAATCTTTTTCTTCTTATATCTCTTATCATACTTATTTTCTTATTTCTCTTATCTCTTTTTCTCTTTAATAACATAAGATTGTCCATGCATCATTTTTCAAAATAAAATAAAATAAAGAATGATATATTTGAAACGACTTAGATTGTGTTTGAACAAGTGTTTGGTCGCATTGAATACCAATCTAATGTGAGAGAAGGATTGATTCAACATACATTAGAAAGCGAGATTTTACTAGACTAAACACACTCTTGCACATAGGGTAGTACTATGTGAGCTTAAAAAATTACAAATGTTTTTCTTTTTCTTCATGGGTGCAATATTACAATATACTTTATGTTTATATGGACAAAGAAATGAACAAAATATAAGTGGGTTTGGTTGACTCTTTCTAAACACTACAAGAAATTAGCAAATTAGTGAAGAACATTTCCCTCGCAAATCGGTCACTAAGTTCTCACTAATGATATTTGCGACAGATTGGCCAAGGATTTGTGAAGGACTTTTGTCTCGCTAAATATAGGTCACTAATTAGCGACAAAATAAGTTACTCGCAATTTCGTCGCTGTCCCTCGTAAATCCTTCGCAAAATCTCTCGTTAAAAGTATAAGCCAATGTAGGCACTCCCTTGCTAATTAGTGACAACATACCCTTGCAAATCCCTAGCAAATTATCTGTCGCAAATCCTTCACTATTCCTTCGCAAATATATTTGTTGCAGCTCCCTCGTGCAGGCCCCTCGCAAATCTCTCACTATTTTTCATCTGTTTTCCTTTGCTATTCCCTCGCTAAACACTCGCAATTTTTTTCTTGCTATACCCTCGCTATAGTAATGTATTTTTCCCTCGTTAATTTGTAGTGAATCCTTCGCAAAATATCCCATGCTATTCCCTCGCTAAACCTTCACAAAGTTCCATTTTTAATCATTCGTTCCTTCACAAGCTTCCTCGCTAATCGTTCGCTATTCCCTTGCAAATTTGTTTTTTTTATTTTTACTTTTCAATGTAATTATTACGAAATATAAATTGTACCTCTTTGAAATGTAACAAATAAATTTACTAAGAAATGTAAGAACATAAAATTTAAGAAATTGTACCAAATATATTTTCTAAAAATTAAACAGTAAAAAGGTCAACATAACTTAATCATAAATGCAAGAACTGAAAGTACTCTCTTCCCAAGTCTTACAAAAGGGGGAGGGGGGGAGGGGGCAGAGCATAACTTAATCAAACTAAAATTGCAATAACATCATCAATTATGGTCTTGATCCTTCTTATGTTGTTGTGCTTAGGGATGTCAACAGGGCAGGACAGGGGGGGCACAGGTAGTAGCTACCCGCCCCGCCCGATAAAATTTGTACCCGTACCAACCCCATTACCTGCACGGGTATTCGTTAAGCGGATACCTGCAGATATTTTTTTTTAAAAAAAATATTATGTGTTGTGGACAATTATAAAGTGTGGCAAATATCACTTTGAATTTATAAATTAAAGAGTTATTGTTTAAAATAATCACTTTGAACATAAATTTTAATTATTTTAACAATTTTTCTAAAAAAAATATAGTTTAAATGCTCACAAATTTATGTTTCTTTTTTCTTATAATATAATTGTATAAGATTTCTCTCGTAATGAACAATCTTTTTGAAAATTTTGAATAAATTTATGTAATTTTATCTATATTAATATGTAAGGGTATTTAAATAAATATATAATTGCGGGTAGCAGATATTCGCGGGTACGGGTACCATGATACCCGTACCCGTCTTGTTAATAAACGAGTAGTGGATATACCTGTTTAGAATATCTGTGGGTACCCATTCAAAGTACCAATTTTCTACCCATGGCGAAATTTATTCGCGCATATCTGCGGGCACAGGTTTTTTTGCCATCCCTAACTGTGCTGAAGGTGGTGTATATGTCGTTAAGGCTAGTAATATCTCTGTTCGAAAGAATTGCATCTGTGCCTGCATTTGTGCCTGCATGTCTGCCTGTGCCTTCATTTGTGCTTGAATCTCTGCTTATGCTTGCATCCACGCCTGCATCTATGTCTGCAACTGTGTCTGTAATTGCTCCATCTGTGTAGCTATTGCAGTGATATCTTCTGTCATAGGTGCAATAGGATTTGTGGAAGAGGGACCTATAACCGATGAAGACAAACCATGTGCCATACTAATGCCAAGATCCAAGCTATGACTGATACTGTGGATTCTACCTTTTTTATTTTCACCGCCCGCCTTTAACTACTTTTCAGAGTTAACTGTAGGATGGTTTGATCTATCTTCTCCATATTTCTCTACTATAGCATTTTCATATGATTCCTACAACAACAAAATCAATAAAATTGTAGCAAGATAGCAAATAGATTAACAAAGTTAACCTTACATTTAAAACAAACACTTACAATGAAGTTCTTTGCTCTATTAGACACATATTCACCGTCCTTTTTTTTATGCACCTTAGTATACAGTTCACTATAAGAAATAGGACGCTTGTACTCTACCTCCTGTGATACAATATGAAATTTTTAGAATCTATAAATCATGTATTTACTGTTGTTGAGTAGAGTTTAAATTTTAATTTAGCATCCAAATTCGTTATGTTAAAATCTAAGTTCAAAATAACCCTGTACAACAATCAAATTTAGCAACTAGCATTAAGGCAAATCAATCAATTTGTAAGGCCTCATGAACATGCACATTCAAGGCCCAACCAAGCCTTCTCAAATCAATTTCATTCAACATATACACCAACAAATTAATTTCAATCATTGCAACACCATTAAAAAAAGTAAGTCAACAGTCAAATTCAACGACTAGCATTAAAGGCAAATCAATCATTTTGTAAGACCTCATGAGCATGTAGATTCAAGACATTGTGCTTGTACTATGTATTTGGTTAGGCTTGTATGAATGAGTTATAGATTTTTAAAAATTCATCTTAAAAATATTTATCAATTTCATCCTACACAAAAATTTATCAATCTTGTCTCACGTCTAAAATCCTGAAAAAAGTAGTACATCCATCCATCTTATGGATATAAAAGTAATCGAAGTAGCTACAATAGACCATTTTCATTGATGTGGCCAAGTTTATTTAAGTTCAAGTTAGGCCAAATAGCATAGTTTCTTTACAATCCTTAACAAAAAAGGACTAACAAAACATAAATAGTCCACTTGAACAATATCATTAATTTTGGACTTAGTTCCTCTAAAATGAACAAGTGTGTAAAGAGTAAAGGTGTATCCAATCATTGATTTAAAAATTTACAAGTTATTTTAATTCTCAGCATATGTTTACATTAGATGAACTGTATCCATTAATTTTGTATCCATAGTGTAAAACAGTAGACCACATGACTTGATGCAACTACAAATCAATATAGCAGTTTTGACAATGTTCACAACCACATCACCTCATATTTGTATGGTCATTTCTGTTCAAATAAAAAAAATAAAAATTTTGTGATGTAATGGTGTGGCGTAATGTCCACAATGCAATAATAGTTTTTGTTTAAAATTATTAAAAAAAATCATGGTTGCAAATTGAAGGAATTTTAATGCCGCATGGATCACAACCCATAATGACAATACAGAAACCATAATTTGAAACTAAGATCAAATCCTAAAAATGGATGGAAGATGGCAAAGACTAGATTTTTGAGGATTTTATGTCCAGAGAAAAAAATTGATAAAATTTATGTCAAGGAAGAAATTGATAAAGATAGCATCAACAAGGAACTCTTTTATTCAGTCTTCTAGTAATAACTTCTAATTACAACTTCTAGTTGGCCTTCTTCTCACATGTCCAAATCATCTTAGGTGTGATTCTACTATTTTTTCCTCAATAAATGTCACTCCAACTTTCTAATACATTAATTATTCACCTTATCTTTTTTATTTTTAAAAATCACTCATCCATGTATCATTCTCATCTCTACTGTTAAATATATGAAAATATCTTATTATGTTTTAGAATATCTTAGATTAATCCTCTAACATTAGTTTCCCTAATTTCTTATCATCTCTTAGGATTAGTTACCATATTTCCTTATCTTGTCATGATTTATTTTTTTATGTAAAAGATTTCAAGCATGAAATTTTTAACATGTCATTATTGCTACATAAATTTATCTACTCTAGTACCATAAACTATCAAATTTGTTCACTAATTATCATATAGCTAAGCATCTATCACAGTTATAATATGTGCTTGAAGCAAAATAATTAGAATCATTGCAACACTATATAACAAGCAAGACAACAATCAAATTCAACAACAAAAGTACCTTTCTATCAATTCCAAAGCTTATAAAAAAAATTTCATGTGCTGCCCAATCTCAAACACAAAACCTCCAAGGTTTTACCCAATCTCAAACAAGGCACAACATGAAATGAATTTTTAGTGTCAACAACAAAAGTATTAGTTATGATTACCATCTTTTCTTGTGTTATCCAAAGCTTATTGACCCTGCAGTGTGCACCATGCAGTCAGGCTTGGCAGCCCTATTACTTTTACCAACAACAGACTTCTTTGTCCAATCCGGTGTCATCCAGATGTCAACTAAGTCGTCCCATATCTCAGTCCTTATTCCTTTTAGTCCACGACCCTTTAAGTCTGCAACATCATATGACTTTGTCATTTGTTTTGCCTTTTTCCTTACTTTGCATAGAGAATCAGAATACTGGTCCATGCATGTTCGATTCCAAACCTTTCTCGCCATATTGCGATCATAATCTGATACGAAATGGTACTTGTTCTACACCAATATAAATTAAGGAAATTCATTAATAATAATCATATGATATATAATATTAGCACCATAATTTCTTACCATAAAATCATTGAATAAGATTTCTTTCATATCAACAGAATAATTTTTCCAATTTTCTACCAGATTAGGCATCCTCATGAGCACCTCATATATAATATCCCGAGTCACAGAATCTGAAATAAACCTCCTCCTACAAGTCCATTCAAGCCACACATTAAGCTAAAAAAACTCATGTATTGAATCAGCAATATGAATCATGAATTAGTAACATTAATTTAAATCATTGTTTGAATTCAATTTTACTTACGGGTTACTAACTTGCTGGATAGATATAACAAGTCTCTTGTCAAATTCATTATGGGAATCTACACTTGAAGGCCCTACTGTTGGTTATGGGTCAGTAGATGTTGGGGCAACATATGATTGGTTGCCATCAACCAATGGGGTGGTAGCAGATGATTGACCACCATCAATGATGGACCATTATTGGAAGTAGTACCTAAGACAAGAACAATCAAAGACAAAAAATAAAATAGTATTCATTATTTTCAAATAAATTAAGAGTTATTCATTAAAAAGTCATTCAACAAGTGTACTTGGTGAGTGCAAAAAAGGATCTGGCAATGAAGGATCAATGAGAAGTTGAGTAGGCTAACGTAGATTAATAGTGTGACTACCCCTGCCTCGTCCTCTTCCTTAAGTAGGCATAATGAGTATCTGCTTATAAAAATACAATGAATTGAGAAATCATAGGACAATACTATAAAAAAATCATATGAAATATATAAGAAAAACAATTTAGCTTAAGATTAATACCATTAATATAAAATTTAAGATGATTCAATCATAAGCACTTGAGTTTGAATCATCTAACTCCTCATCCTAATCTATGAAGTCATTATTGTCGCTATCTTCATCATCATTGATGAATTGATCATGATGCAAATTGTCCACTGAATAGTGTATATCATCTATGTTTACTTCTTCCATTGGGCCATATGCATCAAATAATTGTATTGCCTCATCATTAATATCAATATTGTGCATTCCTGTGGGTCCATTGTCTTGAAAATAATCAATAGCAGTTAGCTCATTTGATAAATCATCTTCATCATTCAATGTCTCGGCCATAAACAATTTTGCTCTAATCTTGCAAGTTGCCCACCACTCACCACTATTTATACCCGTGCTTTGTGGGTATCTTGTATAGTACACTTGTTGTGCTTGTTCAGCTAATACAAATGGCTCATTTGACTGAAGCTTTGATTTATGCTTGATATCAACCAACCCATATTTGTCATCAACTTTAACACCATTAATTGGATCAAACCAGTGAGAATGTAGAATAAATACTTTATTTTCATATCCAAGATATGACAATTCTAATATCTCCTCAATAATGCCATAATAGTCCAAATCATTGTCACCATATATATTTCCTTGCACACATACCCCACTATTCATGGTAGCTTTATTATGTCCATAATCCTTAGTGTGAAATCTGTATCCATTAACTATTAAGCCATTATAAGAAGTCATAACCTTCAATTGACCATAACTTATCTCACGAATCATTTGATCCTTAACTTGACATGTACTCACCTATAGATGATTACGAAGAGATGAATACATAGTTATATCATTTAGTTTAATGAATATTAAATTATACACTATATACGATTATAGGGGAGATGACTTACTTGATGGTTTAGCCACCTACTGAAGTCTCTATTTCAAGCTTCCAATATTTCATCCTCAGAGATATTGGGGTTTGTTTCCCTTAGTGATTCCTCAAAAATTCTACAACATATAATAATTAATTAACGCAAATAATATAATTGTAAATTGCACAAATTGACAAATGACAAAGCAAATTGACTCGAGATATGGTTCTATTTCTTTGCAATTTACAATAACATATGTCTCAGCAATTTGAAGTTCTTCATCTGTTAAGAATCTACTTTGACCTCTGCCAATAGGACGATATGGGTGTGTAAAAATAGACAACTTTTCATCAATTGTATCTTCACCACCATCATCATTCTGAGGAACTTGAGTGCACCTTGTCTGAATGGTTGGATCAAAATACATAGAAGCAAAATTAGAAATTTCTTCTACAATATATGCTTCACAAATTGATCTTCAACCTCTGCCTTATTTTGAACCTTCCTTTTTAAGTACAACATGCATCTCTCAAATGGATACATCCATTTGTATTGCACAGGTCCTCCAACCTTGGCTTCGTATGTGAGATGTACAACTAAATGTTCCATAGAATCAAAGAATGCTAGTGGAAAAATCTTTTCCAGCTGGCAAATTGTTTCAATAATGGAGAGCCTAACATTCTCCATGACTGAAACACGTATTACAGTTGCACAAATTTCTTTGAAGAACAAGCTGAGCTCAGTTAATACTCCCTATATAGGCTTTGGCAACATATCACGGAATGCCAAAGGAATTAGTCTTTACATAAAAACATGACAATCATGACTTTTCATTCCATATATCTTCCTTTCATCTATATTAATGCAACGTGATATATTGGATGCATACCTATTTGGAAACTTTAATTGTTTTATCCACTCACACACCGCCCTTCTTTGATCAGAATTCAAAAACATATGTTGCCTTTGGTTTTTTATACTTCCCATTCTTAACTATCAACTCTAACCTATGATGTTTACATATCTCCTTCAAATCTTCTCTTGCATTTGCATTGTCTTTTTTCTTGCCCTTTATGTTCATGACAGTGTTAAAGATGTTGTCAAAACACATTCTTTTCAACATGCATAACATCCAAATTATGTTGGATTACATTAGTGGACCAATAAGATAATTCCCAAAATATGCTCTTTTTCACCCAAGTGTGGGTTGTACCAAAGCTAGGTTGCTTTTGTTTGCCTGATTTCAAGCCAAAAATAATTTTTTTTAAGTCGATTCACTTTATTTAAGACATCTATGCCACTCAATTGTTGTGGAGGCAAAGAGTTTTCTACTACTGACTTCTTAAAAGAGTATTGATCAAGACGAAATGGATGATCAATAGGCAAATATTGACGATGGCAATCAAACCAACAACATTTCTTACAATGCTTCAATACAAATGATTTACTATTCTCCATACAATATGGACAAGCAAATTTCCCATGAGTACTCTAGCCAGACAACATTTCATAAGCTGGAAAATCACTTATTGTCCACAATAATGCAGCTTTCATAATGAAATTTTGCTTCTTCCAAGCATCGAAAGTGTTAACCCCAATGTCCTATAAGATCTTTAATTAATCAATTAGAGGCCTGAGATAGACATCTATACTTTTACCTGGTGACTTTGGTCCAGGAATTAGAAGAGTGAGAAATATGTATTCTCTTTTCATACGCATACTTAGGGGAAGATTGTACGGTGTGACAAAAACAGGCCAACAGGAGTATGGGGTACCTAAATTACCAAATGGATTAAAACCATTTGTGCAAAGTCCAAGCCTGAGATTCCATGGATCTTGTGCAAATATTGGATGTGTATGGTCAAAATGCTTCCAAGCCTTGGCATCAGCTAGATGTGTCATCACTGATTCATCTTGGCGCACTCCATCCACATGCCAACGCATATATTTTGAACTATTTTTTGACATAAAGAGGTGTTGGAGTCTTGGAATAATGGGGATCTCAACACTGAGTAAGACACATCCTTCTTATTTATAGAATGTCTTGCCTTTGGTTTAAACCGCGGTTCTTGACATACTAAGCAAACATTCTTGTCACTATTTTCTTTGTAATACAACATGAAATGATTAAGACATGCATCTATCTTCTCATATCCTAATCCCAACTCATTAACCATTCTCATTTATCTGTAAAAATTTCCAGGCAACCTTTCTCACTCTGGAAGCATGCTTTTGATTATGGCAATCATTCGATCATAACAACTCACGCTCATGTTAAACTTTGACTTCAAGTTTAGGAGTTGCGTTACAGCTGACAATTTCGTATACTTCTTACAACCATCCCATAAAGGTTCGTCAGCCTCGCTTATTAAGTTATAAAACTTCAAAGCTGACAGATTCGGACCCTTTTCCATCTCTTCTGTTTCTAGATTTAATCTATAGCGTGAAGCATCCATAACCATATCCACATATGGATTTCTGTTCTCCTCAACATGGTCTTGAATAATAGATGTTGATGCACTGTCGCTCCATCTTTCCTCACTGTGAAGGGTCCAATTTATATAACCATCCACAAATCTGTGGTCAAACAAATGTTTTTCCACCCAAAATGATTTCTCCCTATAACGATTCCTACATTTTGCACATGGACAAGGAATGCGCCTTGATATGTCAGCAATTATTGGGTTTGCTGTAGCAACTTGAATGAAACCATCAACTCCATTTCTGAATTCTTCACTTACAAGACCAGAGTGATCTTTTCTTCTTAACATCCAACTTCGATCGGGTCTCATGACTCCTGTAGTTGATTTAACACATTGGAACAATAATGCTTTAAGGAAATAGAGTATAAATAAGAGAGGGAAACTAGAGTAAGCATATGGTGAGGTCATTGTATGTATGGACAGATTGGCCTCTTCAACAACCAAAGAGAAAGAGATTGTACTCTATCATTCATTCTACCCTCTAACTCACTGCCACATTGGCACAGAGTTGGTGTTCTTGAGTAATAATACTTTGTTTTGTTTATCATGAAATCTGGTAATAGTACTAACAATGGTATCAGAGCAATAATACTTTATTTTATTTATCATGCACTATGCATTGAGGTTATGTACTATGTAAGCCCATACTAGATTATTTCTAAAAAACTATAACCATGTACCGAAACAACATTGCAAGTACCAGATTTCCAAAATGCACATTTAAGGCCTCAATCTAAAAGACATGCATTACCTACACATGTAGAATTGAAAATAGTCATCATATTTAGTGAACAAAAATTGAAGAGTGATCCTTTATGGTAACCAATTGTAATTGAAGAAACCATCAAGATAAGATTCATGACAACTACCCTAGCCACTAATAAGGTTGGTTTTTTTCTTAATTTCCATGGCAAGGATCAATTCCCACCTTCTTGTTCCCTTATTATTATATATCCACCTAGACCTTAAGCTAAGGGTAAGAAAGCAAGGCAAGGTACTTAGGAATTTTCATTATTTAACAATAGATTAATGAAAACAAACTCCTTAAGTCCTAATTATTTTATCATTAATTTGTTTTATAAGAAAGAAAATTTTAAATGAGTCAAATATAATAAAAGGTTAATAGGAATAATATAGTACCTAAGGAGCCTCTAGATCACTTAAAAGGGTGTCCCGAATATGAAGGCTATTAGCAAATCCAATTCCTGAGTCAAGAGAATAATCCACCTCAATTGGGGATTGACCTGACATTTAGAACCATATATGTGAGAATTTTCTAATCAACTGCTCAATAACCAAATCAAACACATTGTCAAATCATCTAGCAAATTGACACTAAAAAAAGTTTACTGACTAATTAAAGACCAAAAGTGTCACTTAACTAGTAGAGGATCATGACATAATAGATAGATTAGAAAAAAAAATAGGATTTAGTGAAAGCAATTTTAAATGAATCTTAAAGTAAATAATTGTAACACAATTCAGATTAATAGAGAATAAACCATTTTAGAAAATAAAACAATAGACAATTCAAATAATCATAGAATAAGGAATTTAGTAAATAGAGGCATGCAGAGAAATAATGGAATTTAGATTAACAACTAATAAATGCATGCCGAGAAACAAAGAATAACAAAATAGAGAATAGGCAATTTATAGAATAAACAGAGTAAACACTCGAATTGTAGGTGGTGTTGTGTATGTGTTGGGTGTGGGAACTCCTATAAAAGCTCTATTTGGTAGAATACGGGTGCTATGATGAAATTTTTAGTTGGATCAATATTTACATTAACTAAGAGTGTTAGAAAAATTCTCAACTAGGCATTGAGTATGTGATGAGGAACATTCTTTAATCTTTTATTTAATTCTATTATATCTATTCTTAATTCTTGATTTTTAACTTTTTCTTATATTTTTTCTTTAATTATTTAAACATGTTTAGTATTCAACTAGACTCCAAATCCAAATAAATAGCCTCGACCAAATTTAAGTGCCATTTTCCAAAACTGTGAAAGGTCCAAGTTCACATGTTTCCAAAATCATTCCAAAGCACACGTTGAGCTTATATATATAAAAGGTCTAGGTTCACGTGTTTCCATATATATATATAATGTTGAGTATTCAACTAGACCCCAAATCCAAATAAATAGCCAATGAGCAAGTCTCGACCAAATTTAAGTGCCAATTTACAAAACTGTGAAATCAAAACAGGGAATTTTCAGATCAAGCCAATACTTTTTTTGGTTAGCATGTAGTGGACTCATAAAACGAGACTTGCTTTAATGATAAGCTAAATCGGTAACAGTCAACAAAGAGAACGTTGAAGAACTAAATTTTAGCACATCACAAATTAGATTCTTGCATCATTTTTTTCTATTATGCTTACAATTACAATCGGCAAACAAAAAACAGAAAAACAAGCAAAATAACAAAGCCAAGCAAAAACATGTTCCTGAGTCCTTGTGTGTGTAGAATTGATTTTTCTAAAAAGAAACCCAGTTTGAGGAAACCGAAGAATCAAGCTTTAAGGAAAATAGGAAAAAAATGGTTAGGTTTAAGCAAAATAAAATTATAAGCAAAAGAGTGCTAAAAATAGAAACTGTACTAGAACATTCAGGACAAAGAGTACCAAAATGAAGGAGCTTGAATCTTCACAAACACAAGGGTTAGGGAGCTAACGAACGTTGACAGATTGAGCGACTCACAAAAACAGATGGAGACTGCGAGTGTAAACGAAGGTACTTGGGCATGTTAAATGGTGAGACAACTAGACTCAAGGGTTAGGGATTGGAGGAACTAATGGAGAAATATGGAGAAAGGATTTTTTGAGAATGTAAGTTTTTGTTTATAATTTATTGTATTATTGAATAAAAATGAAAAATATATATTTAAATATAAGTGTTTATAAATTTAAATTTATTCTAAATATATATTTTTATTTTAATATTATTATATATTTATATATATACTAACAATTCTTAAAAAATATTATAAACTATAACTTTTGAATTTATATTAATAAAAATTTCTGGTAATTCGAATGATATTTTAAAATCTAAAAATAAAATGAAAAAAAATTAAAAGGAAAGGATTTTGGGGATAAGTAGAAGGCAAGAAAGAAATAGTATAGGAACGGGTTTTCGGATAAGGAAAAAGAAATAAAACAAGAAGGAAATTAATATTTTAATTAGAAGAGGTTAATATATATTATTATATATATAATATATTAATTAGGAGGAAATTAATATGTATGTATATATATATATATATATATATATATAATATTATATAAACAAGCTATTATATTATTGAAATTTAATATAAACTAAATTTAATATAAAAATAATATAAAATTGAAATTAAGAATTGTTTGCCATTATTTTAAAAAAAGTCTAATTTAAAAAAAATTCTAATTACTTATATTATTATAATGTATATCTATAACTATAAAACAAAGAATACTATTTTTTGGTCTCCATTTTTATTGGACTATTATAAAATTTAATTACTCTCTAATTATTCACTATTTTACTCTTTAACTGTTCTCTAAAATGTCCACTACACATTCTCTCTTTCATCTTATTTTTATTTTTTAATAAATGAATTCCCTTGTTATTATTATGTATTTATATTGTGTCTAAGATGTATGTTATAATTTATAATATAGGAGTAGACAATAAATATTATAAATATGAAAATATAGAGATATAATTAAATATATATTTAGGTATATTAGGATGTTAGGATTTGAAAAAAAAAATTAATTTGTATTTATTTTTTATTTTAAATAAATATTAAATTAGGATTTTTTCAATAGCTTTTAATTTATATGATTATAAATATTTTATTTTAAACTTAAAGTTAATTTATAGGTTAGAAAACCAAAAGGATAACGAGGTGGTGTGGGCAAATTCAAATGATTGAGCTTTTAAAATGAAGTTGGCATATGCAGACACATACTTCATTGTTACTCTTGATAGAACTTGGTAGGCCCACAACACTTTTGCTTTTTGATGACTATTTCAATGCCACCCTTGATATCATTTAGTGGGTCCCTAACATTTTGGATGACTATTCTAATGTCACCCTTGCTTTTAGATTAACCTATAAAAGCCTGTACAAACAAAGCTTACATGTGGCTTAAGCCTAATTTTAGAAGCCCAAATTAAACCTACACTTCCTAGCCCAACCTGCTATAGCCCATGACTTGCATCATACTTGCAACTGACCTAGCCCGAACCTGCTCGATAAAATGTCAGGCTTGGACTTTTAAATTTTAAGCACAAATTAATTTTGGATCACTTTAAACCGATCCAATTAAGGTCAATATTTGGGCTTGTCTCGCAAATGCTCGTACAAATCAAACTTTTACAAAGTTTGTTTTATTTTTTGAAACCCAAATTTAATCTGAGTTTTTTGGCTTGGCTTGCTACAACCCATGAATCACATTGAGTCAGCGATAGGCCAGGTTCAAATACGTTGGAAGAAATGTTGTGCTTGAGCTTCAAGTTTAAGGCTCTTTTGGCGAAAATAAAAACTAGACTTTCATCAAGTTTAAGGCTCATTAAAAATGCCCAAATTGAGTATTTTTTTTCTTTTATTTCACCCACTATTTCCCATGACCCACACTAACCTTTCGACCATTATGAACCCATGAAATGTAGGATTTGACATCTAAATTTTGAGCACAAATTAAATCTAACCAATACCTTAATTTCTTGAATATGGTTTAATTAATTAAGGAATAGTATATATATATTTTTAAAATCTCTCTCTCTTTTTGTGTGTGTGAGTTTACATATATACAAAAGAAATTATTCAAAAAATTATAACTAAGTAATTAATTCACAATTATTTTTAAGATATTACCTCAGTTTAAAATTTTCATTTCGCTAATAGATACATATATACAAGTACCTCCCTTATCGATTAACAACTAATTTTTTATACATTATTTTCTTTTCTTTATAAAATTAAATTTTATTGCCAAGAATAATTTTAATAATATTATTAAATGTGATATGTATTATATAATAAAATAATAATAATAATATAATATAATTAATATTATAAATATATTTTCATCCAACCACTTCTTTATGTTATATTTTAATTTATTTTATCATTTCAAATGATTTCCTAAATTATGTTTCCATCTAATTATTTTAATTTAATTAAACTTTTTGACAAGTATTTAGCGAAGGAATTGCGAAGGATTGGCGAGGAATAGTTCCTTCCCCAGTTTGCGGCGGATTTGCGAAGAAATATTCCTTCACTAAACTAAATTTTGATTTACGGGTATAATTTGCGAGGGTTTTGCGAGGAATATTTTGCTTGCAAATTTGCGGGGAAATAGCGGGAGAAATACATCCTTGCTAAACCAAAAACTTGGGTTGAAAATTATTATCAAATCATTTAGCGTCAGATTAGCAAGGGAAGAAGTCCCTAGCTAAAGTTCAGTGAGGGAATAGCGAAGGATTATAGGCTCTTCGCGAATTTGCGATGAAAAATTTCCTTCGCAAATCCTTCGCTAATTAGCGAATGATTTGCAAAGGACTATATCCTTTGCTAAATTCCTTCTCTAATACGCGAATTTCTTGTAGTGAAACTTTATTTTGGATTATTTCAATTTTGTAAAATTAATTTTAATAAAAATTTGGTTTAAAGAGGAGTTATTCATGTTTGAAAACTTTCACCTTCAAAGCAAGTTTATAGTAAATCTTAATTTAACACAGAACATATATAGTTTTTCGTTTCTAGTCAAGTGTGCTGTTAAAAGTAAACTTGACTTTAGTTTACAACAATCAAACATGAAAACTTTCACCTTCAAAGCAAGTTTATAGTAAATCTTAATGTTTTTAAAATTGAACTGACTATTGAATTCGTGAAAGTACTTATTTACAATTTTATTGGATTGTAGTTGTACTCTTTGAAGTTCTAAGCCAACCTCTTTGGTCAACCCTGTGGTCATTTTCTATAGGCCAAGCTCTTTGGCCAATATAACACCGATCTTTTCTAGTATGTAATTTAAATTTGTTTGCAAATAAATTACAAGAGAAAATAAAAATTTAGTTGAGAAAATTTAATTAAATAAATATGTATGATTTTGAGTGCAAATTTTGGTAGAAAATTTCATCAAAAGTAGGATTGTGTTGTAAGCTGATAGTGTAGGATTACATTATGAAAGTAAACATACAATCAAGAAACCAATGGAATTAATTATATTAATTATAATTAAGTTCTTATTAAAATTTTAATTAGTTTTAATACCGTTGATTAAAATAATTTTACTTTAATTTGACATCTGATACTCAACTTACTGAAGCTTTTTACAAGCAAAGAAAATTATCTAAGATCTTTGAAATTATTTTTAATTACCCAAATTAATTTTAAAGTGTCATTGACATATTAGTTAAGTGATTAGCACAAATAACCATGTTAATCAAGCTTTAATTACCCCTTAATCATTTTATTATTTATTTACAAATCCTATGGTAAGCAAAATTTGAAAAATCCTACCCATAAATGGTACCCTTTTGGGTGACCCACACCTAGCCCATTCTAGATGCTTATGACAAGTTTATTGATTTGCTAAAAAGCCATATCCAAGGTTTATTAAAAGCCCCTCATCCATTGGTTAATTAACTTGTCTATTTCTATCACTAATAACACTTAAGCATTTTGTGCTTATAAATTAACCATGGAGGAAGACAAGATGAACTATTGATAGAGGAATCAGAAAAACTGACGACCTCGGACCTTTACCCCCCTCCCCTAAACACTAATAGGAGTTAGATCTTTGAATATATTTATCACATGAAGTTATTACATCTCCCATCAACTAATCTCCCGAAAAAGGAATTGTCAGGGAGAAATGGTGTGAATTTTCAGTGATTTTTTGAGCATGACACAGATAGTTGCTTTACGTTAATGAGACAAATCAAAGTGTTGATCAAAGTTGGCTATATGAGAAAATACGTAAGTGGTAAACTTATGGTGCTCACCAACCGATCTCGAGGAATAGAACGCATTCTAAAGCACCAATTATAGGTCAATTTTATTCTAGTTAATGTAGTTTTCTATTTATGAAAAATAAAATTCAGTTGAAGGTTAAACTCAATGATGATGCATGCTTAAGAAAGTAAACAAAGACCTTGGCGTGGTCTTCACTCCAACAGGAGGTCAACCAATTAAGAACTAGGCAATTGACCAAGCAAAGAAAGATCTAGGTGTGGTTCTAACTCCAATAGGAGGTGAGCCAATTACAACTAATGAAATTGGCTGAGGAAAGAAAGACCAGGAGTGGTCCTCACTCCAACAAGAGGATGGCTAATTAAAATCTAGGCAATTAACCAAGCAAACAAAGACCTAAGCTTGGTCCTCACTCTAGCAATAGGTTGACTAATTAAGACATAGGTAATTGACCAAGTGTAAAAATACCTAGGTTTAGTCTTCACTTCAACAAAAGGTTGACCAATTAAGACCTAGGCAATTGATCGAGCAAATAAAGACTTAAGTGTGGTACTCACTTCAACAAGAGATAGGTCAATCAAGACCTAGGCAATTGATCGAGCAAACAAAGACCTAAGTGTCGTCCTCACTCTAACGGGAGGCCAATTAATTAAGACTTAGGCAATTGACCAAGCAAACAAAGACCTAAGTGTGGTTCTTACCTTTTAGGAAGACTTCCTCGTACCTTCTCTCCATTTTTGTCTCTCAAACTCAAGGCCGGGGGCTGTGGACTGTCCTAAGCTTTTAGATCGACCTCAAGTCCATCACGGGCCAATCTTAAACCCTAGGTCTGGTACTTAATGCAAAGGTCGACATCTTTAGAACATTTATAAGATTTAAATCACATATTCGTCGAATGCAAAAGACGACCTCCTTGGAACACTTGTATCCTAGAGAATTATTTAAATCACATTGTTGAATGTGAAGGATGACCTCCTTGAAACATTTGTATCCAAGTGAGGATTTTAAATCACATATTCGCTAAATGAGAAGGCATATATAGATAACCGAGTATGGTATACAATTATAAAATATAGTAATAGCTTAAATTTTAGCCTTATTCGCCTGTTTTGGCTCAAGAGTGGAAGGTTGCGTACTCTCTGAGGTCTTTAGGCTGACCTTTTTAACAATAACTTAGATTTTAGCCTCATTTGCTTATTTTGGCTTGAGATTAGAGGGTTATGTGCTTTTTGAGATCTTTAGGCTAGCCTTCTTAACAATAACTCAGATTTTAGTCTCATTCGCCTATTTTGGATTGAGGCTAGAGGGCTATGTACTTTTCGATGTTCTGGGTCGACCTCGTTGGTCAAGCACGTGGTTGTGTCCTATAAGTTGAGCTCTTTGACTGAGCCCATGGTCAACTCCTTTGGATTAAGCTTTTTGGTCGAGTATGTGGTTGACTCCTTTGGGCCAAGCTCTTTGGTCAAGCCTATGGTCATCTCTTGTGGGTCGAGCTCTTTGGTCGAGCTCAAACTCAAATGATATGTATATCTTTGGTGGCTGATGATTAAGATACCAACCATTGGTATCCTAAAAGGATGTTCTTCTTGTGATATAAGGAACATACTCTACGATAATAAGAGTCAATCATTAGTACGAGTAGTGTATTAATACCTTATTTGAAACCCTAAAAAGGGGATAACACACTTTTGAATAGGGATGGCATTGGGTAGGATTTAGGTAGGGTACTATAGTGTTCATCCCCATACTCGCGTTTGAAAAAAATACTCATACCTACCCCCATACTTGCATAGGTAGCAATTGTAATCCTCGTTCCCATACCCACTGGGTACCTATATATCCATAGCCGCACCCATTACCCGCACTTTACTTATGTGTAAAGTCAATAAATTAATAAAAAATATTAATTAAAAAAATTACTATAATTAAATCAAAAATCCACTCTTATATCATTCAAACATAACCTTAAATCATCTAAACATAACATTAAAAGCATCTAAACAGAACTTTAAACCATCCAAACATAACATTAAAAACATTTAAACATAACCTTAAATCATTCAAACATAAGTCATAACCAAACAACATTAGAAACATAATCATCTAACATAATTATTCTTAAATGTAATGTTCTAATCAATTAACATAATCATTAGAAACTTGGATATCATGTGCTAGTACTCTCAAAGACCTACCAAAAATGATACATTGACACTAATTGTCTTATAATCATATTGCCTATAATGAATAGTTGCAAATTATGGACAATTAGGTACATAGAGCTTAGTTGCACAAATTCACAATTTATTAAGCATAAATAATCAATTTATTAAGCATATAATTAATTCATGTCTTCAATAATCAATTACTAATTTCTTATGAGGAATCTTATTTAAAAGATAGCATGTAGTTAGTATTGCTTCCTCGGCCCCACATATTATCAAGCATAGCAGAATTAATCATCACAACGTTCATCATATCTTTAATGGTTCTTTAATGGTTCTATTTTTGTTTTTAATTATCTCATTTTGTTATGATATGTAAGGTGCAATAAACTTATGGATTATGCCATTCTTTTCATAGAATACTTTAAGACTAGTTGTGTTATATTCATCACCTCTATATGATTTTAACCTTTTTATTTTTTTATTCAAATTATTTTTCTACCTTGGCTTTATATGCAATGAACATGGTTTTAACTTCATCCTAGTTCTTAAGAGGTAAAATTTTGTGTAACAAGAACAATCATATATAAATATGATGTAGTACCTCTTACCTCTTCTACTTATTGTATTTTTTGAAGTATGCTAAATCAGAATGCACCAAGTCAAGTATTTCAGTTTTTCTATCTGTTACAAATTTAAAGGGCAATTTTGTATGTTTAGCTTCTACACACACAAGGCATTTAGAAATAAAGTATTTTTTTTATAGAAGACAACAAATTCATATTACGTAGTTATTGAATAGATGATATATTAACATGTCTTAGTCATTCATATCAAAGGTTAAGTGATTCAATAATATAAGCAAAATCAAATGTATTGTTATTAATTTCAATAGTGTTTAAAGCAAAGAGACTACTAAACAAGTAACCTTTCCCCACAAAGTCCCCATTTTTTATTAAATATAAAGGATAAATTTATTAGATGGTATAAAGTTAAAGCTGGGCAAAGACTTGAGGCCCAACCCACAACTGTATTATTCGAAGTAAAAAAAAAAGAGAATATTGGTTGGATTCGAGTGGTTGAGCAGGTTGGATGGGTGTGAAAATAGCTTTTGACGGATTGAAATGGGCAAGCTCGATTCCAAATTTTATTTTCGTCGGAAACCGAACCGATCGTATAGTTAAAGAGAGACTACTTTTATGGCTTCTGTTGTGTGTTGATATTTGAAAGATTGAAAAGAATATTGAAATGTTCAGTCGACAACTCAAATGTAGTGCTGGTCAATCAATTGAAAAAGAGATGTCATTTCATTTTCCTATCACGAGGCATCTAGTTGAATTAGACATCTTCCAACTGAACAAACTACCTACTATTAGTTACCAAATACCAATTGCTCGACCCTCGTATCACATGTAACATCTAAGTCCCAAACTACTTTTAAAAGTTTATATAAAATAATCAATAAATCATAAAATAAATAGATATAATATAATACTCTAATAATATTACCATTTAAGATTTACGTTATAGAAGAAATTTATATTATAATCAATAACAATAAATCATAAAAGTAAATTTATATTATAATAATATATAATACTAAATAGGAAATAAACAATTTGACTTTAGTGGGAGAAGATTAAGATTTCTGACTACCATACCATCCTCTTCTCCACACAATCATTCCATGTTTTCCCTATAGCTCAATCTTCTTTTCCACACAAACCATAATACTCCAAAAAGCAAGGTGTGATTATTTCCTTACTCTTTTTCTCACTCCAATGTTTTGGTGGTGGCAGTAAGGGTAAAGAATCTGAGTTTCATCGTCTTTAGCAGTTTCCCACCAGAGCTGCAAGAAGAGGTAGCGACTGCTACTATGAAGAAACTTCTATTCTGCTTTTAGACTCAGTTCCCATCAAAGTTCTAACACCGACGATTGCTATTCTAAGAATGGTGGCAGACGCCATACATAACACACCTGGACCCGCTTTAACCCACCCGCACATGTTTGTCACCCGTCAAACCTGAAATCGATCAACCAAGACCTTCCATGGTCGGAAACGGTTAAGAAATGAAAGTAGTCGGTTTTGGTCAGATTGGGTATTTTGGACCCGAATCCAACCAAAACTGATCGATGGTCAACCCTATATAAAGTTAAAACACCAAATTAAAATAAAAAATAAAAATCAAAGAAAGATTAAATAATTAAAGTACTAATTAATTTTACCTAAAATAAACAATATTCAAGTGGGATGCTGTGATGTGATCTGTATCCCTGCTTACACCCACGTTCAATTATGCACATGGTTTATTGGAAAGAATCTCCTGCTTTTGTAGAGCAGTGATATTTAAAAAAAAAAAATGGTTCCATCACTTTCATGATAGCATCCTATGTGTCACTGTGAGAAACCAATCCTTCATGTATGGCATACAAGCAAATTATGATTATGATTATGCATTTATGTGATAACGATGTAAACATTATAGTAAGGGAAACAAAACACAATAAATCTATAAATTAATAAATTATATAAAATGAAAATATCATTCAAATATTCTACTTCATTTACAAAATATTAAATCATTTTCATATTTATATTTAAAAATGTTCTCACCCCCTTTTAGGGCTAACCACATGACTCGAGGCCTGTGATAACTATCTAACCACCTTTTTTGCCACTTTATAGGTATATAAGACATTATATGCCTTCAGGTACAGATTTAAGTTTTATTATTCATCTCTTACAAATATTAACTAAGACATCAGAGTGTCTTTGTAGGCGACCACTAGGTGTCGCCCTGCCAGAATTATCTCTACCATTTGGAGTGTTTACTTTGTTCAAGGTACTTCAATCACTCTCGAACAAAAATTATTAATATATATTATTTTGTTATAAAAGAGTTTAAAAGTACTGTAATAATAAGGATGAAAAAAAGTAAAAGCAACATCATCCACACAATCTGATCCACCAACTCGATATGACTTGAGCTCTTTCGATCGAGGGCTTTCATGGTACCCAAATCAATCCACATAGGTATATTTATAATTCTTTCAACATATTATATTACAGATAGATTCAAACATTTTGCATATATTTATGTTAAAATTATTATTGCATTATATGATAAGCATAACAAAATAAAATAAAATAATATTACCAAGGTCCATTTAAGGGGTTAACATCTTCTGATATATGATTTTTTATATATACAAACCTAAAAATTGAACTCTTAATCACATGTTTAAGTGTTCGTTTGAAAGGATGGAATCTTAGTAGAATGAAAGTAGGAGGACAAAAAGGAATCTAAATTATTTCTTTCCTTCGTTTGGTGACACAATAGTTAGGAAGAAAGTATAAAAATGTAGGTGGGGCTCAATGTTTTATTTATATGCTCATTTTGGAGTGAAAGGTAGGAGAAAACTGATTTTGTGTAATAAAAATACCATATTACGGGTGTATTTATATACTTCTTTTTTTATTAAAAATATTTATGTTGTTTTATATATATATATTTGTTCTTTCTTTTTACTTTTTATACAACCAATCAAGGAAAAAGAAAATTTTTACCTTTTTTTCTTTTATTTTATTTTCTAACAAACAATCTAAAAATTATCTCACTTTTATTTTTTTTCTTTTTTTTCCTTTCACTTTTTTTCTGCACTCTCTCATCTAAACCAAACATATCCTAAAGGACAAGATTATCAACTAACCATATCACACTATATTAGTCTAAAAAGGTAATATACTAAAAATAATATTGAAAGATTGATTTAAATAAAATATAATAATTGATTATTTAAATAAATTATGACAGTTTAAATCACTTTATATTTCTTAATTCGCTCACTCTTTCAACCAGTCCACATTGAAATGCAATTGTAATATACTATGCTTGCTGTATTTATAATAAGCATAGTAAAATTAAAATTAAACCTTTGGCACAGAAAATAGAATATACTAAAGACAACATTGGAAGGTTGATTCAAATTTAACATAATAATTGATTTATTACTGCAATAGATTAAGACAATTTAAATTACTTTATATTTTGGTTTTATTCACTTTGAAACAGTCAAATCTTATTCTACGTAGACCTGATAAACATTTCTTCCATCGAAAATTCGAATACTGGTTTGTAACATTGCGAGGATTCTATTTCTCTTTTTATTACATAATATCACATATTATATTTATACATTTTTCTCTTCAATCTGTTGCTCTTTCAATATGTGAAATAACATATATTCATATCTAACAGAAGTATTAGTTCTTCATAACATAACAAATTAAGGTTAAAAATTTTAGTGAAAAAAGTGTCTACATTTAATGTTGGACAGATACATATAAAAAAAATATCGTTATTCAAAATCTAACATATTTAGTTTGTGTTTGGTAGAGAGGAGAGAAATATATAGAAAAGAAATAGGAAATAAATAAGTTAAGAGATAAAAAATAAATAAGAAATAATTTGAAATTTTAGGTTATTTAGTAAAAAAGAAATAAATGAGAAATAAGAGAGAGATAAAGAGGTGAATGAAAATAGATGATAAATAAAATAGAAATAAGTAATGGGACCAAATAAGACTTACCAAAAAATTTAAATTTTTTTTACTTATTTCTACTTAACTAAACCACTTAAATTTTTAAAAATTCAGAAATTTTCTCTCTTCTCCTTTTTTTTCCACTCAACCAAACAAAGCCTTATAATTAATATTATTATTTTATTTACATACTGAAAATTTCGTATTTATTATTAAAAAAATCAAATACCGTAAATCTCAATTATACGAACTCGCAGGGATGACGTAAGTGCCAGCTGGAAAGCCGGTTCCATAAAAACTTCAGGCCAACTAAGCCAGGGAATCTATTTGGTGGGGGTGGAACCCGTTGTAATTGAATTGAAGGGATGGGCATACCATAGAATAAAAAGACTCTTTCTTCACGAATTACGAGCAGTAATGGATTGTCTTTTTCTGTCGCGGACCGAGTACGGAAGTTACATTCCCTATGAAGTCATTATGATTCACACCTCACCTCCTTTCATTGTTGCTCGTGTCCACACTGACACCAATGTCCACCATATTTGGGTTTTGAATTTTGATTTTAATTCGCGTCCTTGTTGATAGGTAACACGAAATATCATATTATATAATAATGTAGTAACAAATTAATAAAATGAATATAAATAATGATGAGTTTTCTTTTAATTATTTTTTTATCTCATACCCTGTATTTAGTGGCACAAAAATAGTCAAGAAATACTGTAGAGAACAGAGAAATAAATTTTATTTTGAATTTTTTTTAGTTTGATACAAGAAAAATATAATGGAGAAATTTAAAAAATTCATAGGTCTCAATAATTATTTTTATTTTATTTCTTACTCATTTTTATTTATCTATTTATTTTTTTTCTATTTTTTTTCTATTTTTTTAAATCAAATATTTTTATTTTATTCTATTTTTTACTTATTGCTATTTATCTTTCTTTTTAACATTCATCTTATTTTTTACATATTTCTTTTGTTTAATGTTATAAAAACTTTTTATTTTTTTATTTATTTTTACTTTTTTCATATCTATTTGATTTTTCACTTATTTCTTTTGTTTAATGTTATAAAAACTTACATGAAAACGTGTAGACTACTCTAATGTGCTATTTGGGTTTCTTGTTTTGAATAGTAGTGGTGTGAGTCAGAATTGGTCTCGTCTTTTTTTCTGTGAAATGCTGTATGGATTGGAGTTGAGTAATAGTACAGTCCTTCCAGCTTTCGTCCAGCTGTCTACAATCAATGTCATCAAGTTAATATCAACGTCAACATCGTGTGTTTGATTTTTCGTTCCTGGGTTCAAGCGGACGTTTTCTTGAATAAGGCTACACCTATGGGATTGGGTTCAACATCGCGTGTTTGATTTTCTCGCATAATACTATGGTTAAAATTTATGATTTTATATATATTATTTCAATTTTTTACCGTTAGACCAATTTTAGTAGATTAATTTATTTTTTTCATTCAATACTAGCTAGAAATTCTTTTTTATATAACTTACAAGTATAATCCTATCCGAACTGAGAAAATCTTATAGCACAATGAAAACAATTTTTAGCAACTTTTTTCAAAGAGTTTAAACCTCAAATATTATTTTTTAAAAAATATGTGTCATTTAAATCAATCATCGTTAATATACCACACTTTTTTCCTTACAGTTATTCTATTTTTAACATCCAAATCGTGAGTTGCACATATGCATCTGATAAAATTTATAACTTCGATGAATATTAAATTTGAACATGTTTTAATTTTTGAAAAAAATATTTTTAATTTATATTTAGTTTTTTATTTTTATTTTTATATTTAACAAAAACAAACGTTTCGAGCTTTTATATCTTTGAGAACACAACATAAGCCATCATTTTTGGGAGTCTCATCTAAGTATTCCATAACTACAAGACTCAGTTTTATGATTGGCACCAATTACATTCTTAAAGATAAAAAGATCATAAAAGATTCATAGATTAGTTGTCAGAAACTTTCTGATACACAGGATCCTTTAGAAGAACAAGTGTACAGCATACTTGATGCTCAGGAGAAGAGATTATAATAAAAACATTATACTAAGTTTTCAGAGAGAAAAGAGAAACTTAGTGAGAACTCATAGTAGATGAAAGATTTTATTTCTCAAAGGTCGATGCTTACAATTGAGACTTTTTCCTCTATTTATAGAGGAGGGAGAAGGCCGTATTACACACAAGCGTCATGGCTTACATCACACATGTCATGATTGTCAGACATTGTTACAAACTTTAATAAAGCAGATTCTTATTAGATAAGGTAAGATTGTCTAATAAGACAAACTATAAAGCAACACTATTCACAAGCACACTGGTTTGACACACTTTTATAAAGCAACTTTATTTTTCAAATATCAGGGATAAGAAGTAAAGCCTTAAATGATTCTTGACTTAAAGTGACTTTCTTTAGTCTTGTGAAATTTGGCTAGTTGTAAGGTTAAGCTGTTGCCATTCTTCAGATGTAACACTACCATACAGGGTGTACCACCACAATTGTCCTTTCTCGCATTGTCTTTCTTTTTTATACATTACTGCATCCATTATCTCGGCATTTGGATCTTGTGAATCTTCAAAATAGGAAGTAGGTTCTTCCTTGACAGTTGTCATCTCTATGTCTTGGACAACTGGATCTTCCATCTCTGGTGGATGAGAAGAACTTGGCTGAAAAGGATCAGCTGGAGGAATTGTGTATCCATTAATTTCTTGCAGATGTTGGGATAGTTGGATCTTGTGACTAAGATCCATAGGATACGAATCAAAGGTCTCCCCAGAAGTAGGCTTCATTTCTGGACTATAAATTTCCATTGGAATGTTGGAAATAAGGATGATGGAGAATAACAATTGTTGTCATTTTTGTTATCACTTAATCTGATTTACCTTTATATTCTGCAAAGTCAAGAATCTTTTTTAATTCAGTTCTCCACCAATTTAATGGAGAAAACCACTCTAGTAAAGTTCATAGATAATAATCTTGTTTGTCTGGATTTGTGAGAATGTTGTATGTGGTAAAGACCTTCAATGCAATAGGAATTGAATATTGGATGGTGATGCACCATATACTCCAGTTAGTATCTTCACAAATATAAAATTCTGGTAAACAAAAAAGTTCAAAGATTCCTAAGGAGTATCAAAATTGAAGACACCAGGTGTAACATATTTGCTTGTCATGGTTTTGTGGAGATAGTAAAAGTAACGTGTTTTGGAAATAGTCTGGATTTCTTCAAGAGATGAGGATTGGCTTAATCCTGGAGGAAAATTTTTGACAGTTTTTGCTTTGTTGGATAGTGGTTTGGCCATAAAGATAAGAGGCACGTTGTTTAAGCTAGTAATGGCTTGAATTGCTTTGGAAGGTCTTGAAAGAAAATCAGGAATATCATTGTGGTTTCCTTTAATATGTTTGACTGTGAAATCATATCTAGAAATTCTTGTGGCATCTTGTTTTTGAATTCCAAAATTCTTGGAAATGAGGAATTATCTAGTTCAACTTCAAAACAGTGTCTTTTGAGATAGAAATCAAATTTCTTGATTCCATTCTTAACAGCTAAAGCTTCTTTAAAGGTAGTGTGGTAGTACTTTTCAACTTCTTTAAGTTGTTCACTAGCATGACCGAAATAATATCTTTTATGATCAGCTTTTTCTATAAGAACAACATCCCAAAATTGGTCACTTGCATCTATTTGGAGGACCCTTTTTCCTGTACCAGGAATTTTCAAGGCAGGAGGACTCTGAGCTATCTTCTTTAATTCTTTAACTGCTTTTGTTTATTCTAGTCCCCAAGGTGGTGGATTTTTCCTCAGCAATTTGGAAAGTTGATTGGTATGCCTTGTTGCATGAGGAATGAACTCTCGGATATAATTGAGTATTCGGAGAAATTGTTGGATTTGTTTGACAGTAAGATTTTCATCAGGAAAATTGAGAAGCTCTTCAGCTATGTGAGGTTGTGGTTGGTAAGACCCTTGTGCAAAATGCATTCCAAGAAAATTAATCTTTATTTGGGATAAATGAATTTTCTTTTCAATAAGCATGATTCTATGTTCTTATGCTAACATGAAGAACTTGTTCAGAAGTTCTTTGTGGGATGTTGAATCTTTGGAGAATAGCAATATATCATCTATATAGATGAGAATGCTATCTAGGAAAGGTTCAAAGATTCGGGTCACGGCCTTTTGGAACAAGGATGGAGCAATTTTGAGACCAAAGGGTAAAACTTTCCACTGGTATTGAACATTTGGGATACAAAAAGCTATTTTGTACCAATTAGCAGGATCAATACCTAGTTGCCAAAATCTTGATTTCAGGTCAAACTTTGAGAAGGCATGAGCACCTTTAATCAAAACAGGAAGTGATGATGCTTTTGGAATTGGGAACTTGTCAACCTTTAGGAAATGGTTGAGAGGTTTATAATTTATCACCAGTCTCTTTTTACCTCTGAGTTTCTTAGATCTTTTTTCAACATAGAATGCTTGACATGCTCGGTCTGATTTAGTGGGTTTTATGAGTCCTTGTCTTAGGAGCTCATCGCATTCTTGCCTAACTAGCAATAGATATGAAAGAGTAATTCCTGGATGAGTAGCTTTGGTAGGGTTGATATCTTCATTCAACTTAAAGGGAAGTTGGATGGAAAGCTTTTCATTTTTCCACAAAGGATATGGATGAGAAAAATCTTCACGGCTGTTAGCACAAAGTGTGCTAAGTTTCTCCTTGATTTCTTCATAGTTATGAGGCGCTTCTGAGAGAAAAAATAACCTTAAAGTTTTAGAATAAGGCTTCAATTCTCTTTTAAACTTGATTCCTTTAAGAAGGATCTGAAGCTTGTTAGCTGCTGAGTAAACATCCATGCCAATAAGAATGTCTTTGTTAGGAAATTTGCTTCCAATGACTTTGGTCCAGACAATACATTTTGGGAAAAATTTTATCCCAATGGGGAATTTTGTGACTAGTTCAGTTATGAATACTTTGTAATCAGCTGCAACAAAGTAAGCAACTTCTTTTTTCCATGCATCAACTGGTAAGATGTTGGGATCCATCATGCTTTTTTGAGCACAATGTCCATGTAGGTTACTGTCTTAATGGATTTTTCATATTTGGATGGCAAGATATGGATATCAACACAAGGTTGAGGAACTGCAGGATTGATGTTTTAAGCTTCCAGTAAAGAAAATACTGGAACTGACTTTGGTTATGTTTCTAAATCATCAACTTCACTAGATAAATCTTGTAGAGCAAAGACTGTATTTTTGTCTCCAGAACTTTGTTCTGAATAAAGCAATTCTACATCATATTCTTTACTAAAATTCAGGGCATTGATCATCGTAATGGCCTTGTCAAACTTGTTTGGACAGTTTTTTACATAATGACCTTTCTTTTTACATATGAAACCCCTCTGTCCTTTCTTCTTTCCTCCGTATCGTTTCTTTTTGAAGAATTTGAAATTCTTCCTTTTCCCTTTTTGTTGAATTTTTGGCCTTTGTTCTTCTTTTTTGAGGAGCATATGCATTCTTTTTCTTTATATTTGATCTCTTGATAAGGTTTTCTGCATGCTTTGGAATATTTGGCCTTCTGATTAATGATATTTGTCATGAACTTGTTCTGCCTATATAATTTGTCAACGGCTTCTTGAGTCATCTGGTGGATTTGTCCTAGCGTAAGAGTTGTGAAATTCTTGTTGGCCGTTGCTGCCATTCTGTTTAGTTCTGGTTGAATTTCTTTTGGTAATTAGGCAACATAAGTATTTTTTAGGCTAGGATGATTGTCCCATTTAAGAGATAAAATCTCTGGGTCATTATTTGGAAATGTCGATCCAGATCTTTCATTTTGAGAGAACAACACTTCATCTCAAAAAATTCTTACCTAATTTTTCTTTCAATAATGTCAGATTCACCAATGAATTCTTGGTGAAGGGCTCCACGTGCCTCAGTGGTAGTACTTAGTTGATGAATTTTGTCCTATTAGACAATACCTAGATTGTGGCACCATTCTTTAAGAGTGCCGGTCATTTTGCAACATAATTCTTCAGTGATCTTATAAGAATCGGCATTAGTTTGCATCATTCTGGTGTCAATCCATGCTCCAAATTCAAGGAGTCTCTTCCTCCATTGACTAGGAGGGATGTCATCTAAGATGAACCAAGGTTCTACCTGTAGGTCTTTTGTTACAATTTTTCTTAGAAGTAACTTCTTGTTCAGAGTCAAGAGAATCATAGAAAGATTCATTCTTGACTCCAGATCTTGCAATAATGGCTTCATTATACCTGTGATGTCTACATAATCCTCATTATCTGAAGATTCTTGCTTTGAACTATTTTGATCTAATCCAAGTTCTTTTTTTGAAGTTTGCTTAAAAGTTTGAAAGATTCAAATTCAGTATTTGTCTCTGTCTCAAAGTTGGTTGAGTCAGATTTTGTTTCAACAAACTCAGAGTTAACCTTAGTTAAGGCTAACTGGTCTTTTACCTCTTAATTTTCTAAAGGTGTTTTTTTCTTAAATTTGTGTTTTTTTTTTTTTTACTTTTTAGAAGAGTCTGAATCAAAAGAGGTAATAATCATTTTGTTCTTGAGGATTTTTGTTTGGAGGTAGAACAATTCTTTATTCTAGATCTTGGTCTAAAAGCTGTGGGAAAAGTTTTGGATGGTAATGAAGGATTAGCAAAATATGAAGGAGGTTTTGAAAGGGAGTTTGATAAGTGGGAAAAAGAGAAGGATTCAGGAATGGAAATTCTTCAATTTTTCTAGTTGATTAAGCCTTTATTTGAGACTCAATAAAATTATGCAGATCCTGAACTTGTGCTTTCAACTTTCTAATCTTTCTTTCCTTAGCATTTGATTCAGCTCCAAATTTCATGGCTTTAAATTCTTCTTCAAGATGAAAGATATAATCCTAGAGTCTTTTGTAATATTTCCTCATCTTTTTTGCGAGATATTGCAATTTATCTTCAAATTCTTCTAGGTGATGAGTGATTTTGTTCATCTTGGCATCAGGTCTTTTTAGTCTGGAAGTTCAAAACTTCTTCAACTTGACTTAAAGCTTTGAGCTTGCCATCTGGAAGGACCTCATTTGGCTGAATGTTTGGTTTAGTGGTGACTCTTGTTGTAGGGTTTGTTTGTCTCTCCAAAGGAAGAAGATCATGATCATTGGTTGAGGAAAGCATCATACATGGTATAGCTTGTGTAAGGAATGGTGTATCAAGAGGTTTGTAGTGAGTAGAAACATCTTTTGGTGACCAGGTCACTAAGGAAAGATCATTTGGTGGTTGGGTAGAATTAAGTAATCCTTCTTCTCTCAAGATTTCTAAACCTTTCTTATAGATCCAAAGAGGTTCTTTTTTCTTTTCTCTGATTCCAACCATGGACCATTGTTCGAGTTAAATCTTCTCCTTGGTTGAGGATGAGGTCTGCATCTCCTTTTTGATTTTTTTTCTTCTTTTTCTTCTTCTTCATCACTAGTGTCTCTAGAGTGCATCCAGCAGTCGCAACCAAGGTCACACAGATTAAGATCAGTATCCTATATGAAATGACCATTGATTTTATCCATATAGATGGGAGATCCATGTCAGATACTGTAGACAGAAATTCTGCCTTCTTTGAAGACTGGGATGATGGTCAATGCTTGAAAAATGGATGCAGTAGTGTTGCTTGAGACTCCTTTAGGTTTTTTGAATATTGTTTTGACAGTTCCATCTATTGATCTTCTGAACGAGGCTTCAAAAGACTGGATAGGTCTTTGTGCTTTATGAATTTTCTCATAATCAGTAACCCATTCTAGAGGAATCAATTATGTCAATTCTTCATAGGTTATTTTTCTGGGTATTTGTACAATTAATGGAGTGTCATTTGGATCATTTGCAATTACAAATAAAGCATCTGTATTGCTAGATGGGAGATTTGGAATATTGATGGCATGATCTTGTAGCCTGTAGATCATCTGGTGGTGGAAAGTGACAGAAAGAGCTTCGGGTACCTAATCAGCTCCTGCCAGCTGAACTTGAACCTTGAGTTTTTTGGACAAAGTTTTGTCCTTAAGACTAATATTGTAGTTGGAAAAATAGTAAGAACTACACTTCCTGCATAAAGAGTAGTCAAAACTATACTAATAATGGCATCTTCATAATAGAGGAAGCTTGAGTCTAACAGAGCAACACGTGTTGTTATAGGAAGTCCTTATCTTCCATGAAGAGTAAGAACAAGCCTTGAAGAGCAGTATATCCTTCTTGTTGCCAATTTCTGATCAATTCTTGGGAAATTTCTAAGCCAACTATTGTTCTTGGGGACTAGCTTGGAGGGCACATTGGTCCATTCTAGAAGATTGGACATATTCCTTCACAGTAGGTCTCTTTGTGATGATCAAATTTTGCATGGTTCTTACAACAAATCATTGTCTTCTAAAGATATTGTAAGGGTTGAGTAAAGGGGAAATAGTCTCAGAGATTTGGGCATCTTTTGGGACATATTCTATCAGATTTCCAGTTTTTGAATCTACTGTTTTGGGACAGCCTTTTGGAAGGGAAAGGGATGAAGTGAGCAGTATAGGTTGAGTAGTATTCTCTGATGGTTCCATGGTTGTGTCTGATTCTTTCTTACTCGCCTCATATAATATCATTATCATATTCACCATCTCTTTAAAAAATTAGAGGCTTTGATACCATTAAGCTAGAACAAAAAAAATACATAATACATAATTTTTATAAGAAATAAAAATAAATAAAATTAAACAAATATATAAATTAAAAAAATCATATTTTAAATCTAAAATTTATATGATAAGATTTTGATAATACTTTTGAAAATTTAGAATAATTAATTACTTCTTCAAAAATATAACAATAAGGTTAGCAGTTAATTTTATATTTTTACTTTAATATTTTTTAAAATGTCAAATTAACTTTAGCAAAATTGTCTGTGCATGTATATCGTTGGTGCGTTCAAGTTGTAGCCATGTTGGAATAATTTGAGTCCTAAAATTTATATCTATATTATTGTCTATCTTTTTTTTTTAGTGTACAATAATGACACTGAAATTAAAATTTATGACCTCATACATATTACCCAAATTATCCTACCACTAGACTGACCCTAGTAGGTATTGTTTATCATTTTATTATATGGACTCTGCACTCTAATTTTATGTTATGTAGATTTTGATTATACTATCTGATAAATCTTTTTAAAATACTTTTTACAGTTTATTTTTTTCTTTCTTTTCACGATATTATCTATTATATTTGTTATTTGTTTTTCTTTTTTTCTTCTCTCCCAAAATATATACACTTCAAAAAATATGAAAAAAAATAGTTTTCTAAAATTTATTTAGGATTTCATTTTTCTTTAACAATCAATAATTGATAATTATATTTATTTACTTGTATAATAATAATAAATTTATATTTAAAACATTAAAAAGACAGTTTAAGAATTCATGAGATATTTACTTTATATTAAAATAAATATTGGTTACATAAAAATTAAATATTTCTTATTTTCATTAAATACATAAATTAGATATATTTTTTCTAATCTTTTTAGCTATAATTATTATTATTATTGTTATATTTAGATGATTGAAAAGAAAGTTTAAGAATTTATGATATGTTTACCTTATATTAAAATATATATTTGCTACATAAAAAAATTAATATTTATTTTTTATCTTCATTAAATATATAAATTAGATATATTATCGTTTTCTAATCATTTTAGCTATAATTTTTTATTATTGTTATATTTGAATGATTGAAAAGTCAGTTTAAGAATTGATGAGATATTTACCTTATACTAAATAAATATTTGTTACACATAAAATATTAATATTTTTTATTTTCATTAAATATATAACTTAGATATATCATTTTTTTTTCTAATCCTTTTAGCTATAACTTTTGAAACAAATATTAAATTAAATAATAAAACAATAAACTTTATATACATATATGATGAATGTTTTAAAGAATATTATAATATTCTCTAAAAATTGGAATAATTTTGTACTACAATACAACATTTATAAGTTTTTACTATCTTTAATCTTATTATTACAAATTTTAATAAAAAAATATTCAAATAATATTTATTTAATTTAAATTTTGAATGTTTAATTTATAATATATTTTAATTTTTATATCAATATTTTTATAAATAGAGGCAAAATAAGGTGTTAAATAAAAATCTTATAATATATATATGATCAAATATTTTTTCTAAAACTTTAAATATTTATTTGTGGTAGAATTATTGCTGATTAAAAATTATTTTTTAAAAAGTAACTAAAAATATTAAAATATTAAAATTAAGAATTAATTAAACAATATATCCATAAATATTACATTTACTTAACTGTAAATGTTTAAAACCATTACTTAGCAATATAAATTTATCAAATAGACTGTGAAATAAAATTATACTTATTTTATTCAAATTAAAAGTCATGTGGGAGTAGTAAATTATAAAAATTAATTCAATAAAATTATACCATCAAGCACGTGGATCGTTTAGCACGTAGTTGTTTCCGTTTAACTAATAGTTTTGAGTATGAGTTCTAATTATGCAATTGCATTAAATACCCGAAAATAGAGCTTTGCCATTTATAATATTAACTTTGACCACATGCATGTGGTTTTAAATATTACTAATAATTAAATACATGAAAAGAGAAAAATACTTATTAGATATTTGGATAAAACTTAATTAATCTAATTAAATACATTTTTTTATTTTGTATATTTGGTACATAAGTTAAGGGACATTAAATATGCACCCCCTAAATACTTTTAACTATTTAAAAATATATTTACTAAATAATTTAAATATAATAAATATTTATTTTTTAATAAAAATATATTTTATTTACTTGATTTATATACATGATTTATAAGATAAAAAAATGTTAATAAATTTTACCTATGACAAAAATGAAAATTACTTGAATTTTATTTATAACTAGAGCTTATGTTAAAACATAGCATACAATATTATTTCCAACATAATTAATAATTATAATGTTTTATTAATTGTGTTATAATTATTAATATGTTTACAATGTAATTACCTTAACATTTTATATCTAGTTATAGACAAATTATTTTTCTATTTTAAGTATGTTTGTATCTTATACTTTATTAGATTTTTTTCTTATAATAAAATCTTTTTCATTAAATTTAGAAAGATATAATTTAACATATTTTATATATTTTTTTGGATAACCATATTATAGGTGCGAGTATCCACCAACTTTGTCGATAACTAATTTTCGTCAAAAAACTTGGCTGACTAACTGATATTATTTTTATATTTTTAATTTAATTTTACCATATAATGCATAGATAATATAACGGTAAAAAACATTGCCACCAATAATAAAAAAATACAAAAACAAAACAAAATCATTAGACTATATGTGTAAAACACTAACAATAAAACTAATGTAAAACTCATGATTTTTTTTTTTGTGGAGGGTTACTTTTATTTTTGGAAAGAAGTACTGATCTATAGCTTTATTTTTCTAGAAAGTAAAAATATCTACTATAATCTATTTAAAAATAATTTGTGCAATAGACTGATGCTGCCTTACAGCATAAAAAAATCTCAAAAAAAAATTATGCACCCAATAAATCCCAAAAAAGAATTTTCGCGAAAAGTATAAAGGAGTTAAAGTGCTATCAAAATAAAGAAAAAAATGTTACATCGAGATAAAAGTCTTATTCAATTATTAATAGTATTATCTAATAGGAATTATTTGATATAAATGGTCTTGGTGTTTTTTTTTTTTTTTTTAAGGGGGGAGGGGGGGGCTAAAATAGTTACAGTCCAGTTAACTTCGACCCTCTTTATTTTCATTTTCCCACTTATTTGTTTATTGTATATAAGGACCAGTTTTTACTGTTTCAAAGTGAGGAAAATTACATGCCCTATTTCTTCTCCTATTCACGATTTGTTTGATGGTATCTAAGCTCCATCATAAAGCTCTACTGTGCAACCATTTTCTTCTATCATGGTGAGGCAAAATCAAAATCATGGAGGAAGTTTGTTAAGATCACGGCAAGTGTACCGGTTGTACAAGTAATAAAGTGAAATCAAAGTATCGTCTTTATAGGGATTGTGATTTTAATCTCAATTCAACCAAAAATTGCTTGCGTATTATGAATTAAAAGAAAAATTGAAATTTTTGTGATTTTAAGAATTAAGGAGCAAAAATAAATTGAGAATATGATTTAAGCGATGTTTAGAAAATCAATGAATAGAATGGTTAGGTTTAAGAGTCCCCAGTAATTTTCCCCTAATGCAATTTCTTTCCTTTCTAAACTCATTCTTATTAAACAATTAACCCCCAATTTCCCTAAATTAATTTATCCTTAATTCCTTAGGCGATAAACCCTTCTAATTTCACACCCTAATAATCCCTTAGGTGAACAAACTTAGTTACAAGCATTAAGAACAAGAAATTTAAGCGAAGGCATATAATCTTTCTTCTTATCCCAAGGTTTAAGCATTATATGATTGTCAAATTGGAATAGTTCAAACCCCAATTTCCCAATTGCAAAGTTCAAATTACAGATCAATTTCAAATGGATGTCAAGCATAGAAAAAAGCATTACGCAAAAATTTAACAACTGTATTATATTAATAATCGAAGGTTTAGAAGGAAAAACAAATTACAAAGGAATCAAATTATGGTTCATCCTAACCTAACCAAAAGAGGGCTTAGAAACTCATGGAGTTGCCCAAAACAAAAACAAGATAAAAGCATTAAGATAGAAGGGCCATAAATGTTATAAATTGAACCCGAAGTCCTAAGATTTAAGGCTTCAAGATGAGTCTTCAAACTCTCCTTCACTTACGATCCTTAGAGTAGTCAAAAGAATGCTCCCAAACGTGTAGTTCTAGCCTTTTTATAATGCATTTAGGCTTTTTGGACAACAAAAACGTGTTAGGCCCAATAAAAAAGAAAGTTCGCAAAAGCTAAAAATGTGCTGGTACTGGGCACCCCCTATGTTGGGCACTCCTTTCTTCGGATGTTCATCAGCGTGCTAGCGCTGGGTGCCCCCTTCGCTGGGCGCTGGCACTGGGCTCCCACTCTTTGGATTCCTGCCATCTTGTTAAGGTTGGGCACCAACTCTGGGCGCTGCTCTGCTGGGCGGCAAAGCTGACTTGCTTCTTCTTGCACTTTATAACTAAAATTAGCTTGTTGTATATCCTAACATTATCCATTTTCTTTGATCAAGTTTCCTACATTAATAAACTCAAATAACTAAGTAAAATCATGTAATTTTTAATGAAAATCTCAAGAACACAAATTACATGGCATTTCATATCATTGGGTTATTTTCTCATACATTATTTTTAAACTAAAGCCAAAAATCATGTAAATTAGCTCTATAAATCTACATAAGCTATAGATTTATGAAAGCTCAAGCAATAATTCAAACATTATTACTTTTATGTTCATTGATCCTTCGCAAAACCCATCCAGCCTGTATTACATTCACGTAGGGGAGAATCTAACTTTAGTGCTGGTAACTCATCATCTAACACGGAATAATTACCATTTATAGGCTTAATTTATGAAGAGACCCATGATTTCGAAAAACAAATATAGATTTCTTGATGGAAGTATTGGTGTTCCTAATTCTTTTGATCTTAGTTATGATGCATGAGAGAGGTGTAATAATCTGGTGTATTCTTGGATTATTAGCTTTATTTCTCCATCAATTGCACAAAGCTTGATCTATATGGAAAATGCTTAGGAAGTTTGGCAAAACTTGCGAGAGCAATTTGCTCAAGGTGATCTAATTTGAGTTGCTGAGTTGCAATAGGAGATCTTTGGATTCAAATGGAATTCTATTTTTGGTATTGATTATTTCACTAATTTCAAATCTTATGGGAGGAGCTGGAAAACTACAGGCCTATCCGTGACTGTGTATGCATGATTAAGTGCTCATGTGAGGCATTGGGGAATTTGTAGAATTATAGGCAACAAGATTTTGTTATTAGCTTCCTATTAGAACTGAACGAGCAATTTGTGATGGTTAGATCGTAGATCTTATTAATGGATTCTCTTCCTCAATCGAACAAAGTATTCTCCATGGTGATCCAACATGAGAGGCAATATTTCCTAGCACTTGGTGAAGAAATTCAAACTATGGTTAATCTGGTAGAGGGAAAGAAGTTTAATAACAAAGGGAAATCATATTCAAATGCAAGACAGTGTACTTATTGTGAAAAGTTGGGCCACACAATGGATGTATGCTATAAAAAGTATGGATACCCATCAAACTCAAAATTCAAAAGCTAGGTCGACTGTTAATAGCTCAGTTAGTGAAGGATTGAATTCAAAAAATGATGAAAATCAATCAAAACATTCAAGGGTTTAGTCTAATGCTCCAACCTTTACTAATGAAAAGTATAGGTCTCTTATTGGACTGCTACAAAGTAGTGGTTTGTAGAAAACTGTTAATGATTTTGAATCCACGTAATACATAATGTAAATCAAATGTGTAGCATGGAAGGCTCATTTTCCAGTAACACTGAAGGTATGACATATGTTTATGCATGCAATTCATTTGGATAATAGATTTTGGAGTAACATATCACATTTGCACATGTTTGGACTAGTTTGATAATTGTGATGAAATTTCCCCTATATTTGTGTGATTGCCTAATGGAAATGTAATGATCACTAAGATAGCTAGAACAGTTAAAGTTGCAAATGCCTTAATCTTAGAGAATGTGTTGTATTTACCTCAATTTACTTTTAATCTGGTGTCAATTTCCAAATTAGTAAAGGCAACAGGGTGTTTGTTTGCTTTTGTTGATGGTTTGTGGTCCATTTAGGATTCTGCTTTGAAGAAGATTGGTTCGATTAAACTCAAGGATGGTTTGTATCACCTAAATAAGGCACATTATAGTAATGTTTTTGTCAAAAACGTCATTTCAAATTCTAGTAGTATTTTGAAAAGAGCTTTATGGCATTTTAGACTTGGCCATGTTTCACTTAGTAGGTTGGCAATTTTACGTAAGGACTTTGATTCTATCTCTCTAAATAAGAATGAGATTTGTGATGTATGTCATGTTGCAAGGCAGAGGAAACTCCTTTTTAAAGTCAGTATTAGTAGAGCTCCTCGAATTTTTGAGTTAATACACATGGATATATGGGGTCCACATTCAATAATTTCTGTGCATAATCATAGATATTTGTTGACTATAATTGATGATTATAGTAGATTCACATGGGTTGTTATGTTCAAAGGTAAATACAAGGTTCAATCATGATTGTAGAATTTAATTTCTCTAGTTGAAAGACAATTTGACATAACTATGAAAGTAGTCAGGACTAATAATGGCTTAGAATTTTTTTTACATGATTACTATGGCTCTCGAGGAATAATTGACCAAACCAGTTGCAATGAAATCCTTGAGCAAACTGTTAGGGTATAAAGAAGGCATCAATACATACTTAATGTGGCTAAAGCTCTTATGATCCAATCATTGCTTCCCAAATATTTATGGAGTTATGCAGTAAGTCATGTAGTGTTCTTAATAAATAGAGTCCCCTCGCAGATTTTGGGGAACAAATCCCCATTTCAACTCATGTTTGGTAAATTTTCGGAGTTATCTAATCTAAAAGTTTTTGGTTTCATATGCTATATTTCAAACAATCACCTCATATAGAAGCAAGTTTGATAGTTGATCCAGAAAATGTGCTTTTTTGGGATGGAAAGCAGGAGTGAAGGGCTACCTTGCTTATGAAGTCTGTTCAAAAGAAATTTTACTCTCCAGGTAGGGATGGAAATAGGTTAGGCCATTCTACAAAGGTCTATGGCCTAGCCTACATCAGGCTAGGCTTTTTTAGAAAATAAACTAGGCCAAAGCTTTTATTAAATTCTATTTAGTTAAAAAAGTTAAGCTTTGGGCCATTTAAAAAGCCTTTTAAGCCTAATAGGGCAACCTATTTAAATAAACATAAATTATTTTGAAACTTTCTCCCCTGTTGCGAAACTTACCATTATGTGGGTTGTCTTGGCCTTGACTTCCATCAATAATTGGCTCATACACCAATTGGATGTAGAAAACGCCTTTCTTCATGGAGATTTTAAAGAGGACATTTACATGGAGATTCCTTAGGGTATTCCTCATGTAGGAACACATAAAGTTTGCAAGCTTGTGAAGTCCCTTTATAGACTTAAATACACTAGTCAGAAATGGTATGAGAACCTGTCCAGCTTGCTTGTTTCCCTTAGATTTTGTTAGGCCACAACTGATCACACGCTCCTCTAAGGATACCTTCACTGCCTTACTAATATATGTAGACAATATTGTCTTGTTAAGCAATTCCTAGTCCACCATTGATTCTATCAAGCAGACCTTGCATCATCATTTTGGGATTAAGGACCTTGGAGTTTTAAAAATTTTCCTTGGTTTGGAGACTGCACACTCCTCATAAGGAATTTCCTTATGTCAACGACAATATTGTCTTGACCTTTTAGGAGATGTTGGTGTTCTTGGATGTAAACCAACTAGCACACCGTTTGATCTTAATACCAGGCTGTTCCAAGATGACAATGGCCCATATGTAAATGCTCTTAAGTATAAACGCCTCATTGGACGTCTCCTCTATCTTACCACAACTAGATTGGGCATCTCCCATAACGTGCAACAATTAAGTCACTTTATGACACAACCCACCAATGCTCATTTCAAAGTAGCTCATAGAGTCCTCTAATATCTAAAAAGGACCCTAAGCAAAGTGTTATTCTTTCCACGTAGCTCTTCTCATTAACTTTTAGGATTTTCTGATGCTGATTAGGGCGGTTGTTCGGACACCAGGCACTTAGTTAATGGATATTGCTTCTTCATAGGCAATTCCTTGGTTTCATGGCGATCCAAGAAGCAACTACAATTTCTATGCCATCCTTGAAGGCAAAGTACCGGGCATTGATAGTTGCCGCTTGTGAATTATAGTGGTTGTGCTACCTTCTTCATGATCTTTCCATTGCCTATTTCAAGCAGCCAATCATTTATTGTGATAATCAGAGTGCCATGCATATTGCTGCAAATCTTGTATTCCATGAGTGAACAAAGCATCTTAAGATAGATTGCTATATTGTTTATGAAAAGGTTACTGTTGGAGTTATGTGATTACTGCCTATTTCCACATGCAATTAGATTGCATATTTCTTCACAAAGGGGCTTCATCCATTAATATTTCAAAAGTTTGTTACCAAGCTTGGGATGGTAGATATATACCAACCCACAACTTGAGGGGGGGGGGGGGGGGGGCGGGGTGGGGGGAGGGGGCAGTTATTTGATATAAATGGTCTTGGTGTTTATTCTTTTGGGCTTAAAGTAGTTACGATTCAACTAACTTTGACCCTCTTTATTTTCTTTTTTTCACTTACTTGTTTACTGTATATAAGGACCAATTTGTGCTGTTTCAAAGTGAGAAAAATTACAAGCTCTATTTCTTCTCTTATTCACAATTTTTTTGAAATAATTTGCAACGAATAATATTATTTCTATTTACAATTTTTTATATAAAATTTTTATTTCTATATATTACATTATTTATCTTATTTCACATTTTTTTAATTTTTTAACTCTGTATTTGTTAAACAAATTATTGTAAAAAACTTATTGCAAAAATAGCATTATTCATTTGTAAACATATCAGATTAAAATAAAGGTCATGCAAGCATGGTTACCCTATCTGAGTAATCGACCGTACTCCCACTATGCCTGACATTGAGCACCTAAGAGCATCTCCAACGGGGGTGCTTAGCTTCGTTTCTTACGTTTAAGGTGCGTTGCTTATCATATATCACCATTGGAGCAAATTGCATGGCAGTGCTTACATAAAATGGGTTGCTTATTTAAGCAACATTGCTTAAATGCTTTTGGAAAATAAAAAATAATTTTTAGGCACAAAATCGACGAAATCAACAGAAAAACGAGGGAAAGAAACGGGAACATGAATTAAAGCATTACACTCATCAAAATATAAACTCCAGAAACAAAAATTAAAAATTAAAAAAAAAAATACAGATTGCAACTCCACAATCAAATTGAAACTCCCCCACCAGCATCCAACAGAACAACAATAAAATCAGGAAAAAAAATAAATACACAGATCTGGAAAGATGTTGAACACCAATCTTCGTCGGAGAACGTCGATCCGCGTCGGGTGAGCGCCGGGGAGAGTCGATCAAAACTGGAAAGGTTGCGTTTGCGTCATGACGGAGGTTCCTTGCGAGCGTTTGCATCTTCACAAACGGGAGGCTTGCCAGAGAGCGCCGCAAAGGTTCGCGAGAGGGGGAACGCCGAGGAGAGTGGATCTACTCTAGGGAGAGTGGATCTGCTCCAGGGAGGGTCGATCTGCAAACGGCACCGTCGATCTCGCCGTTGGAGCACGGACTCTCCGTCGGAGCATGAGCTCGCAATGGAGCACGGGCTCGCCATAGGAGTGCAGGCTCGTAGTGGAGCAGGGGCTCACCGTCGAAGCGCAAGTCGCAGTGGAGCATGGGTCGCAGTGGAGCACGGGCTCATTGTCGGAGTGCGAGCTCATCGTCGGAGGACTACAGCAGAAGGGGCTGGGTTTGGGAGAAATTGTGGAGAAGGGCAAGAGAGATAAGATTGAACTGTTGGGTTAATTATAATACAAATAAACTAATATTTTAATCTGAAATAAAAAAAATATAGATATCAATATTAAAATGTGGGATTAATTGTAGGACCTACTAAAACAAGTTAAGAACCCACCTAAACAATTTTAGCATTGGAGTGATTTTTTGTGTAAAGTTCTTAAACTTAGGTGGCATTGTAGGGCCCATAAATTTGACATAAGCAACTCACTTAAGCAACTTATGGTTGAAGATGCTCTAACACGGATGTCTCTGCCATTTCGTAAAATAAAACGAAAGAATGACATTTTAAAATTTTAAGATTACATTTATCATTTCATGACATTATCATTATTTAATGCAAATTTGTCATTTAAAATGCTCAATCTAAAATATTAAAATTTTAGAAGATCACAATTAATTTTTAATTTAGTTATTTATTTTTTTAATATAATAAATTTTACTTACTAATTTTCCTTATAATCATTCTTCCAAAAGGAATCCCCGTATTGCAAATCTTATACAGTTATACCCTTGTTTGAGTGTCTGCCATATAATTTATTAGGAAAAAAAATTGTCATATATTATATAGAGTAAATTAGACTGATATCTCCTTAGGTTTTTTTGGATAATACACGATACTCCTCATTTTTTTATTTCTATACTAATCCTTCTTAATTATTTCAAAATATTGTACAAACTCTTTTATACATTACACTAACCCCCTTAAATATTTTAAAAAAATATTATAATGTGTATTTTTATAAAAGAAATTATTGTAAACATTAAAAAAATAAAAAAATTATGTACAATCTAAAAAAATTTGAAAAAATGTCAGTATAATTTATTATATTATATATTAATGCTAGATATTTTGGTCATTTGGTAATTTCACTGAAAATATCCCAATGGTGCTTTTGCTTTCGTCTATATAGTGCTAGTAGTCTGTGAATTGCAAAGTGCATTGGTCACTGGGCTACCTTGGCAGAGATTTGAAGTTTAAACTTCGAACCCTTTTGCCTTTAGATTCTGAGTCTCTGCCGCTATGGCGCCACGCGTACTTCTTGTGTTGGGGATGTTGCTGCTGGTGTGCCTCGTTAAGGTACGCTAGCACTAGTGTCATCTTGCAGATATTAGTTAAGAAAAGAATACTTGTAGTTCCAAGCATTTTGTTATGCATTTAGCAGCTTCAGTCACTTGAAGCTGAGGGTGATTTTATTTACATCCATTTTATTCTAAGTTTTGATCTTTTGGTGGTTTGTCATACAGGTTTCATCTGATCTGAAGGTAGAAGAAGGAATAGTGGAAGAGGAAGAACTGCACTTTCCCAATGAGCCAGTATGCTTCAAAAATAAATTTTAGCATCATAGTCTATTATATGTTTTGTATTATTTTTAGCTTAAATATACTTTTTTCCTTAAAAATATGATTTTTTTAAAAATAATTACTTGTAATCTTATATTTAACAAAAAATCTTATTTCATTAAGAATAAAAATATATTTAACATTCCTTGTTATTATTAATGCAGTGACAATAAATTTTTTGTAACTCTTGTTGGATTTTTCTCCAGCTCATCGTGAGAGACGGGAACAGAAGGCTAATGCAGGACATAGGTAATTAATCTTTAGTCAATAAAAAAAATGTTGGTAGTTGGGTTCTCTAGATAGGCTTTAAATTGTCAAGCCAAGAGCAAATAATTTTTCCATAGGGAGTTGGGACATTTACACTTTATTTTTTCTTTATTGTCGGTCACGTTGGGACTAAATAATGAAATGAGAGGAAATTAAGAAATGAATTTTGATGATTGGCTTTTCAGATTGTGGTGGGTTGTGCAAGACGAGGTGCAGTGCTCATTCGAGGCCCAACCTGTGCAGTAGGGCGTGTGGAACGTGCTGTGTGAGGTGCAAGTGTGTCCCACCTGGTACCTCTGGAAATAGGGAACTCTGTGGAACTTGCTACACTGATATGACCACCCATGCCAACAAGACCAAGTGCCCTTAAATTGATTGGGCAATTTGTGCTTCATTCCCCCATCATCGTGCACCAAAGTTCAAGTGTACTATGTGGGTGCATTTCTGTTTGCTATGGCGTGCGTGTGCACTTAGTCATTAGTGTTTTATTTAGGGTGTGTTCTAGTTTGTGCCTGTATGATTACTGTGATGGGTCATTTAAACTTTGTGCCTTTGTTTGCGTGAGTATAAAGATAGTACATCACCTTTTTATTTCCCACTTGAAGTTCGTGTATTCTCCGAAATCTAGTCTTTCTTTAGCCGTGAGTGGGGAACACATGCCATATGTTGTGAAACCCTAAATAGAAACATACGAAATAAAAGGTTAATTGTATGATTAGTAGTTTTTATAAGATCACAAATATATTTTTCTTTTTCTTTTTTAAAGTGTATCTGATATGGAAGACGCTCATTCTCACGAAATAAATTCGTTAAGGGGCATACGAAATGAAAAAAAAAAAAAAGGATACTTGGAATGTTGTCTACCTTCAGCCTAACTTGGCAGAGCTTATTTTACGGAGAAAATGTATCAATTATTGATATGTATTTATAAAAAAAGTAAAAGACAATAAAGAAGAAAAGGGAAAAAAATAAAATAAAAAGTAAGATAATTGTTTAAGTTGTCTGATAGGAAAAAAAATAATTTTTACTCTTGTATAATTATGAAGAAAGTAAAAGAAAATAAAAAATATATGTTTAAAATGACATAAATATTTTAAATAAAAAGTGAAATATAATATAAATAAGGATATTTTTATTTTTTTAAAAAAAGTAATTTTCTTTCCTACTTTTCCGGCTAATGCATTGTTTGTTTTCATGGAAATTGAGAAGAAAAGAGTTGAGAAGAGAGAAGTAAATAAGAAAAAATAATTTTTTGTTGTTTGGTTAAGGAGAGAAATAACACAGAAAAAAAACTTAGACTGGATTTCACATAAAAATAAACTCTCTTCATGTGTGAGAAGAAAATCGTGAGAAAGAAGAGATTATAGACTAAAATTACAAAACTAACCTTTTTTTTATTTCACATTTTATATTGCAATTTGTGTACCAAATCAGTAAAGGACTGCACCTATATAATGCTTCATCTATTGTTACTAGATAAATATAAATTTATATTTCGTGACTGTTGAAAGGCAAAGCAATACGCACACCGCAAATAATAGCTATATATATATATATATAGGATAAAAATGTCTTTATAATAATTTTTTTTAATTTTCTGTTTAACTAAACAAATGAAAAGAAAACTTAACTTTTCTTATTTTTTATTTTTTTCTTACTTTTTTCAATTCAAACACTTTAAAAATCTATTTTTTTTTTGTTTTTCTCTTTTCTATTTTTCTCTTTACCCAAACTGAGTGTAAATTTCAGAGGAAGTATCTCTTGGTGAGAACCACATGTCTGCCTTCTTTTCTTTTTATTTTTTTTGTCTGACAATAGCCAGATTTTCATTGTTTTCTCTTATTTTAATCATTCCTCCCCTCCTCCACCGAAACAAAGAGAGCACAAGTCTAGAGACCATCGAGTGTCAAGTGTTTGTATGAAGAATAATATTGGATAAAAAAAATAAAAACAAGTACAACAAACATGAAATTATTAAATTTGATTTGATGTGAATAGGCATATTTCGTAAAAAGTGTTGATATACTTTTACTAAATATAATAATATAAAAACAATTTTATATGCGGTAGGAAAGTGTTTACAACATGTTAATTTTTTTTTTAACCACTGTAACTAAGAGTCTTTTGTTTCTTCAGTAGGATCTCAAAGTATTCTCACATGCTTTAATCCTTGGAGCCGGTTATAGGATTAGTTCTTGGTTTGAAACTTAGTAACACTTAAACTTATCATCCCTCTTTAAATTTGTGTTATGCAAGAATCAAACTTAGGTTTTTTTTTCACAAGCTTGTGAGCTTGTCAACTAAATACACCCATTGGGTACAACATGTTAATAATGAATCGTGATCCTCTACGTTTTCTAACAAATTATATGATCAGAGTAAAAATTAAAAACATAATTATCATCACTGGATGGCGAGTGTAACATTGTAACATATTGCATTTTTAAATGACAATACAGGGTCCTAATGCAGTCAATAATTTATAATACTTTTCTGAAATCTGCTTCGAGCGATAACAAAATGGGGACCAAAGAGTGCTACAGAATGTCATGGACCACCCCTTGTGCGGTGATGGCCTAAACTCTAACGATGACCGAAGACTCATATTTTTCTTGATTTTCTAAGTCTAATTGTTTTGTGGTCCTTGACTCCTTGGCAACAGCCCAACACCGAATGCGACGTCTGATTAGGAAACATGATAGTTTGTTTTCATTTCATTGATAATTCATTATGCTTAATCAGCAATATAAAAAATACACACACTGACACAGATATTCCAGTAGGAGTATAGAGAATGAAGAAAACTTCAGCAAAAGTTCTTTACCCTGCACCTACTGCTACTTTTACCCTTTGACAGCATGGAAAGAAATAGAGTAAAAAAAAAATAGGTTAGAGAAAAATAGAGTGAAAATATAAACTGTTTGGTCATATAGAAATAGAGATAAAATAAAGTAGAAATAATATTGTATAGTTGTTTGATTTAAGTGAAAAGAGAGGAAAGAAATTAGATTAATATTATATTTTCCTTTTTGCCCTTATGTATATCACGTTGGTTTGGAGCAAATAAGACTACAATAGTAGATTATTTGAAAAAAATAGTAGATTATTGTGGTTGGACAGTGATGAAATGAGATTCAAAATAGTTTACTATTGCGAGAATTATTTGCTGCAGGTGATGATAGTCGATTATCATTACCAAATAGTTGGCTATCATGCAAGAACAGATTATAATTTTCTTTGCATGATGGCTGCTGCAGTGTCAATAGTCGACTATCATGCATGTGAAACGCACTTTTGAGGGCATTTTTGTCTTCATACACACCCCCTCTCTATTTTCACACTATTTCCACTCTATTTTGTGCGAAAATGAATAATACCTAGACTCACACTTTTTTTCTTCTCTTCCCTCTTCATTTCTATACTACCAAACATACTTACTTATTTCTCACCCTCCTATTTCTTTCCTCTCACCTCTATTTCCACATTATTTTACCCTTACCAAACATAGGGTTAAATGTTTATGATGCTACTCTCTAATTAAAACATAACTCGTTATTTTTTTTACAACATGAACAAAATGAGGAATTTAAGAAATAGGCCAATCATGGCAAAGTCCATAACCCATGCCCAACACCATCAACATAAATTCCAATAAATAAGCGTTAGACGCCCTTTTTTAGGATTCGGATCTATTGAGTAACATAACATTGTCATGTAGTGAGAAAAAATATAAAAGCAAAATTAATAAAAACTACACAACTAAAGATAGATTTACTATAATTATTTTGTGTCCTTATTTCTTTTTACATGACAAAAATTAATATGAAAAGATATAAAATTGTTGTTTATTGCTATAATGTCAAGTGCTTTTGTTTTGGTGAGATCGAGATTTTGCAAAGTTAAAGAGTTGTTGAATCCAAATTTATTGAAAAGTAAATATCTTGACAAAAATATTGAAATACTGTTGGTGTCACTTAAAATTTTTTCTAAGTGTTGAAAGTTGAAACCATTTGATTATGGTCATGATGTTAAGGATGATCTTAGACTTATTTTGAGAACAGCGGGATAAGGAAGTGTGGGAGTTCGATTTATTTGTTCAGCAAACAAGGAGATGGTCTATTCGAGACCTCGAAGGCAAAAATCCATATGTCCAAGACTAAAGTAAAAAATTTACTAAGTGTCAACCCATTCGAAGTGGTTTTTGAAAATGAAGACAATGCTCATGTGTCCAAGACTTGAAGTGGAAAACTTTGCTAAGTGCTGAAGTGCTCGAAGATATTGAAGACATCAAGGAATTCAAAGACCTTGAAGTCATTAACACGTGGAGAAATTACACGTCAATTCGACAAGTAGTTTCGAGCGGTTGTCAGCACACATGAATCAAGACAAGTGGTGACATCTTATATAGTTGATCCTAGCAGTTGTACACATGTATAAATCTTCTATTTCAACCGTTAGGCCAAAAACACCATAAATAGAGAACCAATAGCCATTTTTTCTTTGGTTGAAACACTTGCACTAATCTCTGTAACACCACACATGACGATCATCAATGGCTATTGGTTCTTGTTGGAACCAAAGACGTTGAAGCGTCTAGACCCTCAAATTTTGAAGGTAACAAACTTATTAAAATTTAAGTCTCTATTTTTAAATTAACGGATTTACAGCATCCAATCTCAAACTAGCGTCCAATAGACTCATATATGATGACCGTCCTAATGTAAGTCTCATTTATGGACTCTGTTTTTAAACTTTAGACAACCACACTAGACGCTTCCAGACGCAAGCTATTAAACGGCTAAGTTCTTTTTTGTTCAATCTATGCGTCCTTTGTTTATATATTGAGACTAATGCCTTACCATTTTAAGATCTAACGCTCAAATATTTCGAGCATTAAATAGTAGACAAAAACATTCTAGTGTAAAAGTGCAGCAAGACGAAAAAAGCAAGTCAACTCTTTGAGCTGCCAAACCAAATGAAGAATGTTCAGAAAAGCAGACCTCTCACACAGAACTACTCTTTTCGTTTTAGTGCAAGTTCAAAAACTGTCCTTTCTGATATGTCTGAAAGCTTGATACGGGCACCTTTTTCTTGAAGAATTGAAGTCAAGTTTTTTTCAATGGCTCTTTTCAGCTAAAGACTATATATATCGAGAAAGAAGAAGAAGCGAAAGAGAAGTGAAGAATGATGAATCAAGCACGAACCTAAAAACGCTAATTGTTTTCTTACGCGTCCACTGGATGATAGTTTATAAATCTCTGGTACATTACTGTATTGTGCTTAATCTTTTATATCTTCACTATGTGAGTTGAATCTATTTGTAAACAACTATTTTGTTGTAAAAGCCTGGAGAGGCTTAGTGAAAAAGAATACTTGGGTTAGTAAAACTATCTGGGATGATTGCATTGTAAAGCCTGAAGAGGCTGTGAAGAATACTTGTAACCAAGGTTGGTTAGTGGATGCCTTCTAGGTGAAGGGACTAGATGTAGCTCAAGGTTGAGTAAACCAGTATAAAATTCTTTGTGTGCTTGCCTTCTCCATCCCTCAGCTTAAAAACATTTTCGAACTTGTTTTTATATTGAAAAGTTTTTTAAACACACAATTCAACCCCCCCTTCTTGTGCATCTCTTGCTATTTCAATTCTTGTTGAAACCAAAGACGATTGAAACGTCCAATCCCTCTAAGTTTTGAAAATAACAAACTTATTAGAGTTTAAGTTTCTGTGTGAATTAATGAATTTTCAGAGTCCAACCTCATGGCGTCCAACACACCAATCTTAAACGAGCGTCCAATAGAGTCATATATGATGACCGTCCAAGAGTAAGTCTCATTCATGTACTTTGTGTCTTAAACATTTGACACTCATATTAGACACGTCTAGACGTAAGCTCTTTAACGACTAAATATTTTTTTTAATACTCGTCTAATCCATACGTCCTTCATATATATCTCAAGACTGATGCCTTACCATTTTAAGATCTAACGTTTAAATATTTCAAGTATTAAATGGTACACAGAAACTTTCTAGTGCAAAAGCGCAACTATTTAGAAAAAGGAAGTCAACTTTTCAAGCTGCCAAACCAAATGAAGATTGTTCAGAAAAGCATATCATCAACACAGTCCTGCACCTTCCATTTTGGTGCAAGTTCAGAAGTTGCCTTTTCTAACCTGTCTGAAAGCTCGATATATACGTCTTTTTCTTGAAGACTGAAACTAAGTCATTTTCAACGGCTCTTTTTCGCTGAAGACTGTATATTTACCAAGAAAGAAGAACAAAATGTAGAGACAACAAGAATGGATCAAGTCAAAAGAATAGATGCTGTTTGTAAATCTTTTGTAAAGAACACATTGCTTGCTTGTGTTCATTGGACGATAGTGAAAACTTTCAGAAATAATTCTGTAGTTAGCTTAATCTTTTACATCCCCACTTTGTGAGTCGTTTTTCTCTGTAATCAATTGAATTTGTTGTGAAAGCCTGGAGAGGCTTAGTGAAAAAGAATATTTGGGTTGTTAAAGCAATCTGGGGTGATTGCGTTGTAAAGCCTAAAGAGGTCGTGAAAAATACTTGTAACTTAAGGTTGGTTAGTAAATACCTTCTGGGTGAAGGGACTGGACGTAGCTCAAGGTTGAGTGAACCAGTATAAATTCTTTGTATTCTTGTTCTTCTCTATCTTTTGCTTAAAAACGTTTACAAACTTGCTTTAAATTGCAAAAAGTTTTTTTTAACGCACAATTCAACCCCCCTTCTTGTGCGTTTCTTGCTCTTTCAGTTCTAAGAGAAATGTACATGTTCTCACCTACTTTTCAATACAAGTTCTTTACCTTTACATTCTTGCCATTAGTCTTTAAATTTGATTTTCTGCTTTCAATTTACTTTTCATGCACTTTAATTACTGTCATTTACATTTTTTGCAATCTCTATCTCCTTACTTTTTCTTCTCGAAACTCATTCTTTTTACATTTTTTGCAATATACATTCTTATCTCTTTTCTTCTCCAAACTTAATCTCTTTACCTTTATGCAAATCTCTATCTCCCTACTCTTTTCTTCTTGAAATTGAAACTCTTTACTTTTTTTAATTATCTTTTAAATTCGTTTACTTTTCAGGTCTTTTATTTTCAAAGTCATTTACATTTTAGTACATTTATCTTTATGTCATTTAATTGCAATTTCACGGTGCTTTATCTCTTCAACATCTTTTACAAGTTCTCTTATTAAAATTTATGTTGCATTACATTTTTGAGACTTTTGGTAGTCTTCAGAATTTGGCTTGAATTCATACATTCAATTAAGTGTATTATAAATACTCTACGTACAAGTTCTCATACTTGTTAAAATTACCAAATTGAATATCCTTATTCAATTTTGTCTTCAAAAATCAAATTATACACACTGCACACTAATTAGAGTCTTGATTGCAATTGAATTGAGGCTTTAGTATTTCTAAAACACCACATTGCTAGTTTGAATAAAAAGGACTTACAATTGATTAAGTCTAAATCCCACAAACAAAATTTTATTTGTTGGTTAGATTCACCGTGGAGAGTCATCTATTCGAGAATCAAGGACTCTTCGATACTTGAAACAAATTTCCACCATCAATAGATACATTAATCAAAAAAATATATATCGTATCATAAGGTCCCCAATAAATTATACTATGAGCCACTTGCATTTGTTACACTTAAATACTCATTAGGGTTGGCCTAGTGATGGGAGGTTTGTGTAGTATGCACAAGGTTCTAGGTTCTAATCTTATTGTCTCCATTCTACACCAAAATTTGTTACACTTAATATAGATGTGTACACATGATATGTTAAGTTGCTTAATTAATAATGATTTGTCAAATGTGAACCTAACACTACCATTTGGTCAATCAAAATGACATCATTTACCCCCTCCCCTCCCAAGGTTTTAGCTCCCATTTCTCTACTTCACAGCACTACTCAAGCATCACATGACTCTTAGTTGTGTTGTCATGAGCCAATGACTAAAACAAGAAATGGTTGAAAAGCCTTAAAATTTCACCCATTTTGCATATACCTAAACATCATGGAAGTGCAAGAAATAGAATTTAATAAGTAAATGGAGTAAAAAACAACGCACCCATAATCTGGTAATTGAAATTTCACATAACTAACCAAAAAAAAAGAGAAATAAATTCACATGTATATCAACTAATGATAACTTGATAACATCATTATTGGAGAACAAGAGAAGGGTGAGAGCAAGAGGCAAGCACACACTTTTTTCCTTTGCCTCTCATGAACAAAGTGAATATGGGTATATAGGTATCTAAAAAGTACAGGGTTAAGGATTAAAATTGTTATTTGGATAGGTAAGGGGGCGGGTATAGATATTTTTTTCAAACGCAAGTACAGGGATGGGTACTACCTAGACTCTACCCGTTGTTAGGGATGGAAATAGGTTAGGTCGCCTATTAGGGGCCTATGGTCTAGCCTACATAAGGCCTGGCCTGACTCGTTTATTAAAAAGGCTAAGTTTAGGCTTTTTAAAAAGCCTATTTAGATAAAATGGCCAAGCCTTAAGCCTTTTAAAAAAGCTTATTAAGCGTAATAGGCTAGCCTATTTATATACACACACACACACACACATATATATAAAGTTATATTATATATACATAATTATATATAATACATATATTAAATGTAATAATATAAAAGAATATGTAATTACTAACAGATCTTTTTAGTTCAATAGGTCTTTTTAGACCAAAAGGCCTACCTAGGTTAATAAGCCTATCAACCTTTTTATAAGCCTTATAAGAAAATAGGCTTTTAAGCAAGTTTACAAGCTAAGTCAGACTTATATGCAGGTCATGTCTAGGCCTTTAAAAAGGCATATAAGAGGCAAATAGGCCAGACTCGGGCTTTATCTCTTTAATGAAGGCCAAGCTCAAGTCTATCAACGTCTGGCCTAACCTATTTCCACCCCTACCCATTGTCATCCTTGTGAATAAGCTAATTTTAACTTATGGGATAAGCTTGTTTCATTTTTTTTCTTCTTATTTTCTTTTTTTTTGTAAGTACTTATGAAGAAGTTTATCCTAACAAGGCATAAATAACTTAATGTCCTAAGGGTATATATCTGTTATATATAATGATGTCTCATGGTGTAACTATTAAAGACTTCAAAATTATATAACCTATTAGGGTCGGCATAGTATAGTTTGAGTAGTTTGTACAAGGTCTTAGGATCAAACCTTGTTGTCATTGTACACTAAAAAAATTAAAGACTTCAAAATGAAATTATAGAAAAAAAATGGATTCTTTTTATTAATTAGTTCATCTCTCTATACTTTTATCAAGGATCAACTTACATCTTTCATGACAAAAAAAAAAAAAAACTTACATCTTTGCTTTTTTAGAAATTATGGTTTCAAGATAGATGAAAGAAATGATGAGATCTGATTGTCTTTTGAAAGAGCAGAATAAGAATGGAAAGAATGAGGGGTGACTAAAAACTACACACTTTATTTTTGTTCCCCCGTTTGGTATGACTGCAAGAGTGGATGGATGTTGAAAAAGTTGGTGGGACTCACGAATTTTTTGATCCATCCAAAATGGGCAGAAACCATAAGAAAAGTTATTCTCTTATATAAAATTACTAGTTTGTACTTATTTTTGTATATTTATTTTTTTTTATTGGGGATATATATGTCATTTTATGTACATATTTTTTTTATTTTCTATAAAAAAAACTTAACTTTCTTTTCTTTCATTTTCTTTCCTACCAAACAACCAAAAATTCATCTCACTTTCTATCCTTTTCTTCTTTTCTCTTTCTTTCCTTCCTTTTTCATTCCTTTCACTTTCTTTCTTAAACCAAACATACCCTAAAAGTAATAATAAAATCATTATATTATCATTAAGAAATAATAACACAAACACCGAAAAGCTAGTACGTACTTTAGCTAGAATTTTGGAAATAAACATGTTTTTTTATTTATCTATTTATATACTCTAAATTAAAATATATAACTTCAAAAGTGAGATCTTCATTAAACATGATATTAAATCTGAACTTGTAGATACTCATCCGACCCAATCTAACTTTGACAGAAAATATTTGCTTTGATTGACTTTGAATTCAAGTTTTTTCAATTTGTGAAAGCAGAGTCGAAGTCGAGGATGTAATTCCCCACCCTGCTATCTATATATTTATTTATCTATATATATGTATATTGGAGTTAATTAATTATTTTAATAGTAAAATAATTTAAGGTATAATAGTAATTGAATAATAAAGTTAAAATTATATATTTAATTAAAAATATAATTTAATTCTTAATTTTTTAATTTTGTTGTTGTTTATTAATTTTTATATTTTATTTAAATTAAAATATAATTAATAACTTAATATATGGTTTATTTAATATATAAGTAAATTAAATTAAAAAAAGTGAGGTGGGTTTCTCGCTGGTTTCTCCGAACTTGATAAAAGCCATTGAAAATAGAGTTGAGTTTAAAATTTTTATCCCCACCTCTCATAAATTCAACTTTGAACCTACCTTGCCTTTTGTAGGAATAAAGGCGGGGAGATCCAAACTTGCCCCCACCCTATGTCGTTGCCATGCTTTAACTCTTACTTTCTCAACTCTCTCAATTAAATATTTTTAACTTTCCCTCTTTTAAAAGTGCATTTCACACACTACTCCCACCAGGCTACAAGTACAACTAGCCAAAAACTTTCCATCTCAACCATATCAAATTATCATCCTTTTATCTATATCTCTTTCTTCAGATTAAATTTCAATATTTTATGTTAATAGTTAAAAATAACTCTATACCACAATTTAAATTATTCATTAAAAATATAGAATATAATTTATATATTCAAAATTTTTTTATTATAAATTTTAATTATAATATAATTTATATTTTCAAAAATATTTATTTATTATGAACTTTAATTATATAAAAATAAGGCTTAATTGCACATTTTGCCACCCATCTGTCACAATTTTGCGAATTTTGCCACCCAACTTTTTAATTGCACATTTTTTCACCCAACTTTCAAAAGTGTGTGCATTTTGCCACCCAATTATTTTATTTTCACATTTTGCCACCCCTTTCAAAATTTTGCAAATTTTATTGTCCTCGTCGATGTTGTTAGTTGATTGATGATATGACATTTTGATCACTGACGTGGCACATTGCCATGTCATCATTAGTTTATTACATCATCAATCCGCATCAATGGTCGACTCGCCACATCATTAGTCAACTAACGATGTTAGACAAGGTGTGGCAAAATGCGAGCGCGGAATTTTGAAAGTTGGATGACAAATGTGTAAATAAAATAATTGGGTGGCAAAATGCACAAAATTTTGAAAGTTAAGTGGCAAAATATGCAATAAAAATAGTTGGGTGACAAAATTCGCTAAATTATGAAAGATGGGTGACAAAATATGCAATTAAACCTAAAAATAAATATATATCCTATGCAATGTACAAGTTAAAATAATAGTTATACTATTATATAGTAAAAAAGAGTGCTACCTATCCATTTGTCAAAAATTCTTATGCATTTTAATACTTGTTTAAAACAAAAAACAAGTCACTTTTTGTTTTTTTACTTGATTTTAAGGTAGTATTTGATCTTTTTATTTTTTATTTTTTTCTTTAAAAGGAGAAGTTGATTCAAATACATTTTAAGAAAAAGTCTTAAAAAATTAAGGTGCTTTTTTTCATAAAAAGAGGAAAAAGTAACATTTAAAAATAAACTGCACATCTTAGTCTCTTTTTCTCTCTCATTCAAAATTAACATATGTGAGACAAAGAAGTAGAATTTTTAGTTTTAAGAAAGCTTTTAAGTTAAAATTGTGAAACATATTTTATTTTACTTCTAAAGTTCTTATTTTAATCTTTAATTTGAAAATAATTTTTAAGTCATAAAAAAGTTGAGCTAAACACAATCTAATTATCTTTTGCTGCTTGTTTATTTTTTCCTGTGAAGGTGGTGTAAACCTCAAGGCTCTTTGTAAACTTCTTTGTAGCTTCTCACATTTATCCCTCACAAGCACCTACACTAATTGAAGTTGGGTTGTTCTCACAGATAAAGCTTTTCTCCATGGTTTTGTTTACTATAGTCATATATAAGACCACTTTACTCATATTGCTACTAACATGCAAAAATTTGAGAGTTTAGAGCATAATGTGTGGGTATTCAACACATTTTAAGAGTTAGAAAGTGAGGCAATTGTTGACCAAAAAGACAAAACAGGGTTGACCTTATTGGCTTAACCCAATTATCTTGTTTCTTTGGACAGGATAGGTTGGAGTCTTTAGTTTGCCAGAATGTTTTAACTTGTCCTGCTTAATCCACCAAATATACAGAATAGGATAAATTTGGGTGAATTAACCTATCAATGATTTTTTTTGGCAGAAATTTGGAAGATGATTAATATTGTGTGATGAGTTCTACATTGGGAAATCTCACATAGTAAGTGAGGCTTATAAATTTAGGGGGTTCTCTTACCTAATGGACTAGTCTTTTGAGATGGGCTTTCCCTTTGAACTTATTGTTAACCTATTGGCAAACGTACCAACTCGTACAAGTAGACAGTGATAAGTACAAGTATCGTTTCCCAAGAGATTTGTGTAATACTAGATTTTTGCATAGTTGATGCTATAGAAAGAAATATTCCTGCAAATACACTAAATATTCTTTTAGGGATTTTTACGAACACTTAGTATACGAAAATTAAGATTAACAAGCAAAAAAAGAAAGTGTTGGAGTTTGACTTCACTAAACCGTCCTCTCATGTATATGAAGATTACTCATTGAGTTCATGCTTCATTCATTACCATTCACCCATAAAATTATCTAAACCATAATCCCTTAGTAGAATAGACCTAAGTTATTTAGTTAAACCAACAATCCCTTGATTAGTTTACCCAAACAATTTGATTTAAGAAAAGAGGTTAAGAAATGACTAATAAATCATGTTCCATTCCTAGATACAAGACTCATTAGGTGCTCATTTCAATTCTTTGAAAGGAAAGTGTTTTCCAATAACATCTAAAACAAAATCAAGTCATAGGAGATCAGACTAAAACAAGCATTAAGCATAGAAATAGAGACACATATGAATAAAACATAAACTTTATTAAATAACTTAAAAGGTATACATGAGAGTAGGCTCAGTTACATCAAACGCCAACTAGCGTAAATCTAACTACTCATAGTGAAGAGACACATCCAAGAAGAGATGAAGAAGGTGGATTGGAGGTCTAAGGAGAGCTTACCAACTAACTTCTAAGGGCTGCTAGGGTTCAAAGATGGGTTTTCAAAGCAGCTCCACGAGAGAATAATCTTGTTCTCATTAATATTCCCCTTTTAAATGCTAGGCTTTGCACCCTCATTAATTGAGCTGTAATTGATTTGCTTAGTGAAAATCTCTATTCGCTTAGTGGATTCTTCTCATTTTGAATTTAGGGCACAACATTCTCTTAGCGAAAGTAGAGCTCGTTAAGCGAATTCTTCGAGTTCAGGAAACACTTCTCTCTAGAGTTTAAGTTTTTACTGAGCAAGAAGGATTCTCGCTTAGCGATTTATGGTTAGTAGGACCCCTCTATGATTTAGTGAAGATCATTGTCAGTTCAGGAATTCCCTCTAAAATCCTCCAAGCCCATTTATTCAAATCCTGCAAAAAATATTAAGAGATCAATAACAAAATATTCAAATTCACTAAGTCTAACTACTTGATCCAATTTACTTACATTTGTTAAATTCTGGGGTTAATTAAAGTATTAAGTAAGGAAAAAGGAGAAATACTGGTATAAATGCACACCCAAAAGGTATGTATAAATGCCAATTATCACTTATGCTCATAATATTGATACTTTCATTGAGAGGATCGACTTCAAGGAAAGGGCTACTTATGAAGGGTTCTAACTGGTGAAGGGTTATGATCAACGAGAAAATTGAGTGAAGTATCACCGAGTGAAGTGTCGTGGAGTACAACCACCAAGTAGGGGTGGCAAAGTGGGTTAGGCCCGCTAGGCCGCCAAGAAAATGGCAAAGCGGGTTAGATAGGTTAGCCCGCCCTACCCAACCTGCCAAGCCAGCGGGCTACAGGCGGGGCGGGTTGGCTTGTTGAGCTTTTTTTTTTTTTTTAATATATGTTGCTTTTAGTTTTAGGTCTCTAATTGTAACTTTCTATTGTTTGTATTGCCTTTTTGTTCGCATATACTACCGTTGCTCACAATGTTGATTTGTTTGCTTGTAGATTTTAGTTGTATTATCCATTAATTGGTTCTAGTATATATGAATAAAAAGGAACAATTTTTTTTATTTTAGCATTTTGAAGAAAGATAGAGTATCAAAATTATCTATAAGGAGTTCTCAACTTCGCTTGGATTTATCATAATTAAATTAAAATTTTTATTTCTTTGATGTTTTTATTTCATAGAAGTATTAATGACTTTTTCTTTTTCTTTTTTTCTAAATTTCTGGCAGGCTAGCCTGCCGGCTCGCCAACCCACCCTAAAACGAGGTGGGCTAGAAGATTCAACCTGCCATTAATAGGTGGGCTAGCCCGCCCCGGCTTGTTTTCAGTAGGCTGGTGGCGGGGAAGGCCAAAATGGGGCAGGTCGGCCCGCTTTGCCATCCCTACCACCAAGGATGTTGGCTCTCAAACAGAGGTATATTATTATGAGTCCCACATCGGAGAGTCTCACCTAGTAAGTGAGACTTGTAAGTCTAAGGGGGTTTTCTAACCTAATGGACTAGTCTTTTGGGATGAACTATCCCTTTAGGCTTATGCTCATAACATATTGATCGGTTTATTTTTACTTATTTTGACTTTGTTGAAGTGGTTTAACATATTATAACTATTAGTTGGACCACTGTTTTATTTATTTTGACTCTGTGGACAATAAACTATTATTTGGCTAGTGATAATCTACTCGTAAATGTTAATGATGTAATATTTTATATTTTTTATTCTTTTTTTTGGTGATTTTTTTATTTTATTTTTATTCTGTTTGAATTTTATGAAAAATATTTTAGATAATGTTTATACGACTGTATTTTTTTTATTTTTTTCTTTTTATTACTATTTTTTAGTTGGCCAATCTGTTAATCCGCCAAACCAACCCATTTACCTTTTTTTTGGCAAACCAACCTACTACTAACGAGGATGAGCTAAGATTTTCAACCCATTTTATCAATACAGTTCAACTTGTCCTATCCTAATTTTTACATTATGGCTTGACCCATTTTACCACCCCAATATTGATTTATTTATAAGTTGGGATGCATCTTCTTCTAATGGAATGTTTCAGGAAGTTGGTAAACCAATTTATAAGATGCTAACCATGTAGTCCTCTTCGCCTTTTTCAGAACAAAATAATTAAAATGAAGGATTAATTAATAAATTCGTGAGTGAGATTGAAACTTCAAAATCTGACAGTAAATTTAGATTTTTTTTTTTGTGTTCGTGTACTTGATCGTTTTGTACATTTGGCCAGATAACAGGACTAAATTTAAATTCATTTTAAAATCTGGATTAAGTTTAAAAAAAATACAGTAATTAAATATGATCATTGATCTTTTGTTTTTTTTTTTGGTTTAAGATTCAATATATTTAGAAACCACATTCTCTAATTGGTGCAGTCGTTAAAGGAAACAAAACTCTCAGAAACTATTTGTTCCGTTCACAAGAATCAAACTTAAAAAAACTAAACTCGTAGACTAATAAGTCTTGATCATCTATGAACCCTTCAATTCTGTAGAAAAATTAATACTGGATGAAAGTGCAAAACAAATTTATTAGGGTAGTGGGAAGATTTTTTTAACTGACATATTTTTTTTGATAAAATTTTACCTGATATTTATTATTTAAAATTCAACTTGTACATCATTTTGCACACACTAGTAAAGCAATATGTATAAATAGGTAAGTAATTATGATTGATCTCCTTTATCTTTTCTAAAATAGTAAAAACAAACAAATAAATAAATAAAGGCATAACTAGCTTGAAAGTAAAAGTGATTTTTTATTTCTGTGATAGACTCGATAAATTGTGTTCGGCTTAAACGTGACAAGAGCAACTCTCATGGCCGAGTAATTTCCTGATATTTCTGTCGATCTTTGACTGTTGGTAGCTATTGAAGGCCATGGAAAGTCTATGGCCAGTTATGCAAGTTGGGCCAATGGTTCCATCGGCCTACCTGGACCGACCAACCTCACGTGACACATCTCATGGACCCAACTTCTGGAAACCAGCCACCTAAAAATACTTGAGATCTAGAGACAAAACTACCAAGGTCCGTAATATAGATGTATCATTTGGAAGCATGGGAACTATCATAGGCACAGCTAAACAACACTATCTGCCAGCAGAGGTAAGGGAATTCAAACAGTACAACACTGTCTGCCATCATCAGCAGGTAAATGAACACAGGACTAACCCAAAGGTAAAGCTACTAAAAATCAAGCTTTAACCTCACTCATAAAAAATTATTTTACTAGTTTTTATAAAACAAAAAAAAATCATATATATTGACAAAAAGGCTCAACATATAGCTCTTTCATTTAAAGTAAAAATGTGTTTCAAAGTTTTCTTTAAGCCTCACTCAACGTTAGGCCGGTCTTGAATGAACACTATGAATGTATCATCTTTGTATTTTTATATACATATGCAAAATAAACTTCTTAATATGTCCCTGCTATCTCAGTTGTGATTGGTTCCAAAGCATAGATATTGGTAATTCAGCATATGCTGGTGTCATGTAACTCATGTAACACAATCTTGAAGAGTCTGCTAAGACTTAATGGAGACTACAGGGTGAAATAATATGAAATGACTTAAATACGAATATATTTTATTTACACTCCCATTTATATGCCAGATGCGTTGCAGCAAAATTTAGAAACGGTAATCAAATGCATATACTGACAAAGACGTAAAATGTTGTGACACTAATCTATGTTGGCTTCTTTTTGTAAATGAGATCATATAGAGACCAGCTTCAGAGGTGAGGATCAAATCTGGAAAGAGATCACATAGCGAGCCTCTCGGATTCAGATATTATGGAAATTTACATCTTGCAACCATTGCTGTCTTTGCATACTTCACCCTGCAAAGACAGAAAACAAAACAACGTATAAGCACGAAGCATTACAAACTTTATAATATCAAGCATATTAACGTTATACTATAGGACAGAAAAACCACGGGTCGAGAACAAATACTTAAAAGTCAAATTATTCAAGAACTCTTAAGTCTTAACATTCTCATCAATGTATACCATATTTTAGTATATTGTTGTGTTGTATGAAGCATTAGATTAGCATCATATATACTTATTCTCAACTAAGTTACGCATTAACTGCTATTTTGTTCATTAAAACGGGCAAAGGCAAAATAATGAGACTTCAATTTTGCGACATAAGTTTCAGGTATACTTAAAAATAAAGGGATACAAAGTACTAATCAAGGCAATGGATCATAGTTTCAATCTCAATTGTTCAAATGTATATGATATCAAAGAATTCCATTCTTTCAAAATTCAGACTACTTTCCAATTTTGAAATTTCTTTCCTATTCATATTTAATTGTCATCTTCCCTTTTCATGTTTTATTCTGCATACACGTTCTATGCTGAATTTAACATGATACTTTATGGAGTCGAGTATGTCTACCTTCTTCCTTCGAGCTTCTAATATTTCTTCTATAGGAGGCCGTCCTGATAACCAAAAATGGACAATTGACATATAAGTTGAAAGAAGCTTAGCATAAACATACTGGTTAGCATAACCATAGAGATAGAGGCATGCCCTGCTCTAAGGAAGTGGAAATAATTGTTACATTAATAGTTAGAAATGAAAAATGCAACTACACGTATAATTTTGTCATCAAGTGTGATTAGAGGATATCCTATCACAATAATTCTAAGCTTCTCAGGCTTATAACGTGACTACAATGTTCCAACTAAATAAAGATTACACAAGTACATCAGCCCAACTAAAGTCGAAAACTATATATGGCGTTACTTGTAGCCATAGAGCAATGTGATGGCCCAATAGCCCAGAATGAGGAAGTTGGGCCTGAAAATCCAGAAGGTCTATGTAAGAAGGAAGAAAGCCCAACCCTGCTATATGATAATTAGGAGGTGGTTTCTACTTCCTAATATGCTACTTAGGATGGAGGAGGGACGGTTATAACTTATAAGAGAGAACTTGGGGATCATGAAGGGCAACATGGAGTTTGTTAAGAAAATTGTAACTGAGAGGTGTAGCTATTAGTGTGAGGGATTGAGGTCCTGTGCGTTTCTGTTGTGGTTCAGGTTGTATTTTTCCCTTTTGAGTATAGTTCTGTTTTAGGTGTGTGGTTGAATCCAGTTTTGTGGATAATAATACAACCGTTTTTTCCTTTCATTTGTGTGTCTGATTCTAGAGTCTATCACAATGACAATGTAACTACAAGGAAATTTTGGTGCAAAATTATTTATGTGCATTGCTTTCACCTGTAATTTGAAGACGGTATTTAGCCCAAACACCGTATATGGAATCAGCAATTTTGGCAATCTGCAAATGTTGTTTTTCTCCATTAATAACGTAATATATAAAGAAAAAAGCATCTTTTTCTGCAGTAAGCAATAAAGCGAGGACTTCCCAATGTTGGATGAACAACAGGATAACAAGTCCTTCAAAAGTATGATAGGAAGACTTACTGGTTCATATTTTGTAATGGCATAAACCCAACCAAGACCAACATGTTCATACAATCTCCTAAATGCCTGCAGAATGCACTACCACCGTTAAACACATGCATATATAAATATATAATACTTTATAGCACAGAAAAGTAAAAATAGACTTTCATATTGGAACAAGTAACAAACTTCACTCAACAAAATCAGATTCATATTTCACAAAGATATATCCCTTAATAGTCCTCTGCACTCTGGGATGTCTTTTTCTTATTGAAGGATGATAATCAATCATTGGTGGTACAAAAATTTCATAATTCAGGAGCAGGATATTATTTATGTTGAAACTGGATATTGGTATTTAAGTCTTACTGGGACTATACTATAATGTATATTGAGAATGAACTGCAAGAGTCGTATAATAGTCAGTAATGTAAATCTATAAAAATTTCTGAACTTAGAACTCATGTAAATATTCAAAAGCATTTGTATCCAGATCATAATATTACTATTGAAGCAGGAGACAGAGAAGTGGCAAGAATTCTCCTAGGTTAAAAATGAAGATCAGGAAAGAAGCCATACTTCAACATCTGTAACCACAGTTCCATCTGAGAGAATACCATGAATTCTTCCCATAACCTAAAAGCAGAAACAAACAGTCATTGTAATGTATCTCTACGCACCTGCAAGAGATGCTTGAAACCTCACATATCTATGCACCATATAACATCTATCAGTCAGTACATGTGAAAAAACGCGTCTTCATATGATGAGAAGTTGTTAAAAATTTAACGAATTAAACGAAGGTCTAGTAATTGAAGTGCAAAACCCAAAAATAAATAAGTAAATAAAAATGTCGAGTTTAGCAAGGTTGTCATCACGCAAAATAAACTATAAAAGAGAATTGTCATTGAATTAATTAACACAATAGAAAAGGAGGTATTATGTACATAACATAATGTTTGATTCATTTAAATAAGGGAAATATTCATTTTTTTTTCCTTTGAGCTCTATCAGAAAAGCCACCAAAAATACCAGCTTGTTTTATCCCAAAATAAATTAATTTAAAGCACGCACTAATTCTTTTTTTAAATAAAGTCAAGTGTAAAGTTTTCACATTTTTTAAACCGTCATGTATATCTGTTGACTTTAATAATAACTAGAGATGATTTTTGATTGATTTTTACACTCTTGTTAAACTCGTTAAGTTAATAAAAAGACTTAATTATTAATTTGATCTCTTAATTTATTTATTTTATTCAACTAAGTCTCTCTATTATTTTGTGCTCCAATTAAATCTTATTATTTTCAAAAAAGTTCAAATAAGTCCCATAATTTTTAAAATTACTCCAATGTTATCTTTTTTTTAATCTAAAACAACATCGTTTTTTATTATATTTTTCACTCCATTTAGTGTAAAATTGGACAAAAAAACGATGTCATTTTAGATTAAAAAAGATAACATTAGAATATTTTTTAAAATTACAAGACTTAATTAAATTTTTTTAAAAATAATAGAACCTGATTAAAACAAAAAATAATAAAATGGCCTAATTGAATAAAATAAATAAATTAAAAGACTAAATTAGTAATTAAATTTAATACAAACAAAAGAAAACATGAGAAGTGATTATTGGCAAAGACCATAGAGCGAAGACTAACAGTTTCATAGTCAAGGCCTTGATTCTCTTCCGGAGAGTAATCATCTGAGCTTATATCAACAAACTTGATTGTGCCATAACTCTTATTCCTCTCTCTTAGCATGTTCACCTGACAACAACACGCAAAAGACTGTATCAATCACATGACACGAGCAGTAGCCACCCGAGCCCAAACTCAAAAGAATTATGTATGAGCAACAAACAACACGTGTTAATATTTGAATAAAGGAGAACCTCGCGCATGCAGAGGGGGCAACCTCCGTCGTAGAGCATTTTAATCTTCCAATCTTTAGGCGACTCTTTTTGTTCTTTCCTAGAAATTGCAGGCTCCACGGCTGCCTCACTTATGGCTCGAATGTAGCGTCGAGACCGTGTGGGAAGTGGTAGAAGAGCACTGGGGCGTGGATGATGAGAAGGTGGGTTATGGAATTTGAGAGTGCCGTTGGGGTGTGGAAGTGAAAAGAATTGTGGGTTTTGGGGCCTTGATATGCGTGAAGCAGAAGCGGAAGCAGCTGCGGCGACTCTCAAAGCCATTCTTCCTTTTGTTTTGGGTTCTGGTTGGGTTGATGGTGTGGTGGGCTCTGTTGAAAGAAACCAGAGTCGATACTCTCGTACTTCGTTATTAACCGCAAACGCTTGGAGTACGTGGCAACTTCGGGGTCATCCATGTTAATGACACTCACTGTCTTTTGAGGTTCAGATTTTGCTTCAACCAAGCTATTTGGAAGTTGGGGCAAATTAATTGTGTAAAAAACTCGGGTTCATGACATAATTAAATCTTACATGATATCAAAACGTCGCTTGTAATGGAATTGAGATGGAAGTATATTTTGAGCTATTTTTTAAGGAGGAATTTATGACCTTTTTGGACCTTTATTTTATTTTATAATTTTTGATCTAATTTTAGTTTTTTTTTTTTTTGGTTGAACTTTACAATTATTAGCATAATGGCTTATTTTTCCACTTTTTCGGCAAGCATGGTCATTTTTTTTTTTAAATTTTGAATACTTAGTTTTTTTAGTATTTGTATTTTGAATATTTTGAGTTGTATTTTTTAGCATATTTTTTTGTTATAAGGTTTTCTATATTACCTGTTGGCCTAAATTGTTATTTTTTAACTTTTCTTTTTTGCTTATCACTAGGGACTCTAATGGTTTCTACCAAATATTGTTGGCATAATGTTCTCACTTCCCTTTCACTTGTTAACTTTTTTTTACAAATTTGTAATTTAAAATTAGTGCAAACTTGTATTTTGGTATCTATCACTATATTAAGTATTTGACCATAAGTTAAATTTTCATAAGATATTGGGATTCCATACACTCTTTGCAAATTCGCTTTAACTTTTTCAAAAAATAGCTTAGGGAGTCCAACTAAAAATCTTTCTTTCTAAAAGTCTGCTAACCCATCTTCTCCAAGAGTTACTTTTGATAAAAAAAAAAAGAAAAAAGAAAAAAAGGTGTCTTTATATAACATCCTGGGTGCTGACGAAGGAGGGGAGTGATCGCCGGTACAAAAGAGATGGGACACAGGACAAGGAGTGGCTCCTATCAGGCTTCCAACGGGAAGGATACATTAATGAATCGAATACATACCAGAGTGAAAGGGATCTAGAGGCTGTGCAGGTATGGGACAATACAGTTGAGGATAGCTTAAAGGAATTAATAAGTGTTACCTATAAAAACAAGATGCATCTACTTTTCGGTAGCCCATCACTTAAGAACTCCATAGTTAAGAGTTCTTGACTTGGAGCAATTCTGGAATGGGTGACCTCCTGGGAAGTTTCCCAGCAAGCGTGTGAGTAAGGACAAAGTACGCTGAAAAGGCATGTGTTGGTTTGTGAGGATAGTCTTTGATCCTAAAAGCAGCTAGGCGTTACACTTTATACTATCTATAAACTGACATAGTTAGACAATATAAATTAGCAAATTGACTTGCAACTCTTTCTTTAAATACATTTGGATCTCTTATAAATTTTGAATTATTGTGCATATTAAAGTTGCTACTGCATCTTGCTCTTGAGTTTTGGCTTTTACATTATTTAATACTAATTCTGTTTCTTCTATAGTACATAAATTATCTCACCAACTTATTAATTGACTTGATAAAACCTTGGATTATAGTTATAGCTAAATCTTTATCTAAACATCTTTTAGACTTATAGGCAGTCGCTGCCATTAACATTTGACAAGTTAAATCTAATATGCCTTGTTCACTTAATCTGTCTAAATTCCATTCTACAATGTCTGATCCAGTATAAGAGTTTTGAGCAAATTCTCCTCTTTCTTCTATTTGAATGTCAAGATATGTAGGTCTTGGATAATAATTTCTTAATTTAGGATAACTTCTATTTTGAAATTTATTTTATTTACTTCTAAATCTGTTCTTTCTAGAGTGTTTATTGAGGGCTTTTCTAAACATGACTTCTCTAGATTTCTTTTATACTTTCAATATCTAATTCTATGTTAGTTTTGAATCTTATTGCTTCTAACTCTTTTTGAGATACATTATTTAATTTATATATTGGTTTTATAGGAGGTCTTAACACCATATTTATTTTTGATAAACTTGGCACATCTGTATTGATTTTATTTTATATTCTAATTAATTGTTTTGACATGTTTTCCAGCATTGTGTTAGAATAATTTAACTGTTGATGTAATTTTTTAATGTCTTTTTTGGTGTACTAATTTATCTTTAGTATTTACATCTTAAAAAGGGTGACTTCTATTTCTAAATCTTTTACTTGAATTTTTATTCCTTCAAAGGGAGGAGATTCAAATTCTATTATTTTATTGCTTAAAGTTTTTCAAGGTGTTGATTCTTTTTTCTAAAGGGCTTAGCTTCTTTTCTTTTTTAAATAGATAATCTAAATTATTTCTTTCACAATAATTTGAAAACCAATTGAAGAAATATATATTAATTTCATTTTCTTTTGAGTATTCATGTGAAACATTTCTTTAAATTGTTCTATTTCGTGGTTTGTAAATGTTGAGAAAAACCAATCCCTTATATCGTTATTATATTGAGCTTTATAATCTTCTCTAATCCAGTCTTTATCTATTTGGAAGGGTTGTTCTCTATTAAGAGTATTAAGTATTTGTGAGGTAGTAGGTGAATATGGAAGAGATTTAGATTTAGGTGTTTCTTCATAAACAGGTCTAGAAATTCTAGGTATGGTATTATCTAATCCTTTAAGATCAAAATTAATTGTTGATCCATCTATCAAATGTTTGGAGGGTCCTTCTTTATATAAATTTTGAAGTTCTCTTATTTTTACAAATGATGACCTATTCATTCTTAATCTAATATCATTGCCTTCTTGTATTATTTCTCTAAGTTAAGTATTATGATTTTTTTTCTTCTTCTATTATATCTTTAAATAACCAATCTTCAAGGATTTTATTTACTACTTCTTGATGACTAAGTTTTTTAGGTACTTGAATCAATGATTTTGTTAGATTGCTTCTATAAGTATAGTTTCATTTTTTGGTGATGATCTTAACGCCTTGAAATTATAATTAATTTTAGTTTCTTTGTGATAAATTCTGTATATTATTTGGAAAGGACCAATTCTTTCATCTAAAGTTTCATCTAGAGATTTAATATATAATTTTATTGAATTAGTAGTATACTCATTTTTTACATCCATAGAAAAATTTGGATCACAATTGAAAAAAGTCGATTCGTCGTGAAGATTACTTTCCATAATGGCTATCTGAATCATGAAATTTTTATAGTATTATATCTCTCAATAACATAATTATAGGTGTATTTACTCCCAATCTAGTAATTTGGTTTGCTACAACTTTATTAGTCCTAAATGTATGAAATTACATCCTTTTGTAATATGTTTATGTAACATTTCTTGTTCTAAAATATTAATAACTTTATTGTTCTTAGTTCTAGGATAACTATATTCAAGCGTATGAATTTCTTCTTCAAATGAGGATGACCATAAAAATTGTTGCTTATAAACTTCACATTTTTTAATTATGGGTATTGACCAATTATGCAAAGTACTTTCAATCTTGGCAATTTGCAATTCAATTAGACTAGTTTGTCTTTCTTGATTTTGAGAAGTTGATGGAGTGTCTTGAGAGGATTGTCTTACTACTATTTTATTATTTTTCTTAAATTTAACACATGTTGGGAAATTATGAGGGGGTAGACACCGGACTTCACTAATGGGCCAGAAACAAACCACACAAATGAACTTGATACCTCATCCAACCCAAAACCTTAAGGCATCAGGTTTATGGGTCTTTTCTTACTTATATGTTACTCAATATACCCATCTCTATCCAATGTGGGACTTCTTATGCACACTTGCACACCAACAATCTCCCCTCAAGTGGAAGTCTCTTCCACATTGCTTGCTCCCCCTCAAGCAGAAACCATTTTTTCTCATCCACGAGTATTCAATGGTGGCTCCTAGAGCTTAGCCATTGCTGCTAATATGCTCCATCGTCATTATGGCTAGAACTTAGCCATTGTCGCTAATATGCTCTACTGTTGTTATGGCTAGAGCTTAGCCATTGCCGCTAATACACTCTAAATACTTGCATCGCTATTAGCTCACATTAACGGGACACGTCGCCTGACCTCCTCTACCAAGAAGACTTTTTGTTAAGACAAAGGACGAATTTGTAGTCCTCAAATATTTTGATAATAACAAACAGTTAAAATTATATGTCCCCACATTATCGTCTGATCTCTCGCTCACATTATCGTCTAATTTCTAGTTCGCATTATATCGTCTGACGTTTTTCAAATTGAATATTGTCTTATCTTTATTTGTATAAACTTCGTAACTAACAAAGCTTACAAACGATGACAATGTTCTAAAATGATCTGCATATCAATCAGAGCGTAAGCTACCTCGAAATGTATAAAGCCTATACACTTACTCTCGAGGAAAGTCAGTGAAAAAGAAGGAATATATGTGCGAATGTCAGAACGGGAAAGCAGACATGACAACTGCCAAAAGATTGAGTACAAGAATAGAAAAGATAAGCAAACTGCTTTATCTTATCATATGACCAGTTGGTGAAAAGCATTAAATGATGCATTTAATGCTCCAACAACTCTCTTCATTAGACGAAGGCTGTCTCCTACAAAAAACTCAATGGATACTTTTGGATAAGCCTATAAATAGAAGAAGAGACCTCCTTCAAGCTATTGTTGAATTTACAAGTGTTGTTGATATATTTGCTGCTGAATCCAAATATTCATAACTGCTTTAAGAAAAGAAAAAGTCTTTGTAAAATCAGTTTGAAAATCTGTTTTGAACTTCATTGTATATTTGTTTGATAAGACGTTAAAGCTAGTGAGGTAAACTCACACAAATCTCTTTCTTTACGAGATTGGTTGAAGCCTGAAGAGGCTTTGTTTTAAAAAATACTTGGGTGTTTGCTTGGAGAGACAAGTGAAAGACTACTTGGGATTGAGCCTGAAGAGGCTTGTGGAAAGAATATTTGTAACTTGTAAAGTTAGTGGAACTTGATTGTTGCCAAGAACTGGACGTAGTCTCTGGGATGAGACGAACCAATATAAAATATGTGCCTTTCTATTTGTTCTTTCTTCTTTCATCTGCCTTTTAAAATGTTTTGAAAATCTTTTTGATCTTGTTTAAATAATTAAGTTGCTTTTAAAAAGGGGAAGAAAGGATTGTGAAAATTAGCCTTAACACAATTCAACCCCCTTCTTGTGTTTAGTTTGTGCTTTACACTTTTGATACAAGGGACTCCCATGCATAGATCCATATATGAATCCACAACTAATTCCATCCACTAGTCTAAGCTGGTCACCTAGTCGAATCATCAGCTCTGATAGCAATTGTTGGAAATAAGAGGGGTGTAAACACTGGAAAGATCTTCACCAATGGGCCATAAGCACAGCCACATAAGTGACTTAACACCACGTCTAACCCAAAACCTTAAGGCATCAGGTTTATGAGTCTTTGCCACTTATATGTTACTCAGCATACCTATCTTTTTTCAATGTGCGACTTCTTAGTTACATTACTCACACTTGTACACCAATAATCTCCCCCTCAAGTGTGACTCTTTTCCACGTTATAAGCTTCCCCTCAAGCAAAAGCCATTTTCTATCCATGAGTATAACTGGCCTTGGAGCTTAGCCATTATCGCTAATATGCTCTACCGTCATTATGGTTAAAGCTTAGCCATTGTTGCTAATACGCTTTAGATATTTGCACTGCCGTTAGCTTATGTCAACAGGACACACCGCTTGACCTCCACCACCAGGAAGACTGTTGATACAAAGGATTTCCATGCATAGATTCATACATGAATCCACCGCCAATTCCATCCACTAGTCTGAGCCGATCACTTGGTCAAATCATTAGCTATGATACTAATTGTTGGAAATATGATGGGCTAGACACTGGGGAGATCTTCACCAATTGGCCATGAGCACAACCACATAAGTGAAGTTGACATCACATCCAATCCAAAACTTTAAGGCATCAAGTTTATGGGTCTTTATCACTTATATGTTACTCAACATATCCATCTCTATCCCATGTGGGACTTTTTAGTTACATTACTCACACTTATACATTAACAATCTCCCCCTTAAGTGTGACTCTTTTCCACATTGTATGCTCCTCCTCAAGCGAAAGCCTTTTTCCATCCACGAGTATAACTGGCCTTTAGAGCTTAGTCATTGCCGCTAATATGCTCCACCACTGTTATGGTTGGAGCTTAGTCATTATTGCTAATCTGCTCTACTGCCGTTATGGCTAGAGCTTAGTCATTGCCGCTAATATGCTTTACTGCCATTATGGCTAGAGCTTAGCCATTACTGCTAATACGTTCTAGATACTTGCACCGTCGTTAGCTCACATCAACACGACATGCTGCCTGACCTCCACACACACACACACACACACACACTCCCTCCTATACATTTTATAAGACCTAACTAATTAATTCATTAAGATTAAGACAATTAGTTAATTTAGTTAGTAGCATATTAAATTTACATTTATTTTTTCAAAATTACCCTTAACATTAATGAGACATATTCTTATTCTTTTTTAAATATTTATTTTTTATCTTTCTCATCAATAATATATTTATTGTCTCAATTTTTATTGGTTATGAATGTGAAGAGACAAAGTAAAGTTTTCAAAATTCTCTTCATACAAGACAAAGTTAGACTCTTAAAGAGTTGAAGACATAAATGTATCCTACTTACTATTTATTAAGAGAAATGCTAGGAATACTCTCTCAAATACTTTTTTTCTAACACTCTCTATTATTGGTTGAAATTTATTAGAAATTATGAATTTTGATAGGTTATACTTCTTCTTTAATGAATCTCTCTCTTGATTTAGAAGTGGGACCAACACAAATTTGTGATTTCTAATAAATTTTGGCCAATAGTAGAGAAAGTATTAGAAAAAGAGTGTTTGAGAGAGTGTTGCTAGCATTCCTCATTTATTAAACATAGAAAAAAGACTCATAATTAAGGGTATTTTTGTAAAAAAAATAATTATTGCATGAGACATTCTAAATTAGTTCTTATAAAAAGAATCAAGTCAAACTTCTTCTTTGGTTCTTATAAAAAGGATCATGTGATACTAATTTAGGATCGCGTAAGATTTATCAATTTTAAACATAAATTAAAGGGGAAATTATTATTATATTGTAATAAAATTTACAAGCCATGCAATACAAGAAGAAATTCTTTCAACTTCAAACTTGAAAACTGAAAAGGGCTTTTAAAATACAAGAAAGTTTAAAGAACGTTTTGCAGAGAAGGTGAGGGTTTTCTATGGTGCCTTCTTCAAAAGCCTTCACTTCTATTTATAGATAGGATTCTAGATTTCAGAAGCAATGAAATCAGCTTAGACTTCCCACAAATTCAAATTCGATCGGACTTCAACATTTTTCAATTCTGTCAATTATGAGATTTATTATTGGTAATTTTGTCACTTTTACTTTGGCAGAAATGACCTTTATTCAAACTCGTCTAATCTAGGGGAAAATTGTATTCTAAAACAATTATCTTCATTTTGAAGATAAGGATTACTTTCAGTGCCATCTTCAAGATCTTTTCATTCATCGTTAGACCCTAATGATGATAGTGCTCCCTTCAAACTTTTCTTTATTTCTTCGTTGAAATTGGCAGAAATTTGAATTTCAAATGCTGATTTACTAGATGCTACTACCTTTTTTTTTGAGGAGTTGGTGATAGCATAGACTTTCTCGTTTTTCAAGTTCAAAATTTTCTTCCAAAAATTTTATATTATATTTCGTCCACCAGAATACTTTAATTCTCAAACAAAGTATCTTAGGAAAGGGTTTCTGCAAATGTTAATCAATTTATTAAATTTTATAGAATATTTTTTTATAATTATGGTAACTTTTTCACGATCTTATAATAATTTACTGTAAATACGATAATAATAAGGATAATAAATTTTTATGTTATCTTAAATACTAACATTGTGACTAATAATAACAACAACAATAATAATTTATGGTCATGTTTTATATTTATTATTATTATTATTATTATTATTATTTATTCTTTATTATATTATTATATTTTTATAAAAGAAGGTTTCGCCACGTAAGTAGATATCACGTGACAACATCGCATTCATTATTTTTCTGTCAAAATGTCACCAAATTTTTATTTTTTTTTAATTTTTAAAAATACAAAATTATGGTAATGAAGGTGATTACAATGAGTATATATATTCTAATAATATAATTAAAACAATAAATTAAATCATTCAAAGATAGATATTTTGATTTTATATAATATTGTAATCAATTTATTATACTTTCCTGTTTAAAGAATATAATTATTATATAAATATATTTTATGAAAGAAGGTTTTGTCACATAGATAATTTTAACCAGTATATATTATAATTTAAATTAATTAAGATAATTATGACTAATATATATTGATTAAGATTATTTTAAATTAAAGTAATTAGATTATTTTAAATTGATTAGGATAACTACGATCAATATATATTCTTCTTTTCCTTCAACCATCCCTTGCATGCATCTTTTTTTTTTTTTTTTTTGTGACTATATTTGTTGGCTCTTCTACAAAAGGTTTATCATTAAAAACAAAAATAGGAAAAAAATTATGAGAAAGTTTGTGTCTCTCTTTTTTCTTTCTTCATTGTTTTTTCATCTCATTGTTTATTTTTCTTACTGGATATTTATGCTTTTCTTTTCTATTTTTTCTTTTGACCATAACTTGCATGTCTCGTTATTTAAATTTTTTTGGTCTCACTTTTCAATATTTGATAAAGTGAAATGTAAAGACAAATATGTGAAAATTTTGTGGATAACCCATATTATTTACTAATTTTACAAAATTATGTGATTTTCCTCAAAAATGGTATTGCAACAATTCGTTTTTTTTCATATGTAAACTAGTTGTCCTTTTTTATTGCCTTTTTGTTTATAGGGACTTTTGTCCATTTTCTTTTTATTTATTTATTCTTTGGTTTATTTATTATGCATTTGATTTTTTTATTTAATAGGTATTGCCATAGCTGGACATTTAGAAAAGGTATGATGATCTTATTTATTTTTGTTATTTTGATTTCTTATTGTTTATTTATTTGATTTTTGAGTTATGAATTAACTTATATAATAAAAAAATTGATTATCAAGTGTTAGATATTGTTTAATATAAATGATTATGTGGTGCAGGATAAAGAAGAACCTTCTATTGATGTGTGTGATAAAAAAAAGACAAGGATAAAGGATAATCTTTTATTAATGATATGTGTGACAAGAAAGACAATGCAATAAATAATAAGACTAAGCCTTCAAATAAGCGTACAATGTGAAAATTAAAATTAAAATTTACATATCTTTTTTTTTCCTTTACCAAAGTTTTTTTGTTTTGCCTTTTTTTTAATATGTTATCCTTTCATCTTTTTATTCTATTTTTATTTTTCTTTTTATTTTAAGGTAATCTTATATATAATTATAATAATTATTATTATAATATTTTTTTAGTTTTACCAATATATGACATTTCAGGTTTGTTTTATAACATTTTTTGTTTACAATTTATATATTTTGAGATGATGCAACAAACATAAAAAAGGAAATTTCATAAAAGAAGAGAAATATACTATGCTAAAAAGCAACCTTACTTAATTTTTAGGTTTCAAACTAAACATTGCCATCATGTTCATTTGTTTTACCTTAAAATAATTCACTATTTATTATAAATAAAGATTATTTCATGACAAAATAAAGATTTTTTCAATAGGGTAATAACACGATACAAATACTAAATTAATTCATTTTTCTTAAATTATTTTCATTTTTTAATTTTAACAATTTTAATTTAAGTATTTCAATTAATACATCAAATCAATTTTAAAATTATTAATTATGTTATTCAAATCAAAATTTGAATCATACCTACGATATCACTAAATCAATACGAAATTCATTTCATTTAAACTATTTTTAATTATATTTCTCATTAATTTAAATTTTAACATTATATATATATATATATATATATATATATATATATATATAAATCTAATATTTTGACTTAATCAAATTAAATTGATATATACACAATATAATAAGAATTAAAATATATAAATATGTAATTTAAAAATTGCTCAATAAACTTATTTATTAAAAAATAAGAATTTACCATAAAAAAAATAAAGATTCTTTATAAATAAGGATATGCATATTGTCTTATTCTAATTAGATAATTAAGATTAATATCTTAGAACTTAAGATGCAAAACTTCTTAAAAAAAGAAAAAATAGAATTACATGTGTAAGTAAGAATCAATATTTGATTTAAACTCAAAATTTAGAAAACTTTCTTAGAATGCAATTAAGATCAAAAGTAATATAAAATAGTAGCGCCTTAAATTTTTTTTTTTTGGTTGACATAAACTTTAGGGGGAAGGGATGCAAAAATCACCATCAAGATTATTGTCTATTATATATTTGTTTAGAATTAAGTAGTAGTGTTATTTAATTTAATAGAAAGGTTTGATATACGACTAAAAATCACAAAACAAATGTCTATGATCTTAGTCAAAAATTTTACTAACATATATTTTTGTAAATTAAAAGAATATAAGACGTGTGAATATACAATTATTTGCATATATATCAATATTTATTATTATTTTAATATATAAATATTTATATACATCTTTACTAACATATATTTTTATCAAATTAAAAGATAATTTAAAAATATATTAAAAATATAGTAATACATAAAATTTATAACTTATAAACTTAAATTCCCGTATAAGGTACTGGTTATTATGCTAATACCCTACAAAATCAAAGTTCATTAAATACGAAGTAAGAGTTATAAAATTTTATAATTTTTAATAAATCTTAAATAATAACAAAAAATGTATTAGAAAAAGAAAAATGCTAATTAGTATGAGCGAATTTATACGAAATGTATTATATATATATTTTTTGGATAATAAAATCTATTATATCATTATACCAGCATGATTTCCGCCAAATACTTTTTACATTTTGTTTTTACTTTATTGATTAACCAATAAAATTTAAGCAATTGGATTCCTGCGTATTCGTAGAAAATTCTTTACGCTTCATTTGGTAATTGGTTGAGAAGAAATAAAAAGGGAGAGGAAAGAAAAGAGTAGAGGTAAGAGGACGTGAGTTATTTGATAGGGTGAAAGTGTGAATTTTTTTAAAAAATATGTGAGACATACCAACAAAAATTTCTGCGCAAAACATCAAAGAAAAGCGTGAAAATTGCACTTACCTTGCTACCAAATGGATTTAGTTGTGCTACTAATGGTATGTTTGGTTGGAAAAAAAAAAATAGAAAAGAAAGAAAACATAGATAATGAAATATGTTTTTTATTTGGTTGGAAAAAAAGTAGAAAAAAAGAAAGAAACATTAACTTTTAAAAACAAAAATTTAAACTTTTCTTCTTTTTACATTTTTTTCAATTCAAATTTCAAACTTTTTCTCTTTCATATTTTCTTTTCATCCAACTAAACAGGCCATAAATGATTTGGTGAGGCTTCCCGTCCCTCTTTTTTGCTGCAATGAATTAGGGGTCGTTTTTTCCTAACAAAATCGATTTAGAGGTGGGGTGGAAGGCTCCCTCTGTTTTACTTATATGTTATTATTATTATTATTGTTATTATTAAAAATAAATAATAATAATAATAACAAATAAAAATAATATTAATAATATAAATAAATATCATTAGTAATAATAAAAATAAATAATAGTAATAATAATAATAATTTCAAAAAATTAACTTTTACTTTATTATTTATTTATTTATTTCTCACCTCTTCTCTTTCTTTTCCTCTGTTTTTTTGTCTCTACCAAACATACTCTTAGTATCATTTAGCAATGCTATGAGAAAAGTGTATTAATTTTGTGTTTCTAGTTTTTCTCTAATTATATATAAATGAAAAATATATATTTTTGATTAAACTAATAATTTAGTCCTTATTTGTGTCGAGGATTTTTAATTTAATTCCTATACATAAAAATTTATTAAATTAATTCCTATATGTATAACTCATTCTTAATTTAGTCTCTATATATATTATGTATTCTTAATTCTTATAAAGACTAAATTAAGAATACGTTATACATATAAAGACCAAATTAAGAATTCATAAACGACGTTGTAATAGCAGAGATCAAATTAGTAATATTTGCACATATAACAATATAAGAACCGATTTAATAAATTTTTATATATAAGAAACAAATTAATAATCCAGGCTAAATTATATGTTTAACGAAAATTTTTAACCAAATTTCCGATCTCTAGATGGTTTTATTCGTTTTGTGAGCTCTCCCTTCACCTAGCTCGTGTTTTTTTTTGCATCCCAGAGCTCTGAACTTGACCAACGTTGCTTCAAAAAAAAATAAAAAATGGCGTTCCTTTTGAACAAAACAACCATTGCTTCCCATTTTCGATCTCACTCCCAGGTATTCCTATTTTTTTTTTTCTAACATATTGAATAATAATCATTATCTACTTGATATATCTTTTTGATTTTCTGTTTCTCTCTGTGATTTCTTTTTTCTTAACCAAAATTCCCTTTGGAGAAAACAGAAGACTGAAGGTTTGGCTTCTTTCCCGCGTCGTCGATTCCACATCGAACCCGGGCCTCGTGAAAAAGCTGTAAGGCTATCTTTTTTTTTTTTGTTTAAATTGTTATATATTTTTTTTTCATGATTCAAGTAATTTAGTACATCTAGATCCACTATTTTCCCTTATAATTACTTTGATTTAACCTTATAATTGTCAAAAAATAAAATAAAATTAGGGATTGAAAAAACCTCATCCATTACGTTAGTCAATAAAAATGGTGGTTTTCTTTAATAGATTCACTTTGTAGACAAACATTGGGATTCAGGATTAGGCTAATTGCTGAAATGAGATTCTGATCCAGCCACGAATGTCATTTGGCTTCAGTATTGCAGTGAATAGATAGAGAATTTGCTTCTCATTATATTGTTGAAAGGGGGGATATTATTTCCATTTTTTCGAACTTTTACAAATTCGTTGCAGAGCTTCACCTAACGTGCATAATCTGTCTTGGCACATTTGTTTCGCTTAGCAGGCATAAGTTTTGATTTCTTTCGTTTGCTTGTGCATTGAAATTTACTGGTTGGATTTTGTGGCAGCTCTTGGCAGAAGATTCAGCTCTGAAGCCATTCAAATCATATAAGAAGAGTGTAAAACAGCTAAAAAGAATTGGGGATGTTCTGACAATTGTTGTTGTTGCAGGTATGCTGTCTTTTAATTCTGATTTTGATGAAAGGAATGAGGGTTTATTTGGGTGTTGTAATTTGTGAATAGAAGTTGAGTGACTTTGATGTGGAAAAAAATGAAACTGCAAGGGGCACTTTATTATCTCTCAAGGATTGAAATCGCTCGTTAATGAGCTGAAAGATTGTATGTTTGTTTGAGGCGGGCTTTGTTGTTGCTGTTTACGTTTGTTGTTAATGTACTGAAAGATTTCAGACTGCTGATGAAGCAGTCTGAAATCTGCAGTCTGGTAGTTGCTAAAACATTTGAATGGGTGTCATGATTTTTTCTTTGAATGTTGTTTTTGTTTCATTTTCAATTTGTTGGCCTTACTCTCATTCTCATATCATTCTAAATGTAAAATCTATTCTTGTAGTCCTAATAAACAAACTTTGATAACCATAATAATTTTGGACAAAACTTAGATCAAAGTTTTTATATTCTTGTCAGCAAGTTCTTGAAGCAGTTAATGACATATGAATGTGTTTTTCCAACATCAAATAGCCTCCATTGAGACTAAGTTGCAGAATTTCAGAAAAACATCCGCACATAAATGTTTGATTTGAGAATTTGATCAAGTTTTGTGACTTTTGTCTGATATGTTTTTGTAATTTATTTTGTGATTTAATCTTACCTGGTTGTTTGAGGAGGGTGGGTGTGGGATGGGGTGGGGTGGAGTGGTGGTGGTGGTGGTGTTTGCCAAACTAAACAAACCAGCTAAATGCACATAAGGGAGTCTGTTTTTGGTAAGCTTCAAAGGAAAAATAAATTGTTCCAATCTGTGTTTCAAATTGGTTTCTCTGACGGTTGAACTTATGAAGTGCTTAATTGGAAATGATCTGAGCCAGATTTGATGTTTGGCTTTGGCAAAGCCCTTGGTGATTTGGAAATCCAGTGTGCCTCTGCAGTTTGATTATTGAAACATGATTACTTCACAAATAAATTTGGGTTGCTGAATATGATAGATTATGGAAAGTACATCATGAAGAAATTTCAGAAATAACACCATTGAATAGAGGACGTGGTCCTCTTTTATCCTTTGGGAATGGAGTATTTTGGTTTTTGGATATTGTCATTGTTACACGGGTCTATTTGTGATAGAATCAATAGGTCATTTTTCTTCCTGAGTATTCTGTGTATATGTGTCCTTTCTACACTGATCATTTCCTCAAATGTTAGCAACTCTAGCATTGAGCAATATGGTTACTTGCATAATTGTTTGAAATTTTAGTGTCCGGTTGGCTTTGAAGGTCTATTTATATAATCACTTTCAGCAATGAAAAAAATATTCTAGTATTTTGCTAGCTGTTAAGATTGTTCAAATTTTTGTTAAAATTTTTTAGCTTGTTAAATCTTGATTTCTCAGTTCTTTCTTTTCATGGACCCCTTTTGCTGTGTTTGGCATTGTCCACAACCAGGAACAGATGTGTATAATATCAAGACAGCACTCATTAATTTGACCATTCTGCACACACTGAATATTCTGCGTCACCTATCTATGTGTATTTGAATATACGCTAGTTTGTAATATGTCACTTCTCTTGAAACAATCATACTAGTTTCTCTTCCTGTTCCATCTTTTTCAATGTTCTTGTTTGCTTTTTTGTGATGTTTCAGGATGCTGTTACGAAATATATGTCAGAGCTGTTACAAGAGAGGAAGCTCGGAAACAGTAACATTCTGAAAGTTCTGAATAAAGCGAATATTGGGAGTTAGTTTTCTGTTTTGTTGTATTTTTGTGGCAACAATTTGGATGTTATGATTAGCCATGTTAGAATAAGCAGAAAAGCATTTGAACCAAAATTGCTGATGTATACTGTCAAATGACAATGTTGATTGGCTGATCACAAATTTGTGGCAATAGGTGTGAAAAACAGATAGAATTCATTCAGGGCGAGCAGTTATTTGAGGGACTGGTTGTGATGATCTATGAGATATTTAATGCAATTCTATAATCAAGCTTTTACCTAAAATGTTAATGAATCTGATAATCATATTAATGGGAATTGTAACCTGGTTCTGGTAAAGAAATTTTGATAGTTTCTTTAGTCCATCGTTGTTGGGATATTGGAATTACGTGAGGCTGATTAGGCTGGCTTTCTGTTTTCAGAAGGGCGGTGAAGGAAGAATGACACTACCTACTAACGCTTGTTATGTGTGTATACACACATATTAGCCTCATATTCTTTTCTAGATGTTCGTACTTATTATGTTATTTCATTCATAGGTGAGGTGACGTGCCAAGCAGTATTCGGAAACGAAATGCTAGTTGAAAATGGATGAATTCGGACAAAGTGCAATTAGACTTTTTTTTTTTTAACAAGTCAATATTTAATAAAAGGGGTGCACATTACTCAACCCATGTTAATAAAACAATTGCTTTTTTAAATTAAATGAACACAATAAAGCTAATTAATGAACGCAATAACTTACCATTACTCAACCCATGTTAATAAAACAATTGCTTTTTAAATTAAATGAATACAAATAAAGCTAATTAATGAACGCAATTACTTACTGAGTATTGTCTATCTTGGATAATAAATGAGTAAAGAAAACAGACAAAATGTGTTGCAGGTTTCGAGCTTATACCCTTCTGTTACGTGTTTTATAGTTTTGTTAACGAGAACTACCTCATTGTTTTAAGATTATTTGGTTTGCAAAATCATTTTTTCTTTATTTTTATGTTTATATAAATTGTTAGATTTTTTTTTTTTAGCTTTTAGTTTGTCTCTTTTTTCTTTTAAAGATTTATATCTGAAATAATGAAAAAAATGTTTTCATTGCCTTTTTTATATACATATTTGAATCAGGAAACAAAATAAAAATATGGCAACTTTTTATATTTATTTATAAAAATAAATAAAAAACTTTTCTTATTTTAAGCATAAATTATATTGTTACCACATTTATTTAAAAAACCATACTATTTTAAGAGTTATATGGGTGTGTGTTAGGAATAACTTTAGGTAAAATTAGTTACTTCAATAACTATATTAAATTTTATTAATTCAATTGTTGAGTTAAAAGTTTTTATTGAGTAGATCAAATTTATAAATTCTTATTAAATTTTAAAATTATTTGATACTTCATTAAATAAAATTAATTTAACATATAGTATTTTTTTTAAATATAAGTAAATATTGACTATAAGATTATTTATATAAAATTTAGTGTGTTGTTGAGATAATATTAAAATATTCAATGGTTGAATTAATAAAGTTTAATATATACATAGAATTATTGAAGGCAATAACTTCACTAAGAGTTATTCTTAAATAACTCTCTCTCTCTCAATCAATCAATCAATCTATCTATATATATATATAAACGAGTCTTTTAGGAATCATTGTTTCTCTTTGACTCTCACCAATATCTAAAATTTAATGTGCATAATCGTTGAGATAATATTAAAATATTCAATGGTTGAATTAATAAAATTTAGTATACACATAAAATTATTGAAGAGAGTAACTTCACCAAGAATTATTCTTGGAATAACCCTCTCTCTCTCTCTATTATAGAATTTTTTTTCCCGCAAAACATAGTCTTATAAGAGTAATTATAATTGTACAAGTGATGGAGAAGAATGTAATTGATTATGTTAAATGTGTGTATTATATTAGGTACTAAAATAATATTTATAATCTAAGGACGAGGTAACTGAAATCAAATCCTGATTGGATACAAGTTTCTTAATAAGAAAGTGTCTATCAACTAAAAGTTTTTTTCATAATTAAATCTTAATCAAATCAAGATCAAGCAATATCTTATAGAAGATCACCTTTAATAAATAATCATAACTCTCTTTGTTGGATGTTTATCACTGATGTGTCTTGTTAAAACTATCTTAAGAATTAGAATAACAAAATTTTTTTAATTTAATTCTCAGTTTTAATTTTTTTTATTAATTGAAATGAGATGATATAAATAGATTTATTTATAATTTTGACAAACTTATATTATAAAGAAATAATATTTGATGAGAGTAAAAGAGTATTAAGAATTTTTTAACATAAAAAATGTAAAAGAGGAAAGAAAAAGTACAATATCCACTAATGATTTAAGATCAAGGTAAGAAAACAATTTTTTGAAAATAAAGGTGATAACAATATAATTTGAGGTAAGCTAAACATTTTTTTTTTCATTTCTTTATATTGTTACTTTCTTATTTTAAACTTATAAGTTGGAATGCTTCATCAAATAGCATTTCAAAAAAATACTATACGTAGTTAAATACATTTCTTTATTTAGCCATTCTATTTTGGTTAAATGAACTTTTAAACTAGTCAATTAAGTTAGAAATATTTGAGACTGAATACCTAAGAAGAATTAACAATAATGACATTGGATGCCTACTGCATAGAAGAAAAACATGTGGTTTTTTAAGTATGTCATGTAACATTAATTGTAGGCATTGGGAATGAAAAAATTGTTCGATAGCACGGAGAGGTCAATTTTGTCATGGTAATCATGTTAAACCCACAGTCATTCTCGAAGTGGTGGCGTCATAAGACATATGGATTTGACATACATTTTTTTTGGGGATTGTGGGTTCAAACAACGACATCAATGTACTAAACTAATTTGATGTGTTTTAATGACGTTTTGGAGGGACAAACCCCTGGGGTGCAATATATGGAAAACATAACCAAATATGACATAGAATACTATCTAGCATATGGTATTTATCCAAAATGGACTACATTTGTCAAAAGCATTCCAATGTCACCGAAGATAAAAGAAAATTGTTTGTCTAACATCAAGAAACAACAAGAAAGGATGTGAAATGGACGTTTGGAGTGCTTTAATCTCGGTTCGTGATTATATGTTGCCTTTCACATACTTGGTTCGAGATCATACAAGACTTATGCTTGACACATTGATTATTGATCATTCCAACAATGATGTCTCAACAACTAACATACATAATGATTCTCATTTGAATTTTGCAACATATCTACAAAGGAGAACACTTGTTTGTGATAGGCAAATTCATCAACTTTAAATAGACATTGTGGAGCTTATTTAAGAATGTTTTGGACGTGATAATTACCAACATTGAATGTTGTTTTAATCATGTAATTTTAACTATTTTTCTTCATTTTAAATAAATTCTAATTCATGAAAATTGGCTATGCTTTTGATTTTTAAATTTTTATTTCATAAAAAATTAGCACAAATGTATTTCTTAATTTTTTAATAATTTTATTGTTTCATAATTCAAATAATTATGACTTTATAAAAGACAATGTTGATGAAATGTAAAGATGTTGAGTCACTTGTGGGACCCATTTACTAAATTTTTTTAAAGGTAAAATATGTTTTAGGTCATTCAATTTTCAATTAAAATCTAAGTCTTTATACTTTAAAAACAATGATTTTGGTTCTCGTATTTTTTATAATTTAAGAATTTCATCCCTCTCCCAAGTATCGTAAGTTTCATAAAAAAAGACAAAATTCATAAATTATAAAAAATACAAAAAGCAAAATTATTATTTTTAAAATATAGGAACTAAGACTAATTCTGACTGAAAACAAAGAGACTTAAAATATATTTTACACAAATTTTAAAGTTGTTGAATTAGAAAAAAAGTTACTTAAGATATAAAAATAAAATAAAATGAGTGATGTGTAATGGTGAAACCTATTTAATATCTGTGAAAAGTAAAAGAGAGAGAGAAAGAGAGATATCGGGTTAAAGATGCTTGAGCCTAAGGAGAAGTTAGAATAAGAAAAGAAAAATTAAGATTAGTCATTCGTAGAGATTGAATTTCACTACTCCCTCAGTATGTTTTAATTCCTACCAACAATACTATTGATGTTAGCGAGTCTATTTTTAATTGAATTAAAATTAGTTTTTCATTTGATTTAATTGAAAAAAATGATTTAACACTTAAAATCAAACAATTTGTCTAATAGGGGTTGGTCATTATTTTGAAAAGGGTTTTATCTAATACTAATGCTAGTATCTGCTTTCAGAAGACTAGTTACAGGTGGAAATACCTGGTTAAAGGTGGAAAAAAACTTATAATCAAAATTTTAAAGAAAGAATGGAATATGTTTGAGAAAATCATCATCATTATTATTATTACAAATTATATTACCTCCTAATTTTTTGATAAAATCAAATAATCAGTATGTGCTGCAAGACAACCACTCCTGAAAAGGTCAGTGAAAACACGACAACTTTCGTAAAGATCGCGATATGTTCGAATCTGCGTAGAAAATAGAAAGAAATGCGTCACTACCTGCCCACTGAATGTGAGATACCAGCCGTCAATGTCATCAATGGTACTATGGTTATTTACTTAGCCCAAAGCCATCACCGCCAAACTACAAGTCACCAAACTAGTCATTATTATGATTATGATTTATTAGTATAACTTTATATTTTTATATTTTATATTTTATTTTTTTTGTCTCTAGTAAGTTTGAAAATTAGGTACATCATATGCATGACCAGCAATTTTAACTGCTCCTCTGAATTTGTCTGAGTCTGAGCTGTTAATTTTCCCAACACAATTTTTTCTTGTGTGTGAAAAAGAAAAAGAAAAAGAAGAAACTGGGAGTGGTAGTTGTAGGAAAGCAAGAGGAAAACTATTCTCATTCAGTGAGGTTCTGAATTGTTCAACTTGAGATGGCATCATTTGCAGGAACTACACAGAAGTGCAAAGCATGTGAGAAGACTGTGTACTTGGTGGATCAGCTCACTGCTGACAACAAGATCTATCACAAATCCTGTTTCAGATGCTACCACTGCAAGGGTACCCTTAAGGTCAGATTACACCTTTTTTCTTCCTTCAGAACACACCAAGAGCAAACTCACGTCCATGCTCTAAGCTTGAGTTTTCTCCGTGTATGTATGATGATGCCTTTGATTTTCATCCCCACATGTTTTATTCAGGAAACCCACATCTTTGTTTTTTAGTTTTGGGGTGCAGCTAATTTAGCTGATTCACTTTGTTCTTTTCTTGGATTAATGATGATTTGTATGCTTCAGTGCATGGTGAGTGTTTCATGAGGAAACTTGATGTGGGTTACCCAGTAGAAAATTTGTTCTGTTTCTAGCAAATAACAGTGTTTTGTGCATAACTTGGATCGAATTGTTAGAGAAAATGATCAGTTTAATCATAAAATTGAGGATGGGAGATAGAGTAGATATTAGAGAGAAAGATCAAGATTGACATAGGATGAAGAAGTAAATACATGGTTTTGAGAAGGATTATGGAGAATATTATGGCCGTGAGTAGTTAAAGGCTCGTGATTGATCTAAAGGAATGGAATCAAGGCTTGGATATTTTTATTAATTGAAGTTCAGGTTTATAGCTGCTATTCACCCCTTTTCTTCATTTCTTCAAACAATGCTTCAACACTCTTCTCCATATGTCATATGCCATTCCAAAATTTTCTTTAAACCCTATAATTTCTTTTTCGTGCATGATCGTGCATTTTTACTCCTTTTGGCGTGATCCAATGAGCAAACTTTGGTATTCTGTTGTCCTTTCTTGTGGTGGTAACCTAAAAAGAAAATGCTCCCAGTTGCTGCATTTACTTATTTATTTTACTTAATGGAAATTTATGAATTCACATTTGAACCTGCAAAGCAAACCATTAATCTGAATGCTGTCTTATTCAGTGATATTTGAAAATGGGATGCACATTAAATTACAGCTATTTATTTCCATGGTGTCCATTTGATTAGTTAGTTTTATTTTATTTTTTAAAATTAGATTCTGTAAGCGAGTCATATGAAATAGAAACCAATGTCTGTTTGGATGTAAGTTTGCCATTGTGTAGTAACTTGTTGGTTGAACCTGCAAAGCACACCATGCCATTAATCTAATTGTTGTCTTATTCAATATGATATTTGAGCTTGGGACATACATTAAATTGAAATTATTCATTCCCATAGTGTCCATTTGACTCAATAATTTTAGATATTTTAAAAAATAGAATCTGTAACACGGTCACAATAAATAGGACCTAATGTCAATTCGGATGGTTGTTTTTCTTAGAAGCCTAAAGCTTAAAATGGTCAAAGATCAACTGATGGATACATCTTTAATCCTCTTTTCCTCATGCATCCCTGCAGTTGAGTAATTATTGCTCCTTTGAGGGTGTTCTATACTGTAAGCCTCATTTTGATCAACTCTTTAAGAAGACTGGTAGCTTGGACAAAAGTTTTGAAGGTGAATTGCTGTTATTTAGTTGTTTCTGATACATAAACACTTATAATTTCTAATATATTATTCAGATCATCCTGTTTCTAAGTTTATTTCTTCTTGTTTTCTCTCTAACTTTTATATTTCTTGCTTTTAGGTATTCCAAGAACTGCTAGACTTGAAAGATCTGCCGATCAGGTTTTCCATATCTGATTAACTACAAAATATTTCTTCTCATCCTTAGAATTCTTATTTATTGTTCTTAAATGAAGGGTTTTTTATACCTTTATGTTTGATTCTTATATGGTAAATTCTCTCTGGAATTCTTCAGGTCCAAACCAATAGCAAGCTTTCAAATTTGTTTGCTGGAACTCAAGAAAAATGTGTTGCTTGCAAGAAAACAGTGTATCCAATTGAAAAGGTATATAACTATTTTTATCAAAATTTTCTTCATATCAAGGGAAGGTAATCTTTCTTGTCAAAGTTTTCTTACTTCTAAATTATTATGTAGAGTAAACTTAGTAGTCCCAGGAACTCTTAATTCAAGTTCTCTGTATACTTTCAACAAATTTAAACCTTTATACATGTGAAGATCTAAGACATCTAATTTCTTTGCTCAACATTTTTAACGTGAATATCTTAGCTTCCCTCTCAAACATCATTTGATTTGTGTTCCTTATTCAAATCTAGATCTAGAATCTTATGTAAAAACTTAATTAGACTTAAATTCGGCTCATGCAGAAATGAAAATAAAAGCTAAACCTATGATACTCAACATAGAGAGCCCATCTAGCAAATGATAGCTTAGAACCATAGGAAATCTGAGCCAACAATGCTTCAGCTTTGCCATTGGCCGTCCACTGTATTCAGTGTTTTCTCTAAAGTCAAATATTGAATTAGTACAAAAGAGTAGACAGTAGCAAAGCGATGAAAAAATTTGTATCTTAGGTGATTTCTAATTGTTTAACGGTGTAAAAATCTTTACACTAATAATGTATCAAAACTAAGCTCTAACAAAATGGAATTAAGCAACTAAATGAAAAAATCTATCTTGGTGTAAACTGCAAAAGACCGGCTTAAGTAACCTCTTTCACTACAGTCCAGAAATTGGAGGACGAGAGTCTCATTTTATTATTCTGTGATCAGATCATTCAAGTACATAAATGAACAGATAAACCACACTTGTTTTTTCCATGTCACCATTTTTAATTTGGATAAAAACAGCAAGGAGTAAGTCCATTTAATTTCTGTACACTTACTAGCAAATGGCAATGTCAACCCCTTATTTTCCTGTTGGTGGAGAAGGAGGCACAACAACAACTTAGTCTCAATTCATGTCTTTGCTATCATTATATGGGTACATTGGTGCAACAGAAAGAAGAGGAAGAGACAGGGAGTGAAGGAGCTTCTTTAGACCATGAGTTCTTGTTAACTTTAGAAACAATTTAGTGTAATGCATCATTTTGTGTCTTGTATTAATAATGGCACTATCCACTGTTCTTTTTCAGGTAGCTGTTGATGGAACATCTTACCATAAGGCTTGTTTCAGGTGCACTCATGGGGGATGTGTAATTAGCCCATCAAATTATGTGGCCCATGAACATCGCCTTTATTGTAGACACCATCATACTCAGTTGTTCAAGCAGAAAGGTAACTTCAGCCAACTTGACAAGCAAGAAAATAATGAAGGGGTGACTGAGACCACAACAACTGAGTAATAGCATGCATGCAACTTGCAAGTTACAGTGGCAATACAAGTTCAGATGGTGACTCTTTTTCAGGAATCAAATGCCATTGTTTCAATCCACATTTCTCTTTGTTTATTATGTATGCGATAATTTTTCTGAGACAAATTTTGGGGGTTGATATTTGAGAAGTAATTAAGAGATAGTTCGGCTTAATCATACGGCTGACCAATCTGCATTTTGCTTTGAAGCTTTATGAAGTTTGTATTTTTCATTACTGTAATAAAATCTGGTCTTTTCTGTAAATTTCCTGTTGATTTTGGTTATTCACATTAAAAAAGTTCTCCACTTTGTATCAGCAGAATGAATTTCTTCATAATTTTGAGTTTAATTGACAACTTGGAAAACATGAGGAACAACACTGTTCATGAAATTATCAAGGACTAGTTGAAGTATTAACTTATGCTGAAGAAAAGATAGAGCCTCACTAGTAATTGTGTGTTTGGACACATGTAAAATACACATGTTGAATGATAAAATCACGTCAAACAAGGGAAATAATGTAGAAATTGCTATTTGTAGTTTTTTTTGCACGTTTGGATGTGTCTAACATTGAAGCTTTCTCAAGTAGCTTCTACGTTAAATTGGACATTTGATGTGAGTTTGTGGGCCAACATATTGATGGGGGGAATACCGTCCAATGGATTGTTCAATGCATTAGTGTCCAATACAAAAGGTCCAATAACAGAGTGTCCAATACATACGATCCAATAACAGAGTAATATGCAGCAGAAATAATTTCCCTTAACTTGCAAGAATCTGCGAGGAGTACTAAAAAATATAGAGCAAAAAATAAAAATCACAAAAGCACAAGAGACACTAAGATTTTAATGTGAAAAACCCCTTAATGTAAAGGTAAAAACCATGGGTCATCTAGATCAAATAAATAGCTCCAATATGATTAATAAGGGTCTAAAAAGTCTCCAACAAGTGCACAAAAACGTGCTTACAACCAGCCAAGCATACCAAGCACCAATGCTTACAAATGAGAAACAATAAGATGAAAAACATCCAAAATTGGCTATTGCTGCAAACCCGATTTCTCTCACTCCGAACATCCTTTCACCGATCCGATCATTGAAAACAAAGAATCACGAATGCTGAATATGTTATCCAAAAATTAGCTCGATCCAACGGTGAATGAATCCGTACTTGTATTCATACGAAACCTGACTGGTGAGAATGCATGATGACTCTTCCTTGTCTCTTCTCTCTTTGTTTGCTATTGTTCTCTCTCAAAATAATGAGTCTCTCTTACCTTAATCTGACCCTTATCCACTTAGATAAGTGAGATTAATAGGCTTGCACATTTGAGCCTTTTCTCCACATAGGAAGGGAGCCTAAAACCCAACATATCTCCTTCTCACAACTATGTGGAGATGACTGCCAAACCGACGATCTCACAACAAACTTCAAACTTCCTTCTTGGTAATGCTTTAGTCATCATATTAGCACTATTATCATCAGTATGATTTTCAACCAGCTCCAACAACTTAGCATCCAAGACATCACATATCCAATGATACCTCACATCAATGTGTTTTTGAATGGAAAGTTAAATTCTTATTAAGATGAATAGCACTTTAACTGTCAACAAATAGCAAATACTTGTCCTAAACAAACCCAAGCTTTTGCAAGAATTTCTTCACCTAGAGCTGCTCCTTGCATGCTTTAGTAATGGCAATGAATTTTGCCACTATAGTAAATATAACTACATACCTTTGCAGCCTCGATTGCTAAGTCACAGTTCCCCAACAAATTTTATCAAATAGCACGAAGTGGACTTCTTGGAATCAATGTCTCCAGCCATATGTAAGTCTGAGTACCCCACCAAAGTACGCTTATACCACCACAACAAAACCTCGTATTAGCAGTACCACGAAGATACCTCAATCTATTTCACAGTGTAACGCCTGGCTGCTTTCAGGATTGAAGACTGTCCCCACAAACCAACACAAGACTTTTCAGCGTGTTTTGTCCTTACTCACACGCTTCATAGGAAACTTCCCAAGAGGTCACCCATCTTAGAATTGCTCCAAGTTAAATACACTTAACTGTGGAGTTCTTAAGTGATAGGCTATCAAAAAGTAGATGCATCTTGTTGGTATAGGTAGTACTTATTAATTCTTTTAAGCTATCCTCAATTGTACGGTCCCATGAAGCCTGTTAGGAGCCGCTCCTTGTTTATGCCTTATATTTTTTGCACCGGCGATCACTTCCTGCCTTCATCAGTGCCTGGAATGTTACACACAGCATTCCAATGCTCTCTACCTGGGTTTGACAAAAATATACTACCTATACCAACAACATGTGCTATATTTGGTCTTGTGCACATCATTGCATATATCAAACTACCCACCGTAGATGCATAAGGAACTCATTCCATATTTAATTTCTTAGCTCCATTTGATGGACTTTGTTTAGAACTCAACATAAAATGAGTAGCAAAAAGGGTGTTCACCACCTTGGCCTTTGCCATTTAGAATCTCTGCAGCACTCTTTTAATGTAATATTCTTGTGATAGCTAAAGCTTTTTCTCCTTCCTATCACGCATGATTCTTATACCAAGAATATGTTTAGCAGCTCTGATGTCCTTCATGGCAAAGGACTCACCCAATTGCTTCTTCAACCTATCAATCCTAGAGACATTTGTCCCAACAATAAGCATGTCATCAACATACAATAATAGGATAATGAAGTCATCATCAGAAAACTTTTTAACAAAAGTATAATGGTCAAAAGCAAGCTTCTTGTAGTCTTGCTCACACATGATAGACTCAAACTTCTTGTACCCTTGCCTTGGAGCCTGCTTCAGACCACATAAGCTCATTCTCAGCCTACACACATAGTTTACTTGCCTTCAACTTGAAAGCCATTAGGTTGCTTCATATAAATATCTTCCTCCAAATCACCATAAAGCAAAGTAGTCTTCACATCCATTTGCTCTACCTATAAATCAAGAGTAGTAGTCAAACTTAACACATTTCTAATGGATGACATTTTTACCACAAGTGAAAAAACCTCATTAAAATTAGGACATTTTCTTTGACGGAAGCCTTTCACTACTAATCTGGCTTTATATCTTGGAGACATAGAATTACTCTATGTTTCACCTTATAAATCCACCTGTTATCCAAGGCCCTCTTGCCACTTATTATCCAAGGTCCTCTTGCCCTTAAGTAACTTTTCCAAATCAAAAGTGTGATTATCATGTAAGGATTTCATCTCATCCTTCATTGCATCCAACCATTTTTGTCTTTCTTCACTCTTCATGGCCTTTCCAAAACATTGATGTTCTCTTCCATCTGTTAAGATCACATATTCATCAAAAGAAAACCTTATAGACGGTTGTCTCTGCTTGTTAGACCTCTTGAGTTGGACTTGTCGTGGTTCGAGAGCATCATCAGGATTCTCATCATGAGACAACTCATGTTCCTTTTCATTGTTATCATCAATAGGAACATCTACCTCATCTCCAGGTTGTTGATCACCAACACTATCATGTTGCTCATTATTCTGAACATCAATATCCAAAGTGTGAACAGGCAACCAAACTGGATCAACATCAGTCGAACTACTATTCTTGGGTGTAGTATTATCCACCTTTTCAATGTCTTCAATGGTTTGGTTTTCCATGAACTTCACATCATGACTTCTAACAAGCTTCTCCTCAATAGGATCATACAACCTGTAACCAAATACATCCTCATCATAACCAATGAAGATACATTGCCTCATTTTTGCGTCTAACTTGGATCTCTCATCCTTTGGAACATGCACAAATGCCTTGCGACCAAAAACTCTCAAGTGTACAGTGCTGAGATTAATAACATGCATTGTCGTGTATAGTGCCTCACCCGAAAAGTGTTTTGGCAACTTAGCTTTAAAGAGCATACACTTCACTTTCTCAATCAATGTCTTGTTCATCCTTTCCGCCAATCCATTCAGCTATGGAGTTTAAGGAGGAGTCTTCTCATATGCAATACCTTGTTGCTTGCAATAGACATCAAAGGGTCCACAATACTCACCACCATTGTCAGTATGAATGTGTTTCAGCTTCTTGCCTAACTGTTTCTCAGCCAAAGCTTGGAACTATTTGAACTTCTTTAGCACTTAGTCTTTTATCTTCAATGCATCAACCTATAGATTCTTGGAACAATCATCAATAAAGGTAACAAAATATAGTGCACCACTAAAGGATTTCTCCTTCAAAGGGCTACAAACATCAGAATGTACCAATTCAAGCAACTTTGATTTTCTTGACGGAGGATGCTTCTTAAAAGATACTTTAGTCTACTTACTAGCCATACAATGAGAATATTTCTCCAACTTTGCATTCTTCAATCCTAAAAGCACACCTTTTTAGATAAGCAATTCAACCCCCTTTCACTAATATGACTAAGCTTTCGGTGCCACAAAGATGCCTCCATGTCCATGACATTCACATTGTCTTTAGCAACCAAAGTTGTTGTCCAATACAGTTTAGAAATTTTCTCTCCTTTGGCTACAATCAATTACCTTTGGTGAGTTTCAATTTTCCAGAACCAAAGTGGTTATCATAACCACCATCATCAAGCACCTGCATAGGAATCAAACTAAAATGAACATCCGGAGCATGTTTAACTCCTCTCAGCAACAACTGCATTCCCATGTTGGTTTGCAAGTAAACATCACCAACACCAATCACCCTAGACACCCATCATTACCCATCTTCAATACTCCAAAGTCACCTGGAGTGTAAGATGTGAAGAACTCCTTCCTGGCTGTAACATGCAGTGTAGTACCACTATCAATTATCCCATGCTCTCATTTGATACAAGATTAATTGAATCATGGTCACAGAGAATGCCAAGATCATCACTAAGTAGCAGTAGTCGCATGATCACCATCATCATAATCCTTCTTTTTCTGCTTACTCTTCTTGCCTTTGTTCTCCTTTTTCCACCGAAAACAATTCTTCTATATGTGCCCTGTGTTGTGACAATAATGACACTCCACATTCTTGTATCAAGATCCAAACTTACTCTTGCTTTTCTCCTTATCGCCCTTTGATTCTTTCTTTTGACTTCTCCCCTTATTTTCAGTGACAAGCACCTTAGACTAAGAGGAAGTACCCTGTGCTTTCCTTCTCATCTCCTCATTAAGAGCACCTCCTTTTGCTATTTGCAAAGAGACATCACCATTAGGGGCAAAGCTAATCATGGAAACGTGAAATGTCACCCAAGAATTAGGTAGAGTTAATAATAGGAATAATCCCAAACGGTCATCATTAAATTTGATACCCATTCTCAACAACTGGTTAAGGAGCCCTTGAAATTCATTCAAGTGAATTGTAATGGGAGTCCCTTCCTTGTACTTCAATTCTGCAAAACTCTTTAGCAAGTTTGTTGTTCTCTGATTTAGAGGCATACACGGACTCAATCTTCTCCCATAAGGTTCTCACATATGTTTCATGAATAATGAGATTGTAGACATAGTCATCTACAAAATGCCTGATAAAACCACACACGGATTGATGTTCAATGTCCACTCTTCATTAGACATGGAATCCGACTTCTGTGTAGCAAAGACGGGAAGATGCATATTCTTTACAAATAGCAAGTCCTTCATCTTACCTTCTACAAGTAATAATTAGCTCCATTTAGAGAAACAATCTTTGTATGTGCCTCTATCATTCAAGCAAGCCAAAAAAAGCCCCCTAACCAAAGAGCTCTAATACCACTCTGATGGGGAGAACACTATCCCATGGACCATTCAATACAAAGTGTCCAATACAAACAGTCCAATAACAGAGCGTCCAATACAAATGATCCAATAACAGAGCAATATGTAACGAAATAATTTCCTCCCAACCTGCAAGAATTTGTGAGGAGCACTAACAAATATAGAGCAAAAAATAGAAATCACAAAAGCACAAGAGACACCAAGATTTTAACATGGAAAACCCCTTAATGCAAAGGTAAAAGCCACTGGTTGTCCATACCAAAGAAATAGCTCCACTATGTTAAGGGTACAAAAGAGACTTCAACAAGTGTACAAAAACATGCTTGTAGCCAGCTAAGCAAACCAAGCACCAATGCTTACAAATGAGAAATAAGATGAAAAGCACCCAAAACTGGGCTGTTGCTGCGAACCTAATTTCTCTCACTCTAGACCTCTTTTCACCGATCCGATCATTGAAAATAAAGAATCACGAGTGCTGAACCTAACCTTCTATCCAAAAATCATCTTGATCTAACGGTGAACGAATTCGTAGTTGCAATTAGACAAAACTTGACTAGTGAAAATGAAGGATGACTTTTCCTTTTCTCTTCTTTCTCTGTTTGCTACTATTCTCTGTCAAAATAATGAGCCTCACTTACCCTAATCTGACCCCTCTTTACGTAGATAAGTGAGACTAAATGGGCTTGCACATTTAGGCTTTTTCTCCACATAAGAAGGGAGCCTACAACCCAACACATATGTAATGAAAGCTAAACAAAATACAAACTCTGTTGTGACACATTTTAGCATCATTTGCAAGAGTTTCCAAACATGCACTAAATTGATTTAATGCTGGTTATAAATCTACATGCAATTTTTGAGGTAGCTAGTTCACAATATCTTTTTTCTCCTACTTGTGAAAATTGTGCTTGTGCCTAAGATAGACATAGGATTATAGGTGCCTTTTAAATTTACTTGATTAGTTGACGCAACTAGAAGAAAGAATTTCAAAATGTGTAGCATGCAAGTTGACTTTGTTACCTAAACGTTTTGCTTAGGTCGGTCCAACGTTGAGTGGGGCCTAAATCTAACTTTGAAAAAGACTTTTTTTTTAGCTTAAATAAGAGAGTTATGTGTTGGATTTTTATGCCAACATATGGTACCTTTTTGTCAACATATGTGACTTTTTTACTTTATAAAAATTAATATCAAATATTTTTACCCTTGGGCCGGCCCTAGTTTTACCTTGGATACTAGGCAAAAAAAATTAAAGATTCTCGGTCAACTTTTAAGGCTACTGGCTCAATTTCTACATTTTTGTGAAATAAGAAATATGCTCTCTTGAAATGATTGGTCTCATTCACTACTTCCATACTTTTTAGTCTGAGCTATGTATCACTACTACAAAAAAGGCTTTTTAGAGCAGGATTTTAACTCGATTGTTAATAAATAGAGTTAAAACGAAGATGCAGTGGCATTTTTGCAATTATGATAAACTTTTTAAATCAGTTCACACATAATCGATTTAAAAAGTGTAATTTAAAAAAAATTAATTCATTTTTTAAATCGGTTCACTAACCGATTTAAAAAGTGTGGCGTGAATTTTCGTATAGGTTTTTTAAACCGGTTACGTAATAACTAGTATAAAAAAGTGGGGTTTTTTAAAACGGTTCTATTGGAACTAATTTAAAAAACTCACTTTTAAACTGGTTATGAATTATCTGGTTTAAAAAGTGCTTTTTAAACTAGTTGAATACACAACTGGTTAAAAAAGTGAGTTTTTTAAACGCTTAAACATTGCACCTTTCCTTAACGACGTCGGCGAGCGACCTTGCTCCACATCCCTTCCTCCAATCTCCATCCTTAAGCCATTTCCATTCCTCCAATCTCCATCCTTAAGCCATTTCCCTTACTCCAATCTCTATACTTAAGCCAATTCCCTTCCTCATCCTGCCTCTTTAACGCATTTTGTTGGGAAGCTTGTAAATTTGAACTCATTGGGTACCTCGTTCTCATGCTCGTAAAGGTGGTATTTTTGAACACCATTGGGTACCTCGTTCTCATGCTCAAGCTGCTCGAAGCTTGTGTTGTTGCTTGGGAGGTGTGCGTTGTAAAACAAAGCTCGTGTTTCTCCATTGCATGCTCAAATCTACAATTATTGCTCGTGAAAACGAGTAGACTGCTATTGTTAGAGCTTGGAAGCTCCTGAGTGCACATTGACTGCCATTGTTGAAGCTTAGAAATTGGTAGAGGCTGCCATTATTGTGAGTGCTTTATTCAAGAACCAAGCTTGTTTTCCATGGATTTTGCATGTCATTAATTTGGAACTTTTGATTTTGGACTATTTTATGCAAATTAAGAGTATAAATGGGTGTTGGTATTTATTTATTTATGGTTACTAAACACGTTGTGGATTGGATTGTGCTCACTAAATTATTTATGTTAATGTGCTCAATGATACACACCTTCGATTGTTTAGAAATGCCAATGTTAATGTGCTAAATGAATGAAAATTTGAAATTTGTTATGGATTGAGTTGTTTGATAGGTTAATTAAGCTTTGTTATTATGATTTAAAATGATGTAAACAGGTATCTGGGAAAGTACCAAAATACAGAAGAAACTCTACCAAAATTTTTGTAGAAATTGTATGCTTTAATTAGCTTGTGTGTTTGTGTTGTTTATCATTCAATTTATGCATTACGAGTGAACCTTAGTTTCCCGTTTGAGATTCAATACAATGATTAAAGTACTAATTGTTGTATTGAATCTTGAATTGTCCAATTGGACAGTTTGGAAATATTAATTTTTTTATACTTGATTAATACGTAGTGGTTAAGTCTCATCTTAAATTTGATTAAATTTTGGTTTAGTGTATTTTGTGTTGTGTCTTTGGGTGCATACTTGATTGTGGTGAACTTGATGTCACCATTTTCATTTTGTGTACTTGGAGACCATTGCGAAATATTGTCGAAATTTTGTCAAATTTAATATATGAGACTAAACCTATAAGTATTCATAAAGTTTAAAAAAATTGCTTTCTGAATGGGATAGAGCCACACCTTGTATAAAAAAGTGAGATTTATATGCATTAAAATATGGTTTGTGGATCATAGAAGGAAGTTATGGATTGTAGATGGATTAATTCTAGACGCACAACTGATGAGTATGAGAATGGAGTGGAAGAGTTTATCCAATTTGCTAAAAGAAATGTTCCTGATAGTGGTGGGTTCTTTTATTGTCCTTATGTTAATTGTTTGAATGAAAGACGACTACAACTTGAGCAAATATGGGAACATCTTCTTTGTGATGGGTTTTGCAAGAGTTATACAACATGGACATGGCATGGTGAATTGTTAGACATGCCGAGTGTGTCTCAAGCAAAGCAAGTTGATGTACCTATGGACAATCAACTAGAGGACATGATCCGTGATATTGGACCGGAGTCTTTTGAGTGAGGTTATGTGTACGACACTTTGTGCAATAATGTAAATAAGCCTCTATATTCGGGGTGCACTAAACTCACACGGTTGTCAACAGTATTAAGATTGGTGAATGTGAAGGCAAGAAATAGGTGGAGTGATAAAAGTTTCACTGAATTGCTTGAGTTGTTGAACGAAATGCTTCTAGAAGGTAACACGTTGTCGAGACGTAACTATGAGGCAAAGAAGGTATTATGTCTGATGGGATTGGAATACAAGAAAATACATGTGTGTCCTAATGATTGCATATTGTACAGAGAAGAGTTTGAAGAGTTGAATAATTGTCCCAAGTGTGGGGTATCACGGTATAAAGTGAAGCGTGATGATTATAATACTGATCAAAGCACAAAGGAGGGTCCCCCTGCAAAGGTATTATAGTATCTTCCAATAATTCCAAGGTTTAAGTGATTATTTGCCAATGTGGACGACAGGAAGAGCCTTACATGACATGCAGATGGTAGAAAATGTAATGGACAGCTTCATCATCTTGCTAATTCTCCCCAATGGAAGAAAATTGATCATTTGTTTCCTACCTTTGGGATTGAGGCAAGAAACATTAGGCTTGAAATTGCTACAAATGGAATGAATCCTTATGGCAACTTATCCAATAAGCACAGTTCATGGCTTGTTCTCCTAGTTGTTTACAATCTGCCTCCTTGGTTGGGCATGAAGTGATAATATATTATGTTATCTATGATGATTGTGGGGCCAAGACAGCCAAGAAATGACATAGATGTCTTCTTACATCCCTTGATTGAAGTTTAAGAATATTGTAGGATGAAGGTGTTGATGTCTATGACGGGTATTGTCGTGAACATTTCATGTTGCGTGCAATATTATTCTGTACCATCAATGACTTTCTAACATATGGAAACTTGAGCGGATATAGTGTTAAGGGGCATAATGCTTGCCCTATCTGTGAAGAAGACACATGCTACGTACAACTTAAACATGGGAAGAAAACGGTTTACACTGGGCATCAAAAATTTCTCAGGCCTAATCATCCATATCGTAGACTTAAAAAAGCTTCTAATGGATGTTAGAAAGATGGTATTGCGCCACTTGCCTTAACTGGTGAGCAGGTCTATGAACGGGTAAAGGACATCAACATCGAATTTGAAAAGACTCAAAAGAAAACAACTGAGAAAAACTGGTGGAAAAAAAGGTTGATATTCTTTGATCTTCCATACTGGTGCGATCTAGATGTTAGACATTGTCTAGATGTTATGCATATTAAGGAAAATGTATGTGATAGTGTAATCGGCACTCTTCTGAACATTAAAGGTAAGACAAAGGATGGTTTGAATGCTTGTCAAGATCTGGTTGAGATGGGTATACCCCTCCAGTTATGTCTGCGGTTAGTGGGTAAGCGGACATATTTGCCCCCAGCATGTCATACCTTGTCAAGAGAAGAGAAAACAAGTTTTTGTCAATGTTTACATGGCGTGAAGGTGCCACAAGGATACTCTTCAAATATCAAAAGTATTGTGTCACTAAAAGATCTCAAATTAGTTTGGCTAAATTCTTATGATTGCCACATCTTGATGCAATAACTCCTACTAGTGGCTATTCGTGACATATTGCCTAAAAAGTTAGACATGCCATTACGCGACTATGCTTATTTTTCAATGCCATATGCAGCAAAGTCATTGACCCTATGAACTTGGATGAGTGGGAAAATGAAGTTGCTACTATATTGTGCCAGTTGGAGATGTATTTTCCTCCTTCATTTTTTGACATCATGATTCACTTAATAGTGCATCTAGTAAGAGAGATCAGAATGTGTGGTCCGGTTTATTTAAGGTGGATGTATCCTACTGAACGATATATAAAGATCTTAAAAGGGTACATCAAGAATCCATATCGTCCGGAAGCATTTATTATTGAGAGGTACATTGCTGAAGAAGCCATTGAGTTTTGTATAGAATGCCTGTCACAAGTTGAACCTATAGTGCTTCCTAAATCTCGTCATAAGGGAAGATTTTCCAATAAGGGTACTCGAGGTGTAAACGTTAAACCAATGAGTCAGGAGGAAGTTTTACAAGCACACCTATATATATTAAATAACACTGATGAAGTTGAACCTTACTTTTCTACTCACAAAAACATTGTCAAGAAAAAGAACCCTAGAATGTTGGAGAAATGGCAATTGAATGAGCATAACAAAACATTCTTAAACTAGTTTAAAGAACAAGTTTTGAATGATGATAATGCTTTTGACACATTAAAATGGCTAGCACATGGACCTAACTTTGATGTCATATGTTGGATTAGATACGATATCAACAAGTTTTCCTTCTATACAAAGTCATTAGATGAGAAGAGTACCATACAAAATAGTGGGGTTATGGTTGTGGCTAAGTCCATGCATTTCTCTAGTTCAAAAGATAAAAATCTCATTATGGCATCCATGTGTTACTTTGGAGTTATTGAAGACATGGGCGGTTGACTACACAAAATTCAGAGTGTTTGTTTTTAAATGTAAGTGGGTTAACAGTAACACCGGTGTGCAAACTAATGAATTAGGGTTCACATTGGTGGATCTTAGCAAGGTAGGTTATAAGGAAGAGCCTTTCATTATGGCATACCAAGCAAAACAAGTTTTTTATGTCAGTGATCCTACTAACAAGAGATGGTCAGTGGTTCTCCAAGGAAGAAGCGTGTATGCTAGTGATTAAAAAGAAGATTCAAATGTCGATCTTATCAAGATTCCTTATTTCTCAACACGGATGCCCACTTTTATTGATGAAAATGAAGTGGATGATGTATATGCAACACGTGATGATCATCACGAAGGAATATGGAAAAACATCCGTACTTGACAATGTTAGTAAGTTACTTGTGTTTATGTTATTGTATATTATTGTTGACGTTATTTTTTATTTATTGTTTAATTTTTATTGAATAGTTATGTTTATCTTTGAAAATTGCAAATTTTGTGAATGATGGCACTAACATGTGTTTTATTTTTTTCCTTTTCTAAACAGGCACATGGCTTATTCTTCTAGTAACCTTTCTTATGAGTCTACAAAAAAGAAGGTAGACGAGGTACACTCCTAAAAGAACTGACTCTTAGTCGAGCTGGTGATCATCTATTACGAATTCAATTTGACATGCTTATTGGGGCACCTAAAGGTGAAAATGCCACAAAATTCATTAGTTTTGGGGGTGTCCTTACTCGGAGTAAGGTCTCTATTCTTTATAAGGATTTGGACCATGTAAAGGAGAGCGTGAAGAATCAAATTTGGCAAACTATCAAGGTACTTTACATTTACAGTCTCAAATATATAAATTGTATTTAATCATATTATTATCATACAATGACTATTCGATTTTATTTTGTAGTTGACCTATGATGTTCCACATAATGCCATGTTGAAAAGGAAATTGCTATCACTTGCGGCTGAATGTTGGAGGGCATTTAAGACACAGCTTACCATGAGATACATCTATGGAAAATTGAAAGACACTTCTCCTTGTGAGAAGTATGCATTTTTGGATGAGGAGACGTTGGCAAAGTTTGTTGAAAACTGGTAGGGTCTTATCTTCCTGGTTTAGTTGGAAACATATTTTTTTTAATCATACAACAATATTTGACTAATTTTTATTGAATTTAACAGTGTCTTATTATTCACATGAGAAGAGAAAAAAGGGACAAGCGATTACATCAAAGAATGTCCACCCCCACATATTGTCTCATGGGGGTATAAGTTGCTTGAGCAGAAGATGATGACAGAGAAGGCGAGGTAACGTTAATTGGAAGCCTCGGCGTCTGGTTTTGCTACAGATATTGCTCCTCCATCACCGCTGCAATGATGGGATAAATGGAAGGTAGCCCACATGCTAAAATTGGGTGGATATATATCTGAGGAGACACACGTTGTTGCTGAAAAGATTGTATGTCATTTTTTATTTCAAATTGTAATTGTAACTTGATATGTCATATTTCTTACACATTTCTTGAATTATATGTTGTAGGATTCATTGGTTGAGCAGACCTCATAGGGAACATTTGTTTTTCATGGACGTGAGGATATATTAACTACTGCTATTGGGATACTAGAGCACCTTGGTAGGGTTCATGCTATTGGACGAGGTGTTGGCATTCATGATTACTACGGACCACCTGCACGTAGTGGGCCCACCTAAGGAATTGTCACCAGGGAAGAGGTGGAGCGAATCGGGCAAGAGATTAGAAATGAGCTTAAAGAGCAGTTAAGACGGGAGATTGGAGAGGAGTTGGCATCTTTAGGTCATTCACAACAAAATACAAATGTCTAGGCAGAACAAGCTCATACTCCTGTACGTGTCAGCACAAAGGGAAGTTCTGCTGTTATTGATCTTTCTGGGGAGGAGATTGATATTGATATCCATGAACAGTATAGTTATATGTTGGAGAGCCTGTTCGTTAGTGGCCTTTGGGAGAGTATATAATGTGGGGCCTACCATACACCACAGGACCGTTGAGGATGATATGGCGAGGATGGTGGTTCAACAAATATAGGATTTATATACTCAAGTTCCTATGCCCACCAATGAGGTTCAGACTGTTGGGCAAGCCCCTAAACAGTTCATTCAATGGTCGAGATGACTTATAAAGGTCACATCAGCCAAGGTATATTCAAAATTCATCTTAAATTGTTTTTTTTCTAATTAGAAATTAAAATAACTTGATTGTATTTTATAACCTTATTTTATATTTACTTTTTTTATAGGATTTCAACCATCTAAGAAAGATGTTCCACTTAAAAAATTAGAACCTGAAGTTGATCCAATAACACGCTTGTGGCAGATGGCATCTAGCATGGGGACGGATGTTGTTCAAATAGATTGGGAACCAACATTCTTTGGCAGACCTAGTCATGTAGACCTATGGATCACCTAGAAGGATGAATTGGAAATTTGTACTAGCAATGACATGCTAAATATCTCAATTTTACAATTATGGTTGTTATAAGTTTAATTTTTTTGTTAATCTCTTAAATACGTGTCTCAATATTATATTTAACATTCATTTGCATATTTTAGGTACATGCATCGTCTCTGTCTCTCAAAAGGCTAGGGGAATGTATATGACTTTATTGACCCATTCCCTATTCAGAAGATAGGGAATAAGGATGAAGATTCTCAAGCCTACATTCAGAATTGGATGTATAATGGACAAAAACAATGTCACCTAGCACCGTACTTGCATTAGTAAGCACAAGTTATTTCTCACCCAAATAATTTTAAATGATATTTGGATTTCATCACATATATTCTTTTTCCAATGCAGCTCGCATTGGCAATTGCTAATTATTTGTCCTAGGGACAATGTTGTGGCCTTGTTGTGTTCGTTGCATAAAAAGCTCAACAAAGAATTGAAACCACTAATAGAAAGGTCAGTTTTTATTTATAATATATTTCATTCGTGCTTTATATTATAATTTTGAAACCTATAATATATTTTGTATATCCATTTTAATTAAAGTCATGATTGGATATCAAATATTGGCAGGTAGGCACGTGTCACTACAAAAGAAGCCTAGTTAGTTTTTTCCCTATGTAAGTAATTTACAGTCGTATATTCAATTACAATTTCTAATAGTTTATACAACCATTTCTAAAAAAATTCTCATTCGTAGGCTAACAAAAAGTAGGGAGCTATAAGTGTGGATATTATGTTATGAAACATATGTTGACCATAGTTTTAGCAAATATTGTGGATTCATGGGACCAGGTAATATAATTTTCATTCAGTTACAATAATACTTTTAGTTTTTGAACTTGGTTGGGTAATGATTTATCTTATGTTTTTTATGTTGTAATTATTCATTGATAGGGAACCATTCTCATATGAGGACTTGGTAGACATCCGCCGACGTTGGGCAACATTTTTCATTGAAATAAGTAATAAATAGTTTGTTTAGAATGATTTTAGATAGACAAAAGAATAGTAGTTTTTTATTTTATATGTTTCAAAGTATATTATGAAGTTTTGTTAGTTAATGTAAGTTATAAATGAATTTGTTGATTGTGGTATCTATTCCTAATAAGGTCTGGTTGTATGTCAAAACAATGAAATTATTTTTAAAAAATGAAACTTTTTAAATTGGTTATGCATTAACCGATTTAAAAAATATTGTTTTTTAAATCAGTTGCCCATTTAACCGATTTAAAAAGTTTTTTTTACATCAATTCAACTTACGGTTTAGAATGATAATATGTTCTATATCGGCTATATCTAAATCGGTTGTAAAACCAATTTAAAAAACTATTTTAACCGATTTAAAAAGTATTTTATGCAATAGTATATGCTGAATTTCCTTTCAACGAAGTCTCTTTGGAACCAAGGATAAAGACAAAAAAATTTCATTTATTTTATTCCCATTCTTACAACATACACTAAAGATAAAATAAATATGCAATAAAGAGAATGAAACAAATTTTGAAAGACAGAAATCATACATAGCCTGAAATATTTGCTGGAATCGAACCTCACTTGTTATATCACGAATTAAAATAATTATGAGAAAATTCAAGGGGTGCATGGCATTTATAACTTGAACTCAAATAAAGAAAAAGGTTATTTTATTAGGTAAACCATGTTAAAAATGTATTTATTTGTTTTTCCAAAAAAGGAAAAAGAAATCTCTACACATATTCCAAATGTTAATTTGAGATGGTGCTTGCATTCATTCTCCATATGTATAATATGAAAAGAGAAAAAGTATGTTTGGCTAAATTATCTATTCGCATCTTGCATGATTGTTCATCATATAGAAGGAAAAAGAGGGGATATAGACAAACAAAAGAGATGGAAGGAATGAAGGAATTGCGTGATGTTGTTGAATTTTTAAACAAGGACAAAGCACTGAGGGAGAAAAGAAAGTTAAAAAGCGAAAGGTTGGTGGGGCAAATGGAGGGAAATATTCTATGCATTGATTTGTTTGATACAATCTGGGGTCTCCCCGTACAGTGAAACAAACTTTCATGCGTAGGAAGTGCACGAGTGGAGTGAGTTGGTGGCAATTGTCTTTACCTAGCTAGGGTGTAAATTAGCTGCATATTCGCGACTTATCCAGAAACTTGTTTATTTGGTCAAATAAATGTGTTAAGTTTGAAACTAAATTTAATTACTTAAGTGCTTGTTTGCTTTAGCATTACGCCATCTCTAGCTTCTACGCATTCTGGGCTGTTTAATGTGATTTTGATGGTGGATAAAGTTTTTTTGGTATAGATCACATGTATGTGGCAATCTTGTTCGAGGCGGATAAGACTATTATGCAAAACATTTTTTTTGATTATTTAACGTAGCTATGTATTCGAGGCTACAGGTTAAACTGAAACAACCTTGTACCAATTGATCCATGCTTGGTGGTGACGGTGGATAAAGTTTACAAATGCAGATTCAAACACGCTTTAAATGTGTTAAATTTAAATTTTATAGATTTAATATTAATAGTTTGTAAAAATTATTTTTTATTTTTATTATAAAAATATAATTTTATTCATTGTATATGTCAATTAAGTAATTTTCTTTTTTTAAGAGCCGTTTTTAATAAATAACTATAAGAAAAAGTAAATTTATAAAAATAAAGTGTAATTCATTCTTCTATTTATGTGATTAAAAAAGTTTATTTGCTTTCGCTTGAAAGGACTAATGTTGATTTTATTGTCAATAATTATATAAGGATCCCTCTTTCAGCTTGTGGCATGTAGTGAATTAGGAAAGTAGTAGCCCTCGTCTTCCCCTTCCCTGAATGTTTACCTTTTAAAAAAAAAAAAAAATTGTTTATACGACTTGTACAATTTCTATCATCAAGTCATAAATAAAAAAACCAAAAAGGCAGAATAAAGGGGATTCTTTGCTTTACTAGCTATATACAGGAAAAAAATAAAAATAAAAAAATACAACCGAGGAGGAAATGATGCAATGGACCGCGAGAAGAAGTCTTTAACTTAAATTTTGGGCACATAAAGAAACCTTCTACTTCTAGTGCAACAAATTCAAAGATATCCCTCGGCTGTATATATGGATGTTTAAAGTGATGTAAACTCCACATAGGATACAAGCACTTTTTCTAATCAAGCAAAGTTTGGTTCAGTCAGTACTGCATTATATATTAATCGAAGTTCAATCTTTGACTGTCTGTATATATATATATACATAATATATATTATGATTTTTACGTCTTAAAAAGAATTAATGTCTAACGATTTTCTTGATAAAAATTGAAAACAAGCTACTTTTTTGGTTGAATCTGGGTATTTTCCAGTTAAAAGTTAGACTAATTTTTCAAAATATTAAGATTCATTTAAAAGATTAATTTTCTTCTATTAATGTTCTTTCATATATATAGGTTTAACGATTGAACTCTTAACCACATATTAAGAGACACGATTATTTACCAACCATATCTCACCATATTGATAGGACAAAAGCCATCTTGATTGCAAGTGTTTTAAAATGTAGACCTTGTTATGTTAGGATATATTCTTTCATACCATATCACAATGCAACAAAAAGTGAGAAATATTTCATTACAAATAATTTTTTTATATTATAAATTTGATTCATCATTCTTAAAAATAACATAATTTTTATATTTTTCTCATATAGTCATATATTTTCTTTATTTCATCAAATATGTCTATCAAATTATTTTTTTTATTTTTCATTTAAGTACTCGATTAAAGAAGTTTTTTAATTTTCTTAATTTATTTAATTAATATTCAAATCTCTTCAATTAATATTTGATATAATAGTATAATTTTGAAAATCTTTAAAATTAAATTCTTAAATACAGGTAATTTTAGAAGGTAGTATGTATGTAAATGATCAAATAAAGTTTATTCTTATATGTTAAATTAGAGTTTAATTTCTTGAAAATTATTAAATTTCTAGGTACTTAATATAAATTTAAATTATTTCCAAGTAATTATATATATTTATAATTTTAAATACTTTTTATTTTTTATTTATGAGACGACATATCAAGTATAAACTATTGGTTCTGAGAAATGAGAATTATAAATCTGATTTATACAAAGATACGTGAATAGTCAAAATTAAAAGTTAGTGATTATATAACCACTTTTACAACTTATGTGTATTTATTTTTTAATTTTGATTATTCATATATAATCCAAACTTATAGTTATTATTTCTTACAATAACAAGAGTTCACTCCATACATTTCTATTTATATCCTTATATTCATATATGCATATATCTTTTATAATTTTAACTTATATTATTTCTTTTAATTTGTATTTTTATGTATGGTTAATATATTTTACATTTCACCTAATTTAAAATACACATATGATGCATAGAATACATACTATTTATAGAGATATGATACTCATACAACAATTTGTACCATAATATTCCTTGTGCCCACCTATCTTTATCATTATGAGATGTAATAAATGATGTAGAAGAGAGAAATAAACACAAAAAAGTATTGTATAACTAACATTTCTCTTATTTATAATTACATCTTTTATAAACAACTTTGGTGGCCAACTTGTTCTCAGTTTGAATAAATGAAAAAAATGATAGCAACTTCGTGATTGAATTGTTCTGTATTTGTAGTTTATCTATAAATTTATGTGTATGATTTAGTTTGTAAATATGAATAGCTTGTTAACAGTTTAATAATTAAATTTTAAAATTAACTCGTACATATCAATAAATTTAAGGTTAAATTATTAAGTTGGTTCTTGAACTGTTTGGACAATTTTAAATAGGTCTTTAAATTAATTTTTTTAAAATTAGGTCCCTAAACTAAAAAAAGTAGGTCCAGGTTTAGTTTTTAGCGACTTGAAACTATTAAAAAATAATAATTTTTGTTGGTTTTAAAAATCTTAGGAACTCAATTAAAAATAATTTACAAGACCAAGGACTTAATTAAAAAAAATAGTTTAGAGATCTATTTAAAAATTCTCAACTAATCCAGAGACATACTTAATAATTTAACCCAAATTTAAAGATTAAAATGTGAATAAAAGAGGATTTCATGTGCTAGCATGCGTATTTATATATAGAAGAAAAATATATATTCTGTTGGTGATTAAATTAAAATATTTAAATATTTTTGGCGATATGATTCTCGTGGATGCATTTTAAAGAAGAAAAATGTAAAATTATACTGTTGATCATAAAATTAATGATTAAGATTAGGTGATCATCGTCGCCATATATATTTTTCACAACTGCTCAAGATCTCTACCCTTAAGAATCGGGATCGACTCGTTTTATTATAAATATAATTATAAAAGTTGAAAAACAAATGACCATTGTTGGATTTATACTCTATGCAGATATATTTTAATCGCAAGAGACCCCATTCGATATTTTTAGTGTGACCAATTATGTCAATATATTTTAATAAATAATGTTATGTAAATAATATTATAAATTTATATATTTTTTGTTATATATATATATATAGAGAGAGAGAGAGAGAGAGAGTTGCATACAATTTTAAAGTATAACCTATAATATCAGTTAATTTCAATCTCTGGTAATCCTTTTAGTTGATGTGATATCAATTTTCGTCAACATTCGAAGGCAAAAATCACAGTAACAGTACTAGAGAATTTGTGATGATGAAGGTTGACTTCATTGGGGAGTAATGGCTAATTACACTAGCAGATACATATAAGAAGGATATGCATGTCAACTTTGCTATACACAATTATACCTGAACCCAGAGGAGAATTTATCATCTCGGTTGTTTCTGGCCTCCCCTGAAGGTCAATGTACTATATTTAATTTCCACACGACTAAGCAATCATGGAAGTCTATTTTTATTTTTATTTTTGCTGTTAATTTTTTTTTTCTCAGTTGCTCCTCTGTCTCTCACACCACATGTGGGTAACATTGAAAACACAGATCAGCTGGCAGCCTCTGAGATACTTTGTAAAGAAGGTTGCCAAAATCTCGTCTTAGCTGTGGCACCGGCGGCATTATTAGTTGGTGCTGTTATCCTTGGTCGAGCTCTTTCGGGTTTGGTTACCTGAAAAAACAAATACAAGTAACAATTATATGGGTGGCATCACCTATTACGGAAAAGCACACAATAGATCTCTATGAAAATCCAGTAATTGAATTCCTTGCAGTTTGAAACCCAATACTTGTTTTGTTCATGTAAATTTAATGATGTACATGTTGTGTCACCACTCCTAAGGGAAATGGGTAAGTTGCTAGTTCCCAAACAAACTAGTCAAGCCTCGATTGGCAAAAACAATTTTTAATAGATTTACAAACTCCTATAAAATACCCCAATAATAAAATTCACTGTTTACAAAAAATGATGTTTCTTGATGAAAAGTTGATTGGCATAACCAGAGAGAGTACACATCAAGCACCACTCAATTAGCTGCTAGAATTCTATAAGATTTAACAAATCTCGGGCTGGAATGATGTTCTACTTGGAAGAGAAAATAGTAAAATTAAAATAAAGAAATAAATAAAAACATATTTTGGTAGAAATTTACCTTGTCCTCCATGTCAGACCTCCTTGCCAGTTTCTCCTTCTCCAACCCCATTTTTTCCCTCACTAAATCTGGCTTGTGAGCCGACTCTGACACGTTTTGCTTCATCTTTGCCTTTTGCTTTTCCCTTAGGCCTTTCATGACCTCTGAACCCAACAAGAAGCACTTTAAGGCTCAAAATTTGGAATAAGCAGAGAAAAACATAAAACTTTCACAAGACTAAACAGCATGAACAAATAGAGAGTAGTGTAGTTGCAAGTTGCAACTAAATTACCTTGAGTGGTGATGAGTCTATAAACTTGGCCAAGAACAAGGGTGTCAGTGGGCTTAAGAAGCTTGATACGAGTTAGGCGAACTGGGTTGGTGTTGTTGTCACTCTTATTGGGGCAATTTTCAATGTCCTTGGTTGGACACAATGTGGTGGAGATGAGAAGAGCAACATAGTGACCAGAGTTGGTTTTCATAACATGACTGGCACTCACAGGTGCATAAAATTTCTCTACTTTCCCATTTGGGTGCTGTATCACTAGTGTTGCTGCATCGATGGCTTGGCAATTTCCCATGTCCTTGTTTCTTCCAGAGACAAATGAAACGCCAAAATGAGAGGAAGGTGGATGGGAATGCTGAAGACTTACTAGTCTTTATAGCAGCCACCCACTCACAAATTTTCAACGACCAAACTAATATCGTGATATTTTCTAATCTCTATATATGGTTAAATACTTAAATATATGGATCCTGCTATTCAGTGCGAAAAGAGAATCAGTTAAAAAATTAATAAATATTTTTTATTAAAAATTAATAAATATTTTGGGTTAAATATGTTTTTAGTTCTTATAAAATTGACCAATTTTGGTTTTGGTCATAAAAAAAAAATTCTTGAATAAAATTCCTCAAATATTAAAAATACCTTAATTATATTCCTATATTAAACTCTGTTTAACTTTTCTGTTAAATGATGGCCACATCAGCATCATAATCACCATTAATTTGCTGATGTGGTCGTTCGTGTCAACTGTTATGTCCAATTCAAATGAATAACAAACTTTTTGAATAAAATTATTACATGATTAACTCTAAATCACAAATCTTTTTTAACCCTAAAGCAAAAGTAATTATTCGATTTTTTATTAAAAATTATCACTAGACACTTCAGATAATACAATACTTTACTTGGAAGTTGATATGACCATCATTTAACAAAAAGTTTAGCAAAATTTAGCACAGGGATCTAATAGGGATATTTTTAATATTTGAGAGACTTTATTCAAAGAAAATTTTTTAAGGATTAAAACCAAAACAAGTCAATTTTTGGAGGACTAAAAACATATTTAACCCAAATATTTTTTACTGAGTTTTTTTTTATAATCATGTTATAAGTGTGAAATATCTACTAATATTACCGATAACAAATCTTCGTCATGGAACTAGTTAGTTACCTTTAGTGGGGTTTCTCTCCTTTATAACGTTTTTTTTCTATCCACAAAACTCAAATCTGAAACCTTAAGGCCAGTTTGGGGTGGTTGTGAGTTTTTGGTTTTTGGTTTTCAAATCCAATTTTCAAAACAAAACGCGTTTGGCTAAAATGGAGCTGACATGGATTTTAACTCAATTTCAAAACTCTCTTACATTCATTTTCAAAACCAAGAAAAAAAGATTTGTGAATTTGGTTTTTAGTTTTTAAAAAAAATACACATCACTATATTTAACAATAGTCTTTCTCGCCACCACCACAACCACCACCATTGTCACCACCACTACCACCGCCACCACTACTGCTGCCGTCACCACCACCGTCACCGCTACCATCACTACCACGACCACTAGTACTGTCACCACCATCACCGCTGCCACCACTACCACGACCATGACCACTGGCATTGCCTCCACCACTACAAGCTTCATCACCACTACCATTATTACCACCACGACCACGACCACCAACGCTGCCACCACCACCATCGACCTTGCCACCACCACCCCACCGGTGCCGCCACAACTGTTGCTGTCGGCACGACCACAACTGTCACCGTCAGTACTACCACAACCGTCACTGTTGACACCCCGTCACCATCGGCATTACCACCGCCACCACCATCATTATTGTCTTTACCACCGCCATTGTCGCCACCACACAAACATATCCTTAAACTAATTTTAACATAATAAAAAATTTCAAAATGAGTTTATTTTGAAACTAAAAATTAGAGAAAAAAAACAAAATTAATTTTTAAAAACTAAAAACTGGTTGTAGTTTTTGAAATTTTCAAAATTCACAACCAAAAACCACTCCAAACGGACCCTACTTAAGGGATTCGAGCTTAATGTTATTCGGACTAAGACATGTTGATTTTTACTAAGGAGTTTAACGGCACCAATAATGAAATTACGGATTAGGAAGGGTAGAAATTTAAAGCAGTAATATGATTTTACCATTTTTATTTTTTTTAATAAACCGGTAACCAGACTAATCAAACCAATCTGAATACATCGATAACTTGGTAGGTTTTGTGTAAACCCTTGTCTTATAAATTTTTTAAGAGTTTTTAAGGTATAATATATTTTTTTTATAATTTTCTGAAATATGAAATTTATAGGTTATGAGTTTTATTAAAATTTTTAATATACACTAATTCGTACAGTTTAACTAATGACATACTTTGACCAGGGACGATAACTAATACGAGTATGATAGCAGTGGTTACAAACAAATGGAATGTAACTGAAAACAGGGCATGCCAATTTGGACCAAGACAGGGAAGAGGAAAATTGGTAAGGTATCCAACGCGGATGCACGTGGCAAGCAGGGATTGGATGCATGATGAGGTTGTGAGGAAACATAGTGGGACTGGGGCAGCTGAGGTGATGTGATGTGTAGCTCTCAGACGTTACATTCCCTTGGGTCTACCGTGTTTGGGTAAATGACATGTTCCTATTCACAAAGTAATTGCCATGCATGTGACCACTCAATTACCTAAGCCATGTCTGTTGTCGGTTACATTAGCTTTACCACCTTATCATGTTATGGCTGAGTGCATGCCACTGCACCCTTTAACACAACCTCTTTAATTGGAGGTGTTTTAACGCACTTTAACAGTAACAATCTGATTTAATATAATATTCTATATGATTATGTCGTCAGCATGCTATAATTTTTGTTAGATCTAATATAGTACTTTCATAATACATAATAATTTCATTAATTGACACATCAAACAGAGGTTGTTGCACGTAATTTGAAAGATGGACGAAGGAATACACATGAGGGTGGTTTTGATTTGAGTCGGTTTTTTCAATGACAAGTTTATTTTTTTATACATATTTTAGTCTTTCAACAGATTCCAACAAGGATAGATAAAATATGGACATTATCAATAGCTTACTGCTTTTGGTCTCGTTTACTCGGGAACAAGGATGGTGCATTAGTGGTCAAAATAGCTATAATCAACCGTGAGTTGCATCCCATGTTTGACAACCACAACCACCGATGCCAATGATTATCGCCAAATCTTGGGTTGCATGAGAATTTCATCACTCCTGTTTAGACTTTAGAGACTACTATCCATGTTCTTTCATGATCATGCTTGAATCGGAATCCATAACATATACAGTACATTTAAATAATATAAAGATATGTTGTTATATGGCATATTAAAATGACAATATAACTAAGGAAGAATAATTTAAATTTTAAATAAAATAATTTTTAAATGAATTTAAATTTGAATTTAATTTTTGTATTCAAATCCTACTTAAAATATTAGGGTTTTTTTTTTCATTTTTATACTTGATATCCTTTAACTCTTTGAATATGAAATTAATTTCATGTAAAATATTAAGATTCTTTACCACAAAAGTTGACTTTTCTTGCGCACATATATTTGTGATTAGAAGACAAATCAATAATATAATGTGCATGAAATCATTTTTAAAAGACAAACACAAAAATGTAAGAAGGAGAGTTGAACTATATTGTTGAAAACTTTTTCAAACATCTCAAAAGTGTTGGAAAACTATTGAAAGACAACAAAAGAACGAGCTAGGATGGTTTTTGAAAGTTAGGAAGATATGATATATTATCTTTTCGGGATCCGATTATGCAAGGAACCTTTTTAGAAAAAACTTTGTTTTTCAAATAATATGCTTTTCACAAAATATCTCTTTCTTGGGTTAGTTCACATGGATAATAAGGGTTAGGGAGAAGGAGAGGTTGCATCAGAGATTTTATATCGGTTCACCTTTACAATTTATGGTTACGTCTAGTTCATGGCTGTTTACTAAGATTTTTCACTAACAACTGTTGATTTATAGGAATTTTAATTCCTCATAACCCAAGCATTCTTTACACTTGTTTCTCCAAGCACCACCTAATCCAATTATTCTTTTATGCAAGTCTATTAGGCTTTACTCACCAAGTGTTTTCAATGAAAGCTAGCACAAAGCAACTATTATCACAAGAGAAGTAAATGCAAAGACTGATAGCTACAATCTCTCAGCTAAGTATTTACAATTAAAGTACAAAGAAAACAAGAGATTTTTCAAAAAAAAAAAGAAAAAGAAAAAGAAAGGTATTGAATGAAATTTTTCAAAATTGTTCACTTCTTATTACATAAGTGCAAACTCTTCACTATTTAGAACCTTCATGTTTGATAGACGTTGGTAAGGTCTATGTTTAGAGATTTTGATCGGCTTTAAGCAAATTTTATATTTGAGTCCTACTTTAATATAATTTATTGATTTTGGGGGTGGAAGTTGTGGTGTTGATGTCTTGGTGGAGGAGCTTGTTATGGTGATGGTTGTGGAGCATATGGTAGCAATGCAAATACTTCATTAGTAAGATCAAGTATGGATTCTTGAACTAGAATACCCATATTTTTTATGTTTTAGGCATTGAACTTTGTCCCTAAAAGCCATTTGATCCAATCTTTCCAATAAACTTGTTGTTTGCATCCTACATAAGCTCTATAAAAAACATAACATATGAAAGAGTTTTCCTTTCCTTGAAAATTTTTATCCAATGCCCAAGGATGAGTATAAAAAAGTTAATCTTCCTTTGTGTATAGGCAAAAGCAATTTAGTCTCATTGTCAAGTTCATTGAGCTTTTTTTTGGGTAGGGTGATATGACTGGGATTCCATGGAGAATCTTGCTTTGTAAAGCATGAATACTATTCTTAGTTCTTTAGGATTTACAATCCTATAAAGCAACAAGTTGATGTTAGTTATTCCAATAGTCTCTTCCCATCCTTCATCATAATGATAACAATTATCTTCGTAATAATAGATTTTGCAATGGGGTCCAAGGAAATGATCAAAGGAACATCATCAATCATTTTTCGATAAGGATTTCTGTAACTACCTTTGCATTTTTTTCCAAAAACCTACATATAAGTCTAGATACCAAGATCTATTGAAACCAACAAAGTTTCTCCATAGTCTGAAACATTTTTTGAAAACAAATTTTTAAATAAAAAGTAACTTTCAGAGGGAAAAGATGAAACATGTCATTTTGCTCCTCAAACGAAAACTTAATTTGAATCATACTCTAATTTTGACATCATCAAACCATAAAATCATCTTATGAAAGGAGTTAAACTATAGGACAAAACACAATGAGACAATACATTAGATGATGTATGTATGACAATGCATGAGACAATGTATAAGTCAATGTATATATGCTTATGTAGATGCATCATGCATATTTAGATTATTTCTAGCAAAAATAAACCTATGTTCAATGGGGGATTTTGTGAATAAGTTAGCCTATTAACGCTCAATATTAATGAACTTAATACTAAAAATAACTTTCTAGATATAGTTCTTAATAAAATGATGTTTTATTTCTTTATGCTCTATCCTAAAATACTGAATGAGATTTTTAGATAAATTTATTGCACTAGTATTATAACATAAAATAGGTATATTGTGCTTAAATCTAGAATACTCCTCTAACTTGTACTTTACCCATAACAGCTAACCATAGATATGTACTCTACCTAGGAGACGAGGTTTGCTCTAATGAAAAAACATCTTTCATTACTGCTTTTTCTTTCAATCCTATCTCTTGTATAGTTTGCATCATAGTAGCCTATTAACTCAAAATCCTAATTTTTCTTATAAAACAAACCTAAGTTAGTTGTGCTAACTAGATATCAAAAGATCCTTTTGACAACCTTTAAATAAGACTTTGATTGAAATCTAGCATATAAATATACGCTAAATGTAATGCCTACAAAAGTAATTAGGCTTTAGGAGAAGGTAGATAGTTTGACTAAGGACTTGGTTAGTTTTGTTAATGGAACTGTCAATCAAAATAAGATCCTAAAACATAAAAGACACCCAATAAAAAAACAAGAGGCACACCATCCTCTATACCTCATCATTGGAGAAAGGAGTGATAGAGTCAAAACAAGATCATCCTTTAGAGAAATTTCATCCTTGGCCTTTGTCTTAAAAACTAAGCCAAAAGTGATTTAAAAAAAGAAAAAAGCCCTATCTAACAATGAGTGGATTATAGTTGTGGATAAAAAAAAATCGAACCAATTCATAAGGAATGATGTTTGGACTTTAGTCCTAATACCAAAACACAATAGCATCATTGGAACAAAGTGGGTATTCAAAAACAAACTAGATGAAGATAAAAAGGTGGTAAGGAACAAGGTATATTGGTAACTTGAGGCTACATAAAGCAAGAAGATATAGACTTCACCTAAACTTTTGAACTTGTAGCTAGGTTAGAAGCTATTAGGATTATGCTTGTATTCGTTGCACAAAAACAATATAAAACTTTTTCAAATGGATGTAAAGAAAACATCATTATAATTGGTTTTATAAAAGTTTTTGTGAAATGACTTGGTTTTGAAGATGTTTCTTTTTCAAACCATGTTTTTATAAGCATAAAAAGGCTTTGTATGGTCTTAAACAAGCTCCTAGAGCTTGATATGCCAATATGAGTTTTTTTTTTCTTCTTTCAAATAGTTTTTCAAGAGGGGAAGTAGATACAACGCTTTTTAAGAAACACTCAAACGAGGAGGTCACTATAGTTCAAATATATGTTGATGATTTGGAGCTACTAATGAAAATCTTCGAAAGGAATTCTCTAAGCTTATGCAAAAGATCAAAATGAACAAGATGAGAAATCAAATTCTTTCTTGGTTTGCAAATTAAGCAAGAAGTAAATGACCTATTCATCCACCTACAAAAGTATACAAAGAAGCTTCCAAAGAAGTTAAAGATGGATGGATCAAAGTCAATGAACACATATATGCATACATCAGTACTACGTACAAATGATGAATCAGGTAAACCAAAAGCTCAAACAATTGATAAAGGTATTATTGGTTCTCTTTCATACTTTACTACTGAAAACCTACAAAAAAAACCTAGTAAGAAGAATATATTAAATGAACGATAATCTAATTGATAAAGGGGAAAAAAAGAGATAAAAATTTATAAGGAAAATCATGAAGAATAATTTAAAGGTCAATAGATTGTTTATAAATATATGATTTATGACAAAACATTGTGATATTATTTGATCTATGTAATTGACTCCACTTAAGGTAAAAGGATTTAATTATTGTTGTTATTGTATAATTATATATTATAACATGGGTAATATGAATACAATTGAAGGTTTTTCCATCTTCATTGTCATAATCAAATTAGTGTTTAGCATAAATAAAAAAATACTAAACCTTTATCATTCTTGTCAACTTAATACATAAGCAAAATATATTTTAGAAATCAAATGCTCCTTATTCTTGTATTACAACCTATTGTTTGGTTGTTTACGTAGAGCTATTGAATAAAATATTTTGGGGCACCATTTTGTTATTGATTTCACAATTGTTATTATTTAATATAAATATTTACTAAGGAAGTTCAATAATATTTAAGGTGTTATCCTAAAAAAATTTTCATTTACTAATGGTTTAATATTAAATTAACCTCATTAATATAACTTTTTCTAATAGAAATTAAAATATTAGTATAATAATGTAAATTATACTAATTATTCAATGGAACAAAAGGCTTAAACACAATTTGATAGGAGCATGTCGAAGCTTCCTTGGGGTCAATGGATCTTAATATGGGCAGTTGAGTAGAAACAATGACAATAGTCACATGCAAAGACATTTTGACACTTAAATTGGTGTGTTTAAGAAGAAAAGATGAGATTTAGAATCAATACATTCCATTGAAAGTATAATATAAGGTTTAGATTGTTCAAATAACATATCATTGATGAAAATGTTGTTATAAATGCAATTGTAACACTTTCAACCGTTCCCACAATAATTATCAAACTATTATACTAAGTTAGCTAGTTTATATCATCAAATTATTGACTTTCACTTTGGGCTGTAGTCTAATGGTTTATTAGGTTGAGATATTTGTATGGAACACTAACAATATATATATATATATATATATATATATATATATATATATATATATATATATATATATATATATATATATATATATATATATATATATATATATATATATATATATATATATATATATATATGTGTATATGTGGGAGGGATCAAATGACATCAGTGTAACTTACACCAACTATTACACCATTTAATAACTTGATATAGAATGTGATTTTCATCGATCCAACTGTTGAATTATAATTTCATATTATCAAGATTGTTTGTGTCAAATTTTGTCAAAATTGAATAACAATAAGAAGGTAATCAAATAACTCATGTTTTATTATATTTTGAAATATATATATTACGTCCATTTTGATCTATATGAATAAGCTATCAAATAATTTTGGATTATTATAAAATTTTGTACATATGATCTATGTTAAAGAAACTTTCAATCCAATGGTGAGTTTTGAGATAAAATTATCCAATTTAAAATTATTAAATAGTGTAATAGTTGGTATAAGTTATATCGGTATCATTTGATCTCTCCCCATATAATATATATACATATATACATACATACATACATATATACATATATATATGTACATTATATGTATGTATGTATGTGTGTGTATGTACGTATGTATGTATGTGTATGTATGTATGTACATGTGTGTGTGTGTGTGTGTATATATATATATGTGTGTGTGTGTGTGTGTGTGTGTGTGTGTGTGTGTGTGCGCGCGCGCACGTGCATGTGTGTGTGTGTATAACTCATTTTATATTGTAGACATTCCATATCTATACCAATATATGTACGTTATATGTATATGTATATGTATATATATGTATGTATGTATGTATGTATGTATATGTATGTATGTATGTATGTACATGTATGTATATACATGTGTGTGTGTGTGTGCGCGCGCGCACGTGTGTATGTGTATAACTCATTTTATATTGTAGACATTCCATATCTATACCAATACTTTATTTTATTTTTATTACACAAATGAATGAAATTTTGACACTTGACAATTTTTATTTGTTGGTAAGTAACAAGGTTTTTGTAATACATTAACATGCATAATAATAAACAAATTTTGAGAAAGACATAAAGATTTTAGAAAAGAATAATGGTATGTTTGGATGAGGGATTTTGAGATAGGAATTCAATTTTTAAGTGAATTTAAAATATCATATATTAAAATGATTTTTTTGGATATCAAATCTAAAGAATTTTTAAAATGATGAGAATTTAGTGAGAAATTTATTTTCAAGCAAAATGAAGAAATTATAAAGAACACCTAAAATGGGGAAATTTTAAATAACACATAAAGTGAATTTTGCATATGATGAAAATGTTATCAAAATAAAAAATTTAAAACATAAGAAAATTGAATTACTTCATTCAAACAATGCATTTTAAAAATGAAAGGAATGTCATTGAAGTAATTAGGTTCCCATGCATTTTAAATTTTTTGAAATTTTGAAATCCCAGCCCCAAAAACTACCTAAAAGTTAGTTTGAGTCCTAAACTTCCTAGGACAAAGACTTAACCATATTCTACATTTGAAAGTAATTAGTTTCACACCCAAAAAGTGTAAGGAGATATATTAAAAAACAAACTGAATAATAATAATAATAATAATAATAATAATAATTTTACTTTCAATTTCACAAGATTTAATTAACAGCTAACTTGGAATGGCATCAAGTCATCAACAACTCATAACTAGAATCGAGACAGGTTCTGTTCTCAAACAGCGGCAATAGTAATGCAAAATGAAGGCAAGGAAGAATTAGATAAACTAAACTACAAGTTCAGATAATAAATTCAATCTATTCATATTTCTTTTTTTATAGTTGTATTTTTGGATATCATTTTTTTTTGTAAAAAAAAATGTATACTTTAATAATTTAAAATTATAACAATCAATATTTTGTAAAAAAAATAAAAATCAATGCATATCTAATAAATATATAATTATAGTATTTAAAATTTAAATAAGTAAAAAATTAAATTACTCTTTAAGTCTCTATATTTTAATTAGGTTCCTATAATTTAAATATTTTTAATTAAATGTTTATAGTTTTAAAATTTTGTGATTAAATCCTTAAGAGTGAACGTACATCTTTATCCTTTAGTTAAATATTGTTGATGCAACATTCTTGATGTGATAGTTAAACTTGTTTCCTATTCCATCTTTTTGCCTACACAACATTTGTTTATATGAAAATCACATTTGTTTCCAAATCCCAAAATCCTCATTTTGTAATTCTATGATTGTTTAATCTACAACATACAAGTTCGTTCAAATACATCTTTTTTTCCTCTTCTTATTCTATTTTCGTTAAAGAATAAAAGATGTTGATAAAAGTTTAGAGGAATTCAGTTTTCCTAGGTTTAGACTAGGGAAAGAAATTAAGCTTTTATTTGCACATTATTGTGGAAAAAACCCCTTCACATACACAATACTGAGGATCAAAGGATATGGAATATACACAAACAATACTATATATAAAATAGTAGAAGACACAAATTTAACGTGATTTGGTACCTCTTGCCTATGTCCACAAAACATCTTAACAAAATATTCATTATCTCAAAATATGATTACAAGTTTTCTAGACAAACTTAAAAAACCCTCCCCATTACAAGTTTTTTGAACAAACTTGATAAACTCTCCTTATTACGTGACCCCCCTCTCACTTGGGTGGTGCCTCTTCTCTTCATAAGACCCTTTTATATAACAAAGGTCCATAAATGAGACTTGTTGGATTGTAATTGTTTCACCTCTCCTTCTACCCTCTCATTATGGTAGTAGGTTCTTCAAGAGTCACATCCCACTACCTCTTAGAATTCATTTCTTGATTTTTCACTCACTCTACATTATTATTGGAAATTTGGATTGACTTTTCCAACAATCCCTCCCTCAATTAAAATTTCCAATATTAATGCAAAGTGAGTAGAAAATCAAGAGATGAATTCTAAGGGGTAGTGGGATGTGACTTTTGAAGAACCCACTACCATAATGAAAAGGTAGGTGAAGAGATGGAACAATTAAATCCAGCAAGTCTCATTTATGATTGAAGCCATACACCTTTGTTATATAAAAGGGTCATGTGAAGAGAAGATAGACCACCTAATTAAGGAGAGGGGGTCACCACCCAAGTGAAAGGGGGTCGTGTAATAAAGAGGGTTTGTTAAGTTTATCCAGAAAGTTTGTAATGGGGTGGGTTTCTCAAATTTGCCTAGAAAACTTGTAACCATATTTTGAAATAATGAATATTTTGTTGAGATGTTTTGTGGACGTAGGCAAGAGGTGTTGAATTGAACCACCTTAAATATGTGTCTTCTGTTATTTTATATTGGTGTTGTTTGTGTGTGTTCCACATCCTTTGATCCTCAATGTTATGTGCGTGAAGGGGATTTTTATCCAACAATGGTATTAGAGCAACATATAAGTTGAGGAGAGATTGTTGGAGTGCAAGTGTGAATATGAAGTCCCACATTGGGTAAGAGCAGGCAAGTTGAGTAACATATAAGTAAAAAGGACTCATAAACTTAATGCCTTAAGATTTTAGGTTGGATGTAGTGTCAACTTCACTTGTGTGGTTGGCTCATGGCCCATTGATGGAGTTCTCCATAGTGTTTTACTTTCTCATATTCCTAACAAGTGGTATCAGAGTCCATGATGTGACCAGGTGACCGGCTCAGACAAGTAGTGAAATTAGCGGTGAAACCATATAAAGAGATCCCTTGTATCAAAAATCTTCCTTGCAATGTGGAGGTCAAACGACGTGTCCCGAGCTATTGACAGTGCAAGTATCTAAAGCATGGATGGAAAAGACTTTTGCTTGAGGAGGAACATACCATGTGGAAGAGACTTACACTTGAGGAAGAGATTTTTGAAGTGCAAGTGTGAATATAAAGTCCCACATTGGGTAGACATGGGCAAGTTGAGCAACATGTAAGTGAGAAGGACCTATAAACCTAATGTCTTAAGGTTTTAGGTTGGATGTAGTGTCAAATTCACTTGTATGTTTGGCTTGTGACCCATTAATAGAGTTCTCCCAATATTTTACCCCATCAAATTCCCAACATACATTAATAACTATCTTTATCCTTACAAACTAACATCTAGAGGTAGTGTGATAATGGCTTGATAACGAATGGCCCAACAAGCCTAAAAATAATCGCTAGGATAGCCTTTGATGTCATCTTAGAATTTAGGTTTAGGCCTAACTCAAATCCAAAGGCTAGCTCAAGAGGTGAAGGTTATCTTTCACTTATATACACTATTTTGGCCATATTACTAGTCGATGTGAAATTTCTAACAAGACTTGTACACTTTTTCTAATCTTCATTAAAACTAGTGTTTTAGTTTGTGAAATGCATAGAATAAATGTTTATTTTATATAACTAAAATTTATAATAAATTAGTACTTTTGAATATATAAATTATATTATAATTAAAATTTAATAAATTAATATTTTAAACGTATAAATTATATTTTAGATTTATGATAAATAATTTATATTGTGATATAAGGTTATTTGTAGCCATTGATAATTTTTTTTAAAATATTAAAATTCAATTTAGAAATAAAGATAAAAATGATAGATCAGAAGAGACAAGATGTTAAGAAAAATTCTTAAAAACATTCTTGTTAAAGAAAATTTTCTAAAAACACTTTCATTAAAGAATACACACACACACAGAGGATAAAAGATATAGCAAATCATTTCAAATTTAAATTACATATTCAAATAAAATTACAATAGTAATATGATATCTAAATAATATATAAAATATAAAAATACTTACACTTTTAATTGAAATTCTAGTTAGAATTATAAATTTGTATAGGTTTTGAGAAAATTATGGTAAGAGGGTTTAAAAGGAATTTTACACCAGATCAGCTCTTATATTTGTAAGATATTCATATAGATATAGATGTTACTCTTTGTCGTGTATATATTTTTTGTGTATATTAATGTAGTATTTAATGCAGAAAATGTTTTATCATTTTTGAGAAAGTGACATGAAAATTAAATTTGTTGTGAGAATAAAAATAATATAAATTATTTTTAGAAATATTAATTTGTGAATAAGTGGAAATAAAACTTTTTCACTTTAATAGGTAGAAATAAAACTTTCCTATAATATTTAATTGTAAATATTATTTTTTTTTAAAATGAATAATAACTAAACATATTTTATTAAATTTCTAGAGATCTTCTTTCTATGAATAAGATTCTTAGGAAAGTAATTTAGTTCAAAATCAAAGATATCCCTATTTGTCTCGTGTTAGCCACCCCCTAAGAATATGCTCCATTCAATTCACACTATTATTTGGTTTAGGTACCTTCTACTATTTCTAATGTACGTTAAATACATCATTCTTGCACAATTTTAACTCGAATTTAACAGTAAATCTTATCACTTAATCTTATATAAAACTACATACGCTTGACTTAACTGTGCAGTAATTAAATATTTTTTAGTGGTTATCTATTTGGATAATCTTATATATTTTACATTTCAAAAGAACTTTTTAATAAAATTTCCCTTTTTAAGTATTTTAAAAATATATTTTATAAAAATATAAACACTTTCAAAATCTTTCTAACCAGACTCATGAGCCACGATATAAACTATAGAGGAGTCCAACTATCTCACATTATATGATATCAAGCTCAACATTTTTACCATTCTCTTTCTTTTGTTTTAAAAAATAATAATTTATTCTGTTTTTGGTTAAAGTTAGTCTGAATCTATACCATTATGACGAATTTTTTTTAGATGATAATTTTTAAAAAAAAAATCCATTTTATCTTCTCTTACACATATACTCCTTTTAAAATTGTTCAACACATGTTCAGAAAGGAAAATGATCATGTACCTCAGTCTTAGAGGAGTTCATTGGACCTTTAATGGAAGAATCTCAAGGATTAAGTTGGACCTTCAATGACGGTCTTTTGTTCTTTACAACGGAGAGGTGTACCTGTAAGAACTCTAATGCTCAAATTAGTACAAATTAGAGTCAAGAGGTTAAAGATGAAGTGATGTGTACTTTTTTAAGGTTAATCTTAGGATTTTTATAACCTACTACTTTTACTAAATGAGAATAAGCTATTGGTCCTTGTTGGCCTATAGAACAAAAATGAGTAATACACACTTCAAGAGAAAATATAAGAATATAATCATTTAATTCTAAAATTATCAAACTAAAATTGTAAATTGGATTTAGAGGCCTTATTAAAGACTCTTTGGGTAATTAGATCTTGGGTTTTTATGGTGCTAGTGGACTTACAAGTAACCTTCTACCCTAAATTACTTGCTGTGAAACATGGTTTATTGATAGCTTGGGAGTGCAAGTATAGAATAGTTATGTGTGTTTCGGATTCACTTCATGCTATTTCCTTTATCCAAAATTAGGTTAGTGCTTGCCACAAATATGTAGCTATCATAGCTGGAGTCCAAGAGTTGGTGTCGAGACTATAGAAAGTGGAGATTGTCCACACCTTTTGAGAGGGAAATTTCTATGCTGACCATTTAGCTAAGATGGGTGCTCAGTGCAATATCAAGTTACAAATGGTGGAAAAGGTCCCTCCCCAACTACTTCTTTTGCTTAATGCAGATGCTTGGGGAATAGCTTTCCCAAAAGCTTAGTTTGTTTTGTTCTTCTTTCTTTTGTTTTGTCTTTGTTACCACCATCTACAAAAAGAAAAACTAAAATTGTAATAAGTTCATGATTTATTACACATGTGCATATATGAGACTAGATCAATTAATACTAGAGTTACATTTGACCCAACTTCCCCCCCTAAAAAATTACTTTAAAGATAAAACTCAAATAAAAGGTTTCAAAAATAATAGAAGCTATTTGACAATTTTCATTTCTATTAGCTTAAAATAGATAGCCCGAGAGAGTAGGAAAATAGAGAAAAGACACAAAGAGAAAGAGAGTGGATAGATAGAGGAAAGAGAGAGCAATGAGAAAGAAAGGGATGAGAGAGCACAAAGTGGAGAGAGAAAAAGATAGAAACAAATCAACTTTTTTTTTTATAAACTCCTTTACCAACTTTTTTTTAAATATTGTTTTTTTCTTTTCTTTTATAAAAATCAAGCTTCTTTATTTTTAAACTTTTAAAAAAAAATGTTTCACCTAATTTTTTTTCTTTTAAGGTAAAGAGAAAGTCAAAAAAATTGGGACAAAGGTTATTGTTATTCTAATCATTATGTATACCAAATTATAAATAATTTATACATTCATAGATATATAATTTAATAGTTATTTATATTTTAAATCACATATTATACGTTAAAATAAGTAGTACGATAAAATATAAATTAACTATTATTATATGAAATTTTGTAATTTTGATCTATTAATAAAAACTTTTAATCAAATAGTTGGATAGTTAAATTTTAAATTTTTAAAATAATTATTTAATATGTCATTTAAGTTTGAGTTTAATAGATATGTACTGTCAGCGTAAAAGATTTTACACCGTCAACAATTTGAAATCAACTTTGGTATGATTTCTAGGATGGTTATTGTCAAAGTCAATAAACTTGTTATACATGGTGGCTTGTGATAGTGTATATACTTTTTTCTTTTTAAGTTTAACAAATAATACAATTTATATTGTCTAACCCTTCTCTCTCTATGTAAATGCCAAAATAAAATCCAGGAGAGAAAGGAACAATTGATGCATTAGCTAACAAGTGAATCTAAAGCCAAATAGATGTTCTATCAAAAATACACAAACCATTCTCTAACCTAGGGCCTCACTTAGCAAGGGCATCAACTACTTGGTTCGATGCGCGAAACACATGAACACAATCTGAAACATTAACTAATGAAGCAAGTCCAACTATGCTATTAAGAAGTGCATAATAGGGACGCATAGGGATTACCCCATCATGTAACATATGAAATGCTAGAGCAGAATCAGACTCCACATGCACCACTTCAGTTAAACCCTGCTCTGTGATAATCTTGAGGCCATAAAAGATGCCCCATAGTTTTGCTTGAATAACTGAAACATTAGACAGCTTACACGAATAAGCCAACACAGACACCCCAAAATGGTTACGTAGAATACCCCTACAAGAAGACACACCACCATTGGCTACCATAACTCTATCACAATTTAGCTTAGAGTTCTCCAAAGGGCAATGGGTTCTAGAAAATCAAATGGTCTTCCCTCTGATGTTGATTCCTATTGCTTAAGGCAGGCATACTATTAGTAGCATTTAGGATCTCGATAATCCTAGCCTGAATCTCTTAAAAAGCACTTTGAGAGTTGAGACTAACCCCTTCAAAGACTCGCATGTTCCTATTGCAGTAAATGACATCCAAGCCCACTACAAAATTTACACTCTATCTTGAGGGGAGGGGATAACTCCCCTGTAAATTAGACTTTAGCCAACTTGATATGGGTTGAGTGAAGAACCCCGAGAGCATTGATGTTGCACAAAAGGCCATCCCAAGTCAACCTAACAAAAGGACAATCCTCAAACTGTGCTACAGCATTTCCGCATGTGTTTAGCACATTGGACAGCGAGATCCTGTTATATCCAAAACCTTTGTTTTAATTATGACAAACCCTCTGAACTTAATTCATAAGTTTGTAAGAGTTGAAAGGATCTAACATTGTTGTTCAATTGTTTTAGAAAGTTTAAGTTTACAGCCTCAAAGCTTTTAAATGGTGATCATATTCTGAAATAACAATTGAAGCATCAAACTGTACCAACTAAGAACAAGATTCACTACAAAGGGAAAGGTCCTATTGGACCTTCAGAAAGGAGCTTTAGAAAGGTACATCAGAAGCAAATGACTTCAGAAAGGTACAAAAATGTGATAGTTGTATTTGACATAAAGGGATAGCTACTCTAACTAACAAAATATGGCACAAATCACAACAATTCTAGCTCTAATGACTAGTTTTTCTTGCTGATCCTATATAGAAGACATTCCACTCCTGTCATTGCTTAAGGAAGCTAATTTTGTCGAAAAGAGAAAAATATAAGAAAGTATCTAAGCCCTCTGTGTAAGGCATCTTAATAAGAGAAAGAAAGCTTCCATATTTGAGATCTTCTTTATGTGAAAAAGTGTCCACTCCCACAATTTGTAAATTAGCTTTGTATAGATATATAAGAGTGTGAAAAGGTGACTCAACTGTAAAAAATCCTCCCTATTGGGAGTTTGCTTGGGATTATATTCTATGTAGTAAAACCACAAAAAAAGAACTTGTTGTATCTGAGAAGTGTATACCTTCATACTAATTTGAGGTGCTGAAGAAAAGTAGTGCAGTGTACTACTACTGTTTTGGCTGTATTCTATAAAAGGTGAAATGAATTTGTTCCTCCCAAGAACCAAGGTGGTTCTGTGGTAAAGAAGAATGTGAGAAAGGTTGACAGGGTTCTGATTATAAGCTCATTGTTTGTTGGTTAGTGAAAATCCCACAAGCTTGTTAGGACTAGATGTAGCCTATTGGTAAAAGGTGAACCAAAATAAACATTTGTGTGCTCTTTCTCTCTCTCCCTGTCTCTCTCTCTCTCTTCCTTCTCTCTAACTCATATTTTACTTTCATTTTTAAAATAAAATTGTTAGTTTCAAAATTGGTTTACTAAGAAAGGTGCTACAACTAAAAGGTTCAATAATCTAACTATAGAAGACCTTCCTTTTAATCAAGAATCATTTTGAACTAGTTAAAACTATTTATTAAAATTATTTTCGAAATATAATATAGAATATTTTAACTAGCTTTCATTTGATAAGTTAATCAGAAAAAGTGTGTCAAGTTTATTATAAATAAACAAATTTTTTTACAAAACCACAATTCAACCCCCTTTTTGTGGTATTCTTAATCACTTCAAATCCCTAGTAAGGTGGCAAAACTGAGCATGATTGGTAAGGAGTCTGTTAAAGGCATCTAGCCCTCAAACGGGTTAACTTTGGGTGCAATTAATAATATTGGGGGGAGCATATTAGTAAGGGCAATGATATTCCATTTATCCCCACAAAGAATATAGTCTTGTACTATTTTTTTCACCCTTGGTTAGAATTAGCCTCGTGGGCAGATGGAACAAGGGTGGGAAAGGATGAAGCCATGCATCCCACCAAAATTTCATATTAGCACTATCATCGATTCACCACGTGACAAATGCCACTCTACGAGTTGGAAGTGAGTTAAGTTCTTGGAATTTTGGGGATTAAATCAACCTTACACTTATATTTGGCTTTTAGAATAGCCACGGATAAATTTTGCTTCTTTGTACAAAGATTTTGACAAGCCTTCATCATATAGGCTTTGTTGACCTCTCGAGCCCCCCGAAGTGCAAAGCCCCCTTCACACTTTGACTTACATATACGCTTTCAGGCCATCGTATAGATTCTTCTCTTATTTGCTACATCATTGATGAATCATCATCTAATGATGTTTTAGTGCACAAATCATGTGTAAAATGTTGAGAAAAAACTCAATAAAAACAAGAAAATGATTAGAAAAAGATAAAAATATTTTTCTTTCTTTAATTGTGAATAAATTAGCTTATAAGGAATCTTTTCACACTTTTTGTAGGTAAATAAAGCAAATTTATTGCATCTAGTAATGCAACGTAGAAGACCCTAGATGGTGTCCCACATCAAGTAAATCTCAACAGAAGCTTACCAAAAGAAGCTCAGTGTTAGATGTTGCAAGTGTGCCAGAAACATTGTGTCAGATGTTGGAAGCATCGAATTCTTCGAGTAGATCAGCGTCTAAGACTCCAGATCGGATGCTGGAGCATCATTTCCATGCAGGCAAAGTACCGTCCACTACACTATACGATATGTAATTACATGAAGCCTGTCCATTTGAATTTTTTTCTCAATATCCCAGATGCCTAGCTAGCGTGGGACAGTGGCAGTATTTTCTTGACATAGCGAAATGGTTTTGCTGATGTGTTAGGCCCATTCCAATTCATATAAAAGCCAAATGCAAAGCTCATTCGCAAATGAAAGGGAACATTGGAAGACGCTCCTTACCAACACTTACCCTAATCTTTAGGTTTTTCTTTTATTTCACCATTGGAGCTTCATCCCTTGGAAGGGGAGTGTGAAGATCCAATTTATTCACCATCTCCTATTACCATTTCTGTCTTATGTCTCTTTTTCCCTTTCTCGCTTTTTACTATTTCGGTGTAATTACGAGTTAATGTATTTTGTGGGATTTCTTTGTATGAATCTCTTGATTTGTTGCAATTTCTTGTGTTTACAAGTAGTCAACTCTATTCTTAATGCTTTTTCATGGTAACTCACCAATAAGAATAATGTGAATATGCGCATGATGAGAAATCATATGTGTGTGTTTTGAATTGATGGTTGATTACCATGTCTTATGTTGAGTCTACGATAGCCCTTCCTAAAACATGTGTTCTTGTGTATTTCAAACTTAATGCTTGATTCGAATTTTCAATAGATTATGCAGAAGCAGGATATTGAGCTCAATTCATAGAGATCTTCACCAAGGAGTTAGGTCGATTTATTTTCGAGAGATCTAAACTTTGAAACCTTGTTGTTTTGTGTTGAATTAGGAAAAAATGCAGGGGATGACCATAAGACGAATTAAATTTCTAATTATACTTTTCGTCAATATAAAATTAATTTGAAAACCTAGAAAACACAATAGTAGATTTAATTTTTTGCATTTTATTTCTTTGGCATTTTGTGGTATGATAACATAATATTGCCTGCCTCATTGATAGTGAATAGTTAAATTATAACATTTTACTTCAATCCCTGAGAAGAATGATATCTTACTAACAAGGGTTTTTACTACATGTTCGACCAGTGCACTTGCTATAAAAGAGGTTTCATAATTAAAATTGATAAATATACACTTTACACAAATTGTATTTGGAACCTCAACAATCACACCAAACAGCTTCTTTCCTAAATTATTCTTAAATTTCCCAACAGCTTTTTTTCCCTTTTAGCTTTTTTCCCAATAGCTTCGTACACTTTTTTATAATTTACTATATAAAAGCTAATTTTTTTTGTTGTATCAACATGAAATTAATTATCTTAAAATCGTTTTTCAATAAAGTTACCCAAAAAAAACTGGTTTTGATTATAATCGATTGTAACTATAATTAATTATACATATTATCAATTATTAAAATAATTTAATTCTCGCAACTATCCTAAACACACTCTAAATATAAAAATTAGTAAAATGTCACTAGCAGTTTATTTTATGAACAGCTAATGATAAAAATTCATTAACTGTTATGTTAAAAAATTGCTAACAAAATAATAAAATGAGTTAAATAATAAAAGATTAAATAATTAATTATAATTTAGTGAAAAAACGTAAATAGTTAATAAATCATTAAATAAATACATAATTAAATAAAATTTATTATTAGAATAAACATATAGAGATTAACAATTATTAAATAAGTAAAATTATTGTTTAATGCGTGATTTAGTAGAAATTTAGATAAATAATTTGATATTTAATAATTAATTAAAGAAATTTTTTATTTAACATTTGTTGTCTAAATGGACAATAATTGATAGTTAATAAATCCTTTACAAAAATGTGTAAATTAAATATTATCATTATTAAATATTAATTTAAATAAATCAATTAGAAAATAATTTATTAAGGCTATGTTTGGATTAGTAGTAGAGGGTGGGATGGAGGGGGGTGGAATGGATGGGGTAAATATTCCATTGTTTGGTTTTATATAAATGAAGATGGAAGAGGATGGAAGAGAATAGGACCAAATCTATTCCATTCCATTGTTTATTCCTATTTTTCTTCCCCTCCAGTTTGAGGTGTACACGATGGAATCAAGCTTCTTAAATTCTAAAATTACTATTTAGGCATTATAAAATTTGGCTACCATTAGCTCTTCTTCTAAATTATTTCCCGCTTATCAGTAATAACTAATTAGGTTAGTGCCCTAATAATGCTCCCTTCATCCCACCCTGATCACGGTCAAGAATTCTTTGATCTTCTTAAAAAAAACCCCATGTAATCATCTTTTCTCGCTTTTCTAATAAAACCCATGCTAGTCCAATAAAACCCATGGTCAAGCATTCTTCTTTCACCCATTTCTTCTTCACAAGCTGGTTCTCCAATTGAAAGTATGTGTGCTTCTTTCTTGGTTCTTGATTCTTATTTTTTTTATGCTTGCTTGTTCTTCTTGTTTGGTGGGTCATTTTAAAAATTTAATCTTTTTTGGGTTTTATTCTGATGGTATAAGAGAACAACCTATAAGGTTGATTTTATTCTAAAACACATTCTTGATTCATCTGTACAATTAATTTACTTTTTTTCAAAAGATTTTTACTACATTATGTACATTATTCATGAGCCACCTGTTCTGAACTGAATTGGACTGAGAAAGAATTGAATCATACTCTGACTCGGGTATGGGTTGATAAGAATTTTTGTTCAACTCAAATGTTTCATATGAAAAAAATTAGGGAACCTTGGCTTCATTATCAATCAATATATATGCTTCATTATGGCAGCCTAATTCCAGGGAGATACGTTCAAATTGTAGGACAATAAACTATATGGTGGAGTAAAGCATCCATCTGATAACCAAAATAATGCCAATTTTAAAATTTTTTATTTCCACATCCAATCTACTTTCCAATATCTTCAATTGTCTTTCCATTCTTTTGGATCTTCAATCATGATCTTCAATTGTCATATAAGTATTCCGATTTTTTCATGACTATGGCACTAGTTGTGAAACATTATAAAATAAAGGTAATACAGGAATTGAAAAGTTATAATTTATTCTGCTCCACTCTTTTTTCAAATGATGGAATGGAATATTTGTTCCATTCTCTTATAAATTACCCAAACAATAGAATGACATTTTTAATCCATTCCATTCCAATCCATTCTGCTCTAGTATGTTCTGATCCATTCCATTCCATTTTCTATCACCAATCCAAACATAGCCTTAATGTATAAAGTTAATTTTTCTTTCTTCATTAAATATAGGTTTCCCACATACATTTGTGAGTGGAGTTAGAAAAATAGAAAATGATAGAAATTGAGTGAAAAGTATATTTCATTGTACACAATAGAGGCTGAGTGCATTGCCATTTTATAGATACAATACTGATTAATCTTTCCTAGAAATATGGCCTAAATATTTGATAGAGATATGTTCCAAATAATGACAGATTCTATTACAATTGAAATCATAATCTAGAGATCTATTGCACCAATTATAGATCTGTACCAATTATAGGTCAATTAAGGATTTCTTATCCTTTAACTCCCCCCCCCCCCCCCCCCCCCCTTTAAACTTATGGGTGCCATAATCACTCCAAGTTTGTCTTTGAGTTGATTAAACCAAATGTGAGTGAGAGGTTTAGTAAGACAATCATCAGTTAGATCTACTAATGGAACGTAAGCAACTGTATTTTGGTTCTTCAGCACCTTGTCTATAATAAAATGTACATCCACCTCAAGATGTTTTGATCTTGTAAACATAACTAAGGTGGAAGCAAGTGCTTAAACACTTAAGTTGTTGCACCACAGTGTTGGAGTTCTTAGTATAGGTAGTTTAAACTCTTGCACTAATGACTTGATCCAAGTGATTTCTATTGCTAAGTCAACTAATGTCCGATATTTTGATTTAGTGCTAAACCTTGAGACTACCTTTTGTTTTCTAGATGACAAAGAGATGAACATTTTACCCAAGAAGACACAATGACCTGCTATTGATTTTATATCATCAAGACTAGTGACCCAATCAGTATATGAGAATCTAATGAGATCGAGATCAGTAGTTGGTTTGATGTGCAGGCATAAGTTTTGGGTGCCTTGCAAGTATCTAAGTATTTTTGTTTACTCATTGTCAATGTAGTACTATGTGGAGCTCAAGTATTGACTTAATTTATTGATAGAATATGTGATGTATGGTTTAGTATTAGTTAAATACAGGAGTGCACCAATTGTTTTGCAAAATAGAGTGGGATTATTCATCAATGTCACTCTTTATGATAACATCTTTCTCTGTGATCATTGGCATAGGACAAATATTGAATTTCTTCAATAAATCAAAAATATATTTTCTTTACTTAAGATACATGCCTCCAACGTCTTTGCTCATTTCAATTCCAAGAAAGTAATGTAGTTTTCTAAGATCCTTAAGAGCAAAGGTGTCATTGAGCTGTTTGATGAAGGCTTCTACAAATCTTGAGTTGTTTCCTATTATGATGACATTGTCCATTTGTATCCATATGATGAAAGTGTTGTTAACATCCATTTGTGTCACCTCCCAGTTAAAAAACATTGTACTTGTTTGGATTATTTCAAACTACGCTGGTCTTAATTACCGAGCCAAAGGTTTCTTCGTAATCTATGCTTGTATATTATTGAAAACCTTTGGCAACAAATCTTGCTTTCTTCCTTTCTAATGTTCCATTTACCTTGTATTTTTTCTTGAAGATACACTTTGAGTCGATGATGTTTTTCTAACCCTCATATGGCACGAATGTCCATGTTTTATTTGTCATGAGCGCTTTGAATTCTGTCTGCATTGCTCTTGTCTTTATAGTGCTTTTATGGATAATTCTGGTTCCTTGTCATTAACTTCCTTTTGAGCAACACCTACATATGGTTTCTTAGGCTTGAAAATACTTGCTTTGCTCTTGGTGCACATTCCATGTTTGTTGATTGTAGTGACTTCATTGTCTACATTCATTGGTCTAACTTGATTTGTTTCTCATTGTAAGGATTCAACCTGGCATTCTTCAAGGTGTTCTTGATTTATTAGAAAGGTGGTTGAAAATAGTATCTTGGTGATTACTACGACATGTGTATTGGTTCCACTATCTAAGGTTTAGTGTTGCTCATTGCCTGTTCTTGACTAGTTGCAACTTGTTCTTTAAGATTACCTACAAGCACATGTAGATGAAAAGAATGTAGCAGGTTGTGTTGTCAATTTAGCAAGTCGTTTTGTGTTAATAAAGCCATCATAAAAAGGAAAACATTCGTCACTAAACACATGTCTTAAAAGAAAAAATTTACTAGTAGAGTTAATACACTTATATCTTTTATGAGAGTTGTGGTATCCTATAAACACACATTTGTTGTATGAAACTGTAGCTTTTTTTTGTTATATGGTTTGAGGCATGGATAACAAGTGCAACCAAAAAGCTTTAGACTAATATAACTAGGTTCTTTATTGAACAAAAGAAAATGTGGATTTTCATTATTGATCACAGGTGAAGGTAACCTATTGATAAGGAATACTATTGTGGAAAAATCCTCCCAACAAAAATGTAGGGGCATTTTGGCTTGTGCTAGCAAGGTTAAACCCAATTCAACTGTATATTTATGCCTTCTCTATGCTCGACCATTTTGGACTGAAGTATATGGACAAGACAACTTTAGTTCAATGCCACAGTCTTCGATTAGTTTCTGTAGTGCCTTATACTCACCACCATCATCACATTGAAAAAAACTTCATTTTCTTGTTAAATTGATTTTCAACCATATTTTTAAATAGTATAAAGTTTTGCAAGACATCAAACTTTTGTTTGAGAGGTAAAATCCAAGTAAATCTATTGAAATCATCAAGAAAATGTATGTAATATCTAAAACCCTTAGATGAGTTTATAGGTGCAAGACCTTATACATTTTTGTGAATTAAATCTAATGATTCTTTGGCTCAAGAAATAGAACTTTCGAAAGGTAGAAAATAAGACTTGCCAAACCTGCATGCTTCACAAAAAGATAAATAGTCACTAAGGTGAACTTTTATTTTGCAATTCTTCAAAACTTACTCTAAGATCCTACTGCTTGGATGTCCTAATCTCCTATGCCAACTTTCCTTGAGGGTGAGAAAAGCTCCTAGACTATTATCCAGCTAATAGAGACCATCATTGATTGTCCCTTGCACTAGAAAATCCAATTAAATCCAAACATACAAAACTCAACTAAAACACTAATATCAGGCCCAATAAACATCCAATAAAGTCAAGTGTAAAGCCATAATAAGTGTATTAAACTGGTCGATCAGTGAGTCCACTAACGAACTTGAGCCCAATATCATATTTTATTACATATGTGTCCAATACTTCTCTTAAATAGAAACATCCAATCTTACCCTTGGATGATCCGCTTTTTCACTAAATAAAACTTCATTGGACGATTTAACCCTTTTGAAAAGCTTTTTAACTAAACTATCTATTCCCATTTTAGATGATACTTAAAAGAAATACATATGTTTTCAAAAATAGTCTAAGTTACACAAACCTTATTTCAAAATCAAAAGGCAAAAGCATTTATTAACGAAAAGACAAATTTGTTGTTTCCTAGTACATCTTTTATCAATACAATAGGCTAACCCATATGCTCTGATAAGTTGATAACGTTGCATAGCAAAGGAAGAAAAACATAAAGGAACTTTCTGTAGTTGACAAAAAAGTACATTGCACCTTTTAGTTAAAGTACTTTGGTCCAATAGTGCTTTCTCTTTTTTCTCTTCAAAAAAATGTACCAACCCTTACTATGGTATAAAGAAACCCTAATTGCATTAAATGCAAACCAAAACGAGAAGAATGTTATCTCTCAACAAATGATTTCTTAGCCTATATAAAGAAGACATCACACGTTGAAGAAACAAGAAAAAGTGTGTGAATCTGAACAATCTATATTCTTAGTTTACAAGCTCTCAATTTTATCTACTCTTTGTAAAGAGATTTATAGTTTTGCACTTCATTTTCATATGTTCACCTAAAATAAGTTACCTTAACAACCTTTTTTGTTCCTTAAGCTCATATCTTTTAATCATTATTGTTATCCTAAAGATATATGTTCCTCATAACCAATTTCAAATCACTCTCTTTGGAATATATCTATATACAACATTTTTGAAAAAGTTTTTTAAAATTATATAAAACATAATTCAACCCTCCACCTTATGTTTTCATTATTTATTTCACAAGGGAGCACCTAGAAGGATTAACGAGATAATGACCAAGACTACAAAAAAAAATGAACACTACATCTCTACCCAAAACTTTAAGACATTAGATATATGGGTCATATTTTTTATATATATTCTTCATTGAATCTTTCATAGCCAATGAGATTCTAAAAACTCACTTAAATTTCCAACAAGTTCACTTAATTTAGCATACAATTTTATTTTATTTTTCATTGTTAATGTAGGACTTTGATGAAAACAATTAAATAAATAAATAACAAAAGTAAAGATGAAGGCTACCATGGACCACCTTCACATGTGGTCTATGGTAGACCACTTTTATTTATCATTGGATTTATCTAATCCGCATGGTTATACGATACACCCTCCACACCATAACTGGCCTCCCAAACCCTCGAAAGCCATCATTCCCTCACTAACTTCGTGTTTCGGTAACTCCCCTACTTGCCCCTCTTCCTCCTCCAGTACTACCTCCCCCACGCCTTCTCCCTCCATAGCCTTACCTCCCTCCCCTTCGGCGCCACCATCCCCACCTTCCTCCCCTACTACTCCTTCACCGTCACCACCACCCACCACATCTCCATCAACAATGTCATTCAATTATTGAATCAAACTAAGTAGATTATAGAAAATAGAAATTACGATCGATATACCTTGAGCCTGTGATTGACGGCGGAGTGAATGTTAATATGAGACTCCTCAATGGCGACAAAGTCGCCAAATTCCTTCCCATGTTTTGTGCAAACGTAATTCTCGTGATTGAATAGCACGGCACTGAAATCGAAGGCATCATTCCTCTCGTTGAACCATAGCCCGATGAAGGCGTGCTTGTCCCGACCGTCCTCGATCTTGTAGACGAAGTAGCGCAACGAGTCAAGCACCGACTCGACGACATTGCTGCGCTGCCCCAGGTGCATAAAGCATGGCAAAGAGCTCGCTGGAGTTTGAATCCTCAAGGTAGATCTCACAGTGGTCCCTCCACGACACAACGCAGATCTAACCCGACCAAATCTTGTCGACTGCAACCAACATCGTCAATGGCCAAAGTAAAGGAAAGGGTTGTGGAGGGAGTTGAGAGAGGGATCTGATGTGGAGGGTGCACTGTATAACTATGAGGATTAGATAAATCCAATGGTAAATAAAAATGGTTTACCGTAGACCACATGTAAAGATAGTCCACAATAGCTTTCGTCAAAAGTAAAAAAGGATGTTTGATAGTCATTGTTTTAAGATTATCTAAATTAATATTCACTTGATTTTATCACTTACACTTGGAAGTAGAGCCATTAAAATAATTATGATTTGTGATTTATGTCGAATCATTTCATGGTAGAGTTATGTTATATTAAAAAAAAATTGTTTAAAAAGGAGTTATAATAATCTAAATTGCTTATTATAATGGCGGATACAAAAACATCTTATCAATTGTCAACATTGTTCCCTTCCGTGTTATTCTAGTATATAAAGCAAATTGACTTCGATTCTTGAATAATCAATATCACTTCTACTTCTATTGTAACAAAAGATTATTTTTTTATGTGGAAAAGGCCTGTATCAATAATTATGATTTTACGTATGGACAATTCCTCAATATCTTGTTCATTCGCAACAAAATATTTTCTTTTTGCGATGGTAAAAAAAATGCTTTTTTGGAGAGAGATATTATTTCACCAATCGAGTCACAGGTATCTAACATATTGATACCTAACGATTTTCCACAAAGTGACAAAGAAGAGTATAATTAGGCCGCTGACTATTTTTGAATTTTAATAAGTTAAAAATATTTCATATTGAAAATTAAATGAATCAGTTTATTTTTAAAGGAAATTTTATCTTTAAATTTATTTATTTATTTGTAGAAAATCCCAATCGGATGCATCACGGGGAGAGGTAATATAATGGTTAGGGGCATGATAAGTTTCACGCTCGGTTGTTAAACTGAGAACAAAAGCTACTGAGATTAGATGAATCGGTGAAGCAAGAATCGTATCAGATTTCCCGTCACTCAAATCTCATCACTCCCCCTCCTCTGTTCTCATATCTCTATAGTCTATATTAGGTAATCTTTACTACTAATCTTATTTGCATTACAATATATTTACGCAAGATATAGTGGATTTTGTTTATTTATGAAATAATTTATGTTTAAAATTATATTTTGTGTAACGACCATTACTTGAATGTAAATGAATATCGATTGTTTGACACTATATTAATATCGATCTATTTAATGCTTACCCAATTTGACCATTCGTATAATAAAAATGTTAACAAGTTGTTGGCATAAATAAATTTTTAGTGTCTATAAATATGCGTGTTTCTTTGTTTTGGTCTTTATAAAAAAAAAATTATCTGGTATATATATATGTGTGTGTGTGTGTGTGTGTGTGTTGGTATGTGTGTGTGTGTATTTATTTCATTTTATTCCTTAGCATCAAGATTTTTTGTTAAGTGATGACGTATTTAACAGATATTGGAAAACAAACTTGATGTTACTTAAATAATGGGAACTAAAATAAAAATATTCTAATATAAGAGGACCTATATAAAAAAATTTACAATTTTATAGAAAGTAAATCAATGAGTGAATGAATTGAGTGTCACGTAAGGAACTAAAAAAAAAAAAAATAGGAACACAAATAGATAAAAAAAAAAAAAAAAGATAGAGAATGAAAACGAAAAAAAAACACATATACTATAAGAACTAAAACCTTATTTAAACCCAAGTTGTTTATTAGAATTTTCATCAATAGGAAAATTGATTCTTGTTAGTAGGACTCTCAAGTAATTCAATTTATTAAATTCAGAATTTTAAAGAAAAAAAAGAAAAATGATAATGAGGTTTTGAATTTACTATATTTGAGATATAGATAAATCAATAAAGTAAAATTGAAAATAATGAATAATAATTAATTTGCAAGTATGTAAAAATACATGAAACAATGATCAAATGCAAATGATAAATAACAGAATGATACTTGAAAATAAATTGTAATATTAAATAATATGACCATAGAAATTAAGTTATCAAAAAGCAATTATCAAATGCGTAGATCAGTGGCATCAAGTGTGAAAAAAAAAAGCAATGAAACAATGATAAAATGCAACTAATTTTTTTGGTTGTTTTTAAAAAGTTTAGGAAAGTTGGGTTTTAAGGACTCATTAGAGTTAGAACAGATCTCAAAGCTTAAAAAGTGTTTATAGAAGTACTTACAGATTATTCACCAGCAAAGTTCTCATATCAACATCAAGATTCAAACTCATGTCCTTGTAAGATATGAGTTATTGAAATAAAAAAGCGCACAAGAAAGAGGGTTGAATTGTGCGTTTAAAACTTTTTAAAACAGTATAAATAAATTTGGAAACATTTTCAGGCTAAGGGATAAAGAGAAAGATAACACATAATTTTTATACTGGTTCACTCAATTTGAGCTACGTCCAGTCCCTTCACCCAAAAGGTATCCACTAACCAACCTTAGGTTACAAGTATTGTTCACAGCCTCTTCAGGCTTTACAAGGCAATCACCCTAGATTGCTCAACCTAAGTATTCTTTTTCACCAAGCCTCTCTAGGCTTTTACAACACAACCAAGTGTTTTTACAAATGTATCAACTCACGTAGTGAAGATTTGAAAGATAAAGCTCAAACACTCAGAATGTTTTTACAAAACTTTTTCACTATCGTCCAATGGACACTTCTAGATAAAGTACAGAAGGCATTTGATGTCTCGCTGAGATTGTCACAAGTTAGCACATATGGCTATATTCTTGTTTTGCATCTTTCTTTGGTGCATATATATAGTCTTCAGGGAAAAAAATCCGTTGTCGAAGACTTGACTTCATTATACAAAGAGGGGCGTGCAAACCATGTTTTCAGAAAGATCAGGTGTGGCAGCTTTTAGACTTGCACTAAAACGAAAAGCATAGGACTGTGCTGACGGTCTGCTTTTCTGAACATTCTTCATTCGGCATGGCAGCTTGATAAGTTGACTTGCTTTATCTGTTTTGCTGCACCTTTGCACTAGAGTGAATCTGATTACATTTAATGCTTCAAACCAGTTTTAAACGTTAAATCATTAGAATGGTAATATGTTAGTTTCGAGGAAAAACGAACATAAGTAAATTGGATGTAGTAAAAAAGACTTAGCCGTTTGAAAATTTGTTGTTGGAAGCTTTTGTCTAAATGCATTTGATATTTGATTTTGTTCTAAGAGACAAGATTTAGCTTCGGACAGTCATCTTCAGCTTGTTCACTTAGACGATCTGCTTTATTACGTCTACTGGACAGTCTTGTTTAGTACGTTTACTGGACAGTCTTCTTTAACACGTCTACTGGATGGTCCATATAAGAGTAACATGTTTGCTGTGACAAGATTAGTCCTTAGGCAAAAACTTGAACATTAATAAATTTGTTATCTTCAAAACTTTGAGGGTTTAGACGCTTCTATGTCTTTAGTTCCAACAGTTATATCCTTACCAACTAAAACAATCTTTATTGATATAAAATGCAAATAATAATGTAACATAATGATACTTGAAGTAAATAGTAACATTAAATAATATGACAATAGAAAGCAATTATAGGAAGGCAGCTATAAAACACGTAAGGTTAATGATATATAGATACACATATTTTTAGGCTTCAACCCTCCTTTGAATAAAAAAAAAATGTATACACATATATTACAAACACCTATTTGACATTTTTTTTCTTTATCTTTATTTTCTTATCACATTATATCACCAATTATATTTATAATTCTCTCTTTTTGTCTCTCGAGGTGTCAATTATAGGGTCTCCATGCATCTTTATTCTTTGCTTAAATTAGTTAGTAAGCAATTATTCTTTATGAGACCAAAATACCCTAAAGAATTCAAGTCTTCTGCTATGATGACCAAGGCCAAAATGATGAATTTTACAAAATATAATGATACACAATTATGGCATGTTCATATCACATAAATTAATTAAAGGAAGACTTAGAATGCGTGTGCCTTGAAAGAATTCTTAATTCATGTCCATAACCTTGATCTAGCATTAGAGAGAACTTTGATTCCATGATTGTTGCTTTGATCCAAAATTGTGAGCAAAGAAATGAGAGAGTTTCTCTCAATTTAACAACTAGGGTTTCCCACATATGCCTCACAAAATTGTCTAGTAGGATAATAGTTTATAATTACCAAACGAGAGCAGGAACCTCTCATTTTGTACCTAACCTATCATAGGCTCACTAACATAATAAACCCAAATAATTAATATCTACCAATTAAAATACCACAAAAATTATTTTCATAATTGATATTAATAATCAAAAAATTAATTCAATAATTATATAATGTTAATTCACAAAATTTCAACAATCTCCCACTTGAATGGCATTAGTTTAATTATTGAAAACAAAAAGATTATTACAAGGAAATATCAAGTATGTCCAAACAAATAATGAACTATTAACAATGGAGAAAATTATATCTGATATAGACAACATTATACATGTCCATAAACTCACATTACATGTTAAAACTATATTATTCGTTTAATGTAATAAAATGTATCATTTTTAATAAAATTACATGTCTATTTTTTTTATAGAGTATATGTTTACATTTTAAAATACTTGTATATAAGAGAGCTTTATCCATTATTTTGTCTTGCATCCTTAAAATGTTAGGACCAACCCTGAAGATTATGTCTAATCCTTAGCTTTTCACTAAGATTTCACTAACAACCCAAAAGTTCAAAAAAAAAAAAAAATTCTATCAACTCAAGTATAATTTAATTATACTTGTCTCTCCAAATATCCTTTAAACAAGTTTCTTCATGAATTGTCTTAGACTTAACATATTTCTTTAAGAAAAAACTAATAATCATCAACCTCTCCAAAAAGATGATAAATATATTTCATATAAAACATTATGTTCATAAAGAAACCATAAGATCAACATCTCAAATAATATTTCCACTAATGAAATTAATCATCTGCCAAATGAGGTTTTTCCTCTAACCTAATAGGCCAAGCCCGAATAAACGGTGAGAAACGCTGGAATTATGAAGTGCGAACTTATATTTTAAAGTTAACGAACCGTGCCTTAGTAACGGCAGAAAAGGGATTTCAAAATAGGAGATAGTGGGATCACAATTTGGGCCGAGGCATGGGCCTTGTTTAGGAATTAAGGAGGGACCACATTTAAGACTTGACACTCGGCTTCAATCAGTAGTATTATTGAGCCAGAAACAGAAATATCTGGACAACAATTAAATCTGAATAATTAATGGGCCAAATAGTTACAAGCATGACTAGATTCTTAATCTGCCAAAAATGCTTTGTTCCTCCATCTGCAGGTACAAGCAGACATGTTGCAATTATTTTTCGATTTCCCAGTCGAACCCAACTTCATCCCCGTTCTGTTTAGCGTGTTCAAACTTCAAAATAGAGTCCCAAAAGTGAATTACAACTACTGTTAGTTTGACAGCTCTGCCCAACCACACAAAACCCAACCCATTAATATACCCAGTTATGTTGAGCCATGGCCCAAAACTTGCAGTATATGAATCTAAGGAGTTGGTATTGAAAATAATAGACCAAGAAAAAGGGAAGTTGCATGAGTCGGGATTAGTGGGCCAAGAAAAGGGAAGGCTAAATGAGAAGGATCTCCTTCCACGGCTCACTCACGTTAATGTTAATTAAGTTATAATCACACTATATGTTTCATAGCCAAAAATGTCATAAAAAACTGAGCACTGAGACCAAGAAGGGGAAACACAACAATTTGCATATTGCAATGCTGCAAGGGGACCCAATGAGAATTATTCAACTTCAAGCATAGCTTGGTCAATATGCTTTAAACAATGGGGCCGCAGGAGAAGTTCTTTCAACCGCTACATGGCAATCATCTCAACCTCCACCTTGAGGACAAGGTGAATCTTTTATAGGAAGTATTATTAGGCATTCGTATGCCAGACCATGTGGGAAATAGGAGTAAGGGCCAGAAGAGGGATCTTAGTTGTTAACAACCTTGCTTACATTGCAAGGAGAGTAAAAGGGAAGGGGAAACGGTTAGAGACAAGGATAAACGGGAGAGAAAGATAAAGGAAGAATGTAGGCAATAATTTGGGTAGTTTTCGAGTGGCTGTGCCGCAAGGCAGAAAAGGATACCTTCTACGATATTTTCTTTCTTCTACATTTTTCTGTATTTTCATATTTCTGTTCTCTGAAATTTACTATAATCCCTATAGTAATTTCCATTTCTTATCATATAAATCTAATAGATGTAAGAATTGTTTTCAAATAATATAATAAACGATTTTTTTAGTCATCATGTTGTTTGTGCGAAATATCTACTAGTTTTATCAATACTAATTCCTAGTAAAGAATTTGGCTGACCACCTTTAGTAAAGTTTTCTCTCCCAATTATCTTTTTTTCATTCTCAAGACTTAGACTCAAGACCTTGCTTAAATATTTGAGCCCAGTTTTACTTAAATCAATCATATGTTGGTATAATAAACAATTATACTGTGAGAGATTTTCAAAATGAATGTAAGGTTGTATCTTTTCATGAAAATATGTGTCTATTCATAAAAAGGGCAAGTATGAAAAGTTATATACTTTCGTGAAAATATATGTTCTTTTATAAAAAGATATGTCTATTCATGAAAAGATACAAGTATGAAAAGTTGTATTCTTTAATGGAAGTATGTATTTTTATTTTTATTTTATTAAAGAATGTCTCTCTTCACCACAAGTCACAAGATGTGACTCTTTACCAAGAGTCATGAGATATGTCTCTTTAAAAGGCTATATATTTTTCACCATAAGGACATAAGATTGTGTATAAATAGAACCAATCTGTAAGTAGAAAAAAAACAAGATTGAGAAGAGACAATGAGAATAGTAAGACAATAATTCTTTGCATTCAAATCACTTCCTTTCTTCCTTTATGCGTGGAGAGAATTAAAAAAACTATTATTCTGTAAACTACCATTGACGATACGTTTGATGTGAGTGTGTAAACCATGTCAAGGAACTCCATTATATCCTAAAAGGGATTTGCCAAGGCACCCTATTACATCCAATTTTTATAAAGATTGGTGGGAGCAAATTAAACCTAAAGGTTACTGTTTTACACATGCCTTAGAGACTTGCGTTTTTTCTTTGTTATTTCTTCTTTCTTACAGGACAATTTCCATCAATGATTTTTTGTGTAATATTTCTTCATTGTTGTGGAGTCCTGACCACCAATATACAGTTCTTAAGACAAATAATTCTAGCTATTAAAATGCCACCGGTTCACGACAAAATTACAAAAGTGCCAGTATTTTGGTTTTTGAGCGGGAAATGAAACCGTCAAGCCTTGACACGTGTATAACTATCGATAAGATTATCTTCTTAATTCCCCGTTAGCACTGAGTGGCTGTGAGCCTGTGACACCAATGTGATAAGAGTGGACGAAGGATATTAAATAATCTAAGCAGAAGAGCATAAATCTATTCTAATATATAATATGCAATTTCTGAATCTCCTAATGACCTTTATTATTTTAGGTATAATCACATTAACACATTGTAACAATTATCAAGTACCTTTTATATTTCTTGAAAAAAAGTACATTTTATATTCTTACGTGTGGTTAACTGGATATGACAATGTGATCAACGGGGAAAGTATCTTCTCAAGTGAAGAAAAACAATGAGATGGTCAAGTATAATGATCGTCACCATTTTTTTTTTAAAGTTACTCTATACTAAAAAACATATTATATTAATAAAAAATTTTAAGATCTAATAATGGCGCTAGAGAGAATCAACTCCTTGTTATCAACTGATTCTTTTTCTTCATGCTTTTATACCTCTTAAAAACACACATTTACTCTTCAACCATTTCTTTCTTATCTATCTTTTTCAATTTTATTCCTAAAAAAAATCACTATTTCTTTTAATAGTGATTTTTTATACCAAAATATAGTTAGTAAAACATAAGCTGGACACACGTCGATCAGCAAACTGGACCCTAAACTTCACTATATTTTAGTTAAAACATAACCATAACAATTGGCAGTTTTACATCATGTACCTTTTTAAATTTTAATATATGATCTAATTGATTATTCTAAACTTTGAAATTAACACCCAAAAAAAAAAAAAAAACCTAATTTTTTTAAGTAAATAAAAGGTAAAGCAATCTTGTTTATCTACCCGTACTCTGCAGGTTTATGTCTAGATTAATAAATAGTACAGTAGATAAGAGTAGAGTACAAAATGCATTGCATAGAGGGGGCCAAAAAGATTCTAAAGTGAACATGACAAAAATCAAAGGGACGATAAATTAACCATGCGCATTTGCTACGTCAATCCACTTTCTTGATCAGATTTACAGAAACAAGAGCGATAAAATAAATGTGCTACAAAATGCTATAATAGGGTGGACTATTCATAGAGCTATAGCGTGTAACAAGATTCAATTAAATATTTGAACTAGACCGTGGTGAAGATGAAACCACCTTATATTTCAGCTCTTGTGCACAATTAAACAGAGGGGAAATACTTGTTTAGATTGAAAGGCAGTGAATAAAACTCCTCACTTCTTGAGTCACCCTTGAAGGACTTGTACTTGTCCCACCAATGTTTTCCTCTGTCCTTCCTAATACCATCTTTTCTCTTAAATAAAGTGTTGTCTAGAAAATATGCCACAACACCCGCAACAAATGGTTTTGATTGGAATGGGACGTTGATTATATCATTGAACTGCCATATACAAAAAAATGTGATTGTAAGTAAACTAGATTAACAAAAAGTAATAACAAATCATGTTTTTTATTTATTATGTACATCTTATCCATACCCATCTTGCGCCTGTGTGGACTGGACCAAAACCATTAATTGCTGTGTACTCGTTAAAGTACTGTGGCACAGACAAGCCCAAGAAGATTGAGAAGCCTAAGATGAACTTTGTTCTAAAACTGTTGAGGTTGCAGAACTGAAGAAAACTAAGACCACCCGCACCTAAAATGATGAGCAAAAGTGGAACATTACATGATGTTTCTTGCAAGCATCATAATAAATCAAAGTACAGAAACATGTACGAGTATGTTTTAAAGAATCAAACATACCAACATAAGCAAAGAACAAGCAGTACAGGGCAGCAATAATGGGAGGTGGGATGGAGGCAAAAACTGCTCCAAATTTTCCTACACAGTAAAAGAAAATTAGTTAATCTTAAAAGGGAAGAAAATGTACTAGGATATGGCAAAGTAGATATTCAAATTACAAACATCACGTTTCATCAACTCACCAAGAATTGAAAAGAAAATCATAAATCCAGCAGATATTTGCACCACTCTTCTACTTCCAACGCGTGTCAAAGCCAACAGACCAGCATTCTCTCTGTAGGGAAACCAAAAAAAAAAAAAAAATTCATCAAGAAGGAAGTTGTGTTTCCTCTTATGTAATGTAAAGTAATAGAATACAAAAAGGACAATTTCAATCTTACACGGACACAGATGATCCATTGACTGTTCCAAACAATCCTGATAGCAGAATGCCAACACCCTGAGAGCATAAATAAGATGCACGAGGAATTATACTCAAGAGTTCTACTTAATTGCTTGGTAAAAAAATAATTAAAATCAATTATGACCTTATACCACTATTATTATTTATAAATGCACAAATTTTTTTTCACGGATATATAAATTTTTAAGCACTAGGCATTTTCGTACCTGCCAACCAATACCCCGACTGAGAATAGACGGCGGTAATGGTGTTGCACTTGCATACCTATATACAGCAATGAAAGCTCCACTGGACTGTTTGTAAAAAACAAAACAAGTGAGTATTAGTAAATAATTTAATCCAAGTATTCAACTTAGCAACTGTGCATAGCACTAATACTGAACCAATGCCCAAGTATACAAGCCAGATAATCCCAAGAATGTCATCATGCACATATGATGAGACTATTATGTGCTGGTTGAATTTTAGCATAATCAATGGCTATATATCACTTGAAAATTTAATTTGGACAAAGCTTCCTCCTCTCCCTGCCAACTATATCGTTATAACACAATCAGTTTAACATCCCTCAATTTATCATGAAGACCCATTATATAGATTAAATGTCAAACTGTTTGATTGGCCTTGAGGAAAACAAAATCAACCAATTATGACAAATGTCAAACTACTACTAAAACTTTTTTCCAGCATAAAAGACCTAATTTCATAACCAGAAGCAGTTTTTAAAACTCATAAGTGGCATTCTAAGCTACAATAGTTATCAATATTTTAAAAGGATAATTTCCCTAAAGGTCAACTGGCACAAAGGGATGTAAGATGTAAGAATGATATGCTGTCCTGTATATGTCTAGCTGCAATGCACTGAATTTCTAGAAGACCCAAAGAAAATGATGAATATAGAATATAATTGAATAATTGTTGCACAAGAATATCAATTAATAAACAAAAAGGAATTCTTAATAGAGAAGATCTAATGAAAGAAACTACCTCTACAAGAGCAACAAAAGCTGCCATCATCATGGCAAAGGCTTCACCTGCATCAAATGAAGGTGCTCCCCATTGAAAGGGATATGGAATTCTTATCCTGCAAACTCAAAATCCATGACAAATTCTTCTCAATAAGTTTCAACTCACAAAGCTAAGCCTAGATAGAAGATTCCCACCAATTAAAACAATATCTCAAGGATCTGGTTGAATCTGACTTCAGAAATATCAATTATGCTTATGCTCTGAGATTGGTAATAGTGAAATGTATTACAAAAGAATTAATAGTGATGCCTGTGACGTATACCCATTTCAGTGCATCATCTAAAGAGGTATATCCTCAGTTAGCCACAAAAATTATTCTAGTCAAAATAGTAGACTTAAATTGAAAAAACAAAATATATCTAAAATAGGAGAAAAATGTTGAATATTGAATATAATTCAGTCTCATTTGCTAATGAACACGCAGAATATAGTTTTACCAAGCTTTAAAATTAGTCCCTAAAAAGGGTTTTTAATTGGGACCCTATCACGACCAATTGCCAATAATTTAATGTTGAGGCCATTTTGCCACATTGGATTAGATGGTGGCCAAATCAATCCATCCCTGACACACCTGCAACAATCCCCACAAAACACTGACGTGACTGTGTTTCTTAAATGAGAAATGGACTAATTTAGCCACCCTCTAGTTCACAAATGCAAAATTGGTTATCACATTGGCACACCAACTGCCACCTGGGCAAATGCCTGACAGTTGACAATCATGGTAGGGAACCAATTAGAAATTTTTCAATTATAGGATTAATTTAAAAACCTGGTAAAATTATAGGGATCAACACAGTTGACACCAAAAAAAAATGCCATTAAGAGTAAAACTCAATGAAACCACACAACTAACCAAGGAGCAGCATCTATAAGTCCAGCACGATCAGTGCGGCATGATGCCTGAGTTTTAGGTGCAGCATCATTATAGGCCCCTCCAACAGTAAGTAGATGAGCATATATCCACACAATTGCAATTGTAAATATAACAGCAAAACGGTCGAAGAGATGTTTCCCCACAGGTAGCACATGGGGCACATACTGCATGACAACCACTAACCAGTTAACAAACTCAAATTTATAGAAACCATCATGCTAGAAAACTAGAATAGTAATGAAACCAAGAGAACAAAATCAACTAAGATCCTAATGCTGAGATTTAGAAATTTAGAAGACACGGTATGTATATACAACTCTGTCTCTACCTGTGAGATAAAAACTAGCAATATAAGCTCAGGTAGTCCGATCTCTACACATTTAGCAACCTACACCCAAGACAGGAATCAATATTGAAACTTATGTCAATTAATGTTAAACATGAGAGTTGTAAATATGTAGCAGAAGGCTTACCCCAGGGAACCCTAACTCATATAGCCCAAAACCAACAAGAGATACCAAAGGAACTGCCGAAAGTGGACTTAAGAACCTGAAGAAACAATTGAACTTACATCAGACAGGAATATTTATACCCAATCACAAGATCATTCAATTCTTTTAACTCTTTTTGGCTTTTGTGCTAGTTAATCCAAATCAAATTGAATAAATCAGCCAAGTTATAACATCCACTTCAAAGATCAATTTAGCTTGGTGGAACAATGGCAAATGAGCATACATAGCAAAAATATTCTTAAATATGGTTTACACTTTAGTTTAGACATTGTCAAGACATGTAAAGGCAGAAAAAGCATGATGCATCCACTAAGTAAGAACTTGGGCCAACCTTGCAACATTACGCCAGAGACCACTGAAGCCTAGTACTATTTGAAGAGTTGAAGCAACAATAAGAGCACCCTGGATCGCCCTCATTATCCTCTTGAATTTCTGATTACATAAAAAATTAAAAAAAAAGGGAAAAAGTTATTAAAAAGTTCCAATCAAATAAGCAGAAAATCTAATTTTTATGGTGGTCAATCAAATTTATACTCTTCTACTATTTCCAACATAATTAAGCACATAAAAAATGGATACACAATATGATTACATATATGGTAGTCTCCATTTAGGTTAAATCTCATTGATTGCAATGTAAAATAATAATATAGCAAGCATATCAATCATGCATCATTTAGTATTAGATTGGTTCTGATCACAAGACCTCTATAGGATCTGGTTCACTACTGAATCGGCCAGCAAGGATAATTGAGATTGTGGTTGGAACAAAGGTGTAAGACCCTCCAATTACTGCAGGCAGTCGAGTTCCAAACAGTGTTTGCAGCAATGTGTTAATACCAGCTACAAAAAGCAGTGTTTCAATAACTCTTGCCTTCTCCTCCTGCAAAAATTGAATGTCATTTTTTATATATAATTTTGGCTAGGAGGAAAAGGCATCATGTTCAATTATATGGTTAGATTTTCATGATATTCCATATCAAGTTATTTAAAAATTTCTGCTTTAAGTATATTTAATCCATAGCTGCTTACGTTGCCACCTCCCATCTGGGGAACAAGAGCAGTGGGAATGAGCACAGTTGTGCCGAGCATCACAAGAAAATGTTGAAAACCAAGAAGTATGGCCTCAGCTGCATCAAAATGTCCCCAAATTTCTCATCAAATTAAGGAAGAAAAACAAAAGCAAAGTAATCAAGTAAAGGGAACCAGGTAGATTCTTAAAATTTTAAACATAAACTACAAATGATTAAAGAACATGTCATTAGAGTCAGCCAAATATTCCACTTAGTTAAAATCCATTAACAACATTGTCCAACTAGAAGTTCTTGACTCTGTGGAATGCCCCAAAATCCAATAATATGAATAATATAGTATTTTTTTTTTTAAATATTTAAAAAGAATTACATCAGTGGGGCGAATTTGGAAGTAGCAATCAAATTGCTTCCAAAGTACCAAATCTGGATCTGGAAATAACAGGGAAGGACCTTGGCTTATATATATTATTAAAAGAATTTCAATTAGATTGGAAACAGCACTTCAAATTGGCTCCATTAATATTAAAGAGTAAAAAGCAGCCTGGATTGCCACTGATGTAAAAGTACAAAACTAGACTCAAACCCCCCAAAGCAGAAAAGGTAGTTCTTTTTCTTTTGTTTTTTCAACCACCTTAGTTTTCATTCATATTAAAAAAAAAAAAAAAAAAACCTGGGAACTGAAGAGTAACAATTTGTATTTTCAATAACATCATTATTATTATTTTTCTTATAGAAAGCCACTTTTGAATCTAAACAAGTGAAGCACTCACGCCATGGGGGAGGACTAGTAATGCAGTATGAAATATTGGGCAGCTGATCCTTTGGTGGATGTGGCTGTGGCTCATCTGCTTTGGGTGCTCCTCCTCCTCCTGCCATAACCTTTTTCCTTCTCCTCCTAACTCTGAACAATGAACAAACCTCAACAATTAATGAATCTACAACAAACCCAAATCTAACACCAACCCAGATCCCCCAATGCCACAAAGAAAAAGACCCAAAATACAAAAAACAAGGAGCTTCCTTACAATGACTATGCCTAGGAAATGAAAATGCAACAACTAGAGAGTTGAGCTGAGCTGAGCTGAGGGGTTTGTTCTGTTGAGGCAAGGAAGTGAAAGTAATGGTCACAATAATTGTGCAATTTAAGAAGGCAGTTAGAGAAGAAAAGAAAAAAAGAAAGCACCTTTTTTAAGAGAAGGAGTAGTGTTATGAAGTCAAAAACAAAATCAGGTGCCCCCACCCGAAAAGAGAGAAAAGGGGTGAAAAGAGAAGGGAAAGGGAATGCAGACGATCTTTGTTGTGGAGTGTGGAGTAAAGCGGACTCCAATGCTGGGAGAGAAACGATAAAGGTGTACACATAGAAATGAGCATAAAAAAAAATAAAAAATGAATGAATGAAGATTCTCTTTCCTCTCTTGCTACTACCGAAAAGTAATGTCCCTGTCTTTCTCTCACTAGTAGGCTTGTTAAGTTACAATGTAGCTCTCTCACAGTCACACGCCCTAATTTACTACTCTCCAACAAGTATTGCTCACATTTATTGTTGTTTCGTGTTGTGAAATTGCCATGGAAGAATGTTTAGGTGGGAACTCTCAGGTCACGCACACATGGCAGATGAAGTATGTTAATATAAAACACTAACAATCTTGCGCCTGTTTAATGTTATATATTATGAACTTTATATGCATAATGTAATATGTGAAGAATAATTCTCAACCTTCTTACGTTATTATTTTATTAATTCTTTTGCTTTTTTTTAATAAAAAATTGTGTCTGATGCAATTATGCAAATTAAGCCAAACCAGTTACGTCATTAGTATGGAGGATTTTAGAGAAAAGTAAAAAAGAGAGTAAACTCTTTGTTTTTAAATTAAAAGAATTATATAATTTTAATTAAAATATATATAAAGAATTAAAATGTTAAATATACATTATGTTATTATTTTTTTTATTTTAAAAATATCAAATTAAAGTGTGTCTATTAAAAATTAAAAAAAAATTATTACCACAAAAACCCACCATACAAACGTCACACCTTTAACCCATGTTGGATTTACGGAAATGTATGGAATTTAGTGAAATGTCATTCGATCGTCATTATCTATTATATTTAAATAAAATTCAACAAAACATACTTTATGAAATGAAGTGCATGTTTGAATTACCATTTGTGATCTACATCTCTTGAATTATCACATTAAAATATACCAAAAGCAACTAATGATTATTCTAGTGATGAGCATTAGAGCTGTATGGATGATGATACAAACATATGGAAAATCAAATCGATTTACTATTTATTAGTTTTCTTTTTATTTCATCTACTTATTAGATGATAAAATAAAGACTAAATTAGTATTTTTGTATCTTTTCTTTTTACAAAAATCTATTTTGATATGTTATGTTTTAAAAAAAATTTGATGCTTTATCTTTTAAAAACATCATGTTTTGATTCTTCAGTCAATTTAAAATTAATACCGTTAATAATTTAAAAATAATGACAATTAAAAATTGCCACAAAACATGTTTTTCTTTCTCTTTAGGATTTTTTGTTTATTAAAAGTAAGGCATTGAGTATCCTTTAAAGATTACTTTACTTCGGAGTTCAATCCCTGTCGAACAAAAAGTGACCTAAAATGATTAGAATATTCTTAAAGGGGTCGTTAACAAGGGTAGAAAAAGGCGAAGAATTTGAATGGGTATTGGTTAGTTTTTGGGGAGGGGTAGCATAGGAATATTGGCGCACCAAATTACCTAAACTGCTAAACACCATTAGTGAAAGGTGAGAGAAATAATGGCTGAAGCATAACAGTATGTTTGCTTGGATGAAAGAAAGGAAAGAAATTTTAATGGATTGAAGAAAAATACAAAAAAAAAAAAAAGTTTTCTTATTTGTTTTGTTTTAAGAGAGGGAGAGGGAAGAGAGACAGAAATCTCACCGTTTATTTCCCTTCCAATATTTGGATATTTTAAAAAGAAGAAAAATAGTTTATAATTTTTAGATTGTATAGAATAAATTGTTTTGAGTTTTTATTTTATTTTTTCATTATTATTCACAAAGGTATAATAATATATTATTTATTTTTATTTTTTTCTTGTTAAATGATATTTTTGTACTCACAGTTATATTAAAATCAAAATAGAAAATATTTAACATTTGATTTTGCGATTATTGATTATTTATGAAAATGATATAATTAATCATTTAATTTCTTATAAAATTTCTAATTTTCAAGTTATTTTTAACTTTTATTTTTATTTAAAAAAATTATTAATATTTTCTTAATAGAATTGTATATTAAAATCTCAACTTTTAAAATAAATTTTTAAGGAAAATCAACTTTTGGTGAAAATTAATTTATATTGTTCAAGTACAATATTTAAAATACAAAAAAAATCAAGTTATTTAAATAAATTATTTTAAAATTAAAAAAAGTTTAATATAAAAGTTTTACAGTGTCAACCAATCAAAAATTAATGTTGGTATAGCTTTTAAAATAGTTATTGTAAAAGTTAACAAACTTACCATACATAATAGTCTGTGATTAAATGATAGTATAAAATTATTTTGTATTATCAGTACATAGACTATTTTTTCATAAAAAAGATTTAACTGAAACAATTAAATTTTCATATATTTTAAATTCTTTAAAATTTTAAAATGCTCAATCTACAAACACTCAAGAGGAAGAGAGGAGAGGACAGCCGACAAATGGCCTTTAGTCTTATCCCTAAAATCACTGAATGAACGGTGTTGCCTGTCCCTTATTGTTATTGACTTCCAACTGGCATTGCCACTCACTCCACACTTACTTGTAAATACTCTACTTGAATACAAACGAAATACTCCACTGGATTAACCTTCTCAAGTTCTATTTGAATACTAATGAAATGCTTAAATCAAAAGTTACAAAATTCTATGGGGTATTTGATTTAAGAAAATATTTTTTATTTTTAAAATTTGCATAAGAAATAACAAAAATCAAAAAAATAATAAAATGTTGTTTTTATTATTTCATGTATAAATTAAAAAAAACAATAAATATTTTCTTAAAATTGTCACCAAGAAAAAGAAAAATACAGTAGGGAAATCATTTTTTTACTAGTAAAATGGGACTATTATTTGATGTTCAATTATTTGATATTAAAAAAATAAATTATATATGATATAACTCCACTCCAATCTGTAGATTTAAAAAAAAAAAAGCTAAGCACACACATTTTGCATAGAATACTAACTGAGAACAAAATCCATCAAAACTTGTATTGTATCTCAGCTCAATAAAACACCGACACAATGAAAGTATGTGACTGTGCCAGTCCTCTTCTGTAGACTTGTCATAATCTCATCCTCTCTTTTTTTTTATAAACATAATCTCATCCTTTTGTACCCCTCTTTCTTGCACTCTAATATTTGGTTTGAGAAAAGAAAATCAAAAAATAGAAAAGACGTTTAAATAAAAAGAACATATGACAAAAAATAAAATTTTAAATTAGTTGATATGAGAGAAATATTAAAAAATAAATAAAATAATTTTTTAAATAAACAATTATGTTCTTATAATTTTTTTGGTGAATATATTATAATTATTTATAATAGGTAATTTTGTCTTTATTATACTTTTCATACTCTTTCTCTTTCTTAACTAGATTGACAAGAAAATAAAACATATAAATAAGTCTCACGAAAAAGAGATATTAGGAAATATATTTCTATCTAACCTTTTTTTTTTTTATGGCAAATTCTTCCCTATAAAACAATGATTTGGATAGGTAAAAACTATTAAATTTTCCTTTCTTGTTTTTGTACATTGGAGCCTTTTCCTTTTCAGTAAAGGTTTGAGAGCATAATTGTTAATGCTCTTCAATAGCCATTTTTATTATGTGTGACATAAACACAATTATTTACGTAAAGTCCTTGCCAAAAAAAGAAAACAATTGGCGCTGCATTCTTAATTACTAGTATCTGTCAGCGTTAATGCATACCGTTAACTAGATTTACGGCTGGTATATTCTTGCCAAAAAATACGAAAGCCAATACTTTAACTATATACTCATTTATAGTAAAAAGATCTTTGTGAAAGTTCTTAATACAAATACAAAATTAATGAATGCATGAATGAGATATTAATTATTGAGTATCACGCATGTAACAGCTTCAAAAATTGTTCAATTTGTGTTCTCCCCCAAATGAAGAAATTTAGATCACAAATTTCATAGGCACTTATACAATAAAGTCAAACTCGTCCTGAAATCATAACAAATTATTCATAAGCTCGTGTCTAAAGCGGCCCTTGCTTTTTAATATTCTCAAAATTCCTATCTGATTAATCGGAATCACATGAGTAATAACCACCTCTGGTGTATAATATGATTTGAAATATTCTTAATTACAAATGATGAGAGTATCGACGTAAGATGTAACAGTATCTCTATAGAATACGAGCAAGAGGTTAGAGGCTAAAGGAATATGCAGTTTACTTTTTGGTGCTTCTTTGGTTGTTAACATGATGACAAGGGAGTGTGAAACTTAGAAAAAAGTTAGTGGGCATGTTCCTTTTCTACTTTGTCTCTCATACAATGATTAGAGCTGGATCACATAAAGATTATGCTCTTAATATATGATAATATCACTCACCTTTTAACCCACAAAAATAAAATTAAACTTTATCGTCACATATTTGTGAAAAGTATTTAGGAAAAAAACAATATAACAAACATGCATATAAATATAAAAATATGGTAGCTCTTCTTTTAAATAAAAACTAGTAAATTATATAGGATAAATAAACAAAGTTTGGAATAGAAAGGGAGAGGAAGTTTAAACTAGTAATTCTTTTATGATAAATACAAAAATATGAAACGCATATGTTCATAAGTCCGTTTATTACAATTTTTTCTTAAAAAAGTCACTTTTTAAAAAAAATCACTTTTAAAAGTTTTTTATATGTTTATTTCAACTTTTCAAAATAACCAGAAACTAAAAAGAATTTAAAATTTGATTAAAATCAAAAGCTATTTTAAAATCAGCTATTTTTTAAAAAAAGTTATTCTTGTAATTGTAAACAAATATAAATTAGCTTGTAGTATTTTAAAATCACTAAAAAATAATCATTAAATTATTTTACATTAAAATCACTTTTTCTAATTTATAACAAACTGGCTAAACAAAAACATAACATCACTTCAGCCCTCACACGCACACAATACTAACGAATAATGAATAAAGTAAAATGAAACCTAAAAAATTGGTTTAAATACTTATTTGGTCTTTATAGTTACAAAATTTTTCTCTTTTAGTCCTTATAGTTAAAAACATTTCCTTTTGGTCCTTACATATCCATTTTAATCATTTTAATCCTTGTCGTAGGATTAGAAGGGATTAAAATGATATGTGTAATGATTAAAAGAGATTAAAAATGATATGTGTAGGGACCAAAAGGGAATATTTTTAAATATAAGGACTAAAAGGAAAAAAAATTGTAACTATAAGGACTAAATGAGTAATTAAACCTAAAAAATTGTTATGGTTTAATAGAGAGTTCACCTTTATCCATGGATGGTCTAGGATCGTGGAGCTTGGGGTGACTAAAACCATTGGTGGAGTTCAATTGTTTGGTCTTGGTGGAGGTCTCAAATCTTGAAATCGGTAGAAGTTTAAAGCAATGTTTTAAAACTCGGACTGGATCGACTGGTCCAACCGGTTTAACCGGAAACCGGACCTATGACCGGTCCAGTCATGCTGTCAGATCGAAAATGCTTTTAACACGTGTCCACCTCATCAACTCGGCTTTAAATAGGTCAAAACCGGTAACTCACTTGCAATCCGGTTTGCACGTTGCCCAATACTGCATCACCTGTTTGCACAACGCCTGACATAGACTCAAGACGTGACCACAGTGAACTGGTTGCAGAAGAATTTGAAATTTGAAACTTGATACAAGGAAAGTGGGAATAGTTGCAATTAAACATTTGAGATTTTGCATTGGCTGGGACCCAAACCTAAACTCTTCAGCTACCAAAAAAGAATATGCCACTAAGCCAACGCATTCAGCTGGTATATCTAACGCAAATTTTATTTATATACGATATCTTGCATATAAATTTTACATATTTAATATATAGATCGATTCATGCGGTTCAACCATTAACTCACTGATTCAATTAATGACCCATTAACCCGGTAACTAGACTGAGTCAATAACCGGTCCGAGTTTTAAAACACTGGTTTAAAGGGTGTGGTGTGAGGTGAGAGGTGTAACACCTCGGGCATTGCATTGACTCAATGAATTCTAATTGCAAAAATTAATTAAACATTTACGAAAATGTAAATGTTTGAAATAAATGAAAGCACGAATTTTTTTTAATAAGTAAATAAAATCAATGTGTAAATAAATATAAAATAAATAAATATCAATGTTAGACAACAATAATAAACATAGCTAAATAAAACATCATGCATAATAAGAAATAAAAACATCTTTTGCACTATTAGGGATATACCCTATCAATGGTGAAATATATGTTAAAACAACATAAGGACGTCCACTAGAGCATAATCAAAACACAACCAATGAGAGAGATGACAGACTCCAAATAAAATACATCAAAATGTAACCCCCAACAAAAGACTCGTGACTCCCTCTGGGGACTTCTACCCCAACTAATATTGTGCATCCTGAAAGAGATCCTCCTCGAAAACTATATAGGCGCACAACTAGGTGTAGCCTTGAGCCACGTGCTTATGAAGTCAAAAAACCCTCCCTTGGGTGCAATATAGGGCTCCCAATATCCTCTTGATTGAAAGACTAAACTATGGAGTTATCCGCACAGTAAAAGAAAACATTGAGAGACCAAAGGGACTAAAAGTGAATACAACCTCTCCATCGTATCTCACGCAACGACTTTCGTAGTAGCTTCAAACCCCCTAGTGTCCTCAACAAATTCAATATTGAGCATGCCTAAGTGCATTCCATGCCTCGCCATCTGATCAACATACATAATAGTCACAAAGGAGAGACAAAAAACATAATAAAAAAGTGAGCATCCAAACACGATTACTACTGTAGTACACATACAAATGACACACAACAAATATAGCAAACATACATGCATATAAACTTTCAGAACAACCAGCATGTAGTTTAACATACTCACATCAGAAACATACAACAATGAGCATATATGACAACCAATAATTATGATATGTCAATGCATATCAATCTGATGCTCATGCATAAGACAAACATCATTATATGGAGTCAACAACTTCATACTTGAGTGATCAGTCAGTCGTACCTCCTAACATAGTAAAATCAACATGACAACTTGTCAACAACATGACACGTGCCAAAACTATTTGGTGAACAAGCTGAACTTTGATCATGGGAGCAACTATGGTAATGTCAAGATGTATTGTATGAGAGTAGTCGAGTACCATGACACAAGGATGCATTAGTCTTGATTTTCTTATGCAATTTTGAGTCTGCACATCCTCAAGGTCTAATCCAGTGACCTCCATTAGTCTTCCATAAGAGTGGTAAAACAATTCATTTATCCATCATCCATTCAATCCATCCACAAGTAAATCCATCCAATCCATCCATTACACAAAAAAATAATAATGGATTGGATCCAATCCATCCATTTAATTTTATGGAAGATTAGTGATCCATCCATTATTTTTTCAAAATCCATTGGATTACATTAAATAAAAAAATAAAATTTGTTGGATAAAAAAAATAAAAAGACATGTCTAATCAAATTTTTTTCAAAATAATTTGTTTTTTGATCTTATAATCAGATTTCCATTAAAAAAAATAGAGTAGCCATTAAAATAATTGTAGAACACAAAGATAACACAAGAAAGGTGGTTGAATTGTGTTATGGAAAATTTTTGCAAAACCTTTCTCAAAGACGTATCGTCTGAAGGGTATAATAAAAGAGTTTCTCAAAAACATTTTGTAACGTAGACGAATGCAAAAGAAAAACTATAAAGCACACAAGAGTTATACTAGTTCGTCTCACCCTAGAGACTACATTTAGTTCTTGACAACAACCAAGTTCCACTAACTTTTCAAGTTATAAGTATTCTTTCCACAAGCCTTTTCAGGCTCAACCAAGTAGTCTTTTACTGGCCTTTCCAAGCAAAAACCCAAGTATTCTTTGAATCAAAGCCACTTCTGGCTTTCACCAATTTTTATGAGAAAAAGGTTAAGTGAGTTACCTCACTGGGTTTAACGTCTTAACAGACGAATGTACAATGAAGAACAAAAGATAATATTACAATCGGCATATACAAGAACAGAGTTTGTTAAAGATTTTATAAATTGTCAGTCCTGAGAATGAGGTCTCTTCTTCTATATATAGGCTTCTGCAAAAGTATCCATTGTGAGTGCTTTGCAGGAGACAACCTTCGTCTGTTAAAGAGAGTCGTCGGAGCATTAAATGCAGCATTTAACGCCTTTCACTAACATGTCACTTGATAAGATAAACCAGTCTGCTTATCTTTACCATTCTTGTATACAAACTTGTAGCAGGAGTCATGTCCACTTTCCCGTTCTAACATCTGCACACATATTCCTTCTTTTACGTTGAAAGTTGACTTTCCTCGAGAGTAGGTATGTAGGCTTTATAAGTATTGAGGTAGCTTATGCTCTGATTGATGTGCAGATCATTTTTAAAGCTGTCATCGTCTGAAAGATATTAGTTACTAATTTTATCTAATCGAAGGATAAAAGACGATATAAGCTTAAAAACATCAAACGATTGTTCGTGACAAATAACGGGTGATCAGACGATTGCGTAAAAACATATATTTTAACTGTTTGTTATTATCAAAATATTTGAGGGTTATAAATTTGTCCTTTAGCTTAACAATAATAAAAAAAATTGTTAATTAGGTTTAAAAAATAATTTCTTAAACCTAAACATTTATGATATAGCTAGTTGGTGATTCAAATCTGCATCTTAGCTATTATGTGAATTGCTAAGAAATTACATTTAAATTTTATCGATTCTCCCTACACAAAAATTAGAGTTATTGAAATATGTTTTTATTTCGAACTATGGTAAAAAAATTTCAAGTTTCTACGTTTTGAAAATTCCTTGGTAGTTGTTTTCCATTTTTTCTTAAACATAATTTATGTGGTAACTTGGAAGAATATTATTTTAACATGATAGAATTAGACAGAGAGAGAGGGAGAAGAGGGAGAGTGGAGAGAGGAAAGAGAGAGAAAGGAGATAGAGAGGTTAGACAAATAGAAAGAGAGAAAGGAGATAGAGAGGTTGGACAAATAGAAAAGAGAAAAGGAAGGAAAGGAGAGAGAAGGGGATAGAATACTTTAAAAATAAAAATTATTTAATTTTTAAAATATATTATTTTTGTAGATGGATTGGATATCCATCCATCAAAATATTGTTAATGGATGGATTGGATTGGATTTTATTAGATGAATCATGGATGGATTGGATTTTTTAAATGAATTTTTAATGGATCAAAATAGATTAATGGATTATTTTTATCCAATCCATTATAATTTGACTAAGAATTTATCCAATCCATCCGTTTGCCACTCTTAGTCTTCCATCACCCATCAATCATAAGGTGTAATGCTCATCAACAAACAACTACCACATGCATAGGAAATGCATGACAACAACAATGTACATACATATTATCTTATAACTATCAATTCTAACTTCTCGTGTTGAGTTACACTTAAATCAACTACATGTCTAGGCTCTACGACCTTAAATCCAATAGTTAGACTATTACAAGTCCCAAGGCATCATCGTATATATGATCAACCACTTTAGTCCAGCCACCAATAATAACTTTATTAATGTTTTATGGTAGGTTTATATGCACATTACTAAATTTCATTTAGTATCTTTTTATACGCTAGTTATTTAATTTATGTGTAATACTCGTATTAGAAAAACTTATGGTATAATATGATTAATATTCTACTTGTAAATTTTCATTAAATATTAATTAAATAATTAATATTTTAATTTATTTAAATCTGTATAAGGTTCAAATCTTAGGTAAATTAATTTTTTCAAAACCATTAAATTAATCCATTTATTTAATACATTTCAATAATTTATTCCCAATAGGTTACAAAGATTTTTAACTAATTTTTTCAATAAATTTTATAATTATATTAACATTGCATATTATATTTTTTTTTCTAGAATCACAATTGTTTTAAAGGGTAAAATTACTATTTTATTCTTAAGTTCAATATAGTACTTATTTACTAGGATTTATATTGTTTTAGGATCTAAAAATTAATCTTCTTCAACTTAGGGCTTAAAAAAATATATTAATTAAATTTTAATTTATAAATCAGCAAGTTACATATATATATATATATGTATGTATATATATATATGTATGTATATATATATATATGTATGTATATATATATATACATATATATATGTATGTATGTATGTATATATCCGTTAATATCAGGTGTCAAAGTTAGTTAAATCACACCTTTAATAATTTTTTATAGAATGTAAATTTATTCAATCTAACCATTGAATTATGTGATATTATCTTCATGATCATGTATATCAAATTTCACAAAATTTAAACTTTTCTAAATATGTTATTTAACAATGAATATTTATATATATTTTAATATCATATTATACGTTAAAATAAAGTGATATGATGAACTACTAAATAATTTTGAAATTATATGAAATTTTGTATACTTAATCAAAGTAATAAGAAGATCAAATTGAACAATTTGATTGGTTAAATTTACATTTTACAAAAAGTTATTGAAAGTGTAATTTGAATAACTTTGATATCTAGTGTCAAGCGGATCTTGTCCTATATATATATATATATAATAATAATAATATAATATAAAATTTCCCAAAACTTGTTTAACCTTAGTCCTTTTTATTTTAAAATTTCCAATAGCTTAATATTTCATTAAAAATGATTTTAAGTCATTTTTAAATATTTAATCCCATCATATTAAGTGTTTTAAAATTTAATTAGCCCCTATTTTATACTAAACTAAAAATTTATGGAGTCCTTTTTGGTTAAATCTCTTATTAATTTTAATATTTACTATATTAAGGGTTCTAATCACTTAAAATGAAATTTTATGGTCTTAACACCTTTGGACAGAGGGTGCAAAATTCTCACCAAGGCCTCAAGGTTCCATTTTTATGTCTTAAAATTTTATTGCAAGTCCAATCTTTTGGGTTAAATCAAGAGAGTGCATCATCAAACTCAACATATACCACCCTTATATCATTTTGAATATAATATGCAATCAATATACCAAAAGAAAACATATCATACAATAACATATGCACATGATTAGGAGCCCAAAATCACCAAGAAAAGAACTCTAAGCATAAAGACAAACACTTTTCATCAAGAACACAACATAAAAGGTGTAACCCTTAGGATAAGGGTTCACCATTCAACAAAACCAATCAAGACACACACAAGTCTACAAAAATCTCCATGAATTCATTCCTTCAACTCCCCTTATCATAGAGGCCAGGGAAATGCAAGCTTTCTACAAGAATCTTCAAGAAAATCCAACAAATCTCGAACAACACAAGAACCTACTATTTTTTAACCCAAGGTCAAACTTTTAAAACAAAAATGGACACAAGAAGTAGGGGTGAAGATTTCAAACCATATAGAAGAAAAAAATGAGAAGACAAAACTCACATTATGTAGGAAATATGAAGAGCATGAGAGCTGTGAGGTAGTTTATTTGAAAGAGGTGGAAACCTTTAAGTTTCGAGATTCAATTGAGGTAGAAGGAATAAAAATGGACACTTGGGAGGGGAAGGGATGTTTGGACTCTAGAGAAAATGGAGAGGAAAAAAGTTTTTGAAAGTTTAAAGAGAGCGTGAAAACTTTCAAAATGAGTTAGGGTTTCTAGTCCATGACCTTAGTAAATAGGGTTTTCAACTTAACAAAAATGTTTTAATGAATAAAATAAAATTGGTTTTCCCTCCCATTTGGGTTAAAGAGTTGTGGTCAAGCATGGGGAAAGCTTCATGTGCCATTTGAATTTTCTTGCACCAAAGGGTGAGTCAAGACATAAGGCTTTTCATAGGAAAAAAATGTTTTTGGCAATAAAGATTAACATGTATTGTTATATCATTAGATCACATAAGACAAATGAAGGGTAAAATGGTAATCTCCTAAGTGTTAGGGAGTGTTACTAGGTTTCTTTACCCTATAAATGTTTCTTGTAAAACGTACATCTAACATCAATCAAAATAATATTATTTCATTATAGAGTGTTAAAATCACTTCAAAATTTTCTAGTGAATTAATCATGATTAACTACCACTAATCATGTTACTTTCATGAGAAATTTGACCGTCTCCTCACAAAAATTAATATAATCTTTTGCAATATGTTTCACAAAACAATTTAAGTTTCAATTGAATTAACAACTGAAATTTAGCAAAAAGAATCACAGAAATTTTAATTAATTAAATTTTATGATTTAATTAAAGTAATAAAAATCTTGGTGTTACATGAGTAGTGTTCCAATGTAGATGATTGATGAGAAGAGTGTGTTGGTCAGGATTTTGCGATATGGTGGTTGTTGGTTTCAAGTTCGATGGGGCATAGAACACAAAATTGGTTGAGGCTTTTTCGAGAATGAGGAGTGGGATGGGGTTTGAAGGTGTTAATGGTTTGAATGGTGGCTAAAAAATTTCATTGTTAGCGTTAGGGATAGGACCAGGAGCAAGAATAATATAGAAATTGAGTGGCATGGAAATAATGTATGCGACACACCAAGTAAGGGAAAGAATGAGTTTGAGGTTTAGTTGTCTTAGGTCTAATGACTCTAGATGTCCCCGTGCTCTCAATCGCTGGATCAAGGGGTTTAAAAATAAAAATATATATCAATGAATAAAAAAATCCGTTACTTAAATGAGATATATATTTAATTGGGTTAACTATGCTTTTTAATCTTTGTAAAATGAGGGAATTATGATTTTGGTCCTTCAAATATTTTTTTCTTTTATTTTCATCCATCTAAAATTTGAGACCATTGTTTTTGGTCCTTATAAAATGAGCAAATCTTAGTTTTGGTTCTTTGTAAAAATTTTCTTTAGTTTTCATCCCTCTAAAATTTGAAATACTTGTTTTTAATCTCTAGCATTCATTTTAAATTAGATAAATAAAATTTATTTTAGGGCTAAAAAATTGAGAGTCAAGGGTCGACATGACATCATATATGTATTATTGGGTGCCATTTGAGATGGTTATGAGACCTTTTCTAAAACACATAAATAGTTAACCAATGTCATATGATGTTATGGACCAAAAGTATTGATTTTAATGATGAAAACCAAAGAAAAATGTTTACAAGGACCAAAACTAAAATTTACTCATTTTACAAAGACTAAAAACATATTTAACCCTAATTAATTCCTCTAATAGCATGTATTACAAAATAAAAATAATACAAAATTGGGTACATTCTAACAAGAGTAATAATAAACAAAAAGTTGGAATTAGTCCAAACAAATTAAGATAACATTCAAATAAAACTATTAAATGACTAATATAGAAGACAAGAACATTTTAGATCAATAATCAAGGAAAATTTGTCTAAATTTATAAATTTAATAGCTAAAATTCCTAAAATTTAAATTACAGTGGGTTAAATCCTTGGTAAACTACTGAAGGCTTAGCCCACTATAATTTAAACAAATTACTAAAGATTTAATCCATTGTAAATTCTTAAAGGCTAAGCCCAGTACTATTCTTGTCCTCTATTTGATGTGTCTAAAAATTCACAAAGAGGAATTACCAAATGTTTGACACTCTATATTTTACTGAAGGCTTAACTCGCTATAATTCAAACGAATTATTGAAGACTAAGCTCAATGTAAATCATGCTTTCTATTTGATGTATCTAATGTCCAGAAAGGAATTAACAAAAGCTTAGCCTTTGATAATTACTGAGAATTTAGCTCACTATAAATTATCAAACTTAACCCATTATAATTCAAATGAATTGTTAAGGACTTAGTTCATTGTAATTCTCGCATTGTCTTTTGTATGTTTTACATCCACTTAAAAATTTATTAATGACTTGACTCTTAATAATTAGCGAGGGCTTAACCCACGATAATTACCAAAGGCTTGACCCTTTCTACTCTTATTTGTATTATCTCATTGCTACATGATTATATTTTGTAATTTTCTACTAAATAAAAAAGCTTGCACATTATATGTTAGGATTGAGAGAAATGTTAATAAAATTGATTAGGATAATTTAATAAATAATTTTGTATTCCAATTTTTAAAAAATTATCAAATAAAATCACAATAATTTTAATAAATTTATTTTTATTAATTTAAAAGAAACTTATTTTAAAGCTTATGATAGACCTAAATAAACATTAGGCCAAACCTACAATCAATGTCTGTCATCTGCATTTGTCTCATTCACTTTTCTTAGTTCAGACCCTCCTATAAGAAAGTAACTAGTTAGTTGACCGTGCACTCACATGATCACGTTCGTTTTTAAGTATGTATCAAAATAATTTTTAATATAGCATGTTGCTTTAGTGACATGCATAATACTTGAATTGAATGGTTTCCTATTAAATTTAAGCAATATGGAAATATTGCAAACTAAACCTATTGAAACAATATGCATGCTATCCAAGCTATATATAGAGTTATTTAAAATTAAATGTCAATAACTTTACAGCTAGTTAGAAAGCATAATCTTGAAAAAAGATGGATGTAAAATTCTAGCAGTATAATATGAGTTAATTAAATAAAAATTTAACATGAAATAGTTATTTAGGTAAGTTTTCTCTAATATATACATAATAATAAACATAATATTAAGGAAAAATATATTTACTTTTAAATTTACGCCAATATATATTAAAATAACAATAATTAATTAGTTATAGATAAAATTATAAAACAATAACATTATAATTGTATACATAGTCTATAAAAAATATAATAAAATATTTAATATATCATAATAATAAAATATTACTTTGACTATTAATTTAATAAATGTTTCTATAATATATTATAGCAAAAATAATAATTATTATATTGTAAGAAGATATTTTACCAGATTATTTTGATATTATTTTTATTTTTAATATTATATTGATATGATAATTTTATAATAATTAAACTATACACATACATTAACAAAAACAAAAAATTATATACATACATTAGCTATTAATTTAGTAATAAAATTATTATATTATATTGTGTTCATTTTCATTTGCTTTATGGTTTAGTTTACTAAAACAAAGTGTATTTCTAAATTTAATTTATTTAAAATTAAGTGAGCATATTTTAATTATAAATTTAATCTGTGAGAATATGTATTTTCATTTTTATAAATTATTATAAAAATGTTATTTTTAAAAAAAAAATTATGTAAGAAATGATAAAAATAAGAAATATTTTAGTGTTTTTATTCTTCTTAATGATGAGAAATAAAAGAATAAAAAAATAGAAAAAGGTATACGTCAGTAAAAGTGTAAAACGGTGCAGGGATTTTCAAGGTATAAGGCTATAAGCCATCGAGAGTAAGGCGAGCGAAAACATTAATGAGAATGAGCGGGATGTTAACGAACATTGGAGGGAAACAAAGTTGATAAAAGTTTGACACGTGTCCTCCTAGATGTTCTTCTATTTCTTCATAATATAAGTACGCCTTTGGCTAACGGTAGAATTAATTACCCTTACCGTCCTATATGATTTAGAGTTTAATTTTTTTTTATGACATTTAGAGTTTAATTTTGATATTCCGTAAATCTAAAAAAGTTTATATTGGTTGGCTTAGTGGGGGTTGAATAATTTGTATAAAGACTTAGGTTTTATTTTCATTGTCATCATTGTACATGAAAAAATATATAACTTTTAAATAAATTATTGTAAAAGTAAATAATTTTATTATTATAATAATTTATAATTAGATAACAGTATAAAAATATCTATATTGTCAGTATATTCTAATTAAATTCTATGTTTTGATGTAAACTATTTAGTTTAAATTAATTTATATTTAACTATGTGGTTGAATATATATATATATATATATTCAGTTAAATTCAATAATTTAAAATTAATTGTGGCAAACTTTTCAACAAAGGAGTCTTTAATCATTCGCCTTTTCAGCCCAAAGATTTAATTTTCTTAAAAGGAAAAACAAAAAAAACGCACTTACAGAGATACAGTTACAGGACGGTCTTTTCCCTTTCTTTTTTTTCTTCCTTTTTAGTTGCCCTTTATCCGAAAGATCAAGTTGGAGAGCAAAATGTCCGAGGCTTGAGTTGAGTGAGAAAGGCATGGCAATGGGGAAAGACGTACGTGAATATGCTTTTTCGTATATGATCAAGAAGGAAAGTGCACTCGTAGAGGCTTGGTACAGTGGTACTTTGTCTTAAAAATCATTGTTTGTTGTTCATTATCTTCGGTTCTTTATGAAGATATGTGTAAAGAGAATCAACTGGACCATCCTCCTAAAAATAAAAAACCTTTGTCTAATTGTGGTGTGTTAATTCGTATTAGATTGGCTCGCTATGATAACCAAATACAACTCAGCCTGTAATGGGTCAAAAGGTCAAATGTAATTTGAATTGATAAATTACTGACCCAATTCAACTTTGCATAGACACGTATTATTTCGTTAGCGCATCTTCTTTACTTATTTATGTTAAAAATATTAACTTTACATTATTTATTTAATTATTTTGTATTAAAATTTTAATGATTTTACATTATAAATTTTAAAATAATTATTATATATATAATAGATGTTTAAAATAATATTTCATAATTAAAAAATTGAAAGTTTTAACAAATAATTATGATAATTTCTGACTCTTATATTGGCTCGGCTTATTGCAAGCCGGCCCACTACAAATTAGCTGAAATTCTAGATGAGCTTAAATTATGTCATTTTAATTTGTTGGATTATTCAAACCAGTTCGTCAGTTTCAAACCATTTTGATACGCTTACTGACAAAGAAAAACATATTTCCAGAAAGAGAAAGTATCAATACATTCTATAACAAGCTAATATATATTTTTTATTATTAGTTGAAATTTGTTGAAAATAACAACTTTGTGAATGGCACACTCCTTATTTAATAAAGTTTATTTATATTTTTGTAGTTTTTATTAAATTTTAACTAATAAAAAAGAGTGTGTAAAAATATATATTAAAAAGAATATTGCTACCTCTTTGAAAAATTACTTAGCTTTGATTAGATAACTATCTAAACTGGGTTTAAAAGTGAAATTACGCGTTACGAAGCAACTTTTTGCAGAGCGAAATTTTTTCGCTGTGGCTGAAACGGAGTTACGGAAATAATAGAAACCGAAGGAACAGTGGAACACATAAAGTATGTTTATGTAAATGAATTTAGAGAGAGATTAATTTTAATGATGTTAGCATATCATTTAATTATATATTGTTGTATTAATTACAAAAGATTAGATTTTAAAACAATAATTATAATGAAAAAATAAACTATGTGCTAACAGTGTAAAATAGTTTTACACAGTTATTCAATTACAAACTATTATGTATAATAAGTTTGTTAATTTTTATAATAATTATCTTAAAAGTCATACCAAAAGTGATTTCTGATCATTTGACAGTGTAAAACTTTTTATACTGACAGTGCATAGCCATTAAAATCAACTATAATAACCAAACTTTATTTTATATGATACTAGAATTTTGTAGCTACGATTTATGGGTATGTATCTTTTTCTATTTTTATGATATTATTTATTTATTTTATTAATTAAGATTAAATAAGTAGATATTATTTAAAATATTGTATATTTAAAAATAAAATATCAGAATTTATTTTAGAAAAATACTAAATCACTTATTTAATTATTTAAATATTTACTTTACATGAATTTACTTTTAAAAAATTATAATATCAAATAAGTTTTTTAAAAATTTAAAACATTTATTTTTTTGATTTTAATATTTAAGAAAATTAATTAATATCTTAATGATCTTATAAAATTAAATTAATGTCAAGTGAATATTTAGTAAATTATATTTACCTACCTTTATAAAATAATGTGTTGATTACACTTTTTATTCCAAAGTTATACAATGTCGCAAATTTTTCTTCCAAATATTTTTTTCACAAATTTTGACCCCAATTTACAAAATATTGCGAATTTTGTCCTGACATCAAGTCTCTATTAAATCTCAAATGGTGTAAACACTTTGTGATAGTTTTAAACCACTAGTAAACATACGTATTTAAAATAATAGCTTTTTAATATAGTGATGGTTAAAAATTCTTTTGAGGGAGGGGGCAATTAAATTGCCACTATGATAATATTTAAATGGTTAAACTGCCATTGTCAATAAGTTTTATTTTCTTTTGAGGGAGGGGGCAGTTAAAACTTATTAATTGTGGCGGTTAAAATCTGTCGCTATATTAAAAGTAATTATTTTAAATACATGTATTTAATGGCGGTTCAAAACAATCACAAAGTGTTCACGTCATTTGAGATTTAACGGAAACTTGACTTTTGGGCAAAATTTGCCACATTTTGTAAATTGAGAGGCAACTTAGCAAGATTGTATAACTTTAAGGGCAAAAGGTGCAATTAAGCCTAAAACAATTCATTCATAATATGTATTCTACATTTATGATTATGTATAATAGTAATAAAATAATAATAGAAAATTAATTGTTTATAAAATAATTATAATAAAATATTAAATATATCAAGAAAATAATAAATAACAAATCTTTTATAGTTAAAATGATGAATGTATCGGAGAATAACATATTATATATTTTTCTATTATATATATATATATATATAATTTCTTTTACTCACATATCAATGAATGATAATAGCTATTATTAAACTAAAATAGGAGATATAGTTTACAATTATAGTATAGTAGTTCATAGTATGTTTTTATTAAGAGTAAATATTGTATGTACTGACAATGTAAAGTTTTTGACTCTGTTATCTAATTACAAATTATTGTGTATAATAAGTTTGTTAACTTTCATAATAACTATCTTGAAAGTCATATTTATCATGATTTGTAATTAGTTGACAATGTAAATTTTTTTACCATGACAGTACATAAAAATTAAACTATTTTATTAATTATGTTATCATTATGATATTTTAATATTAGTACTATATTATAATATTTTAATTTGTTTCTTTTTTGGAAAAATTCTTAATAACATATTTATTATATGTTAATAATATTTCATAATATACTGTTATTTCTAATTTTTATTATTATAAAGGTGTTAATATGATATAAGAGAGTTTGTGTGTATAAACACACGTACAAAGAGAGAAGAGATATGAAAAACGAGACAGTGTTAAAATATAAAGTGGTAAAAAAATATTGTAAAAATTTGGTTAATGACAAACATGGATATTAGATTAGACCGATGGTCTCCCAATGTTAACTATTTTTTATTATTTGAATTTAAAAATAAAAGTTGATATTTCATTATTATATTAAATTGTTTAAATTAAAGAATAATTTAAAAAATAAATGAGAGAGACATGTATTAATATAAATTTAGAAGAGGTTGAATTAATAAATTAACTTTTAATTTTGACAGAGAAATTGGTTGCAAATTGAAAAATTGATGGTTGCTTTAGTATAGGAATAGCTCACATGGTTAAATAACAATTACTTAATAATATGTTTTATGCATAAAAGTTAACTCCTTCGAAAATGAGTAAGGAAGTACGAATTTTTTAAATAGTAATTATATACGTTAGACACTTCGGGTACTCTTATTTGTATTTTACAATTTTTTCTATTTTTACAAAAATAATGACATTTTATTATAGCTATGATATCTTGTATTTTTTTTAAAACAGCATTCTCTTTTTTATTTAGTATTGATGCTTTTAAATTAATTTTATACATTATATTATAATCACATCGCATATTATAGTTTTTAAATTTATCATATTTTCATGTCTACATAGTATCGAATGCCTCATATCTTTAGTAAAAAAAGATGCCTCATATCTTTAGTAAAAAAAAGATGCCTCATATCCTATTATTCGTGTTAATTATTTGAACATGACAATGTCGCAAGTTTGAAAATTAAATGAATGATTGAATATAGTCTACCATGTTTAAGGGGAAATGAATGTAGTATCGTGTCGGTGAAGGATCCGAATAATTCCTCTTATAGACATACACATACCGTGCATTTATCCTCGTCCCGATATAGATCAAGGGTGCATATTAATCTAATGGGGTCTACTTATTTTTTTGGGTATATACCAAGGATGCATACTCGCTGTATTTTGTATGAGAGACAATTTAAATTGAATTGGGTAGGATTATTATGTACTTTTTTTTTAATAATATTTAACTAATTACATACTTAAGACTCAAATTTAAGATCACAGATTAAGTTGAAGCAATTTTGTGTTAGTTAATTTATGCGATTAGTGGTAATAGAATCAGCTTATGATTATTCATGAGAAAAGTTTTTTTTGATAAATTAAACAATTAAATAGCTCACCGAGGCAGGTTGCAGAGCTAAGCCGTTGTATTTGAATGGATAATTAAAATCTATGTTATGTTAGTCAATGGTATCGGCTGAGGAGCGCTTAAGAAGAATTTAGCCGTTCGTGATTTGAAACAGGACATATTCTTTATACGGTGACGAAAAGCAATGAAACTTTCATCCATAAAAAGTAAAAACCAGTATGTTGTCCTCGCAATTCTAATTTCTTATCCCACATGATTGTTTCAATTATGTCATATTGAAAGATTAGTTGGACATATTGATTGGTCCCCTGACAGCTTGTCTCTATTAGATAAAAGAAATAAAGGCATAACAATTGAAGCTTGGGAGTAAGAAAATAGAAATTGAGCTGCCTAACGTTGTCCTTTTCGTAAACATATTTATGTCTGTCCATATCACCTTTCTCTTCCACTTTAAGACATGTCAAAATCATATGGGTGTGGATTATTACATTTTTGTGATAACCAAAAAGATGGGTATTAATATGATAAGGTAGTTGGATTTACCAAACCTTAACAAAAAGATCGATGTTTAAAAACAAAGGTTTATGAAACTTTTTATTGGGTTTAATTGTAATGTATTTTTAGTGTAAAAAGTTCTACACTTATTAATTAATTGAAATTTATTGTTGGTATGACTTTTAAGGTGATTATTTTAAAAGTCAACAAATTTACAATATATACTAATTTGTAATTAAATAATAATATAAAATTGTTTTACATTGTCAGTACATGATCTATTTTTTCCTTTTTTTTTCCAACTATTGTCGAAATTTGATTTTGGCCTTTGTAATTATTTTTTGTGCAAATTTAGTTTTACTATTATTTTAGTTATGTAATTTTGGTTTATCGGTATACTTGAAATCCAATACAGTATTACATTAGCATATTTATGTTGATGTGACATTCATGTCTATTTTCCTTAAATATTAAACATCAAATTAACTAATGAATCAAAATTGTCCAAATAAAATAGTAGGGAACCAAATTTACAACCAGAAAAAATAGAAAAACCAAAATCAATTTTTGATGACAATAAACGACCAAAAGTGTAATTAAGAAAAAAAATAGTGGTGTGCAAGTGACCATGGTATCCAAAACAAATGATTCAGAATATTTGTGGGTAATCAACATAAAGGTTCGTGATGAACCATCAATCAAAAAAAAAAAAAAAAAAAGGTTCGTGATGAACCAAAAGAAACAAAACAAGCGATGAAGTGGCATGGCACAATGTAGGGGTTGCTATCAGTTTCACTGGGGTTATCCACATAAACTCATAGCCTCTCGCTTGCAAGGATCATGAAACCACTATGACCTCACAAGTCTTGGAAACAGGAGATATATATGGTTGTTGGTGCCTCCTTTTCTAAGTTTTCTTTTACACACACACTCTCTCTCATCTCTAATGCTCTCCATGGGCTGAGGGAGAACATGTACACAATCGATGCGTGTTTGCTGTGGCTGCATTGGAAGTGCCTAAAGTGTAAACCATAATGTGACCCCGACCATTATTCTGATCCAACCGGATCATCGACTTTTCTATCTTCTTTTCTTTTAAAACATTTTCTATTTCCCACCAAACAAACGAAATTAGAAATATTAGAATCGTACAATTCCAAACAGAATCAATTGTGACTTTTGGAACGGAATGATTCAAACATTACAGTATCACTACCATCAATCTAGCAACGATCTACTATTATAAATTGGGGTGTATTTATAAATTTTGCCACAGTGTCACCACCAATAATCTAGCTAAATATCGACAGGTTATGAACAGGACCACAACAGACATGTATAGGTGAACATTCCACCCTTCGTTACCCATTCTTATTTAAAAACCATTAATTTTTTTTTTCTAGTAAGATTTTATTGACGTGTCACCTATTGGTTTATATTTGAAACCAGTACATTAATATTGAGAAATAATCTAAGATTCTTGTTGTTTTCCCCTTGCCTCTTTGCTAAAAGGAGCATTGTCTGAGTCACAAGATTGTATTTTTTTTTTCTTTTGATTTTGACTCATCTTTCATCTTATTAGGATTAAAACCGGACAAGACCACTAAAACAGTGAAACTTTTCTTACTAAGTCCACAAAATTGTATGTTTAAAATAAGAAAATGTCTATTCATCTTTATTGGTACTTGTGTAACTTACTAATTAGCTAGTACTTATTTCATAAGAAAGTGTCTGTTTGTTTGAAAATTGAGTAAAATTAATTTTGAACTTTTTAACATAATTAAAATATGTATCCAAATTAATCTCAATTTAGGTGAGAAGAATTGATTATGAAAATAAAACAAACAAACCCTTATACTACATTGTAATGTATACACATTCCATTTTGATTTTATTTCTTCCCATGCAGAACATATTGTCGTGTGTGTAGGGTTGGGCGTTGAAAATTGTTCCGGTCTTCCGGCCCGACATGGAAGTGCTTGGCCCAATAGAAAAATAGGTAAATTTATCACTTGAACCAGGTCTTATTGCCCACCAAAAACATGAAAGAAACCAGGTCGTGTAATTTGGACCTTAAGAAAAAGGTCTTGTCCGTTAGTTCTGCTTGGCTTTTTGTATTTTGTCACAAAAAAGTTAGGGAAATATAAGATCCCGCTCCATGAATTTTATGTCAGTCCATTAGTCCAGCACTCCATCTTTATTTTCCAGCTCTCAACTGTTGTCATTGTTATTTTTCTTTCCTATCGTTTTTGCTCATTAAATTCTCTGTAATGTAGTAGTTTCACTTTTTTTCATGCTACGAAAAGAAATATAGAGACATTGTTTGGAGAAGTTATTTCTCAACTGAGTAATATCTTTAATACACATTTAAAAAAAGGTTTAATAATGCTAAACCTTATATTTGATTAGCGAAAATTCAATATTCAACTCATTGTGATCTAATACTTTTGACGGAACTACAAGCATTCCTTCGCATTACCTTATAGTTATGTCTGTTTGTTTGAGCTGTTTTCTTCTTCAAGACAAATGATAACTTTTTAATTAAAATAAGTGTTTCGAAAATTATAATAATTATGTAATTTTGTAAGAAAACTAAAATTAAAAAAAAAATGCTATTCTAGTATTTTTCTTAGAAGTTAAAAGCTAGATTAGTTTGCAACCAGTACGAAACTTTGGCTAATACATTGTAATCATACAGGAAATTGCTATTTACCCTAATTACTAAATATATCTTCTCCCTTTTTGTATTTTTTATTACTAAAATACTCTTTTATATAAAAACCTAATAAACTTTATTCTCCACACTTCATCTTCATTGCTCTCTAAATTCTTTCCATTTATTTTCTTTCCCCTCTTTTCTCTCTATCAAATGTATTAGAATTTTACTTTAATCTCATTCGATTGTAATCCTACATTCAATTGAATCATTAACCTAATTTTTTTCCCATCTAATTAGTGATATTGTGGAAACGGAGATATAATGTCTTGTTTTTTTTTTATCCTCCTAGAAATTACTTTTTGGAATGAAACATAATAACTATCTAAAAAGTAATTTTAGGAACCATTATATTACTGCGATTTTTGGATCCATGAGATAGAGCGCGTACCAATGCATTGTTATGTAGTAATAATTTGAGTGGTATATATCTATTGAATTTATTGGTGCATGTAGATCATGAGCCCAAGGTTCAAAAGAGTCTTCAAGTCAAATATATAATAAAGGCATCAAAGAAGGAAAAGATCAAAGCAAATTAAATGGGTGATGGAGAGTTATTTATGAGAATTTTGGAGGAGTCAAATCCAAAAACACTTCTAATGAGGCTATATTAAAAAATGGAGGAAAGTATGCAGGGCTATAAAGAACCCTAAATAACGCTTTCGTTTCATTGACAACATCTCCAAGTGCTACGAAGTAGCTACTATGCATTCTACCAATCAAGTAATCAATCTCTACATACCTTTCCAAAATATTTGGAACCTTAAATCTCATGATAGAAAAGTCAAGAATCCGATTATGTAATAAAGTAAGTCCCTTAATATTTTGAGCAGCGGTGTAGTATTAAATCCCAAAGATAGAAAGTCTTTCCTTTATAAGAAAAGACTTTTTTCAAGATTTTATAGAAATTGATATATCATGTAGAAAAGTATATGATATATAAAACCGAGGTGGTTTCAATATATGTGAAGTTATTGATGTATATTTCATTATAGATTTCAAATGGATAGATTTCATATCTATTTTGTTCATATGCCCATTCCTTTTAAGTTCGATGATTTTGCAACACGGCAAGAAATTGTTAAGGGATTCCCAAAAGTAGATTGTGGAAAGTGACATTAAATAAAAATGCTATCACAAGGAATTTATAAACATGCAATTCCTTAAACCAAAGAAGCTAATACACATTTTTTTCCTATTACATGTGTTACATGAGGTTAATCTTTAAAAACTATCCCAACGCATTTTTTCCTTAAGTCATAAAATGCATTATACCAGGTAACAATTAATAAACTTAAAAATCATCACTTAGCCAGTTATAGGCAAGGACCCACGAGTGTGTCCAATTCAAATTCAAATGTTCCTAAATTTCTATTCTTGTAGGTCCTACTAGATCACCAATTCCATTTAATACCATGTTCTTGTTCTTCCTCCTTAGACTAGAACTTCTTTTACAACCATCAATCATATGGATTCATATGGATATGAGTGCAAAGCTATGTAATCTTCATTCACATTAGTTGAATGTTAGTTTGGATTCTACCAAGAGAACCAAACAATCATATACTTGTTGGAACCAAAGACGTATGCAGCGTTTAATCTCTCAAATTTTAAAGATAACAAACTTATTAAGTTTTTAAGTCTCCGTCGTAAAAAGTTCTTAAAGTGTCTAATGCGTGTTTATATCAAGGCGTCCAACGTGCCAGTTTCAACAAGCGTCCAATTGACTCGTGTATAATGATCATACAAACGTAAGTTTCTTTAACGACTAAGTGTTTAAAGCCTATTTGGTCTATGCACTTTTTCACATAAAAACCTTTTGACTAATGCTTTACCTCTTAGAGTGATCTAACATTCAAATGTCTAAGCATTAATTGAAAGTCAAATATATGTTAGTGTATAAGCGCAGTGTTGCAGAAAAAAGAAAGTCAACCTATCAAGCTGGCAAGATGGATAAAGAATGTTCAGAAAAGCAACTCTCTAACACAGTACTGCACTTTTCTTTTTGGTACAAGAACAAAAGTCACTTTTCTAACTCCATTGAAAGCTCGATATACACGCACATGTTCCTCTCTTGAAGACTGTAGTTGAATGCTTCAACGGTTATTTTCTAAAGACTATGTATATTAGCTCAGGAGAGAAGAAGAAATAGCAATACTAAGAAAAGAACAATTACGAACTTTGTGCTTACTAGACGACCTTAAATTCTTTTCAAACTCTTTCTAGAAAAACTCTTTTATTGTACTTAAATTTTCATATTCACATTGTGAGCTGATTCATTTGTAACAATTGTTTTACGTTGTGAAAGCCTAGAGAGACTTAGTGATAAAAAATACATAGGTGGTTAAGCAATATGGGTAGATTGAGTTATAAAGCCTAAAGAGGTTGAAAAGAATACTTGTGTGTAACCTAAGGTTAGTTAGTTGATGAAGGGACTGGACATAGCTCAAATTTGAGTAAATTAGTATAAAACTCTGTGTCTTTATTCTCCCCTTATCCATTTATTTACGCCTAGTTTAATCGTTCTTTTAACAGTTTTTTTTAGAAGTTAAAAAGTTTTTTGAATACACAATTTAACCCCACTTCTTGTGTATTCCTCGCTCTTTCAATACTTTCCACAAGCTTAATGATAATAATGATGATGTAACTTCAGAGTTTTCTATAAAATAAAGGTATGATATTTTATGTGGTGATTTTACAAGCTATTGGATGAGTTTTCAATATAGGCGATTTTGTCAAAATGCACAATTTCAGGGACTTTTATCATATCCTCCCTATGTTGTTCCACCAGTGTATGGATATGGACAATTTTCTTGGGGTAGTAAGACCATAAAAATGAACATGATGGCTCATGGTCCTCCTCTTGTTCCTTGATGTCAATCTAACGTGGTTTTGATAGTAATATGAGAATTAATAAGCTCTATGCTAATGAACTCTCTGGATATAGCAGTGGAACTAGAACTTGGAAAACCCAGAAAGTTATAAGGTTAATATTTACCTTTGAGCTATAAGCCTAATGGGATAATATAATAAAAAAAAATGGTTTCAAAAATGACTTTTTGGATAGTTATTATGTTTTGTTCCAGAAAGTAATTTTTGGAAGGATAAAAAAAAACAAGACATTATATCTCAGTGTGAATGGTATCAAAAATTAGATGGAAAAAATTTAGGTGAACTATTCAATTAAATGTAAGATGGTAATGGAATAAGATTAAGATAAAATTTTAATACATTTGATAAAGAGAAGAGAGAGGGAAGAAATAGGTGAGAAAGGTTCAGAGAAAGATGGAAAATGAAGTGGGAGAATAGAGTTTATATGGTTTTTTTTATGTAAAAAGGTGTTTTGAGTAATAAAAGAATATAAAAAAAAAAGGAAAGGGGTAGGTTTAGCAATTAGGAGGGAGTTGTAAATAGCATTTGCCATTGAAAAACATTAGCCCATAGCAAGTTGGCCCAAATGTGTTAGTTTGACCTGAATTAATAGCCTTAAATTATAGAGATTGGTTGATTCATAGATATAAGCTTAAATATTTCAAGAAATTAATTGAGAAAACAAGGGAATAAAAATATAGAAGTTTAAAATTGAAAATATATATCTTCAACCATACTGTATTTGTCTTATATCAGTCAAAAATTAAATTATTTTATAATAACGTAATTGTACCCAATATTTTCAAACCATCTAATTCTATGACTTGTTCTCCCTTATGCTAAATCAGGTGTGCTACATGAAATAAAGAACTGAGTTCTCATGGCATATAGAAAAAGAAAAGTTGTTACGGTACACTAGCATCTCTCATTATTGAGTGTTTTTAATAATTGGGAATTGATGATCTCGTGTTCGATGTACAAATTGAAACATTAGAAGAAATGAACACAATCAGGAATTTATGAAAATGTTGATAACACATTTCGGCTTGGAATTTCACAGTCCTACATATTTTGGAAAGTATAAGATACCTAAGTGATAACAATGACATGCTCACATGCCAATGGTGTTGGAACCAAAGATATTGAAGCGTCTAGACCCTCAAATTTTGAAGATAACAAACTTATTAAAGTTTAAGTCTCTGTTTTTAAATTAACGAGTTTTACAACGTCCAAACTCATGGTGTCCAACGCACTACTCTCATCGAATGTCCAAAGTGTATACATGATGACCGTCCAAGAGTAAAGTCTTATTCGTGGGCTATGTGTCTTAATCATTAGACACTTATACTAGACATGTCCAAACGAAAGCTCTTAAATGGCTAAGTTTTTTATATATATTTGTCCAAGCTATATGTCTTTTAGACATATCTTGAGACTAATGCCTTGCCTTTTTGAGATATATATCGTTCAAATATTTCAAGCGTTAAATGGTAGACAGAATCATTCGAGTGCAAAAGCGCAGCAAGATCGAAAAAACAAGTCAACTTTTCAAGCTACCAAGACGAATGAAGAATGTTTAGAAAAGTAGACCTCCAGCATTGAGCTGCTCTTTCCGTTTTAGTGCAAGTTCAAAAGCTGTCCTTTCTGATCTGTCCGGAAGCTCGATACACGCACCTCTTTCTTGAAAACTGAAGCTAAGTCATCTTCAATGGCTCTTTTTCGCTGAAGACTATATATTCATCAAGAAAGAAGAAGAAAAATCATGAACACAAAGAAACCAAGTGACACAACAAGAGAAACTTAAAAACATTCATATTGCTTTCTTGCATCCACTGGACGATCTTTGTATTCTCTGAAACCTTTTTTGTAATTGTGCTTAATCTTCTATATCCTCACTGTGTGAGTTAAATCTATTTGTAAACAACTGTTTTGTTGTGAAAGCTTGGAGAGGCTTAGTGAGAAAGAATACTTGGGTTAAGCAATCTGGGGTAATTGCGTTGTATAGCCTGAAGAGGCCGTGAAGAATACTTGTAACCAAGGTTGGTTAATAGATACCTTCTAGGTGAAGGGACTGGACATAGCTCAAGGTTGAGTGAACTAATATCAAATTCTTTGTGTGCTTGTCTTCTTTATCCTTTAGCTCAAAAACGTTTTCGAACTTGTTTTTATATTGAAAAGTTTTTAAACGCATAATTCAACCCCTCTTCTTGTGCGTTTCTTGCTATTTCAATTGTTATCAGAGCTCGACCTCTTGGGGTTGAGCATTTAACACTGCAGGGGTAAAAGATCCTGAGCATACATGGAAAACGAAGGACAAGCTGTAAACAGACCTCCACTCTTCAAAGGTCAAAACTATGACTACTGGAAACAAAGGTTGATAGCATTCTTTGATGCATGTCACATCGACATGTGGGACGTAGTAGAAACTGGTGACTATCTACCCCTAGACCATGCTGGAATTGAGTTACCTAGAGGTCAATGGACAGAAGCCCACAAACAAAGGTACCTTCTTAACTCAAAAGCTAGAAATGTTATGATGTGCGCTTTATCCAAAACTGAATATGAAAAGGTGCATAGCTTAAGAAGTGCCAAAAAGATGTGGGATATTCTCGTGCTTGGTTATGAGGGTACCTCACAGGTAAAGAGATCTAAATTAAGCTTACTTGTAAGACAATATGAACTCTTTACTATGGAAGAAAATGAAACTATCAAACTCATGTTTGGTAGATTTCAAACTATAATTAATAACCTGAGATCCCTAGGCAAAACTTATGATAATTATGATCATATTGACAAAATCTTAAGAAGTTTTCCTAGACAATGGAGACCACAGGTTACGGCTCTGAAAGCATCCAAGGACCTAACAGCGCTCTCCATGGAAGAGTTACTTGAAACTCTCAAAGTTCACGAGTTGGAGCTAAAGCAGGACGAAGGATAGAAGAGAAAGTCCATCACCTTAAGTGTCTAGCATCCAACAAAAGGGTCATTATCAAAAGCCCTGAACGTTGAAGAATCTTCTCAAGAAGCATCCGAAGAAGATGACTCTAATGAGGATGAGATATCTTTCATATCAAGAAAGATACAAGCCATATGGCAGAAGAAAGGAGAGTCTAAAGCTAAAAACTTCACAAAGAAGTTTAATAAGGAACCCAAGGAGAAGAGTTCCTCAGTCTGCTTTGAATGTAAAAAGCCTGGACACTTCAAAGCTGAATGTCCAAGCCTGCAAAAGGATAAGAAGAAAACCTTCTTCAAAAAGAAGAAGAAAGGACTCACGGCCACTTGGGAGGATATGGGCCTATCCTCATCCGAAGAAGAAGGAGAGGAAGAAGCAAACTTGTGTCTCATGGGGGAGACCAGCTCTGAAAGCTCAAAAGATGAGCAAGATGAAGAGGTAAACTTTTATGATCTAAGTTCTCTTTAAGAAGCTTATAATGAATTGCTTGCTAACTCCTCAACTCTCTTAGTAGGATATAAAGAACTGAAAAAGAAATTTTCTAAAATGACAAAAGAATTTAATTTGCTTAAAGAAAATTATGAAAATGTGTTAAAAGAAAATGAAATTTTAAAAACAAAGGTTACTGCAGAAAAGATACCTCCTTATGAAACACTAGAACTTCAAAAGGAAGTTACTTATCTAAAGGAAAGCCTATCCAAGTTCGTCAATGGGATTGAAAATCTAAATAAAATTTTGTCTTATAGACGGAGTCCTAATGACAAATATGGGCTTGGCTTTACTAAGGAAGAAGCCTGTAAAACAAATAAAAATGTTACTTTTTGTAAAATATGTGGAAAAAGTGGGCATGAACCATCTCGATGCTTTCATCGTCCAGTCAAGAAGGTGTCCAATGCCTTCAAAACTAACAAGAAAGGACCCAAGTCTATTTGGGTACCTAAGTCCATGATAATTCCTATTGCAGATCTGCTTAACAACAGAAAGGAAACACCAATCATGGTACCTGGACAGTGGTTGCTCACGACACATGACAGGCAAAAGGTGTATGTTCTAAAGCCTCCAACCAAAGAACGGTGGATGGGTCACCTTTGGAGGAAACCAGAAGGGTAAGATTATAGGTATAGGTAAGATAAGTAAGCATCCTTTCCCTTCTATCGAAAATGTTTTATATGTTGAAGGACCTAGACACAATTTATTGAGCATAAGTCAATTATGTGACAGCGGACACAGTGTCTCCTTTGACAAAGATGCATGTATAGTCAGAAACCTAGACGGATCTATATTATTTTATGCTAAAAGGTAAAGCAATGTTTATAAGATTGACTTAAATGATCTCCCAAATCAAAATGTATCTTGTCTAGTATCCATCAACGAGAATCAATGGAATTGGCACAAGAAACTTGGACATGCAAGCTTGAGATTAATCTTAAAGCTAAAGGAGCATCACTTCGTAAGAGGACTTCCAAATCTTGTATACAAATATGATGTTCTCTATGATGCATGCCAAAAAGGGAAACAAGTAAAAAGCTCTTTTTATTTAAAAAATATTGTTTCCACTACTAGACCACTTGAGCTATTATACATTGATTTGTTTGGACCTACTAGAACAGTCTCTCTTAGTGGAAAACAATATGGGTTAGTTGTAGTAGACAACTATACTAGATGGACATGGGTCATGTTCCTAAAACACAAGGATGAGTCCTACAAAGTATTTTTTATATTTTGCAAAAGAATTCAAAATGAAAAAGATTTGTTTATAGATTCAATCAGAAGTGATCATGGAGGAGAGTTCGAAAATGAAAGTTTTCAAGAGTTTTGTGAGGAGAATGGAATTCTCCACAACTTCTCTGTACCATGAACACTTCAACAAAATGGTGTGGTAGAGAGAAAGAATAGGTCATTGCAAGAAATGGTTAGAACCATGCTTAATGATAACCCCACTCCTAAGCACTTCTGGGCTGAAGCTGTAAACACAACATGTTATTTGTAAAATAGAATATATATTAGACCTATTTTGAAAAAGACTCCCTATGAATTGTGAAAAACAAGGAAACCCAACATATCATATTTTCATCCTTTTGGATGTCAATGTTTCATTTTAAACACTAAGGACAATCTTAGAAAGTTTGATTCTAAGTGTGATGATGGAATATTGTTAGGCTACTTTGAAACATCCAAGGCCTATAGAGTTTACAATTCTAGAATCTTAACGGTTGAAGAAGCCATTCATGTAAAATTCAATGACAATAAGCCTGATAGAGAACTATCAGAGTAAGACAATTCATTTGCATATATGAAGTTGGACGATACCAACCAACCAGCATCTAAAACCCAGTTGGACAACCAAAAGATAGAAGAAAAGGAACCAACTAGATGACCATGACAAATGAAAACATATCATCCAGATAACCAAATTCTTGGAAATGTACGCGATCATGTAAGGACAAGATCAACCTTCAAGGAGCAAGCTCAAACTACCTTGATTTCCTAGACGAAACCAAAGACATTGGACGAAGCTTTCTTGGACGAAGGCTGGATCAATGCCATGAAGGAAGAACTGAGTCGGTTTGAACGAAACGACGTGTGGCAGCTAGTTCTTGCACCTAAAGATAAATCTGTCATAGGAACAAAATGGGTGTTTCGTAACGAGCTAGACGAAGCAGGCAAAGTGGTAAGAAACAAAGCCAGACTTGTGGCTTAAGGCTACTCTCAACAAAAAGGTATAGACTTTACTGAAACTTTTGCGCCAGTAGCTAGACTAGAAGCCATTCGTATTTTACTTTCATTTGTTGCTCATAGTAATATGAAGCTTTATCAAATGGATGTAAAAAGTGCATTTCTCAATGGTATAATAAATGAGGAAGTTTATGTGAAACAACCTCTTGGTTTTGAGTGTGATACTTATCCTAAACATGTTTTCAAACTCAAAAAGGCCCTATCTGGACTTAAGCAAGCTCTAAGAGCTTGGTATGAGAAGCTGAGTTCTTTTCTTTTAGAAATGGTTTTACAAGAGGAAAAATAGACATCACTCTTTTTCGCAAAGACGTCCAATCACATTTTATTATTATACAAATTTATGTGGACAATATAATATTTGGTGCTACTAATGACGATCTGTGCAAGGATTTTTCTAAGCTCATGACAGTTGAGTTTAAGACGAGTATGATGGGAGAACTTAAATTCTTCTTAGGATTACAAGTAAAACAGACCAACAATGGCATATTCATACATCAAACGAAGTACGTAAAAGAACTTCTCAAGAAATACAAGAAGGACGATGCCAAAGAAATGAGCACATCTATGCATCCATCTTTAGTACTTGGGCTAGACGACACATCCAAAAAGTTAGACCAAACTACATACCAAGTATGCAAATTATGATATTTCAGACTCAGGGGGAGCATAGTAAGTCTATCAAAACCTTGTTATGTATGCGCTTTCCTTGTCATATATATTTACAAAACTTAAAAATTAATAAGGTTTATCATTATCAAAAAGGGGGAGATTTTAGGCATAATATTATATTTTTGGTCTTTATAATATACTAATTTTTTGGTTTTGATCCTTATAAAAATATTTTTTTTAAAATGGTCCTTGTAAAATTTCTACTTTTGATTTTGATCCTTGTTATTTTGTTTTAGTCCTTATAATATATTTATTTTTTCATTTTTGTCCTTGTAATGTGTAAATAATTTTCTTTTAGTCCCTATCAAATTTTTTTCAAAGGGAATAATTCAAAAAGAATAAAATATTATAGGGACTAAAATAAAAAAATAGATATATTAAAAGGTTAGAACAAAATAAAAGGACCAAAACTAAAAAAATAAATTTTATAAGGGTCATTTTAAAAAAATAATTTTACAGGGACCAAAAACCAAAAAGTGATATTTTATAGAGACTAAAAACATATTTAAAACTTGTTTTTTGATTTTTGAAAAGGCTCAAAAGGCCAACAAGACAAAAAGCAAAACAAAAAAAGCTACCTATAAAACAACGTAGCTGACTAATCGACTAACAAGTAAATATACAAAAAAATCAGGTACGTGGTCAAAAACTCTAACTCCATAGTCCATGGGCATTCCATAATCTGCCATTGCATCAACTGGCGCATTTGTCTCCCGAAACATATGTGTACAAAGAAACGTGCTATTCGTCCTACTCAAGTTCTAAATTTGATGGACCAGGTTCTTGTAGGGATGATGTTCATGAACCCCTCGATTTACCATCCTAACAACAACCAAAGAATCATTTTCCACCTAGAGATTCGAGTACACTCTACTGATGGCCAATTGAACTCCATTCAAAATGGCCCAAAGCTTAGCTTTAATAATATTGCATTGATATGTGGGGAAATTTTTGATGCTTGGATTAGATGACAATGTGCCAAATGCTTCTTTATTGAATTCTTAAGTCTAAACACTAACATGTACAAAAGGGTGGCACTAGCAAACAAACTAGTTTAGGGCCTCGCTCGCTTTCAATGTCCCTTTTTAGTTAAATTGGGCCTGCACTGATTGAATTTATATGAAAGAGAAATCAAGAGTTGGACCACCTAAGTTCTTGATTTTGCACTTTCACAACGTGAAGTGAAGCCACCCAATCTTGGGCTTACTTGAATAATACCTGGTCCAGCTTTACGTGTAACGCTCCTTTAATTTTCAAAAATCGAGCAAAGTAACAATTTAGTAATTATATTTTAATAATCTAAATTTGATAAAAATAATTAATTAGCAATTATAATTTAATAATTTAAATTTGAGCAAAGTAACAACTTAATAAAAACTTAATTTTAACATCAAACATAATATAATGATAATAATAATTAAAATTATACTTAAACCCTTCCTACCAACATGCAAAGTGACAATAATTTAGAACCAACCCCACTCCTCCCATTACCTCTAAGATAGTTGCTGAAGAGGATGGAATTGTTGATGCAAAGTTCCTAGGAAGAGAACTTTACTAGTTGTTGGAAAACTAGTAATATTTTTGCATAAAAACAAAATAAAATAAAAAATTTTCTAGAGAGAGAAGCTCTCTAAGAATTTGGCTAGCTTGAGAGAGAGGAGGATGTGTGAAAAATGACCAAGAAGCATGGGTATAGAGGAGAAGGGTGGGTTAGGTATCCCCTAGATGATATAAGCAATAATGCAATAAAACTTATTTTTAATTTATTTTAAGGACACATAACCCAAATAGGTGGTGAATCACTTATTTTAGGGTTGGGGACGTGCTCCACCAGCTGCCCCAAGCTTCCACGTGTCAATTTTTATCTATAGGTGAATTAATTGGTACCGATAAAAACACTTAAAATTGAAAAATTAGCTTTCAATATCAAAATAATTTATTTTAATGAAAAACTGGACAATTACATTTTTTTCACCAAAAATAAATTTCTAATAATAAATTTTAATTTTTATTAATTTTTTTCAAATTATATATATTTATTTTGTATTTTTAAGCTAGAAAATTCATAAAATATCCATTTTAATTCAATAAATACCAAGATTTTTATGAAAATTATAAAATTAAATATTTTACCAAAAATAAACTAAAAGTATCATTTTTACCTTTTTTGGATGTCAAACCAATACTGGATAGACTTAATAGACACTTAGGGACATTTTTGATTATTTTACACAAGAATTCCAGAAAATTCCCAAAACATTTATAAAATTATATTTTAATATATATGATATGATTCCAAGTTCAAATTGACATTTTTAATGTTAATTGAATTTTTTTCTTATGCCAGCCCTTAATGCTAAGAAATAGGAATAAAACTGTCATTTTCTAATTTTTTCGGGCTTCAGCTCGAAAAAATTATTAAAAATCACGATTAAATAGATCTTGAAATTCTAAGCATAATGGTAGAGATCAAAATTTTGAAATTCCTTCTCGATTTTTCAAAATTACATTGTCAAATATTAGAAAAACGGTTGACAAGATTAAAATAGGGTTGTAATATTTTTCACTATTTTTCTTTCAAAATAAAATTTTTATAACAAAATATACTTAATATAAAATTTTCAAAATATTTTAAAGTCAAAAAGTCTTTAATTGGTTCTTGTAGTTAACTAGGGATATTTTTGTTATTTTTGAAAAATTATTTCAATAAATTTACGAAAAATTTCTAAAATTATTATTAATTATTCTAAGTACATTGATGACTTAAAAATATTTTTTTTAAACACTTCCAACTATTTTTATTTATTAATTTTGTTATTTAGCATTTTAAGGACAAAACGGTCATTTTATAAATTTTTGAACTCCGTTTCTCAAAAATTATTAAAAATTTAAACTAAATACTACTTTCTAATATGAACATAACAATATGGATCAATCTTTTGAGATTTCTACCTAGTTTTCTAGAAATAAATATAGAATAATTTAATATATAAAAATAGAGATGTTACATTACGTGTTTTCAACAGACAATAAAGTTTATCTACTACAACCAAGTCTAATTATAACGAGCATTTTGTCTCGGGATATTTGGAACCGTTCAAAAGACATAAAGGCATGCGAAGCAAGTAGTTATAACATGTCACACAAATTAGCTTGTTAATGAAGTTACCCATTTGTCGTTATTAATACTTTATAGTAGTAGATTTCGGACACGTTTGGTAACACTTTGCATACCCATCTCTCTCTCTCTCACACACACACAAAAGAATGAACATAATGACTTTAGCAAAAACTTAAGACACGTGGAACAGAAATGAATGTTTTTCACGATATATAGTTTATGTCTAATTCCCTTTTAATAAAAATTAAATAAATGAGATTTTATTAGAATTGTATAAAAATTTATAAAAATTTTAAACCCAGGATTTTTACACAGCAACATGGTATAAAAGTTTAACACGGGAGGAAGAATTTATTTTAGTAATGTAAGTGTTACATAAAATAGTTATGACATGTATTTCGGTGTTACCTACATTAAGAATTTGTAAATTATAGTATTTCATTATTTTAGTATAAATGAAATTATGTTTCTCCATTTTCATATTTAAGAAAAATGTGTTTCTATATTATAAATCTGAGTCCTTATTCTTGAACAAGAATATTTTGAAGATTTATTTTCATTTTCATTAAGTCATGTGACTTTTCTTGCATTGCATTTAATTTTATTTTTTCTTTCTAATTTTTTATTCCTTTCAAATATTATTTTTCTAATTTAATTTAATTTAATTTAAATTTCAAATCTTAATACACTGTATCAAATTAATGACATCTTTTATTTTATATAAATTGAATTTTAAAATTGTTATACACTTAACCAATTTTAAGTTAAATTTAATTTTTAAATTTTAATATACCATAGTAATAAAAATAATGTTTTTGAGTTTAATAATTTATTTTTATATATTTTTTTTAATTTTAAAATCTTATTTCTTTTATTTATTTATAATTAATGTAATAAGATATTTGTTAATAATAATATAACAACTATTATTTTCTTTAATTTTTTTTTAATTTTATTATATATTTTATATAAATTTAAAAATACTCGTATGAAAAGCTTACTAGCAGCCTAGCCATTATTGAATAAATTCACAACTTGTCTTTTAGTGCGTTTGATAAGCACTAAGAGACAGGAACACAGGACAAGCAATTAGGTTACATGACAACTTTTTAATTCTGTATATTATTTGGTATATAATGAATAGCATAAGAAAAATAGTATAAAATTTACTATAATACCTTTTTTAATATCAATTATTTTAATATAATTCATATTAATGATCTTAATATAACAATGGTGGCGGCGGCGGTGGAAGTGGCAGATGTGGTGGTGGTATTGGGGGGGTATGATGGTGGTGGTGGCAGTGATGACGATGGCGGCAGCAATGACGATAGTGGTAGTAGTGACGATAATGATGGTGGTAGCGACGGTAGTGGTGGTGAAGGTAACAACAATGGTGGTGGTGGCGGCGGCGACGACAGTGGTGGCAGTAATGACCAGTGATGGCAGAAGCAGTGGTGATGATAGTGACGACAATGGTGGTGACGAAGGTGGTGGTGAGAGCGACAATAATGGTAGTGGTGTCAACGACAACAACAGTGGTGATGGAGGTGGTGTCGATGATTGTGGTGGCGACACCCACGATAGTGGTGGTGATGGCCACAATCATGGTGAGATATTTTTATCTTTTGAGTATTTTGTACTTGGGATAAAAAATTGTCCCATGATTTGTTGAATAACAAAAAATTATGTTTTTGTTTTGTCTATTATCATTTGAGTTATGCTGTCTCATGATCTATTTACAAATTAAACATAAAACAAATATTATTGTGCTGTTGAATACCATATTTTTTTATCAAATCAAACAGACTTTTTACATAAAAAGCTATTGGACAGTTAATACTCCGAAAAACAAATTAATAAGAAAAAGAAATAAGAAACTTTTATTTTTCTTTATTGCTTCATTTTTGGGAAATTTCCTATATATGCCTGCGGAGGCTGAAATCATGCTTATTGCTCGTGGCAGGAGCAGGTGCAAAGGCATCATAAAATTTCACGGGACAAACGCAATAAAAAATTATTACTTACGGTAACAGGTGTTGGAACATCTGAAGACAACCTTAACTTGCCATCATATGCTTCCATGTGGAGTGTAACACGCGAAATTACTCATATACCCTTCCCAGCGGGACCAATAGGAAAAAAAGAACTAAGCACCACATTCAGGTCAGGTTACGTAACCTACTTCATTAATTTCCAAAGCTTAAATAAAAAAGAAAATTTTAAAAATGACAATACAATTAATAATAAAAAGGGACGAAAAAATTGAAAAAGAAAGGAAAGAAACAAACAAACAAAGAAACTGGCATATGTCAGCGAGAGAGATCAGAGGGCGAGAGAGAGAAAAGATGAAAGTCAAATAAGAAGCAGCAGATGGACCAGTCAATGCAGGTGACTCACTTCCCAAGGCACCAATCTCCAGTCACATTCTCCACACGTCGCCTCACCTTCCTGTGACGTTATCATTCTCACTGCCCGCGCTGCCCGGCCTGCCCGACCCTTCGTAAGTACCAAGTACACCCTTCCCCCTTTTCACCCACGCGCTTTCTCTCTCTTCCATTTCGCTTCTCTCTCTAGATTCTTGCACTTATCCTCTTCCAGCGTCGAAAGGCGGCTCCGAATTCGTTCGTTCCTCTTCGCGCGGATCCGATTATTCATCCCCATCGCGGTCGGGTTTCGAAATCGAACCCTCCCTGGGCGGCTAGGGTTTCGGGGAAGCATGGTTGTTGTGGAGTTAGGGTTTTGTTTGGATCTAGGGTTTCGCGGATTCTGAGGGCTTCGATTGTGGAATTAGGAGGGGGTTTGATGGTACTCGTTGGGGAAAATGCAAGGCTATGCATGGGCGTGGAGGTGAGAAGAGGAAGGGGACTCGGCACATGTGGAAAGCCCCCGCACGTGGCGACTCGTCTCTGAACGCCGATGTTTCTTCGTCTTCTTCGTCGTCGTCGTCGACAGTGAAGTCGTTCTGTAAGGTATTACTGAGGTTACGATTGTATTTGAAGCTTTTGAGGGTTTTTTTTTTCTTTATTTTTTTTTGTAATGTTTCTCTTTCCGTAGGGTTTGTTATAAGAAAAGTGTTTTATATGTCTGACAGCTTATTTGAGCTTCTGTGGAAATGAATTGTGGGTTCCTGATGAGTGTGTTATGTACCCTAGGACAGGGATTATGGAATTAAGATGGGAACTGCTGAGGTTTGGATTACCGTTTGGGTGGTCTAAAATTACTTTTATCTTACTAAATTCAGTTTGCTGTTATGCTTAGATGTCTCTCAAAGTAATTTTGAAAATTTAGTTTGTCCTTAAATTAAGTTTGAGTTGGAAGCATTATAAGAGTTGTTTTTGAACATTTATTTTTTTGTTGGCAGTATTTATACTAGTGTAACATCAAATTAAAGTACTTTTGATTAAAATTATTTAAATATATTTATTTTGTTAATGTACTTTTAAACAAAAAATATTTAAACATAAATCATATTATAGTAAACTTATTTTTTATCAAACTTGAGTTTACAATATACTTTTGATTTAAACTTATGTTTGCAAATTTTAATCCAAACATGGACTAAATTGGAAACGACAATGCATTTAATAATTTGTTTTTCGAATAATTGGGATAAGTATTAATGAGGCTTAATTGTACTTTGTGTCACCAAAGTTTTATTATTTTACAGATTTTGCCACCGTGTTTTTTCTATCTCGCATTTTGCCACTTTATTTTTGAAATTTTGCAAATTTTGTCCAATTTTGAGATTTTTTATTTAATAAACAGTTGATGATTGAGCAAAATTTGCAAGATTTTAAAAATATGGTGACAAAATACGAGAGAAAAAAAACAGTGACAAAATCTGCAAATGATAAAACTTGAATGGTACAAAATGCAATTAAGCCTATTATTTATTGGAGAATGTTCTTAACCAATACTATGTACGAAGCACGGACTTTGATACATACACATACATGGACACTCCGTGCTTCATAGACCAGTACCATTAAATAGAATGGACCATATTTTTTTGTCATTACTTCAATTAAGTTTATTTCCATTATTCTGATTGATGTGAGTGAAAAGGGGGGAGGGGATACTATGCTGATTGACTGAAAAGAACCATTAGAGGCAACAGAAAGTTTTTTTTTTTCTGTTATTTAATGGCGTCATGTGATCCATGCCAACGTCACGTGGCGGATAACACCATTGTTATTGTTTATTCTTTGTTTTCCAAATTTCCAAATGTAGGTATAATTTTGTAGTTTTCTAAGGTATTTTCTCTGTAGGAGTATCAAATCACCTGGTTCAATGGTTATTGAGTTGAATACTACTTTCAGCAAGCTTATATCATTCCGATGTCTGGTTGACAAAGATTGTTCTCTGACCATGGAGATTTGTGTGTGTATTCTCTTTCTGTTACTACCTCCATTTTAATCTCTCACTTCAGAAGTTTTAGTTTGTTTCAAGTTGTTTCTTTAGAAAATCAAGAAAGCGTATCATTGTCTTTTAGTATTTCTGCTAACTAAAATGAGAGAGCATTAATGAAGAGAAAGGGTGATATTGTAAAATGTACTTATATGTATATGTCTATGACTTTCTTAATATTGTGTAAAATATTAAATTACTAGTATTTTGAAATGGAGGGATTAACTGTTTTCTGGGTTTCAGTATTGGTTACATATTACTCTGTGTTAAAATAAACTGTTTTTACAAATGGGATGCTTAGATCATAAAGGGTAATTAAATCTATGAGAAATTATTAATTATTAATTGATTCCATTTGTAAGGCTCTCTATTTTACACTAGTTTTTGGAGTTTCAAAGTGGATTGTTTGAACACTTTTACTGAAAAACTTTGAGTTCTTGCTCTATCTTTTGACAATGTGATAGAAGTATAGAACCTATAGTACTAATGCTGATGTGGTAAAGGATATAGCAAGGGAAGAGGTCTAGATACTAGGCCAGCAACTGAAAGGGCCCACAATAAGGAAGGTGCATTCTAGAAGGAATAAGAATGGCCCTGTTAAGAGTAAGTTTGTTAGCTGAGGTGGCAGGTGGTTAATAGTTGGGGGAAATGGTTCATGTGAGCAAGGCATGATTTGGGAGGCTGGGTGTGCATGGGACTATGGGAGTGTATATATGTAGATAGATATACAAGTACAAGGAGTGCGAATGAACATTGTGGTTTGTTAGCCCTATAATTGGGTAGAGAATATATTTCTATGAGGAGTTTAGGCGCTGGTCTTTCTTTTGTCACTGTATGTAAAAGCTCTTTGGGAATTCAATAAAAATCTCTTTAAACCATAATTCTATTATGGGTTTCTATCACAATGCTCTGAACTTATAACCCTTCCCCCTTAAAAATTTATGTGAAGTCTAACTATATGTTTCACTGGCATTTTTTTGCTTCTTTAATAAAACTTTTTTAATTCCAATGCCAAAGAAGAATGTCTACTTATGAATATTCTTTTAAAGGGATCAGATGTTGAATAGTTGTTAAAAAAATCAATGGGAATGCTTAAAATCTATTATTGTAAATGCAAAGCCCTTTAGATATTCTGTTGATTGTACTTGAATGGTTCACTAAGTATTTTCTTTCTTTTCAAATCATAGGACGGTCGCAAAATTAGTGTTGGTGAATGTGCTCTCTTCAAACCATCTGAAGATCGCCCACCATTTATTGGTATAATTCATTGTCTGACAATTGGCAAAGAGAACAAATTAAAGTTGGGTGTTAGTTGGCTTTACCGAACCATTGAAGTAAAACTCAGCAAGGGCGTGCCATTGGAGGCTGCTCCAAACGAAATCTTCTACACCTTCCACAAGGATGAGATTGATGCTGAATCGCTGCTCCATCCTTGTAAAGTTGCATTTCTTCCTAAGGGTGCTGAACTTCCATCAGGGATTTCTTCATTTGTGTGCAGGAGGGTTTATGACCTTGCAAACAAGTGTTTATGGTGGTTAAATGATCAAGATTATATTAATGTAAGTTTCTGCTGTCTTATGTTTCAGTCTGTTATGATCTTTTATAGTTCTCAGTATTTTCCCAACTTATTTTGTCCCCATCATCACAGGATTGTCAAGAAGAAGTAGATCAACTATTATACAGGACTTGTGTAGAAATGCATGCAACAGTGCAGCCAGGTGGCCGATCTCCTAAGCCAATGAGTAGTCCAACATCAACATCACAGTTAAAATCTGTTTCAGATAGTGTCCAGAACAGTGCTTCTTCCTTTCCATCTCACATTAAGGGGAGGAAAAGGGAAAGGGCAGATCAAGGCTCTGAGCCTGTCAAGCGAGAACGATCAATAAAAACTGAGGACGGAGATTCTGGTAATTTTAGGCATGATAACATTTTGAAGACAGAGATTGCTAAAATTACAGAAAATGGAGGGCTTGTTGATAGTGAAGGAGTTGAAAGATTAGTGCAGCTGATGGTTCCTGATAGAAATGAGAAGAAGATAGATTTAGCTAGCCGGTCACGGCTTGCATCTGTCATTGCAGCAACAGATAAATTAGACTGTCTTAGTCAGTTTGTGCAGCTGAGGGGTTTGCCTGTATTTGATGAATGGCTCCAAGAGGTCCATAAAGGGAAGATTGGTGATGGTATTGGGTCTAGGGATGTTGATAAATCTGTTGAGGAATTTCTCTTGGTATTGCTTCGGGCACTTGATAAGCTTCCAGTAAATCTTCAGGCTTTACAAACATGCAACATTGGAAAATCTGTGAATCATTTGCGAACTCTTAAAAACGCAGAAATTCAGAGGAAAGCAAGAGGTTTAGTTGACACATGGAAGAAACGTGTTGAAGCTGAAATGAATATAAAAGATGCAAAGTCTGGTTCAGGTCCCAGTGTCCACTGGCCTGCCAAATCACGTCCTTCTGATGTTGGTCAAGGTGGAAATAGACATTCAGGTGCATCATCTGATGTTGCCATGAAGAGTTCAGTTACACAGCTTTCTGCATCCAAAACTGCCTCTGTGAAGATTGTCCAGGGAGAGAATACTACTAGATCTGTGTCGACATCCACATTTCCGGGGCCTTCAAAATCAGTGCCACATGCATCTGCTATTACAAACTTAAAAGATGGACAGCCCCTGCATTGCTGTTGTCAATGGAGGTTCTGATCTTCCCACAGCGAATGCAAAGGATGAGAAAAGTAGTAGTTCCAGTCCATCTCACAACAACAGTCAATCTTGTTCTAGCGACCATGCTAAAACTGGAGGTCTTTCAGGAAAGGAGGATGCCAGAAGCTCCACTGCAATGAGTGCGAATAAGATATCTGGAGGCTCTTCACGGCATCGAAAATCCGTTAATGGATTTGCAGGTTCAAGTCCATCCGGAGGGCAAAGGGAAACTGGATCAAGTAGGAATTCTTCCTTGCACAAAAATTTAACTTCAGAGAAAATATCTCAACCTGGACTAATGGAGAAGGCAGTTGATGGAACTTCTCTTGAAGTAAATACGCCCAAGCTGATTGTTAAAATTCCAAACCAAGGTAGAAGTCCTGCCCAAAGTGCCAGTGCTGGTTCTTTTGATGATCCTACAATCATGAATAGTCGAGCCTCATCTCCGGTCCTTCCAGAGAAGCATGATCAGTTTGATCACTGCTCGAAGGAAAAGAGCGACTTTTATCGAGCCAATATTGGCTCAGATATTAATACTGAATCTTGGCAGAGTAATGATTTCAAAGACGTATTGACTGGCTCTGATGAAGGTGATGGATCACCGGCCGCAGTTACTGATGAAGAGCGCTGTCGGACTGGCAATGATTGTAAGAAAACAATGGAGGTATCAAAAGCTGCTTCCTCATCATCTGGAAATGAACATAAAGCTGGAAATTTGCAGGATGCTTCTTACAGGTCAATAAATGCTTTAATTGAAGGTGTTAAGTACTCTGAAGCCGATGATGTTGGAATGAATCTCCTTGCTAGTGTGGCTACTGGAGAGATATTGAAATCTGAATTGTTAACTCCGGCTGGATCTCCAGAAAGAAAGACTACTGCTGTTGAACAGTCATGCACAGGCAATGGTGTTGTTAAGTCCTCTGAAGAAAATCTTGTCCGGGATGAATGCCACTCAAATAATGGTTTTGGTGGTGAACATAAGAATCAGGGTTCTGTAACAGGGGATTTAGGGGCAAATGATGAAAATGATTCTGATTTTCAAGCATCTGGAGGGAAAGCCGCGAGAGAGCTAAATAAGTGTGTTAATGCATGTAGTATGGATTTGCATCAGGTTACTGAAACTATTGTAGAAAGCAAAGGAAAATTAAATGAAAAATCTGATCCTGCTTCATTGGGTGGCCTTTCTGAAAGTACCGAACATGAAGCTAGAGATGGTGACAGAAGCAAGCAGCTCCAGGAGGTTGGTTGGGGAGTGAATGCTGGTGAAATTCTTGATGTTAAGGTCAGTTGTGTTGCAGGAGTTGAGGCAGAAGCAACTGAAAAATTGTCACATATTGCTGTGAAAGTGGATGTACAGAGTGATAACTATACTGCTGAAGGATCAAATGGTGGTGGACAGACAGCTAAAAAGCCTCCTGTTATTCTTGTGCAGTCTGATTCGGCGAGAGGAAAAGATGAGAATGTACTCCATTCTTCTGGATATAGTGTTGATAAGGTTCCTGAAGACTTCACTGAACGGGAATCTGAAAAAGCTGATGATATCAATGCTGAGAATCATGCTAGTCAGTCTAAAAAGCAAAGAAATGAGTGTGAAACTGATGTCTTGACAATGCCTGAGAATAGAGGCTTATGTTCTACTGTCACTGGTCTTGCTGCTGAATGTGTGGAGGAGAATTTAGAAATGAAAGAGGTTCATGACCAACCTGCCAGAGAGGAACTTCCCAAAGATTCACCTAGCGTTCGTTCACAAGAAATGGATAAGCATCTTGATTCTAAAGGATCAAAATTGACTGGCATGGATGCACAGGAGGCTGAGGAGTGCACCTCTAGCACTGCCGATGCATCTTCCATGTCTGCTGTGGCTGTGTCAGATGCAGATGCAAAGGTTGAATTTGATTTAAATGAAGGGCTCATTGCAGATGATGGAAAATGTGGCGAGTTCAACAGCATTGCCACTTCTGGATGTGCACCTGCTGGTCGATTGATCAGTCCTGTGCCATTTCCTGCTTCATCTATGTCTTGTGTTATTCCTGCTCCGGTCACTGTGGCTGCTGCTGCAAAGGGGCCCTTTGTGCCACTTGATTTATTGAGAAGTAAAGGGGAAATTGGTTGGAAGGGATCAGCTGCGACTAGTGCATTCCGGCCAGCCGAGCCCAGGAAAGTTATGGAAATGCCTCTTGGTACACTAACCACCCCTATTTCTTGTGCTGCAGCTGGAAAACAGAGTCGAGCACCATTGGATATTGACTTGAATGTGCCTGATGAAAGAATACTTGATGATATTTCTTCTCAAACCTGTGCTCGTCACACAGATTCTGTATCTCTTGCAGCTGATGGTCATGATCCTGTACGCAGTAAAATGGCTTCACCTGTTCGCTGCTCTGGAGGGCTTGGTCTTGACTTGAACCAAGTGGACGAAGCTTCTGATGTGGTCAATTGCTCCACAAGCAGTAATCTTAAAGTTGATGTGCCAATTATGCAGGTGAAGTCATCATTGGGTGGTCCACCAAATAGAGAAGTGAATGTCCACAGGGACTTTGATTTGAACAATGGACCTTCAGCTGACGAAGTCACCACCGAATCCTCATTGTTTTCTCACCATGCCAGGAGCAGTGTGCCATCTCAACCACCTGTTTCTGGACTTAGGGTGAGTACTGCTGAGCCAGGCAACTTCTCTTCTTGGCTTCCTTCCAGTGGCAACACCTATTCTGCTGTTACAATATCTTCAATCATGCCTGATAGAGGGGATCAGCCCTTTTCAATTTTTGCCCCAAATGGGCCACAAAGGTGGTTGACTCCTGCTGCTGGTGGCAACTCATTTGGACCTGACATTTATAGGGGTCCAGTATTGTCATCTTCTCCTGCAGTGTCATATGCATCTGCTCCATTTGAATATCCTATCTTCCCGTTTAATTCCACCTTTCCTCTTCCATCAGCATCTTTTTCTACTGGATCAGCTACTTATGTATATCCAACATCAGGCAATCGGCTTTGCTTCCCTGCGGTAAATTCACAGTTAATGGGGCCTGCTGGCGCAGTTTCATCTCATTACCCCAGGCCTTATGTTGTTGGCCTTACAGAAGGTAGCAATAGTGGTAGTGCTGAGACCAGCAGAAAATGGGCAAGGCAGGGTTTAGATCTTAATACTGGACCTGGAGGTTCAGACATAGAGGGGAGAGATGAGAGTTCACCTCTTCCATCTAGGCAACTGTCTGTTGCTAGTTCACAGGCCCTAGCTGAGGAGCATGCAAGGATCCAGCTGGCTGGTAGTGTTCGTAAGAGGAAGGAGCCTGATGGTGGGTGGGATGGCTACAACCAATCCTCATGGCAATAGCAGTCTATAATCATAGAATCTGATGACCACAAATGCTTTAAGTGTTTAGTTTTGTATATTCAAATGTTTGCAACACTTGGTCACTTGTGGGAGAGGATATCTGAAAATATATCCTGTATCATGCTGATGTAATTCAGTGTAGGGGGTTACTTTTTTCGTTAAGAAATATATTTAAATGATAAAGGAATAAATGCTATTGCAATTTCTCTGTGGGCAGTCTTTTGTCCCACTTTCATTGAGAAATTCCGCTCCTGCAGCCTACTGTACCTCTCCTATATTTCATTTTTCTTGCTAGTTTTTCTTTTCACAAATTTTCTTTGTTTATTTCTCTTTCTTTGGTGATTCCCAATTAAATATTGCGATGCCTCTTAAAGTAATTGTTTGTGTACCAAATGTATTGTCTTCAGTGATTTGAGGATGGGCAATGATCAACTTCAAGAGATCATCTAATTTATGCTTTTGGGAGAATTGGGTGGTAGTGAGCGCCTGATTATGTTAGTAGACTCCGACCCCCAATCCCTTAGTTTAACAAATGTATTTTAAAGGAATCATTCTGGGGAAAATAGTTGTTTGCCCTTACATCGTGTTCTAGGTGGCTCCAGATCAATTTTTCCTTTGTAGATATGGCTCATACTCGTTGCATCTATATCTAGTGGACCAAAACTCTCCCTTCTTTAGTCCTTCTAGTAATGCAAGTTGGGTTGTAGAACTGCTTCAAGTTGAAATCTCCTTTTTGTGTTGAGATGCTAAATTAAAATCTTTTTTTTTGTTCTCACTTTTAATTGCACATATATACATTCAAATATATGCTAGCTGGGTGACCAACGAATTTTGGCACCCGAGTTTCTTTCCTCTGTTGTGGTTGATATATGCTGTATCCCAGTTTCCTACACATTTAATCATTAAACTCTTTCGTATCATGTCTCCGGGATTTTGTTGATATTTGCAACAGGGTGTTCATTGTTACTGGAATTTAGCTTTTTGTAGAGTCACTTCTGTATTTAGCTCGATGATTTTGGTGATGGATTACGCGCTGGAATAGGAGTCTCTGGACTGTAGGTTATGAATTTTTTTAAAGCTTATTACTTTTTGTTCTAAATGTTAATAAGCTGTAGAAACCATAAAAAAAGTTCTGGTCTTTGATATCAGTGCCAGCAACTTGATTCTGTAGCTATTTTGTAGAAATTCTGACCGATTTGCCGACCGTTGAAATTATGGGGTTTTAGGTATTGAGGGAGGAGGAGAGAGAAAAGAAAATGAAACATTGAATTGTGCTTGATATATTAATATAATAAAACCTAGATAGAGAATGAGATTGAAAAGTTTGTGATTCTCACTCATTTTGCTCGATAAATAATTATAAAGGAAACTTCAATATATAAAAAAAAGTAAAAGGAAACTAAACCTCTTTAGTTTGGTTGGTGAAAGGGCCAAAAAGGCCTAAACAGAGCAACAAAGCTAGAGAACTATCTCAAACTGCGTAGCTGATGCATCAAATAACAAGAACAGAGAAATGAAAGCAGGTGGAAAATCAGAGATTCTTAACCCTATATCCATAGTGCTATCGAAATGGTTCTAATTTGAGATGCATTGTAATGTTAATGAGTTAGACCATACTTTTAACTGCCTTATATTTTTTGTGACGAGAAAATGATCTTCGATTTAAATTTTCCGGCATATGAAATAAACAATTTCTTATTGTAATTTTTATTCACTGATTCAGTCGCTTTAACATTGCAGTTGTATTGTTGGAGGCTCAATTTTTCTCTTAGAATGGGTTAAGTGCTTATGACTCAGCAGCAGTATCGCTTGATAAATGACTTATATAAAACTATGCCTATATCAAATCGCTGCATGCGAAATAAGCTGCTGATGTTGGCAAACTATTCGAAATAATGAACCTACTATGCCCTTTATTGATGTTGAAAAGAACATTTCATATAAAGATTATCAATAATACGGCATGCTCTAGAGAAAAAAAAAAAAAAAAACTATCGGTTGAAAAGTCATTAATAATTAATCCGAATCAAACATTAGCTAATTTTGCACGAGGGCCTTGAATCTCGGATAATGGCTCCTCATGCATGCTGTATGTACATTGAAACTGGATCACCTCCAAACACAATAAATGGTAGCTAGCCAACAAACTACTTACTCTGTCCTTTCTTTACAGGCTGTCGTGTGCAACTGTTTTATAGTTCCTCAATAAATAAAAACCTATCCAGAGATTAAATTAAAAACAACCAAATGTAAGTAGCTATACTGCATACTCCAGCCAAGTGATTTTACATCGAGTTTAAAATTTCTACAGGGCGGTAACAGACTTCTCCCCCTAGCACGTCACGGGAGACATTTAGATGAAATACTGATGTAGTGTTTCATTTAAGACGAAAAATGTTCCTTCCACAGAGGACGTTTCTGCATTTTCACCGAGATAGATTAAAGCCAAGAACAGAAGTTATAAACTAATCACAATCTGCAATTAAATCCTAATCATGGCTCGTGATAGTAACTAAGCACTGAAAGCGAAGCGCTATCTTGCATACAATTTTAACATTTTTTTATCACACCAAGACAGCAGACAGTATAACTGCCAGCCACTAAATGAGTACGTTTCCTTTTATAAAATAAGGTGGTTTAATGGAAGTTGCCAAGTTATTCATTATTGTTTTCCTTAAGTATTGGTAACCTAACCTAAGTAGTTATTAAATATTTTATTAGTTGTTGATTCTCACAATAAATTTTTGGGTAAGTACAACCAACCAATAAAATATTTGACTACTAAAGAGGACAGCTTTTCGATTAAGTAGAGTAGCCAGAGGAGACCGTCAATGGGACGTAAACAAAAATATAAAATTGTTGACATGGAAATAATGCGGTGTCAAAGGAAAAGTGTTAGTGCGTTGCTCCCCCTCCACAAAAAATATATAAAGCTGTTAGATATAATACGGAAAAAGTATACTGACAGGAAACAGCCTCGTGGTTTTTTCTTCCTCTTCTCGCTTTGCTTTTGTGGAGGCTTGATGACCATTCTGATCGCAGCGTCAAAAACTGCCTTGACATTCTGCAATGGTATTAGGAATGAATTCATTTCAGGCAGAATATTTGATAAAACATTAAATTATTTATCCGCAAAAATGATAAAAAAAATATCTTGCATGTTATAAAAATAAAAATAAAAAAAAATCTTGCCTATCAAAATTGAGGGACACCAATAGATCCTTTGACAACAAACACATATGAGAAAACGAACTAAATGGCATAGCTTAATCTTACAATTTTTCACATCCTATATTAGCATCCATTGGGTGAACTAGCATATTTTGGATAATTATACAATTTTTTCACATCCTATATAAGCATCCGTTTGGTGAACAAGCATATTATGGATATTACCTCCAGAACTAAAATTCCCTAAGCAACATAAGGAAATTACCACTTTTGGTCAGAACTTTTGCATAATCGATTTAAATTATTGCACATCTTCCATACACCTACCATATTTTATTTTAAATTGCATTCTCAGTATGATGCATCATAACTGGGGAATAAAGTTAGTTTTCTTTAGATGACAGTGTATGGTATTTTTTCATATACAGCTCGAAACATCGAAGAATTGCAAGAATAAAATGGTAGTATAATCATACCTGCTGAGTTTTTGAGCTGCACTCAATATAATAGGTAGCTCCAATCTGTTTACGGAGTTCCTCACCCTAGTTATGAACAAAAGGCCAACAGTTTTAAAAATCACTGCATGTTGAACTCTATACACATTTAATGAAGGAAGATTTGTACTTGCTCAGTAGTCACGGGCACCAAGCCAGGATGATCAGCCATATAGTGTTTGTCTTCTCGCAGATCTGCATGCTCATAATAAACATAGTAGTACATGCAGAGGTCAGTAGCAATGCATCTCAAACTACCACCATACATCGTAGATAGATATCCAAAGTGTTCTCTTTTTCTTTTTTAAATCTAATTGGTTGGTGTCTTGGTGATCATTATTTTACCATCATACTAATCTGCTATTGCACCACAGATGCAAGAGAAATATTATCTGAAAAAGAAGCTATGCTGCAACATAAGATTTGGTTTAGGATGTGCTGAAGTCAAACATAAAAGAACCATTCAACTATCAGTGGACTAGGTCTTCTGTGTGGAACAGGAGACAGAAACTTGTTTGATCAAAAAACTAAATTCTCCAAAGTAACAAATGAATCAAGAACAAATAAAGGAGAAGCAGATTGATTGTTGCATATTCAATTGTTACAGTTGATGGTCAACATTCTGCATTATGAAGTCTAACTGAAATTGAATGATTTATGAAACAATTTTGTAATATTGCCATGAGGCTTCCTTCTCATGAATCATGATCCAAGCTTCTTTATTTTTTTAATTTTGGTGAAAAAGCTTAGACTTCCTTGTGTGAGGGATGATCTAATATTGATCAATTAATAAAAGGGATAAGAACGTTCAGGCTACACTATGAGAATAGCCTTTAAAGCTTATAGCACAAAAGTTCTTCTTTACTCTAATGAAAGTACATGTCATCAATGGTATAAGACATGACAGTGTTGCAGTAGAATTTTTTTGGTCAAGCAATTTGCATTTATATCTGAATACAACTTCCTTAGTGGATCACCAACATGTGATGAACTAGTTGTAAACTAAAATGTGGCTTCACTAGAATAGACATGCATGGGCAAGTTTGGAGGTATGCTTATATGCACATTCAACATGAATGCCAATCTTCACAAAATTTGTAATAAATGAGTTTGTTCAGTTTAAAAATGTATAGTCTGGTCTGGCACAAAACCTTGTGCATATTTTTTAATGAGTTGTGTTGTTAAAGAGATCAAATAATCTATTCAAAATGGCCATATGTCTCAACATAACAAAATAAAATCTTAAGATCCTAATCTAGGAATACAGGCCAGTTGCCATGGTTCTGGCATCAAAAGGGAATAGATGAGTTCTAGTCTTCTAGTCCCTCATTTCCTCATATTTGGGTGATGCTTTATGAAGAATTCGATATACAAAAAATCTATCATCGGAAGATAAATTAGCAAGAGGCTGAGACAAGCATTAATACCAGTGAATGATAACTTACCCAATTTGGTACCAACTAATACCAACGGGATGCCTGGGGCAAAATGCTGGAGTTCTGGGATCCACTGGACAGTGCATACAAATTAGAGAACAAAAGAGAAATCTGCAAGACGTCAAAGTACTATTCAGAGATACAAGCACCGACGCATACCTTCTTCAACACATTCTCATAGCTTGCGCGACTAACTAAAGAAAAAGCCAAGACAAAGACATCTGCCCCCCTGTAGCTCAAAGGCCTCAGCCTGTTGTAATCCTCTTGCCCTAAGGAAGATATTGGAAACAAATAGCACATAACAAACTTTACCTTTTGACATATATCATTCTATCAGCCACACCAGAAAACAACCCCCATCACCATTCCCTATTTTTCATTTTTACATGTGTATAACGTAAGCACTACTGAAGAGATTAGATTGCATGGTTTTTAGTCCAGTAAAAAGGGGGAGAGGGAGACTAAGAAGGCTTTGGGAGTTGTTAAGAGGAATCTTATGGTAAATAATATATCTGAAAATCTGGTCTTTAACTGAGCTGAATGGCGTCACATGATTCATGTAGCCAACTTCACCCGTTGGGAAAACGCCTATGTTGTTGTTGTACAAAAAAAAATAAAAAAATAAAAAAATATAACAACTTAACAAGTCTCAGTAAATATACCAGCTGTATCCCAAAGGCCTAAATTGACAGTTGTGCCTTCAACAACCACATTTGCACTGAAATTATCAAACACAGTGGGAATATAGTCCTGATGATCAACATAGGGGGAAAGCAAAATCAGATAAGCTCACTGGGGGAACTTCACAAGATAACAAATGGGTTACTTTCTGCACTTAACCCACACATATAAAACAATTTGCTTTAGTCAAATTAAGATGATTTCAACAGAACTAAGCACAATTCAGGATGATGCATATACACTACACACACATAGTAAACAATTACAAAATAATAACAGTGACACAAACAAATGATAGCAATTCAATAAATTGATCTCTTCAAAACAAAATATGTGGAAGAAAGCATCCATACAGTGGGGAATTTGTTGCTGGTATAGCAAATGAGCATGCAGGTCTTTCCCACAGCACCGTCCCCTACGGTCACACACTTGATGAATCTTGGTGCAGTTGCAGCCATTGGAACCAACACAAAAACAAGAAGAAGTAGAAGAAGCTTTCAGAAAAATTTAAACAAAACAAAACAGAAGTGGGTGTTTTGCTGGATTGTAAAGATTGAACCTTTTGATTGACCCAGAGACAGATAAAGAGAGAAAGAGTGGCGGCACTTCACATGATTCTCACTCATTCCCTCTTATTTGTACCTGCCTATTACTTTTCTTTTTCTTTTCTTTTTTGATAAAATTCTTTTTCTTTTTTAATCTTATTCTTTGCAAAATGCAATTTTTTATCTTCTTTTTTAATCTTGGTCACAATTTTCTCTAGCCTTTTTGGTTTTCATAGTTTCCTACTCTGCATTAAAAGTGGGACTGAGTATTTAATTGGATAACATGTCAAAATAATTTTTTTACACATTAATTAGGATTAATTTGAATACAAATTATTTTAATTATATTTAACGATTTAAAATTACTTTTATGAAATTTTAAGAAAAACGAACACTAAATATACACAATATCTCAATTTAATTTCCTTTTGAAGTAGTACTTATAAATTTCCAGATTGGAAGAAATACTTTTTGGTTTTCCTGAAATTTAGAAACGGACTCTTTTAATGATCAGTTATAGCAAAATCGTACATCACATGACTTGTGTGTATTTTTAGTATACATGACTTGTATGTATTTATTAACACATAAGTGCCTTTCATTGCACATTATTTTTTTTTTTATAAATTTAAACAAATTAATATATAAGTTTTGTATTATTAGTATAACTTTATAATCAGTGTATTTATATTACTTTTAAATCAAGATTAAATTTAAAGGAATGTCGTAAGTACAAATAAACATTTGCAAGTCACATGGTTGAATTGGATTTGTTCATAGAAAAAATGACAGATGAGGGGGAAAATAAGAGAGAGAAAACAAAATAGTGATTATGAATGTCTCTAAAGTTTTTGAAGATCATTCTTACGTAAATATTGTTGTTGATTATTTTAAAATAAGGAAAATTTTAAAGGATATTTGTACACTATTATTAAAAATGAATCATGAAGTAGGTTGGGTAGATTCAAACTCACTCTTGAGTGTTGAAGATGGCAATTATTCACCAACTTAATCAGTTTTCTTACATTTTATCTTATTTTTGAACTTTTAAGTGATATATATATTCATTTCTTTCAAAATAAATTTTCAGTTCAATTCTTGTATATAGAAAATTTCTTGCTGCAAGAATTAACTCAATTGTATTGTGGATATTTTTTTATTTAAATAAGATTATTTCCTACAAAGGATATAAGTTGTCTTAGATAAAATTTATCAATTACCTTCAATGTTGTTTTTGAAATTTTATTCAACTTATTTAATTAAATTATTATGCAAAGGATTTTATACTATCATTGTAACAGGACAAAAAAAGGTATTCTATATCAAATAACTAATGACAAAGTATTTTTTTTTTATCCAGACTCACTTAAAAATAGTATTTATATTATTTTTTCAAATTAAAATAAATAATAAAAATTTAATTATACTATTATTTTATTTTCTTTTAGGTTTAGTATTTTCGGTGTGAAGTTGGTGCATTTATTATTCATACGCGGCATGGGCCCATGATAAGAGTTTCGGTGGTCCAACCCGCTGCAAGCCCTCAACAGTGTCGGTTTGGTCCGTTTGGAGGTAAATTAGTCCTTGCATTTATTATTATTATTATTATTATTATTTAATTTTGATATGTTGTCAGTGTAAAGATTTTTACTTATCAACTAATTAGAAATCGCTTTAAATATAGTTTTTAAAGTTAATAATCTTATCATATATGTCAATCTAAGATTGAATAAAAAAATAAAAAAATTATACTATTAATGTGTTTCAATTAATTTGACATGGAGATTGATTGTGTTTTAGTGTTTGAATCTTGCATAACATATGGGTATACATATTTTTTGTTGGTATATATGAAAAAAAAAGAGGTATTTACATTGGTAATCACTTCGTTTTAAGAAGATTAGTTTTCTACTATCAATTAAATATCTTTATTTTTTACATGTATAAAAACTTAGTAGGGTTAATTAAAAAATATATTTTAAATAAAAGTATAATGTAAAAGTCAATTATATATAATTGATATTGAAATATTAATTAAGACAAGACTAGTTCTCTATTTAAATATATTTATTGAAAAATGATTTAAGATAATATGTTTTGTTTGAATTATATAAAAAATATTTTGTAATAAATTACTAAATTTAGTGTGAAATGTTCTAAAATATTTATTGGAGGGTAAAGACTTTTTTTTTCTGTTAAAGTTATTCATTAACAAATATAAATAATTAAAATCTTCAACAAAAAATATAAATAATTAAAATGTAGGATTGCCAATTCGGGTAAGTTGAATTTTTAAAATTGATTGTAGTCAATATATTTTTGACTTATTTGCTATTTTTTTAACAACAAAAAAGATATTTTTGAATTGAAGTTGATTAGACTAATTTAATCGTGAACTGAAAAATTGTTACGTGTATAATAAAGTGTTTTATGGGTCAAATGAATCAACCTTGCTAAAATTTCAATTTTTACCTTCAAATTTTTGGGACCAAAAAGAAAAAAATATTACATTTTCTATTTATTAAATACAATTCATTTTTTTTAATGTTTTGTTAGGTTCGCCTAAAATTTAGAGATCTAACCGAAATAAATTAAGTTAATAAGAAAATATTTAAGTTACTATGATATATAACTAAGTGCGTGAATTAATTGAGGTAAAATTCTCCTAACTTAACCAGTAGTCTTAACTCTTAAGTTTGAGTTTCTAGATCTGTAACTGCATTAAATATTTGGAGAGAAAACTTTACCACCCAAAATGATCCTACTTAACTCGAGCAAAATTGTCTCTTATAAAGAATACTTGTGGTTTAAAACAAAAAACTTAAATTATTATAAATCAAATAACTTTGTTAAACTTGCTCTAAGGAATTAGTAAAACAACTCTTTAGTTTCTCAAATCTGGGATAAGTTTGTTTTTAGTCCCTCAAATTTAAAATTATTTTTTTAGTTCCTGTAATTTGAAAAAAATCTGTTTTAGTCTCTCAGGATCACCTGCAACATCAATGACATACACAGATTGAGTCAACTATACAGTATTAGCTAAGTTTGGTATGATGTTTTTACTAATAGGGACATGGTAGGTAGGTTTTGTATGACAGATTTAGTAGTAAGTGGATTTTTTATGGCAGATTTACTAGCGAAGTTTCAACAAAGAGATTAAAATATGTTTTTTCTTTTCTTTTCAGGACTTAAAAAAATAATTTTAAATTTAGAGGACCAAAAACAAATTTACTTCAAATTTAAGAGACTAAAAACATATTTAAGCCAATTTTAACACTTCAATTTGACATCATATCTGACTAGAAAATCCACTCACAATTGTATATATGTCGGATTTATTTTTGGGAGACTGCCTTAGCAATTTAGTTCATGTTACGTATAATGTTTTTAACACGGAGTCTACGTAGTTAGTAAATAATTAGGTTTCTTAAGCATACCAACTAAAGTTTGATTTCTGATGGTATGTCTGAAATTTTTTTTTGTTAAGAGAACTATTTTAATTATCTTTATGCCCTCAAAAGGGAATATTAGTCATTTATTATTACTGGAAAAGTATACCCCTAAATAGAAAAATAAAAATAAAAAATTAAGGGTAAAACAAGATTTTAGTTTTTACAAGTATAACTAAATTTAATTTTAGTTCAAATATTTTTTTCATTGAATTTTATCTTTATAAATTTTAAATTTTTTAAAATGATATTTATCATCATTTATTGATGACTTAATATGTATATAAACATATTATATTACATGTCATATTAAAATAGTTATTAACGTGCATATAATTAGATAAACATCATGTCATTAAATAATAATAAGTATTATTTTTAAAAATTTTAAACTTTATGGAAATTAAAACAAAAAAAATAAATATGTAAAACTAAAAATAATTATATTTATAGAAACTAAAAATATATTTAATTCAAAATTTAATGTTTTCAAGCGCTCATATGATTTATGGTCTGATATGAGAATATGAATGCCAATATACTAAAGCGTTACCATAATTTTATGTTAAATAGTATTCATTAGATTAATTATTTTTTAACCACGAAACTCATTCAGTTTTAAAATATGCACGATATTACGAATGCCAATTGAGGTTTTTTATATGCAGTTAGTAAGATAGTTTTTCTATATGCACTTAAAATATAATAGTGGATAATTCACCCTATATATTAAATTAGAACATCTATTTTTTATAAGTGGAGTTTATTTTTTTTTACTTTCTCTCACATTCATTTTCATTTAAATACATTTTCGTAATGAAATGGTGAAGTACACACTCTTCTTTTGCAATGCTCTTGTTTTCATCTTTTTCCAATAAAAATGTTCTCTCTAACTCAAAATTAGCAACAACTTATTATCTTTTTCACAATCTTCTCCTTTATCTCTAAAATTTTCTATTTTCCTTTTCTCTTATCTTCTATAATCTTGTCTTATCTCGTTTAACTTTCATCCTGATTTGAATTCCTTAACTCTTTCATAATTTAAAATTGTTTAGCCCCTCACACACTCACATTATTCTGGTAGCGTGAGAATGAAAATTTCCCTTTCTCCCTTCTCTATTTACATGTCCTATAATAATGTCATGTTTTTGTTCCTATTTCTTCATTTTCGATGACAATTGATCTTAATTGATTCAAATGGTTTGGTTGTTTGGTTTGTTGAGTTTTCTTTTTACAATGAGTGGTCTTTTCTATTTTGGTGTTTTTTCTCTTTCAAATTTTTCTTTTCTATTTTTAGGTTTGGTTCCTAATCTTCACTACAGGACACATGTCCTTTATTGATCTTTGCTTCATATGCATGATTTATGTAACCTGCTTCACTTTTTATTTTGGCTGATTTTTTTTTCTTCTGGTTTGCAATATTAGATATGGGATTGAGATCATATTATCAAATAGTTTCATTCCATAAATCCTAACAATATTTCTTCTAGTTTGTAGTCTCTTCATTTGAGATTCAAGTGTTTTCTCTATATTTATTACTCCCTATATTCTTCCTAATCAAATCTCTATTTTTTTTTATATTTTTTAAAGATTTAATTATAAATACAAATTCTAAATGGACCATATACTAACATATGAACTTGAATAAAAGAATTTATGCTTATTTTTTTACTATTTTTTCTTTGTTTTTATATTCTTTTTAATTGTTTTAGTGTTACTTTGCTTTGTATTTCTAATATTTTTAGTTATGCTACGAAGTAGTATATGTTGAGTAGCTTAAAAGCCGCTGTTGAAGTTAAGGGTAAGCCAAAATGAGGAAGCATAGGCTTTACTGAATTGGCCACTAAGAAATTGGCTAAAGACATTCAATTTTTCCCTAAAGAAGGTGGAAGCTTGGATGGATCCATGATCATCCAAAAGCAACCCCTTACCATCTTTAAATGCAAATTGTGGATGACATGCAAACCTGCAAGATGGATATTATTATTAGTATGAAAATTCAATGTTTTCAATTGTCAAGCCTCCATAGAAAATATAGTGTAATTATGATCATTATTTGGTCATTAGAATTACTATGCAGATTGTACTCAACCAAAGATCAATTAGAGAAATGTGTGTGAAAATCAATGCTATATGTGTAATCGCATAAGTATTATGCTATTAGTTGTTGAAATACAACACATTTGTTATGTAGCAAAGAGTTGTGTACTTTCTTTCAATTTTACATTCTTCCTTATTTTATTTATGGATCATGTTTTATGTTGTTACTTAATATTTTGATTTTAATTTTTTAGTTGCACCTACGTGTAAGGGTTGGATTTTCCACCAATGGTGTCTTTTTTTACAAAAATAAAAATAAAAAGACAAAGATAAAAATAAAATTGTGCGTGTTAGGATAGATTTTGTTATTTTTTTTCTTTGAAAATGCATGTAAATTTTAAAATATGTATATGTGATTTTTCTTCTTTTAAAATTAACTAACAAACAATCAAGAATAAATATATATAATTAAAAAAGATAAAATAGAACGAGTAAAGATAAATAAGTTAAATAGAAGACATTTTCTTATTTTTTTTTAGTTTTCAATTTTTAAATTATTGTTTGTTTGTCTTTACAAATGTTTTATATCTTTTACTAACAATTATTTCATTTCAAATGCTTCATTTGTTCAATAAGATTGTTAAGTAAAATTATTTTTTACAATAAAAGGATTGAGTGAATTGTTATTCTGTATTATATTATAAACCTTTTTACCATATATGATTTTTAATATGACTATTTTATTTATATTTTTAGCTTATTTTAATTTTTTGTTTAATATATTATATAATATTAAAATGTATCTAATTTTAATTAACTTAATTACCGTTAAATTTTTTATGATAATTAATTATAATAAAATTTACATAATAGATTTGACTTATGCAATGTATAGGTTAAAACGCTAGTTTATAATATCAATTGGGGGGATAAAATAGTGTTTGAGAACTAAAGTCTCACATTGAACAAATAAAGTCAAGTTAAAGTGTATATAAGCTTAGAGGATGTTCGAATATTTTAGGTGATACACTTTCTATGCTTGATACACATATAGCCTAATCTACACTCTCCTATTGGGCCCATGCTACAAATTCTAACATGGTATCAGAGCCTAATGACATAATAGTTCGTATCGATCTAAAAAAAACAAAGAAGAAAAATAGATAAAAAAATATAGTTAAAAAAAACTGGGCCTTTGAGACTGAAGAGGCATAAGCTCAAGCGACAAAAATAAAAATAAAAATCACAGACCTGAGACTTCTGAGGCTGACTTGAGTACAATAAAGTCCCACATTAGGGATGTTAAAATGAGTTGACACATTGGTTTTTTTTTTCATTGTATTATCTTAGGATTTTCACACAACTTAGAGAGATTGTATTAAAGTTCATGGAATATTGAAATTTTATAGCTCATGGACTAAATTAAAGTTCACTCTTTAAAGTGGATGAGTGATTGCGTTTATAGTTTCTCTTTGTTTAAATATGTGAAGTTTCAAAAAAGGCAAATTTTATAGCTCTTAGACTAAATTAAATATTTATAACATTTTTTTAATTATATTTGATCAAAAAATTTAGAAAAAATTTAAGACAAATAAAATTATTAAAAAATTTATAATATTTTTCTTTATTTTAATGGGTTGGCCACGGGTTGGGATTTCAACTTGATGCAAAATTGGGTTCAACCCAACCCAATCCGTTTTTTGGTGAGTTGAGTTAGATTGGGTGGGGTTGACCTGTTTGACATACCTATCTCACATTGGGTAAAGAAAGTTAAGTTAAAGTATATATAATCCTAGAGGGATCAAGTCCAATAGGTTCAAATCTTTTGGATGATGCACTTTCTATACTTGATATACATTTAGTCCAATCTACACTCTCCTATTGGGCTTGTACTACAAATTTCTACAAATAGTATAAAAAATATGGAGATGAAAAGTGAATATCATCGTTATAATATAGTTATAAATAAATAGTATATTGCACACACTAAAAAAGTTATAGATTTTTTTTTTGAGTTTAATGACTATACATTGTTAGTTTAAAATTTTTTACATTGTCAACCAATCAGAAATCGCCGTTAGTAAGACTTTTAAAGTAATTATTATAAAAGTCAACAAACTTATCATATATAATAATTTATGATTGAATAACAGTATAACATTATATAATTTATTTTCACTTTTTTTTATGAGAAAATGGGGCTAAAGCCCAACAAACAACTAAAAACCACGAGGGAAAATATGGAGGCAGAATCAGCCTCTAAAGCCAAAGATAAAAACGAGGGAATTACATCATATATTCTACTTATACCTTGTAGTGAGAGGTCATCCTTAGCTAACTAATTCGCTGCTTGATTTAGAATGTGACTGAAAGACATATGATATCATGCTGCGAACGTAGCTGACGTATCTGGACCAGATTAACATTATAATGAGTCCTCGAGCAGCCTTTCTCAATTAATTTCAAAGCAAGATGTGAGTTAGACTCTAAACAGATATGAGTGAACGTACCCTCTGGAAATGCACAACTGAATTCCATGCCAAATTGCCCATAGTTCTGTTCTGTGCACATGCAAGGTAGAATCACAATCCAACTTCTTCGAGAAAGCGCAAATGAAAGCACCTGTGCCATCTCGAAATCACGCCCCCGCACCCTGATCTGGTTCTGCCACCTTAGAACGCACCATCAACATTTATCTATATCTATTCATGCTCGGGAGGCCATTTCCAGTAAAAGGGTGGATTTGGATTTTGATGGTTGGCTGGTTCTAAATTACAGTTGTGGTCGCAATTGCGGTTTCGTTGCGATCCTTGACATTGCAGGAAATTGTAAGAAAATACAGCTGATGAGGCCACAATTGCGGTTTCAGTAAATCAAAAAAAACCTTTACATTGCCGACACAATTTCTGTTGTAGATCGCAATTTAGAACCATCCTAGCATATGCAGAATTAATTGAAAATTCTCCTGTCTGACTATCCGTCCAAACTAGAACATCATCTTACTCAAGAGGAGAAGGAGTCTTCATCTTAACAATACAATCAGTTACATGCAAAGGTAATAACAAACTCAACTTAGTGACCTCCCAATCATCATGATGGTCAACAAAAGCATTAATTGTAGCATCGATCAATCTCATGAACAGGAGGAGGTGTATGAGCAAAAGGCAAAAGAGGACCCATGGAATCAGTCCAGAACTTAACTTGGGTACCTTAGCTTTACCTATCTTCCAGTGAATATTCTGCACAAATTTATCCCAAGTCTTGCAAATACATCGCCAACTATTCGAAGTGGACTGTCTTTTATCTAATTATGGGCGACCCAACTTCCCCACACTTATATTTAGCACGAACTTAAGACACCCAAGGCAAGGCTTGGACACCTCCGTGCAAAGGCTCCATGTTGTCTACATTAGGAAAGCCAGATTTGACTCTTTAACCAATCTAAGACCCGAAGCCTTCGGACGGCAGATATTATTCCAATTAACAGTGTGAATTTTACGGGGATGGGCCTTGACCATAATCCACTTAAAACTAAAATATTTATACCACGAACAGACATGAACGTATAATTACTGCTCGTTTGTGCAGAGGAAATTATTAAATAAAAAGAAAATATATTCAATATTTTAAAAATATAAAAAATATTTAAAAATACTTCTCATACTTAAGAGAATTAATAAAAAAATTAACCAAAACGATTTAAAATTATTCATAAAATAATACCAAGGCAAAACTTTTATCACCATCTGATTTTTTTTTAAATTAAATAATTATATTTATTTAAACTAATATAATATCATATCAATAATTTTAAGATAAGTCCAGAACATACAGGCTAGTTTTGATTGGATAGGTTCAGTTCCTTTTCATTGGCCTCCCAACCAAAATGAAGGAACTTGTATCTATGATTTGCATACCGTCTGATTTATAAGGAAGATATATAGCGCAAATTCAAAATCCCTAAGATCGCCTAGGACCCATTAGTACTTTTGAAGATAAACGAGTCTACTTTTGAATTCATTTTAACTACTTGGAATTTTATTATTTTATCTATTATTTTCAAGAGCCCGTGAACGTCATGTGATTTTTATATGCTACAAAGAATTCTCTCCTCAACAAATTTGTTCAGAAGACATGAAGAAAAGGAGTATTACTCACTAATAAGAAGATTCTTCTTACTATGAGAACACTGAATGCTCTACAACCTACATTTTGAGATGAAAAATCACTAATAATAGTATCAACATTAGCACCTTGTTTGTTTAAATGAAGTTAGGATGGAAAGAAATAGGGAGATGGAAGTAAGATGAAAATTATTAACTTCCTCTCTGTTTGTTTATAAGATGAATGAAAAGGAAATGTGAAAATTTTTAGTGGGTCCCACATGAAAATAGGTTCTACAAAGTTAGCTATGAAATCCAGTGTTCAAAACTCTTGTGGTCTTCTTTTAGGTGTGAAATCATTTATTATTATTATTATTTTTTTTTAAAATTCTACTCTTGAAATGTTGATAAAATTAAATAAATTTTTTATAATGGAAACATTTTTTAAAATAATAATAAATAATTTTATGCTAATAAAAAACAATAGAATAAAAATTAATATAAAATAATTTTTCATATAATTTATTTATCTTTTTCCATTATTTTTTTCACTCATCCAAGCAAGTAAATATTTTTTTTTTCATTCATTTCTTTCTTATTTCTATCCATCTAAACAACACATCTTTTCCACTCTTATTTCTTTCCTCTTTATTTAACTCCTAATCCAAATAAAGAATAGGAAATATAAGGATGCACTTTTTTTTTAATAAATGCATACATTGTATTCTTTTTTTATCTTATCTTAATATTCTTTGTTCCTTTAAAATACAATATAGTAACCAATAAATTCTTATAACAACAACAAACAATCATCAAATTTTTACTACATATGAAAAACTTAAAAATAACTATGTGACCCACTATAAGTTATAATTGAATGATTATCAAGGTGAAAAATTAAAAATACTACAAAATTGAGAGTTTAAAAGCATTGAGTTTTGGAAACTTATATTGTAAATTGTTTTGGTTGAGAATTCAAGGAAATAAATGACAAAAAATTAGTTAATCTTTTTTTCTCTTCAAAGTTGTTTAAATTTTTTTGGGCCCCTTTAGCCCTGGGCCTAGGTTGTCACCCCTTTGGCTTAGGCTTAAGGGTGACCTTGGGTCTGACGTTAAACAATTTTTAAACATTTCAAGCATATAAAAAAGTAAATTGTGTAAACTAAAATATTGATCTAAACATGCCAGCAACATAAGCAACACATCTAGATCAAATAGCGAAAGTAGAAAAAGAAAAACAAATTTTAGAAACACCTACCTCTAGCCATTGTGTCAATCTTCAACCTTCAAGGTTTTGGCTTTTTTGTACCTTCACTCACTCAATCTTGATGGTGTGATTTTTGACGAGAGGAGTAAACACAGTGATCCAAAATAAAGAGCACATTAAATTTATATAGCTCTGCCCAGCACAGAGTTCAATAGACATGAGAGTATGAATTAAATGTCACTAAACTTTTCATTAAAATAATGGGTTTTATATGATTGCAAAATGGACTACATTCAAACATTGATTTCCTTTTCCACATTCAATTCCAGACAGTAGAGTCAATGCTCAATTGTAATAAACTGTAATGAAAATCCTATCATTGACTTTGAAATTGAATAATAAATAGTAATAAAAAATTTATCCAATGATTTGAATAACTATAACAAAAAATTCTAACATTCTCCCACTTGGTCCATTTAACCCATTATTAATCATAACAAGAAACAAAATATACGAATCGTGGCAATAGGTCCTCTAATAATGAGTATTATCTTCCATGTATCACAATATTCAAGTTTCTTAATATTAGCCTTTAACTTAGTGAATAAACCATATGTTTATTTCGGATCTAATCACAATGATATTTCTTAAAACAAATATGTGCACAAAACTATATGAGAAAACAACAAATTGAATAAGAGTTTCATTGAAAATAATAAATGTACATACAATGAAATCATATCATATTACTGCCACACACGTTGATTAATCTAGGTTGCCTATTTATAATCTGTAATAATTCTTTAAAAACTAAAAATTAAAAAATTGAAATTGAAAATTCAAAACTAAAACTAGATTTAGTTTCTAAAAATTCCAAAATAAATACATTTGATAGTGACCCTTTTTGTGAACAAAAAGATGATGCGCAAGCTGAAGGAATTAGTTAGTTATGGCTAACTTGAGTTTTGATGAAGCCTCACACTTATTTTGGTGGCAATTGTAATAGTTTAGTTGTGTGTTGTGTGTGTGTTGTGTCTTATCTTGATCTTGATCTTGCATTGGTTAAAAGAAGACAAATCCATTGAAGCCTAAAACTTAAATGATTAACAAGTGAAAAGATGTTTTCATAAAACTAAAATGAATCAAGAGTGTAAAATTGAACCTTGTATTTGATTCACTAAGTTTAGTTAATTGTGAAAAAGTAAAATGTGTAATTTGTTATTCTGCTACTAAAAAATTGAGAATTGATATAGGGTAATCAATTACATCTTAATATAATTGGTTATTTTGCTTAGAAGTTGCTTTGTGAAAAAGGCAAGAATTCGACAATAATTGATTACTAGCTTATGATAATTGATTATTTGGCTCAAAAATTGGTTTTTAGAAAAGTTAAACATTTGACAATAATTGATTAAGTACTATTATGATCGATTACATTGTTTTAAACATGAAGCTAGGTGTTTTGTTGAGCACATTAAGCGAATACAGTAAGTCATAATCGATTACATTTTGTTGCAGACTTCAAAAATAATAGAATAACGAATTCTATCTCTAAGCTACCTTTCTTTTTATATAAAAAGCGATTTCTATTAATTAAAAGAGAGAGACTACTACAAATTTGTTAGAAATCTTTTCAAGTGGAAGAAAGTTTCAAGATGATAAGCTTCAATTGTGTGTATATCACATATTCATGTGATATCATTTCATAATTGAATTTCATTTGTTGTTTTGAAGTTTTTCTCAATTGTGTTTGTGTTGAAAGGGCTTCTACATGTTTCTTTGAGTTCTTTCTAATAGGTTTTTCGAAAGGCTTAGGTAAGTCTAGTGTTGACGTATTTGTTAAATTATTTGTAAAGATACCGAGTTTTAGTGAAGAATCTCAGTAGGTTTTGTTGAGGATTGGATGTAGATCACAGTAGTGGTGATTGAACCATGATAAAATCTTTGTCTCATCTGTTCTATCTCTCAACTCCTCTTTATTTTGTATTTTGGAATTATTCTTGATTTCTATAAATTGTTATCATATAGGATCAGATAGGTTGTATTGGCCAAACTCTCTACATCTCAATTACTTAATCAATTTGTTCTAAAAATATTTCAAGAAAAAAATTGCTATTTGGTACCTAGTTTGAAACATCCAATTCTTTCCCCTCTTGGATGCCTAGCCATTTGTCAAACACTTCCCTTTGCCACCACCACCTCTAGCATCGCCACCATTGTTGCTGTCACCACCACTAGTGTTACCACTGCCATCATTATCATTGCCACTAGCCCCCATTACCACCATTATTATTGCTGCCATCACTACCACTACCACTACTGTTGTTGTTGTCATTGCTGCCACACAAACGCACTCTTAAACTAATTTTAACAAGATAAGGAACTTTCAAAGTGAGTTTATTTTGGAACCAAAAATTATAAAAAAAAACTAAAACTAATTTTTAAAAGTTATAAACTGATTGTAGTTTTTGAATTTTTTTGAAACTTACAACTTAAAACCACCCCAAATAGACTCTAAGTTTACTGTTTTAATTTTCTAGCTAGGATTTCTCTCATATTCTCTATTATTTTTTGTAAATTTTAATTGTGATTAATAATTCTATTTTTACATGTTTCCTTTTGTTTTTCCTTGCTTTGATTTTCTATTTTAAACTCTCACTCTCTATTTTTGATCTTATATTTGAGAGGTAACATGTTGTCATTCAGGAAATCAACAATTAAGCCTTGGACAACTTTGAAAGTGTGTTGGAGAAATGTGTTGGAGAAATACATAGCAATGTCAATCCAACCAACACAGCCCATATGCAAGTTCTATGGTGAAAATCATGAAATAGATCATTATAAGTCATAAATATAGGCTATTCCTTTTGGAAAATGTGCTAATATAATTCATTGAAGTCATGCCCAAACTCGTTTCAAGAACATCAAAGCTTCCATCAAGAAACTTGAAATTCAAGTTAGGCAGCTATCAAAACAAATTGCTAAGAATTCCTTTAGTAAGGTAATTGCACCTACTGTTAAAGATCCTATAGTCAAAGAAGGAGAAAATCCAACAAAAGAGGTTGAGGTACATAAGAAAAGTTTTGATTGAAAACACAATTCAAGAGAAAAAGTGAAACAAATGGAAAAAAAATTTGAAGAGAGAATAATAACAGAGTTGGAGGAAAGTTTTCGATTAGAAAACCAACAAACAAATCCTCTACATATAAAATTGCTCTCCATCAATTAATTGACAAGGAAGAGAGTTATACGCTTGATAAACCCTTAGATGCCCTCATGACCTTGCCATTAGGATCTTCCTTGCAAGGATATGGAAGTCATTTACTTGGTATTTAAACTTCATACCAAAAAGAGAAAACGCAAAGAGAATGTATTCTTTGTATCTTTTTGTCACTTAAGAGGGGCCTCATGAATCACTTACTCACAATGTAAAGCTGGTGACAATAAAGAAATGTAGCTTTTTTTTTTTTTGGGAGCATGAAGAGATGTAGCTTGAGAGACAATCAAAGAAACTTTTTACTTTCTTTCTTTCACTTTTGATTTTAATTCATATAGTTGATTTGGTTTAGATTAGGAGTTTAATTTTACGTTCTTATCGCACAATAAAAAAGAGGACACATGTTAGATTAAATTTTTTTATTTCAAATACAAACTATCTATATTTTAAAATTTTGTAAAATATACATTTTTCCTTTCAAGTCTAAATTAATTATATATTTTTACTTAAATTTAAAAATATCAATCTAATACACAATATATTTGCTAGTATTAAGGGAAAACAAAGTGTACCAAATACTAATGCAAAAATGGGGCTGAAATATCGTTCTTTTGTTGACGCAGCCGAAATCTCGTTCTTAGTACATAAAAGCATTGCATCGTACCTTAAAAAACACATATTGCAATTAATTATAAAATATGATTAGGGTCTCTTTCGAATATGGAGAAACCGGAAATGGCAAAAGATACCTCTTCCAAAGCTGCCAAGAAAAAATATTCCTGTCGCAAACTTCCATTGTCTTTACCAGAGTCGTGACTCATGATCACCGAAAAATAGAAGAAGAAAGTTTTCATGATTTACAGCTTTCAAGATAACATTTGCAAATTGATATTAACTGTCAAACTTTTAATATTGTTAAGTCAATTGATATATTTATACTGTTTTGTAATTTTCTGTAAAATATGAAATTAACTATTTGAATATTGTTAAATCATTTGATATTATTTTTTTATGTATATCAAATTTCACATAAATTAAATATTTGTTGGTGTGTTGTTAAGAAATGAACATTTACTTAGATTTATAATATTCGTCAAAATCAAGTAGTGTAATTAATTATTAATTAGTTTTTTATTTATATGAAGTTTTATAAATTTAATTTACTTTATAAAATCTTTCAATTTAATAGTAGATTATATCAAGTGGTGCAATTACAAAAGTTTGGCATGTATTCTAAATCTTGCCGTTGAATGGTTGAAATACAGTATAATGCTGCACCGATTATGTACCAATGCTAGCAGGCAAGCCAAGCAATGCCATGCCATTCAAAAAGAAATGAAATTAAAACCCTCGCAAAGTGTTAACAAAGGGAGAGAAAGCGATTGAGAAAGACGTGCTACGGTGCTAGTGACACTCATCCTATGACACTGACCATTTCCAAATGCCGGCAGCAAAAGCCGCTATTGTTACTTTCTGCCCTTTGGCTCATTTCCAAGGATTCTCAATGTCAATTTCATCCAGAATATTACAGAAGATGATGGTTATGGTATCAGCCATTTGGCAATGTAATGTGATGCCTTTAACTTCAATTTCAAGTGAACGTTGGCCTTTATTGACCACAATAGAGTTCAACTATTTTGATTATCCAGCCCACCACAGAATAGACATTGATACCAAATCTTAAGGCCACTTCAGTTGAAGAGGAACCAAACATTGCAACAATGGGTCTAAAACCCATCTGGGTATTCTTCATTGTCATCCTTTTGTTTTCTATAGTGGCCAATTCAGAAGAAGAGGTGATCAAGGCCCTAGTCACGTTCATGGGTAAATTGGCACCAGGGAATGTGCCAAGAGACCCTAAATGGGGTTGGAACCTTACATCAGATCCCTGCATTGATAAGTGGCATGGTGTGAGGTGCTATTCAGACAACAAATACGTTAAGACTATAATTCTTGAGAACTTCAATTTTGGTGGAGTTGTAGACGCCAGTTCTCTTTGCATTGCAAAGTCTCTTCAAATCCTTAGCCTCAGGGACAACAGTTTACATGATTCAATATCAGAGGATATAGGAAACTGCAAGTTTTTGACTCACTTGCTTTTAAGTGGGAATCAATTCTCTGGGGACCTTCCTATTTCCCTTGGCAAACTAAGTAACATGAAGCGGCTTCATATTTCGGACAACCACTTCACTGGAGAGCTTCCTAACATGGTTCACGTTTCAAGTTTGATATCATTTTTTGCTGAAAACAACAACTTCGCTGGGGAGATTCCTAGTTTTGACTTCTCCAACCTTGATGCGTTTAATGTCTCTAACAACAATTTACAAGGTCCAGTTCCTGATGTCGGAGGCAAATTCCATGCAGACAGCTTTTCTGGTAATCCTAACCTATGTGGAAAACCACTTTCAAACGCATGTCCACCACTTCCTCCTCCTCCTCCACCACCTGAAAAGAAGGACCAAAAATCATTCCCTAATGATTTGTCCATTTATTCAGGTTACTTAGTCCTTGGTTTAATTGTCCTGCTTTTCTTGACCTTTAAGCTTTTAAGTAAGTTCAAGACCAAAGAAAAAGCATTGGATGTTGAAAAGAAGGAAATGGCACAAGAAACTGTTGGTGGCAAGGCTAGTGAAATATCCACTTCCAATGGATCAAAGAATGGCACTGGGATTAGATCTGAGCATTCGTTGACATCTTTGGAAAGTGGGATGACAACATCAGGTCTTGTTCTTCTTTCAAGTCGAACGCTTAGAGGGTTGCAATTTGAGGACTTGCTTGGTGCCCCTGCTGAATTGATTAGGAGGGGAAAGCATGGGAGCCTCTACAAGGTTATGCTCGATAATGGGGTGCTGTTGGCAGTGAAGAGGATCAAGGATTGGGGAATTTCAAAGCAGGATTTTGAGAGAAGGATGAATTTGATAGCCCAAGTGAAGCATCCACGCGTATTGCCACCTGTTGCATACTATTGCTCTCAGCAAGAGAAGCTCCTAGCCTATGAATATCTGCAGAATGGTAGTCTCTTCATGCTGCTCTATGGTAAGTTGCATGCAAAGTAAGGAGTCATTACATTAATTTGACATAGAAAGTTATAAGCTATGGTGCCTTGTTTGACATACTAATGCTTATTACATAAGTAGTCTCTGCTAAATGGAAGCACTTTTGAACTAGGAAATAGGTGTCTTGCTACCTATGACGATGAAAACTACAATTTGCTTACCATCTAAATAATGGTGTCTACTACTTTGCTTATAATTAGTTAAATAAATTACATTGACACCCCTAAAAGTTTTGTCAAATTTCCTCCAATACACCTCCCCTTTTTACCCATACACTAGCTCTCTTATATTGTTTGCCTACCATCTAAATAATCGTGTCTACTACATTGCTTATAATTAGTTGAGTAAATTATATTGATACTCTTTAAAGTTTTGTCAAATTTCCTCCAATATCCCTCCCTTTTTTACCCATGCACTAGCTCTCTTATATTGTTTGAAATATGTTACATTGACATCCCTTAAATATTATACTGACCCCCTTGTTACCCAAGAAAAACATTATACTATGCACCGCTATAAGAAGGTTATTATGTAAACGTTAAAAAGTAGGGGATCATATGCAATCTCAAAAAACCTCAGGTATCAGTATAATTTGCTCTCATTAGTTTTTCCAATATGACACTTATTTCCTTTATGGGATATCTCTCGGTCTTTTGCATTTTTTAAGACCTAAGTACTTTTTCCAGCGGACTAGGGCCTACATTGAAATGTAGCCTCGAAGAATAAATCTAACCAAACGTTTGTTTTCCCATTTAGGATCTCAAAGTGGCCACTCTTTTGACTGGGGAAGCAGACTAAATGTTGCTGCTAAGATAGCTGAGGCTTTGGCATATATGCATGAGGAGTTTCTTGAGAATGGAATAGCACATGGTAACTTAAAATCAAGTAACATTTTGTTTGACAAGAATATGGATCCGTGCATAAGCGAATATGGCCTAGTGATGGCAGAAAATCAAAATCAATTTGTCCTTTCCGACAACAAAGGCCTCAAAAGCAAAGATCTGATTGCAGCCACTTTCAAAGCTGATATATATGCCTTTGGTATGATACTTCTCGAGCTGCTGACGGGGAAAGTAATTAAAAATGATGGATTTGATCTAGTTAAATGGGTGAATTCAGTGATCAGAGAGGAATGGACTGTTGAAGTTTTTGACAAGCCCCTAATCTCACAAGGTGCTTCTGAAGAGAGGATGATGAATTTGTTGCAGGTAGCATTAAAATGCGTAAATCCTTCTCCAAATGATAGGCCAAGTATGAGCCAAGTTGCAGTGATGACAAATGCTTTGAAAGAGGAGGAAGAAAAATCCATATCCTTTGACACATGACCGAGAGTTTAGTCATATACTTCTACAAGATTAAAAAGAAAAAAAAAAGAAAAAATTCTTTTAGGAAGTATATGTTAGTCCAAACTACTCTAATTTTTGTTAGTTTCAAGCAGATCATGATCAGAACCCATTAATATGGGAACTTATTTAATGTGGTTAACGATCCAAAAATTGTTTGTAATTTCAATTAGCAAGAGTATCTTTTTTTCTAGAAGTACAGGCAGGATTTGTATTCCACACCTTATCTATCATTACTGTTTTGCATCCCTGTAATAAAATTTTTGTTTTTTTCTAGCAGTCCTCACGGCCAGGATCCTTCCCCAAACTCTAATAGTTTTGCAGTTCAGTTTTGTCTCTTCGAAAATCTAGATTTTGAAAGCTAAGCACGAGTATTTAGGTACAGCTTGTGGTGAAAGAAACACTCCCAACAGACCTTTTAGTTATGGTTGAGAATTTCCATTTCCCTAGTTATGTAATGAATGTTAGTGTTTAATTATGGGAAAAAATTATCAAAGCTAAACTTAACTGATCATTAATCTTAATACCTTCGTTAATTAATCACCTAACAAAGATCTTGGATCAAGTAGTCGATAAATGATCCTGCTCCAATAATGGGGTCTTACATTTGTGGAAATAATGGCATATAAATGTTAATTATTTCTTTGTTACCGTTGGCATATTAATTGCTTTGTTATTGCTGACATATTCGACGTTACAAAATTCTAATAAAATGGCTTTATTTGCCACTTATTTACACTCATCCATTTTTTTTTCTAGTATTAAAAGCTATTCTTAAACCCTTGTTAACGGACTGATTTCATGTACACTATATAAGTAGTGGCAACAGGAGTCTTGAGATTTCAAGAACATTTCTTTACTTCCAACATTTCTCTCTATTTCTTTTGTCAATATTTTTTTTTCCTACTGTGAGTTCTTCTGGGCATTGTTCGTGAGGCTGTAATGTGTTTGGCCTCGAGTGCATGGATTCAAACACGCTGTTGTGTAAAGCTTTTTAGGACAGTGGCTATTGCCACGACATATTATTCCTTTCTTTCTTTCTTTTTTAACAATATTTCTAACAATTTGAAAGCAAATTATTTTTTCTTTCTTTTGACTGTGTTGTTCCAATGGCTTTGCTGCTCAATAAGAATGTATTATTTGATATGTTGAACTCGAACTCCTTAATGAAACCAACTACAAGGGATGGTTACAAAGGCTTCTCATCATCTTTGAGCAACCTGAGGTTGGCTATGTTTCAAAGAGGCACCACTAGTTCCTTTTTAAGGAAGCAATGAGGTTATGGATATCGCAATCAAGAAACTGAGAACTATGGAAAACACAACAAACGAGTATGTCGTCATCCCTTTAATCATATGCCAAATAATTTTTTTCAATCACTTTGTGTCAAGCAAACTTGCAAAACCTTAAAATCATAAAGGGAAAAAAACCTCAAAATTCATACATTATCAAACATGTGTTACATATGTGTGTAAATAATGTATAAAGTAAAAATATAAAAGTGCTAATATTAAAGGGTGTTCAATTATTAAAAAAATAAAAATAAAAATATGAAAGAACAAGACACTTGAGGATATGATGAATGTCATGATTATGATATGTCTAACTATATATGGGGAAGCTATATTAATTGCATGCTATATATTATACAAGATCCCTCATAAGAAATTAGATAAAAGTGTGGGGGTGTTTGGCTAAAGGTGGACTACTAGTTTTCAAAAGAAAATATAGGTCTGATGGATTAATAGAAAAATTCAAGGCTATTTTGGTTATCAAGGGCTTTACTTAGAAAAAGGGAGTAGACTTTTTTAATATTTATTCACTAGTAACCAAATTGCTACTATGTGTGCTTTAATAGTTTTGGCAACAATCTGTAACTTGGTTATATACCTAATGGATGTAAAGATTGCTTTTCTAAATGGAGATTTAAAAGATGAAATTTACATGAAGTAACTAGAAGACTTCATTATGCTGAGACAAGAACACAAGGTATGTAAGCTTAGAAAGTCATTGTATGGCTTAAAACACGCACCAAAGCAATGGAATGAAAAATTTAATAACACATTGGTGAATTATGGTTTTACAGTAAAAACTTCTCTTGTGTGTATGTAAAAATGATATATTCTAATTGTGTTATTAGATGTTTATATGTGGATGATATGTTGATATGTGGAACCTCTTTGAAAGTGATAATCAAAATTAAAGAGTTTTTAAGTTCCAAATTTGAGATGAATGACTTAAGAAAAGTTGATGTGATTTTGGATATTAAAATGCGAAGAACTAAAAATGGTTCTCTCTAAGTCAAGCTCGTTATGTTGTAAAAAAATATTAAAAAAAATTAATAGTTTTGATGTTGTACTTGCTAGAACACCATATGATCCTAGTATTCATCTTAAAAAAAATAGTGGAACCAATGTCTCTAAATCAATGTTATATATGTATATTATGAATTATACTAGACCTAACATTACATATGTTGTAAGTAGATTGAGTAAATACTCATAATCCCAATAATGATCATTGGAATGCCCTTTTGAGTCTTCTAAAGTATCTAAAAGGTACTATGGATTGGAGTTTAAATTTTGCTAACTTTCCAGCTGTCTTAAATGGTTTTGTGGTTCAAATGGATTTTAGACAATGATAAGACAAGTTCTACTAGTGGGTCAAGAAGTAGAGTGGTTGAGAGGCTTAATGGCTAATATACCATTGTATGGGAGACTTACACCTTTTATATCTTGATTGTGATGCACAAACTACAATTGTTGTAGCTTATAACAATAATGCTTATAATGGTAAGAGAAGGCATATATATATGAAATAAAGTGTTGTTAGAAACATAATTAAATTATTGATATCTCACTTGAGTATGTGAAAAGTGGGAAAAATCTTATAGATCCTTTTTACAAAAGGATTACCCAAGAAAATTGTCTTGGATGTGTTGAGAGGGATAAGCTTAAAGCCATGAGTGGAGGAAAGTATGGTGGACACCTAATTAGTGGTCAAACGAAGCCATATGAATACTCTTATGCACTATACTTCTCATCCCTATGGCATGTGGTAGTGCTTAATGTGAGGTTGAGCCATGAGCTTTTAAGAGATACATAACCTTTAATATGGATGGTGCTATAGAGATGCACTTAATGTATCTACCTATGTGAGTGTGAAGGCACAGGCCACCTTCTACGACAAACTTAGGCTATTTTTCTGGATCACTTATGAGCAACCTAAGGTACATATATATAAAGGCCTAAATTATTGTTCAAAAGTTAATTGCAGAGCTATCACAATTTTAAAGGTAAAAGTGTGAGTTGTGAAGGTCTCATCTTAAGTCCATTAAGTTCAAGAGTAATTCACTTCTTGGACATAAGTTGTTGTCTCACCTTACTATGTGTTAATTCAATCCTTAGGACATTAACAGTTAAGCACAAAAATCTTTCCTTGCCTAGATTTTTTTTTTCTTCTTTCACTTATCTGCCATTAGTGGGGGACTGTGGAAATAATGACATATAAGTGCTAATTATTTCTTTATTATCGTTGGCATATTAAAATTCTAATAAAATGGCTTTATTAGCCATTTATTTACACTCATCCATTTTTTTTTGTATTAAAAGTTATTCTTAAACCCTTGCTAACGGGCTAATTTCATGTACACCATATAAGTAGTGGGAACAAGAGTCTTGAGATATCAAGAACATTTCTCTACTAACATTTCTCTTTCTTTTCTAAAAATTTTTCTTCTACTCTGAGTTCTTCTGGGCATTGTTCATGAGGCTCCAACTTGTTTGGCCTCGAGTGCATGGGTGTAAACACGCTGTTGTGTAATTCTTGGGGGGCAAAACTGGATATTGGTTTGCACCAAAGGTCCACCGAAAATTTCTTTCAGGATAATGGCTATTGCCGCGACATAGTGTTCCTTTCCCACTTTCTTTTTTAATAATATTTCTAACAACATTTAGTTGGTTCGTCAATTAAAAAGTGTCTTTTAGGCAATGATGCAATGAATCAATCAAACAAGTAACTAAATGACTAGGTGTTATGTACTTGATAAGAATACACTTCAAAATTTTAGCAAGCAGCATCAATACATATAGTTTGACAAGTGAGGTGAAATTAGCAAGTGTTGTGGCAATATACATTGCTTATATAAATTTTAATGTGAGTTAATGCAAAGCAAATGACTTGCAAATATTGAGTGCAAGAAAGCAAACATGCGTTAGGAATCATTTGCACATTGGGGAGATAATCACTACCCCAATACAAGTTTGAATAAAAGTTATGTTCCTTTTATACCTGTACACTCTAATGTTGGGCCCTTCGAAAATTTGTAGAATTAAATTATTATTCCATTGCTCAAGGAAAATGAGTAAGGTTTTATTAGCAAGACACCATGCAAAACTTTTATGATGACTAGAAAGATATATACTCTAGAATTCTTGGTTTGAATCAAGCTAGATGTTATGAGAATTTTAGAATGAAGAAGTATGTGTTTATAAATTTTTGTGTAACTTTAAAGAATGTGGGAAAATTTGAGAAAAAAAAAAAAGGTGAGCATAGAGGAAGTGTGGTGGTAATGTTCTAAATTATAATGTGTCATTGAGTCCTGAGTGCTTTCAACACTCATTGCATCTTGTAAACAAATGGTTAAGAATTACTTTAAAATTTGTTTGCAAGTTGGCACAACAATTATTCGACAAAGAAGTCACACAACTACACATCCTTATATTAAAAGTAACAAAAATATTTTCCTTCTTTTAAGGTAATTTTGTATTCACTTATTTATAATATTTAACATTTTTTTATTGTAAATTTATAATTATATTGGTGTAGTTGATGGTACAAATGTATGTACCCAACCTTTTATTTCTAAACAAACTTCTTTACATGGAAGAAAAATATCGGTGTAACAAAATGTTTTGGCGGCATAGTTTTGTCATGATATTCACATTTGCTTATTCTGGTTAGGAAGTGATAGCAAATGATGCAAGTGTTTTTTAAGATGCTTTAACACCTTAAAATATTTCTTCAACTCCCTATGGAGATATTTTTAATAATAACCTTTCTTTTTAAAAATTTTTCCAAGCTATTGAATAAGTGCATCCTTTATTTTATAAATCAATTTTATCTTGTTGACTCTGGATTTCCAAATGTGCCTAATTAACTCACTCCATTTTGGAAGAAGAAATATCATTTGCATGATTTTTGTGATGGAGGACAATCATTAGAAAAACTAGAATTATTCAACTATAAACATTCTTCATTCAGGAACATCATCGAGAGATATTTATCAAAAACAAAGTTTCCAATTTTGAAGTTGATGTATGGGTTTGATACCTAGACCACAATTCTTTTTTATATTCTTTCTCCTTGACAGTAGTGTAGATGGGCGAAGTGTACTTGCAAAAACACTTTGATTCATAAGTTAGGTCATCTCCATCTTAACAACCCATTTTCCCATTTTTTGAGGTTCTTAAATGGGTCCCATTATTACACATTACTAATATCTAATTTTTAGAATTTAAGTGTCTCACTTCTCCAATCCAACAACTCTAAAAGTTTTATTAAATGGGTCCTACTAATAACCATACATCATTACATTTTATCAATATTTCATAAAAATATTCACATGGGACCCACATAATTTTTAAGGATCGATGCTTATATAATCACTTGAAGAGTGCTTAATAAGCACCAACTCCAATGATAGGTTCTTATTAAGGCATGGTACTTAATAAGAAAAGGTGGGATAAGCACCTTGGAGATGCTTAGCAAGGGAATTATATAAATGTAAAAGAGAGAAAAATAATAAAATTAGATGATCTTGGGGTTTCCCCGTATTATATAGGGTGAAATCATAAGATTTCAACGAATTTATAATCTTTATAATATAATAAGGAAAGTTACCTCTTAATAAAATACGAAAGGCTTAAATATTTTTAGTCCCTATAAAATAAGCAAGTTTTGGTTTTAATCCTTGTAAATCTTTTTCTTTGGTTCTTATCCCTCAAAAATTTGAAATCATTGCTTTTGGTCCTTACTATTATGTGACACTCATTAGCTTCTTATATGTTTTAATGAAAGGTCAAGTAACAATCTAGGTGGCACCTATTAGTGTATGTGGTACCATGTTAGCATATGACACCTCTAAAATAATTTTCTAGACTTCTACAAGCTTTGGTGACTAATTTCATTAGAGGTATTTCTTGGTTGATTCCTTATTATCTAGCCACTAAATTTCTTGCTCTGGCTGCTGAGATTGAGTAGTCGGTTATTGCTCTTATTCCTCGTGACAACCATTTAATTTGGGAAAATACAGATTCTGATATGTTGACTCTTAAGGATTCTTTCCTATTTTTAAATCCTCCACAGCCCTCTATCACATGAGGTAAGCTTCTTTGGAATAATTCTATTCCTCCTTCTAGGTCCTTTCTAGTTTGGAGGCTTATTCACAATAAGGTGCCTACTGATGAAAACTTGAAACTAAGAGGCTGTAGCATTGCTTCTATTTGCAATCTATGTGGCAAATCTGATGAATCTTCTCACCATTTATTCCTAGACTACAGTTTTTCTAAACAACTTTGGAACTAACTCAATTCTAGGCTGCACTGTAGTATAGATCTCTCTTCAATCCAATCAATCTTATCCATCTATAACAAGCATTTGAGTTCACAACAAAGGTACATGGCTTTAGTGGGGATCACAAACATCATTTGGATCATTTGACCTAGTAGAAATAAAAACAGATTTGACAATCAAAATGTTTCTTTAAGGAGCACAATTAACATGGTAGTTGTTGCTACTTCTTTATCTAAAAACCTCTTAGCTAGAAAAATGTCTGCATGTTTGGAAGAATTCTCTATCCTTAGAGCATTCTTTGTTTCTAGCCATGCTCACATAGCACCTACTATTCAGTAAGTTAATTGGCACCCCTTCTTTGTGGTTGGATTAAATGTAACATTGATGGAGCTGCAAAGGGATCTCTTGGTCCAGCTAATGCTGGTGGCGGGATAGCAATGCAACGATTGTTAGTTGCTTTGCCTTTTATGTCGAGATATCTTACTCCCTATATGCAGAACTAAATGCTGCTATGCTAGCAATTGAGTTAGCTTATCCAAAAGGTTGACATAAGATTTGGCTTGAATGTGATTCCAAGTTAGTAGTTTTAGCCTTTTCTTCTATCCACATAGTCCTCTGGAAGCTAAGAAATAGGTGGAGAAATTGTCTTTATATCTCACAAAGAATGCAATTTATAATCTCTTCTATTTTCAGGGAAGGCAATACTTACGCAGACAAGCTGGCATCCTTTGGGGTCACCTCCTTTTGCTTTACCTAGTGGGATTTACCACCTAGTTTTATTAGTGAGGATTTTAACCGTGATAGGTTTGGCTTTCCTAGTAATATTTTCATGATTCTTGTTTGGCTTGCATGGGTTTTGGTCTACATTCCCCCATGCTTTTGTATTCTTTTTCCTCTTTTTCAATAAATTCTGGTGTGTTGCAAATGATTGATGGAGTTTGAGGTGTTAACACAGTTGGGATGTCTTTCTCCATTGTGATGCCTCTACATGCCTTCTTTGCTCCCCAAAAAAAAATCTACCTTCAAATGAACATAAGGGACCAAAAATAGTGATTTCAAAATTTGGAAGGATGAAAATAAAATAAAATTGTTTTACAAGAACCAAAATCAAAATCCTCTCATTTTATAAGAACCAAAAATAATTATTTCAAAATTTTGAAGAATGAAAAAAAAAATATAAGGATCAAAATCAAAATTTGTTTATTTTATAGGGACTAAACACATATTCAAGCCAATAAGAAAATTGGAGAGTATTATTTTATGTCTTACCCCTTAATTATGGATATTCAGTTAAGATCCTTGATGATATTTTCAAATTATAGTTTGTAACATATTATGTTACTTTATTTGTTAATTACTATATGTCACAACTATGAAAGCAAAATGAAGACCATGCTTTTCCCAATGATGTTTTGATTATTTGAACCATTTGAAATATGCTGCCATCTGCCCTATGTTTAATTTTGTACACCCACTTGTAACCAATAGATTGCTTACTGGCAAGTAATGCAGTAAGAAGCCAAGTATTGTTTTGATCTAAGGCAGAAATTTCTTGGTCCATGGTCACTTTCCAACAATTATATATGTTTGATGGCTTGGGTGTAGGTTCGGGTTTCGGGTAATTTGGAGAGTGATAAAATAAGGGATTTGTAAGAAAGAGATAAATTAGCATATGAGAAATAATAAGGAAGAGAATGAGTATTACTAGAATGATGATTGGCACCTATATTGAGTTGAACTATACTGTAATGATAATCTCTTAAGTAATTTGGAGGATATTTCTGTCTAGTAGAAACTCTGAGAGGAACTGTCTAAGATGGAGTTGGTGCTGTTTGGGCAAGAGTAAGAACTGTGGTGGGTGTAAGATCAGAAGAACTACTTGTGGTGGGAAGAGATGGAACAAGAAGTGTGTCATTTAACAAAGGGTGGGAAGTTGAGGAAATAAAAGAATGTTGTCATAGAACACATGTCTATAAATGGAAATTTCTCCTTTGTGTAGATTAAAGAGAATAAAACCTTTGACACCATCCTTATGGCCAATGTAGATGCATCTTCTAGCTCTAGGATTAAATTTTCCTCTATATGTAGTGAGTGTATATGCATAACACAAGGAACCAAAAACTTTTAGATGTAAGAAATCAGGGGTTGTAAAAGAATGTAGTGACATGTTTTGTAGCTTGGGAAAAGGTAAAAGGTTCATTATGTGTGCAACAACATGATAACATGAGACCAAAAAGAGATAAGGACATGAGATTGAAACATTAAACTTCTAACAATGTTTAAAATGTGTTGGTGTTTTCTTTCAATTACTCCCTTTTGTTGGGGAGTTTCAACATAGGAAAGTTGGTGAATAATCCTTTTATTTTGGTAATAAGAAGTCATGAAGAACTCAAATCCATTGTCAGATCTAATTATTTTTACACGTATATGGAATTGGGTCTTAACAAGTGTGATAAATTGGATTAGAGGTTGTTTAGTTTGTTGTTTAGATTGCATCAACCTAATCCAAGTGAACCTATATTTGTCATCCACAATTGTTAAAAAATATTTATGACCATGCAATGAGGGGTGAGTAAACGGTCCCCATATATCAATGTGCAAAAGATCAAATTTTATATACACAACTAGTTGCAATGGTTGCATATATAAATAACAAACTTCTTATTCATTCTATTGTGTGACTCCATTTCAACCCAAAAGTTTTCCTTTCAAGAGAGAGTGATTCAATGAGTTTTACAAGAGTGATCCCATGGCTTAATTCATATTTCAACTTCAAAATTTGAGCTCATTAAGGGATCATCATCAAGATCAATGGGAGTCATCACCACCTAGATAAGTGTGCTTCAATTTGTGTGTCTGTCACAATTCTATGTGATACCAAACCTTACCCTTGTGATGTCTAATTGTTGTGTTCTTGAGAAGGTGTTTCTCAAGTGTTTCTTATAATGGTTACTATAAGTGGGTCTCAAGGTTTCTTGTAGGGTTCAAGAATCTTGTAGGTAGTGTTTGTTCTTGTGTAATTCTTTTTATTTATTTATTATTATTGTGTGTTTGTAAAACAATTGAATTACTAGTGATATTACTAGTGTTTGATTACTTTGATTTCTAGCATATTATGTGATAGCATGATTTGGTAACATTTGATAATTCCATTAATTATGTAATACTTTGATTTCTTTAAATATGTAAATTAAAAATTAAAATATAACAATTTAATTTTTGAAAAAAATGATTAAGATGATAATACATGCCATTAGACACTTTACAAAAAAAAAAAAACTTATTTTATATAATAATATTAGATTATTATCCATTAGAAAAGCACAATCATGAATTGATTAATATAATCATATTTAGTAAACCAATCTAGTTAAAATATTATTGGAATAGGTCTGAATCAACAGTCCAAGCATCACCAATTTAATTGCTTAATTCTAAGGCATATTTAGCATTAATAACACTATAGTTGTTTCATCACTTATATTTATGTTATTCTAGTTTTTTACCCTTAACTTATTAGCCTTTTGATACTATTCTTTCTTACAATATTAAGATCTTCCCCCTTTTTTTTTTATATTTAGATTTTCTATGTAAATATTTGTTTATCAAGGGTCTTTTCTTTGCAACTAACACATCTATTTGTAATATCTAGTTTTAGCAAAGATAGTTTTGAAAAGAAAACTAGAAAAGCCACATTGCAATATTATGCAAATACATATACAATACATTAGATCATCATTATAATTTCTATATTGATGATGCCATTGAGGTCGATCATAATTTCAAACTCGATTGATGCCTACTTATTTAAGGATACTAACAAGATAGATTTAAGCAATCTATTTGGCAAACCAAAGAAGATTGCCCTTAAGGAAGATATGACACACTAGAGCAGTTTCGGGCTGGATTTTAAGCACTTGGAATGCCATATGCTTTAAATCCCATTCTGATATGTCTTTGTGGCATATAGCTAAAGAAGGATAACAACTTATGAGAATCTGTTTGTTATTTTAGGAATTATATATACCTTATTTTCTAGTTATTTGGTAGAAGAATCTATAATTAATTTTGTTATTAGGGAAAAATCTTTTGTTTCCTAAAATAGGTGTCAAGACCTCTATATATATTTTTAGATGAATGATCAATGAATTACCAATTCCAATTCAAACCGTAATATGGTATCAAAAGTAAAATTCCCCCTTTCTTATATTATTCTTCTTTCTTAATTTAGAAATTCTTCTCCCATGGTTGCTTTTGCAAATTATGCTTAAGACCCCATCTAGTCCCTATTATATTCATTCGAATGAGAATCCTTTTCTAGTTCTTGTTTCCCCGGTTCTAGATGGATCTAATTGTCACAGCTAGTCTCGTGCCATGTTTATGGCTCAACAAATGAAGAACAAATTTGATTTCATCACTAGTGCTATCAATAAATTAGAATTGATAGATCCCTTATTTCCTGCTTGGAAGAGACATAACTCCTTTCTCCTATCTTGGTTAACTCATTATATGACTCTAGAGATTATCACCAGCATCATTTGGATCAATGAGGCAATAGACATTTGGAAAGAGCTCAAGGATAGGTTTTCCCATGGTGATTATGTTAGAATCTCACAGCTCTCTTCTAATATTTGTTCTTTGAAACAAGTTGATTCTTCAATTACCACTTATTTCACCAAATTAAAGGTTCTTTAGGATGAGTTGCATAATTTTTGTCCTTTACCTGCATGCACTTCTACTACTTCTGGTTGTTGTAACACTTTCAAGATTATTTAGCAATATTGGGATCAAGATTTTGTTATGTGTTTTCTTCAAGGGTTAAATGAGAACTATGCAGCGATTTGTTCACAAATCTTAATGCTCGATCCTTTGCCTTCACTCAACTAGGTTTTCTCTTTGATCATTTAACAAGAAAGACAACTTTAGATTGGTCTTTTATCTATTCCTACTACCTTAGCCATTCAATCTACATATGCTAATTCTATTAATAGCAATTATCAAGGAAAAGGGAAGTCATACTCCAAGTAGTCCACTAACATATTTGTTTATTTGAAATAGTGCACACATTATGGCAAAACCAATCATACAGTGGACACTTGTTTTTTTAGCATGGTTTCCCACCAAGCTATAGATCCAAGAAGTCTTTAAACATTGTTATAATAGAATCTTCAAAGGACAATTCACCTTTATAGGGACTTATAAAAAAGCAAATTCAACGTCTCCTAGCATTATTGCCATAATCCAATCCCACTATCACATTCAATGTTTTAAATCCTGTTAGTACTCATAACTTTACCTCTTCTTCATCCCAATCAGGTACAATATCTAGTCCTTGGATACTAGATTCAAGGGCCATTGGCCATTTTTCTTCTTCACTTTCTTACTTTAAATCTTACAAAGCAATTAATCCAATTTCTATTAAGCTTCCTAATGGCCAACACACCATTGCATCTTATAGTGGCACCATTTCCTTCACTGACACATTGACTCTATAAATTGTTCTCTATATTCCTAAATTTTCCTTCAATATTATTGCAGTTGAAAAACTGACAAGTTCTCTTTGTTGTCACCTGTTTTTTCCCTGATCATTGTGTTATATAGGAAATGAAGTCCTCAAAGATGATTGGCACAACTAAAACTCACTATGGACTATATGTGCTTGATCTTCCTTGATTTAGTTCTCAATTTTTGGCTCCACTCTCTACTGCAAATTATGTTAATTCTATTAATCTCAGCATTCCCTTACATGATGTATGGCATTATAGATTAGGCCACTCTTCCCTTTCTTGTTATTCAAATATATAGAAACAATTTTCTATTGTAATGCCAAATTCATCAATGATAGTGACATTTGTCAATTTTAGAAACAAAAAAGGTTACCTTTTCACAATAGCACTTCTGTTTTAGCTTCTAGTTTTGATCTTTTGTATGTTGATATATGTGTTTTATTGCATGGTCACAAATATTTTTTAACAATTGTCGATGACAAATATAGATTCACTTGGATTAGGTTGATGTAATCTAAACAAGAAACTAGACAACTTCTAATCCAATTTATCACACTTGTTGAGACCCAATTCCATAGACATGTAAACATAATTAAATTTGACAATGGATTTGAATTCCTCATGACTTCTTATTACCAAAATAAAAGGATTATTCACTAACTTTCCTATGTTGAAACTCCTTAATGAATGGGGGTAATTGAAAGAAAAAACCAACACATTTTAAACATTTTTAGAAGTTTAATGTTTCAATCTCACTTCCCTATCTTTATTTGGTCTTATGCTATCATGCTGTTATACACATAATGAACCCTTTATCCTCTCCCAAGCTACAAAACATGTCACCATATTCTTTTCTATATAAAACAACCCCTGATTTCTTACATCTAAAAGTTTTTGGTTCTTTGTGTTATGCATCTACACCCATTGCATGTAGAGGAAAATTTAATCCTAGAGCTAGAAGATGCATCTACATTGGCCATAAGGATGGTGTCAAAGGTTTTATTCTCTTTGATCTACACAAAGGAGAAATTTTCATTTATAGACATGTTGTGTTTTATGAAAACATTCTTTCATTTCCTCAACCTTCCCACCCTTTGTTAAATGACACATTTCTTGTTCCATCTCTTCCCACCACAAATAGTTCTTCTAATCTTACACCGACCACAGTTCCTACTCTTGCCCAAACAACACCAACTCTATCTTAGACAGTTCCTCTTAGAGTTTCTACTAGACAGAAATATCCTCCAAATTACTTAAAAGATTATCATTACAATATATTTCAATTCTATATGGGTGCTAAGCATCATTTTGGTAATACTCATTCTCTTATTTATTATTTCTTATATGCTAATTTATCTCTCTTTTACAAATCCCTTATTTTATCACTATCCAAATTATCTGAAACCCGAACCTACACCTAAGCCATCAAACATATACAATTGTTGGAAAGTGGCTATGGACCAAGAAATTTCTACCTTAGAGCAAAACAATACTTGGCTTCTTACTGCATTACCTGCCAGTAAGCAACCTATTGGTTGCAAGTAGGTGTACAAAATTAAACATAGGGTAAATGGCAGCATTGAAAGGCACAAAGCTTGTCTTGTTGACAAAGGATACACTCAACAAGAGGGTATAGATTACCTTGATACTTTTTCTTCTATTGTTAAAATGGCCACTATTAGGTTGGTTTTTGCTCTTAATGTTGCCAAAGGTTAGCATTTACATCAATTGGATGTCAATAATGCTTTCCTTCATAGGGATTTGCATGAAGTTTATATGCAAGTTCCTTAAAGTTTTCAATCACCCAAACCACATGTGGTTTGCAAACTTTTGAAATCTCTCTATGGCCTCAAACAAGTCAACAGGTAATGGAACCAAAAATTGACCACTACATTGATTCAATTGGGTTACATTTAGTCTATCTCTGATTATTCACTATTTGTTAAAACTGCTAACTTTCGCTTGACAATTTTGCTAGTCTATGTTGATGACATTATTTTAACAAGAGATAATCTTGAGGAAATCCAAGCAATAAAGACCTTTTTGAATGCTCAATTTCGCATCAAAGACCTTGGACAACTCAAATACTTTCTTGGCCTTGAGGTTGCTAGATCCAACGACAACATAATCTTAAACTAAAGGAAATATGTCCTATAATTAATTGATGATGCAAGGTTGTTTGGTTGTAAGGTAGCAATTACATTAATGCTTCCTAACTTCAAACTTCTTAAAGATAATGATGTTCCTTACTTAGATCCCAAATTTTTAGGCAGCTAATTGGTCGACTTCGACCTAATTTATCTTTCTCAGTTAACAAGCTTAGTCAATATGTTTCAACCTTTATGAAAGTTCACTTTGAAGCAGCAACTCACATCCTCCATTACTTGAAAGGATGTCTAGGAAAGGGCCTATTCTTCCCTTCCATCTCAAGATCTTTGCCTTTAGTGACTCTGACTGGGCAACTTGTCCTGACTCAAAAAGATCCATCACTAGTTTCTCTATTTTTGTGGGACCCTTTTTGATTGCCTGGAATCAAAGAGTGTCAAGATCCTCATCAAAGGTTGAATACCATGCCTTTGCTAGCATTACATGTGAAGTCCAATGGCTCATCTACCTGTTGTATCATCTTCACCATGCCATTACCCTACCAGTTTCCTTTTATTGTGACAATAGATTTGCCATCCAGATCGCTCAAAATCTCACCTTTCATGAGCACACCAAACACATTGAACTAGATTATCATTTGGTCAGGAAGAAACTACAGTTTGGAGCCCTTATCAACTAGTTGTGTTTCATGGCATTCTGTCCAAGCTGAGCATGAAGGACATTTATGCTCTAGCTTGTGGGGGGCTGTAGAAGGATAATAGCTTATGAGAATTTGTTTGTTATTTTATAATTAATGGTGAACCTTTGTACACAAATCAACAACAAGGTAAAAAAATAAAATAAAAGAATGAGGCGTGCAAAGGGTGGTTAAAGAGAAAAAGAAGAAGAAAAAATATAGATAGGTCATTGAAATAGCACGTGATGCACAAGAAGAGAGGGTTGAATTGTGCGTCAAAAACTTTTTAATATAGACCAAGATCGAAAAACGATTTTGAGCTAAAGGATAGAGAAGATAAGCACATACAGAATTTTATACTAGTTCGCTCAACCTTGAGCTACGTCCAGTCCTTTCACCCACAGGATATCCATTAACCAACCTTGGTTACAAGTATTCTTCATGGCCTCTTTAGGCTTTACAAAGCAATCACCCCAGATTGCTTTACCAACCCAAGTATTCTTTGTTCACTAAGCCTCTCCAAGCTTTCACAACAAAAAGTTGTTTTACAAAAGGATTCAACTCACACAGTGAGGATATAGAAGATTAAGCACAATATCATAAAGTATCAGAGACTCATAAACTATCGTCTAGTGGACGTGTAAAACAATAAGCGTTTTTATGTTCGTGCTTGATTCGTCATAGTTCACTCTCTTTTTGTTCTTCTTCTAATATATATAAAGTCTTCAGCAGAAAAGAGTCGTTGAAGAAGATATGACTTAACTCTTCAAAAAAGGTACGCGTATTGGGCTTTCAGACATATCAGAAAAAAAAACAGCTTTTTGAACTGTACAAAAATGGAAAGAGTGGCTCTGTGCGGAAGTTTTGCTTTTCTGAACATCCTTCATTTGGTTTGACAACTCAAGGAATTGACTTGCTTTTTCTGTCTTGCTGCATTTTTGTATTAGAAAGTTTCTATCAACCATTTAATGCTTGAAATATTTTAAGATTAGATCTTAAAAAGGTAAGGCATTAGTCTCGATATATGAAAGAAGGACGCATAAATTAAACGAGAGAAAACTTAGCTGTTTAGGATCTTGCATCTGGACGCGTCTAGTGGTTGTCTAAAGTTTAACAATATAGTGTCCATAAATGAAATTTTACTCTTAGATGGTCATTACAAAAGAGTTTATTAGATGCTTGTTTAAGATTGGACGCTGTAAATTTGTTAGTTTAAAAACAGAAACTTAAACTTTAATAAGTTTGTTATCTTTAAATTTTGAAGGTCTAGACGCTTCAACGTCTTTGGTTCCAATAGTCATGATTATCCTACTTAATTTTAAATAATCTAAATACTTTAATTTAAAATAATCTTAATTACCTTGATTAAAAAATATATTAGTCATAATTACCTTAACTAATTTAAATTAGAACATATATTTGTCATAGTTACCCTAATTAATATAATTATATAATGTGATCTTGTCATGTGGCATTTGCCTACGTGGAACGCAAAACCTAATTCTTTTATATATATAATGATAATGTAATTGATAATATGTTAATATATAAATAAAAATTGCATTAATTAAAAATTTAATATCTTGGTTGCTTTAAATATATAAATTAAAAAAGTTAACATATAATTTAATTTGATTTTCATGGAAAAAAGAAGAATTAGAGAAGTAACTAATCCATGTGGCAAGTGGAATCTTTATTTTAAATAAGAGTAAAAGATTTTTTTTAGTAGAGGTCATAAATATATTTTAAAGCTGGAACGCCAATTAATCTATACGCTCAGTGGTATACAATAAGAAAAGATGTTATAAATCAGGTTGCTTTATTGACTCAATCAACCTAATTTTTGACATATAATAATATAATAACATGATTAAATAATGTGTAAATATATAAATAAATATATTAATTGCTTTAATTCCTTAATTTCTTTGAATTTTTAAATTAAGAAATTAAAATATAAGGTGATATTGATGAAAAAATGACTAAAAAATGACACGTGACATAAGACACACTTACAAAAATATTATTCTATATCATTGTATTAGATTAGATTAGATTGCCTTAATTATTTTGACTCTTAAAAATTTAAATTACCTTGATTTCTTCTTGAAAAAAAATTACCTCGATTTCTTATATATAATGTGATAACGTGTTTAAATCATGTTTAAATATGCAAATAAGTTTTTTTCATTAACTACTTAACGCCTTTGTTACTTACATTTGTAAATTAAAAAAATTAAAATATAAAATAATTTGATTTTCTAAAGGAAAAGGATGATTAGGGAAATAACACATGACATAAGACAAACTTACAGAAATCTTGTATATAATAATATTGTAACGTCCCGTTTTAGACCTTGTGCGTATATGTTGTGTCGGATACTTTGATACGTGTTGTCTGTTTTTACTGTTGTTTATATTGCTTGATTGAATTAATCTAACTGCTAATAAAAGTAATTGGCATAGATAAGTGTAATAATAATTAATTGAAGCAAGTGATTCATAGAGTGATAGAAGTGTTTCACAGTGTTCGAGCATAGTTTTTTTTTGTTTTTGTTACAATTAGTGATTTAATAATTGCTAATTTATCGTGGGAGGGATCAAATACTTTTGAAGTTTTTATAGAGTCAAAGTGGTAAATTGTAAAGGATGAGGTAAACTTCTCAGAGTAATTCAAAAATTTAAATAATAGTAGTGAGATTAATTGTTTAATCTCATTGATAATTTGTGCTTGATCCTATTCCTAAAATTTCATATAACTCCTATAAGTTACAAAGTGATTGCTATAAATCTATCTTTATCTAATTAAATCACTATCTATGTATCATAAACCCGACACCAATACTTAAACGCGATTTAAAAACTCGTGTGATTGTGTGTGTTACTTTCTGTCACATGGGAATTGTCATTGTGTTTGCGATGTCGAGGGACCCACCTTAATCCCTCTTAGTACGGCAAACTTCCGATTAGAGCAATTAGTTGGATTGCTCGAGAATGCGACCTTGGCTTGGGTTCGTATTATATCAAGTGTCGATGTAGTGATCAGCGTGATTGCGTAAGTGTGTTCCTTAAGTTGTGATTCTGTTTTTTCTTGATGCAATTGGTGAATTCATTTATAGATTGAAGTGGTATACTGCTCAGCTTGAAATTTAATGAATTAATTGAGTGGAATGCTAATTGGTTAATGAATGTGATATGAAAGTTGAAATAGGTGTTATGTTTGCGTTTGTCTTGGTCTTGTGCGAATCTGTTTCGTAACCTTATACGCAGGGATGATTCAGGCTTAAACTTATGCTAAGTTACTGGTTTATCTTACAAAGCTTGAAAGAAAACATAGCTTTAAATCTAAGTGACGGGAATGTGTGTTGACGACGAATAATAACTTAGATCCTTGAAAATTACTTGCTGAATTCGTTTTTTGCATATGATCTGTAACTAGAACTGCAGTGAGAAAAATCTATATTGAATCTGGGTAAGCCCTTTGGTAGTATTGAAGTTTTAGATGTCCTCTTTCAAATGCAATTGGTCTCATCTTGATTGGGTTTTTCTACAAATTATAGTGAATATTTCATTAAGACAGGTTATGAGGGTGGGTTTAAGTGCAGGGCAGCAGTTAGTGTTTTTGCTGCTAGCGTGTAATTGGAGCATGTAGTGCTTGAGTTGTATGATTTATATGTTCTTCTGACCTAGTGTGATTAAAATGTGTTTAATCTTAGCCTAGAATAAGTACAAGAAGTGACCACGTGTGTGGAATGAATGATGTCCAAAATAGACACACATATGCATTGATGAATTCACTCCCTTATTCTGTTCTGTCTTGTGTTTTTAACTGGGAAAAATATATTGTGAATCTGAAAAATCCCTTTGGTGGTCTTGAAGTTTTACATGTCTTCTTTCCAATGCATTTGGTCTCATGCCTTTTTGAGTTTTCTATGATTTATGATGAATTTTTCATCGCAGCAGGTTCTGTGTGACTATTTGACTGTGCTGTTACTGTATTTGAGTGGGAAACCCTGTTTCTGTTTGCTGTGACTTGTGCCCTGTATTTTTAGTCAATACTAGACATCCTAAGCGATCTATAGAAACTGGAATCACTCCTCTTACTTGGGTAGGAAAATTACCATGAATTCTACAAGATGAGGATGGAAATGGATACAAAAACTGAAAACTGGTTGAGTCTGAGAAGTATGACTGATTTCGGGACACTTACAGTGGTTGTAAAATTCTGAGAAAAATCAGAGACTCCTTGAGATTTTGCGAAAACCCCTCTGAAACCTTAGTCCCAAATTCTGAGTTTTCTGTTTTTGAGATTTTCCTCACCTAAAAACTAATGATTTAAAAAATGTAATTTTAAAGAGGTTTTGATTTCCTTAAGACTTAGTGAGCTGAATCTTGATGTTTCTTATATTCGTTTTGATATTTCTACCTCTACAAGGATTTTAAATAAAGTACTATTATAGATTCTAAATGATAATATTGTAGAAGAAATTTCAAACCTTAGCAAATCGATTTTAAGTTAAGTTCTATGTATTACTCTCACTTTCTTTCTTTAAACTGTTACCATTGATTCTTTCATAAATAAGTTCAAATGCCTTTTCTTTTATCAACACTTACTATTTTTTAAGGGTGAGGAAAAAGTGAAAAGAAAGAAGGAAATCTTTAATTTAGACAATAGGTATAAGCTTTTCCTGCAAATCCATTTTATCCATCTCATCTTTATACGTACCAAAGAGAAATAGACGTGAAAATCAATCATGCATCATACATTTAGCCCTTTTATGGGAGTGTTGATTATTCTCTTGAGAAATCTATCCTTCGCCCTTTCTGAGAGAGTTGTCAAGTCGTTAAGCTATCAAGTTATCAAGTCTTTAGTTGTCGAGTTGTTTAGTTGTAAAGTTGTTAATTCCATCGAGAAATTTATCCTTTGCCCTTTTATGGGAGAGTTGAGTATTCCCTTGAGGAATCTATCTTTCGCCCTTTCATGAGAGAGTTGTGTCATCATTATGGAATGCATTCCCACCCACGTAGAAGAGTTGTTTCTCTCACAGAGCTAAGGGTACCTCATACACGAGCATGCGGTAATCGAAAGAGTAGGAATGGATTGATGAGGACATCATGCATAGCATACATACAAAAATCACTAACTTTTGTTATGAGATTGTGGTTGTTGATGTGCCTTTGAATGTGATTTGCTTTACCTACCTCGTACCTCGTACATGATTGTTCTTGTAATTGAATTAGTGTAAGTATGTGGATATTGTATGTTCATATATGCTCCTATTTATGTGTTTTATCTCTCCAACCATATCTTGCAGATTACAACAACCTAACTCCTATTCTTTGTTTGTTTTCTTGCTTGTGTTTGGTGACAAATAGTGGATGGGTGGGATAGGTCACAGGAAGGCGAGGACTCGAAGGATGTTAGATCCAATCTATGAGGACTTTTTTTTTATTTACGTTTTGTGTTTTTTGAGACATGTACATGTATTAGTGGGAGCCGTGTCAATTTAGGCTTGCCCTGATAGTTATGGTTTGTTTTATATATATATGTGTGTGTGTGGTGACTAGAGCGACCAGTCCTTTTTGAATAACTCGTACCTCTTTCACACTTAAACAACTTGTTTAAGTGCATGTGGGAAATGCTATGTTATGAAAATAGTAATATCCTTTTACTCTGTTTCTTTTCATTATATTGTACTTATTTCTTAATTGTTAATCAGGTATTCGAGAAATTGAGTATATTGTATAGGTTATGGCCTTCCACCAACCAAGTAGTATATTATTTTTCGTTGCTATAAAATTGTTTATCAGGTACCTGCCATGGTTTAGAAAAAGAATGCATTTATGAGCTATCCCAACAAATTCTTTACAATGTGGGAAAAATTTTCTTTTTCTGGAAATCCAACAAAATCCTATGAAAAAAAATTCCACCCTTTTTCTTATCCTTTTGATTTACATAGTTTTAAATAACTCGTCTGAAAAGTCATTGAGGGTTAAGTTCTAATACTGGTAGTGGTGCTCCACAAATATTATATTAGATAAATATATAAATTAAAAACACATTAGTTGTTTTATTGCCTTTATTGCTTTAAATATGTAAATTAAAAAAATAGAAAATATAACATATATTAATGTTTAATGACACATAGCATGAGACTCACTTGAAAAGAAAATTGTTTTATATAATAGTATAAAATTAGAGTAGATTATATTTTCTTAATTGTATGATCTTCATTTTTAAATACCTTGATTGGCTTGATTTCTAACATATTATGTGATAACCTGATTTGGTAACATTTAATAATTCCATTAATTACGCACTTTAATACTGTGAAATCTTTAAAGATGGAAATTAAAAATTAAAATATAACATAATTTACTTTTTGAGAAAAAAATTATTAAGATGATAATACATGCCATATTAAACACCTTGCGAAAAATACTTATTTATATAATAATATTAGATTATTTCCCATTAGAAAAACACGATCATGAATTGATTCATATGTAGTGAACCAATCTAATTTAAATGCTATTGGAAAAGGTCTGAAACAACAATCCAATCATCACTAATTTAACTTATTAATTTCGAGGCATGTTTAGCACTAACAACAGTAATTATTTCCTAACTTATATTTCTGTCATTATAGTCATTTACCCGACTTATTAGCCTTCTAATGCTATTCTTTCTTACAATATTAAAGATCTTCCTTTTCTATATTTTGATTTTCTATGTAAACATTTGTTTATCAAGGATCTTCTCTTTGCAACTAACACATCTGTTCGTAATATATATTTTCAGCAAAGATAGTTTTGAAAAGAAAAGCCACATAGCATCATTATGCTATGCAATACATCAAATTATCATCATAATTTCTACACTGATGCCATTGATGTAGATCATAATTTCAAACAAAGAAAAATACATCGTAGGCTGATATAGTGCATCAGATGCAATTTGGAAATGCCTACTTATTAAAGGATACTAGCAAGATAGATTTAAGTAATCTATTTGGCAAACCAAAGAAGATGACCCTCCGGGAAGATATGACACACTGGAGCAGTTCCAGGCTTGATTTTAAGCACTTGAAGTGCTACATGCTTTGGATCCCATTCTGATGTGTCTTTGTGACATACAGTTATAGCTTTAACTCTAGTCCCATCTTCTCCCTCAAAGGCATAAAATGCCCAGTAGTATTTAATATCTCAAGATAATAAAAGACAACATATGGGTAATTCATAGGATGGCAAGCAATGACCTTATCTTCTGCTAACATCTTCACCCCATCTTTCACTGAGAATTTTTGGGACTTAGTTTCCTTTTCCGCCTCTGTAGAAATAACATGGACGTTCTTCCCAAGCTTAGAAGTGACAAAATCCACCATGGATTCTAATGAAGTTGCACAATGTTTTTCCTCTCCATTTATTACAGGTGCTTCACATTGACTAATGGCTTTCTCTACAACCTCAACATTCTTTGACTTTGGTTTCACAAAAAGCATATCCAATATTTCGTTTATCTTTTTTGATGAGAACGGTATGCGTTGTGCATTTTGGCGAGGCAACAATGGGGATGCATATTTTCTTTTATTGAAGTGCGCATCCAATTTTGTGCCAGGCCTTAATCCTTCTTCAAAGAAAATTAGATATGCTTTCGGGTGGTCATGTTGACGATGATTAGTAACAAGGATCATCTTTGGAGGAAGAGCATTTGCATCATTGTGGGATTGAGAGTCCATAGCACCATAGACAGGAAATTGATCATCTTGTGAAAGAGTCCTTTTTTCACCATACTTAGTGAAAGGAAACTGTGACTCTGTCTTTTTATACCATAGGCAAAGAAAGGAATATTTTGTGAAAGTGTCATTTTTTCACCATAGGCAAAGAAAGGAATATCTTGTGAAGGAGTCCTTTTTTCATCATAAATAGTTAAAGGAAACTCATCTTTTGACTCTGTCTTCTTAATACCATAGCCCAAAAAAAGAATCTCATCTTCTGATTGAATCTCTTTACAACCTTCGATACCATACAAAAACAAGACGTTAATATTACAAGAAAGATATGAAGTATTTAACTGTGGCTCAAGGTATATTATTAAGAAAAAACTAATATTTTTCTTAAAAATTAGTGACTTAAGTCACGTAAATGGTGGGCTTTAAAAAGCTTTAATTTACCATAATATATATTGCTGCATTGAGTAAATAGAGTTACTTTTAGAGATTGTCTGAGTGAAAAAACTTTAAAAAGTACCTATTTACACACACCACTAATATATACTGGACACACGAAATTAGACAACAAAATTATAATGACTATTTTTTTGTGAATCGTACGTTTATTATTCCTGATTAACAAATTTAAATAAAATTTTATATAATATCCATAAAATTAAACAAATCAAATTGTTGTGACTTATTGTTGAGTGATCCTTTGTTCCACTAACAATAATAAATGTTATTTTTATAAAGACAATTTAGTTATATTAAGAAATTTGCGAACAATTGTTACTGTTCATTGGGTATTTTTATTTGTTTTTATGAATTGGCTAGCAAATATTATTGAAGTTTTATATTAACTTCATAAAATTGAAAATAATCTTACGAACAGTTGTTGCTTATTATTAGGTACACACACACACACATGTAAAGACCACATGTGCCTTTCACTCGATGTAATCACTATGGACTCAAACTCGAATTCCAAATGTTTAATGCAACTGCATACTAGGACTCAAAGAAAAAACTACTGGTTAAACTAAAACACTCTACATCAATTCACGTACTCAGTGGTGCATAAATTATTATAGTCTTTCTTGTTAATTTAAACTTGTTATAACTCTTAAAATTAAGGACTCCACAAATATAATAGAATGCATCTCGTAGGCCAATTTTTCTTTAAGTTAAACTAGACTTGGTACCCGTACAATACATGGGTATAAAATTTTTTTTTATGATATTTAAAATTTTTTTTTTTATGAATTTATTTTATTAATGTTTATTATTATGAATAATTTTTTATGATGTTTATTTTTTATAATATTATTTATATATTATTTTAGATTTTAGACTATTATTATATGATATATGATTACTGTAGAAACATTTTTTTTATTTTTAGTAAGATTATAGTATTAGTTTATTATTATTTTTAATTTTTTTATATTTATAAATATTATTTATATTTATTATCAGTGTTATTTATAATTACTTTACATTTGTTTGATGATTATAATATTAATATATATATAAATGTGTGTGTGTGTGTGTATTTATACTATACATATTAATTATTATTTTTTTATTATTTTAAATATATTTATGATATTTTAAATATTTATTATAATATTATTTTACTGTTATTAAGGGATACTATTTTTTATTCTAGATAATTTAAATTTAATAATTATTTTAATCTTAATTTGAATTTAACTTTTGAAATTTTTATTTTCACATATTATACAATACAGTGATGTATTTTGATTTAAATATTTTTTTTTATATTTTTCTTGTCAATATAGAAAACCTTATATATTTAAGCAATATTTTAAAATGTTTCATTTTTATAATATTATTTCATTATTTTTATTATTATAATAAAAATTTATTATTATGTATGACTTTTAATTATTTTATTTTCCTTTTAATAGTATTATTTTTCTAATATTTTATATTTTAGACCATTATATTAATACTATAATATCAATTTTTTTATTTTTCTTAAGATTATAGTATTAGTTTACCTTTATTTTTTATATTTTATTAGTGTTGTTTATGTTCATTATTAGTGTTATTTTTATTTACTTTACATTTTGTTTGAATATTATAATATATATAAATATATAATTTTTTATGTTATAAATATTAATAAATATTATTATTATTATTTTTGTTATCTTTATGATGTTTTAAATATTTATTATCATATTATTTTACTATTATTAATAGATAATTATATAATATTTTAAATATTATAATATATATATATATATATATATATATATTTATATTTATATTACAAATATTAATCAAAATTTTTATTATTGTTTTAAATATGTTTATAATATTGTTTTACTATTATTAAGAGATTTTCATTTTTCTATTCTAGATAGTTTAACTTTAAATTTTTTAATCTTAATTTCAATTTAATTTTTAAAAATTTTAATTTTCACACATTATGGAATAAAGTTGACATGTTTATTTTAGATAATTTATTTTTATATGTTTCTTGTCAATTTAAAAAACTATATATCTTTAAGTTATATTTTAAATTTTTATTTTTATATTATCATTTGTTACTTTTTATTATTTTAATAATAATTTATCATTATGTGTAATTTATTATTATTATTATTTTTCTTTTTGTAATATTATTTTTCTACTATGTAAGATTTTAAACTATTATATTCTTTTTGTAGTTATGTTTTTAATATTTTTAAGACTATAGTATTAATTTACTATTATTTTTTTTATTTTTTATTAGTATTTTTATATCCATTATTCAAGTTATTTTTATTTACTTTACCTGTTTTGAAGATTACATCATTAATATATATGATTTTTGTATTAAAAAATCAATTAATATTATTATTATTTTAAATACGTTTATGATATTTTAAATATTTATTATGATTTTTTTACTATTGTTAAGAGATAATTATATAATATTAAGAGATAATTATTTTAAATATTTATTGTGGTATTAGTTTAATATTATATATAATATACAAGAATATATAATTGTTTTTAGTTTTTATTATTATATTACACACACACACCGCTGTAACTCCAAAAGAGTTTCACCAAATCTAAACTGTTAATACAAAATAATCTTATAATATATATATATATATATATATATATATATATATATATATGGGGTCAGGATCCATTGACACCAGATGTCAAAGTTAGTCAAATTACACCTTCAATAACTTTTTGTGAAGTGCAAATTTAATCAATCCAACCATTGAATTATGTGATATTATCTTCATGATCATGTATACCAAATTTCACATCATTTGGACTTTTTTAGATATGTTATCTAACATTGAATATTTACGAATATTTTAATATCATATTGTACGTTAAAATAAAGTGATGTGATGAACTATTAAATAATTTTGGAATTGTATGAAATTTTGTATACCTAATTGATAAGAACATAAAATTTAATAGTTAGATTGATTAAATTTACATTTTACAAAAAGTTATTAAAGGTGTAATTTGACCAACTTTGACACCTGGTGTCAACAGATCTTGACCCATATAGAGTCAAGAGGATCCATTGACAACAAGTGTCAAAATTAGTCAAATTACACCTTCAATAACTTTTTGTAGAATGCAAATTTAACCAATCTAACCGTTGAATTGTGTGATATTATCTTCATGATCATGTATATCTAATTTCACATAATTTGGACTTTTCTAGATATGTCATCTAACATTGAATATTTATATATATTTTTATTTTATATTATACGTTAAAATAAAGTGATGCCATAAACTACTAAATAATTTTGAAATTGTGTGAAATTTTGTATACTTAATCTAATTAATAACAACATTAAATTCAACGGTTAGATTGATTAAATTTGCATTTTATAAAAAGTTGTTGAAAGTGTAATTTGACTAACTTTGACACCTGATGTCAACGGATCCTAACCCCTATATATATATATATATATATATATATATATATATATAGGGATAAGATCAAATTACACCGATGTAACTTATACCAATTATTACACTATTTAATAACTTTTAATTGAATAATTTTATCTCAAAACTCACCGTTAGATTGAAAGTTTATTTAACATAAATTATATGTACAAAATTTAATATTAATCCAAAATTATTTGATACCTTATTCGTATAGATCAAAATGGACGTAATATATATTTTTCAAAATATACTAAAATATGAATAGTTTGGTTACCTTCTTATTATTTTTCAATTTTGACAAAATTTGACACAAATAATCTTGGTAATGTGTAATTATAATTTAACATAGTTGGATCGATAAAAATCATATTTTATATCAAGTTATTTATGGTGTAATAGTTAATGTAAGTTATACCGGTGTAATTTGATTCCTCTCCATATATATATATATATATATATGAGATTTGCCAACGTATATCCACTTGATTTTTAGTTAGAATATGTTAGCAAATTATAATTAAAAATTATCTTAAAATACTCTCACGTTGTAGCTTGCTAACGTATTTCAATTAAAAAATAAATAAGTGTACATTAGCAAATGCTTGTGGAATTCGATAATGTACATCCATTTTTTTTAATTAGAGTACATTAGCAAGTTATAGTTAAGACTATTCTAAAATACACTAATGATATAGCTTATTAACGTATTCTAATGTGTGTGTGTTATTTGTTTCAAACTTCAAATTTCGAAAACGATATTTTTTCCACTCCTTCCTGGGGTATGAAATGGATCGAATGAAGATAAATAAAAAGAAAAAAATGTGAGAAAAAAGTAGATGTAATAAAAATGAAAATCTAAAATGACTAAATTCTCTAGTCAAATTATGTTCCAACTCTAATTATCGATTTTCCTCGTGACTTAACTTTTTTATTTTTATAATACTTTCAGCATAATCCTTAACTGGGCCCACAGAATGAAATTCTTTACTTTGGTTCTAGACTCCTAGTCAAAATGTTTTGTGCTACAATCAGATAATATGTATTCGGTATTAAATTTACAAGATTAAATTTAACTCTCGACAGATGTGATTACTATATTGGAATATATTGAAATATACAGTTTAGTTTCTATTTAACTTAAGAAGAATATTAATAATATATTCTTTAACACACTTCTTCTAACACATACTTTATTATTTGATTGAAATTTATTGAAAATTACAAAATTATAAGAGAGGGTCATTATACATGATATGAGACCCAAATTTTTTTGTAATTTTCAAAAAATTTCAACCAATAAAAGAGGATGTGTTTAAAAGAGTGTGTTAGATAGTGTATTGCTAGTATTTCTTTTAACTTAATAACACTAAAAAGTTATTTTTAAGTAAATTACGTTCTTCTTTGAGAGATACGAGTATTGCAATGCTCTTCCCTCTTGTATTTAATTATATAGTTTAGCCCATTTAACTTACTATTGTTAAAAAATATTTTTAAAATAAAATTTTTAATTAAAATATATACTAAAATATTTTTAATTTACCAAGTTATTCTTGATTCACTCAATGTCCTAATATTGCGTACTTCTACAAATCAATATTGTTAGATGTCATAAAACGTCTAACCAAATTTGTTGTTATTAATATATAAAACACTAGAAATAATGTTTAATGAAAAAAAATACGACTAGAAATATATTCTAAAAATCGAATAAATTAGTAACATATTTTTGTAAAAAAAGAACGAATATACTAATAAATAGTTTTTTAGTAAAAAATTATTCTTTAATAAAAAAATTTTAATTTTTATAGAAAATATAAAAATGGTGAAAAGTATGCTGTATTTTTATTTATTAATGGAGAAAACTGTATATTTTAAAATAAAAAAGAAAAAATTAAAATATTTAAATCTCTCAAAATAGAAGAGTGTAAAGGATATTCTAATTATAAAATTATATATAACAAAAAAATTTAAAATATATTTGCATATGTCAAAAAAAAAGAAGTATATATTTTATTACAAGCGAAGAGGACGGTGAAATATTTACATTTTTCACAAGATGATGGTATAAATAAGATTTTGATAAAAATATTCTTTTAGTGAAAGTTAGTAGAAATTTAACAGAAAGTTTAAAAATTGAATAAAATATTATATATTCAAATTTATTCAGAAAAAAAAGTATAATTTAACATAAAAGAAGAGACAATGTAATGCTTGCATCCATTAAAGAAAAAAAGTATAATTTACTCAATTTACAAAGCAAGTGCCCTTAAATTTCCTACTAACCAAGGTTGAGAAGGCCTTTGATTGCTTTCGGCATTGGGATATTTGGAAGCATCCTTTCCCAGTAAACTTCTGGAGGTAAGGCAGCATGAGCTGTCATCAGTATCAGCTACATATTCATACAAAAAATTCATCTCTTCAGTTTCGTGAACATGAATACTTGTTAAAAAAAATATAATGAAGAAATGTTGCTTTATAGTTTAAAAACTAAAAATGAGATGAAATATAAAAGTTAACGCTCACATTGAGAGAAAAAAGCAATGGAAGGCAATGAAACTCCATAGCTGAAGCAAAGTGGTTATAGATGAGAAGGTGGTACTGAGACACAGAGAAACCGAAAATATATAGAGCTTTGGAGGAAGAGTGAGATGGCATGCTGCATGCGTCAATAACTCTAAGAGATGCCACGTTATATATTTATATATGCATATATTTGTTAATAACAGAATTCAGAATTTAATTTTTATACCATATTTTATTTTGATTGATTCATTAGCTATATGTATACGTAGGTAGGAAATTTTATTTTCTCTTGTAGGCCTTATTACACGTAGCCATTGTGCTGACAACTCAAAACTTTTTTTTTTTTTTTAATTGCATGCAATTGTGAGTTTGATCGTTACAGACTTACAGGTGTCCTGGGTCAAACTCGGTGGGCTTCTACCAGTGTGCCTCCCAAGTGGCTCTTATGGTTCGTTTGTAAGGAAGCAGGAAACAAAAAATTGAATTAAAGAAAAAGTAAAAAGAAGAAAAAGTGTGAATTATGAAGGTGTTTCTGGTGCAAACAGTGCTGTTTCAGTACTGTAAGAAGAAAAAGGACCATGATCTCGTTCGGCGTTTCTGAACTCTGTGTCTTCCTTAAAATATTTAGTTTCTTTTTCTTTTTTTAAGCGCTAGATAGGTTATAGTCTTAAAGATAGTTTGGTTAAATGTATGGTAATTAACTGAATATCATTCTTTGTTAGTAACGCGTGTAATGTTCTGATATAAATATATAGGTAAATATTATTTAGTCTTTGATTCCATGTCCTGGTGTAAGCAGTACTGTTTCAGTGTTTCTTAATTATGAAGGCAAAAGTTGCATCCAATACAGTTTCTTACCATTCAAATTTTTGTTTTCTTTAAACTGAAATTTAAAATGAAAAAAATATTTGTAATGGAGTTGAGAAAGAGGATTTATTTCAGGGACAATTTTAATCATGTCATGTATATTGATACTTTTGTAAGAAAAAGATTTGGTATCTTTTGTTGGGAAATGCTAGCATAATTTTCTTCCTCTGTAAACTCAAAATAGGTACTAAGTAGAAACGTAAAATAATAATACCAAAAATTTTTAGCATAGAAAACTTTCTCAATGTGAGTAAGGAAAAATCATGGGACTCGTAGGCCTTTTAAAACTTCCACTATAACAATAATAAGATTACAAAAATACAACAATAATATATTTTTAATTCGTGGATAACACTCACAAATTAATTGGCTCACAATTTTTCTCTCTTAGAAAAATCTTTCTCTCTTGTGAGGATGTTCTCACTTTGCTTGGGTGCATTTGCATTGCACTTCTCTTCCTCTATTTATAAAGGAGATTTACACCTGCTTGCACTTATCACATTTATGGCACTGAAATATGGTTGGAGGTTGGAACAAAAAATCAACAATTTTTACTACATGTTTCACATTGGTATTGCACTAATTTCTTGCATTCACATTTGCATTGGGTGGTAAATTTCCAACCCACCAAGTTGGCTGGACGTACTCAATAATTCTCTCCCTTTAGCCAAAGTGAAATATCCTTGATTCAAGTTGGGTTTGATGCTAAGCTTGCAACTTCTTTACAAAATTCTAACTTCTCTTGTGTTAGAGATTTTGTCATCATATCTATCCCGTTGTCCTTGGTGTGGATTTTCTCAACTTCTAGTTGTTTACTTTCGAACACATCATGGATCTAGTAATACCTCACATCAATGTGTTTCAACCTTGCATGAAATGTCGAGTTTTTGCTGAAATGAATTGCGCTCTGACTGTCACAATAAAGAACATAGCTTTCCTGCTCTTAGCCTAACTCTTTTCGGAACTTCTTCATCCATAGGATCTCCTTACAACCTTCAGTGATTGCAATGAATTCTGCTTCTGTAGTGCTTAAAGCAATGCACTTTTGTAGTCGCGATTGCCGTGAGATAACTCCCCCTACAAAAGTAATCAAATATCATGATGTAGATTTTCTTGAGTCCACATCCCCCTACCATATTGTTTGCTCACTTATATTTCTGTCATTCTAGTCATTTACCTTTGACTTATTAGCTTTCTGATGCTATTTGATCTTTCTTACAATATTAAGATCTTCCTTTTCTATTTTTTGATTTTCTATGTAAATATTTGTTCAGCAGGGGTCTTCTATTTGCAACTAACACATCTATTCGTAATATCTAGTTTTAGCAAAGATAGTTTTTAAAAGAAAAGCCACATAGCATCATTATGCTAACACATATGCAATACATCAAATCATTATCATAATTTTTACATTGATGATGCCATTGAAGTAGATCATAATTTTAAACAAAGAGAAATACGTTGTAGGCTGATATAGTACATTAGATGCAATCTAGAAATGCCAACTTATTTAAGGATACTAGCTAGATAGATTTAAGTAAGCTATTTGGCAAACCAAATAAGATTGCCCTTAAGGAAGATATGACACTCTGGAGCAATTCCAGGCTTGATTTTAAGCATTTTGAATGCCACATGATTTGGATCCCATTCGGATGTGTCTCTATGACAGAGAGATACAACTTTTACTCTAGCCCCATCTTCTCCCTCCAAAGGCATAAAATATGCGGTAGTATTTTGTATCTTATGACAAAAAAGACAACATATGGGTAGTTCATAGGATGACATGGATGTTCTTCCCAAGCTTAGAAGTGACAAAATCCACCGTGGTTTTTAATGAAGTTGCACAATGTTTTTCCTCTCCCTTTATTACAAGTGCTTCATATTCACTAATGGCTTTCTCTACAACCTCAACATTCTTTGACTTTGGTTTCACAAAAAACATATCAAATATTTCTTTTATCTTTTCTGATGAGAATGGTATGCGTTGTGCAATTTGGCAAGGCAACAGTGGGGTTGCATATCTTCTTTTAGGGAAGTGCACATCCACTTTCATGCCGGGCCTAAATTCTTCTTCAAAGAAAACTAGATCTGCTTTTAGGTGGTCATGTTGATGATGATTAGCAACAGGAATCATCTTTGGAGGAAGAGCATTTGCATCATTGTGTGATTGAGAGTTCATAGCACCATAGATAGGAAATTGATCATCTCATAAAAAAGTCCTTTTTGCACCATAAATAACAAAAGGAAACCCATCTAGTGACTCTGTCTTCTTAGTACCATAGCCAAAGAAATGAAATTGATCATCTCGTGAAAGAGTCCTTTTTTCACCATAAACAGTGAAAGAAAACTCATCTTGTGATTCTGTCTTCTTTATACCATAGGCAAAGAAAGGAAATTGATCATCTCATGAAAGAGTCTTTTTTTCACCATAAATTGTGAAAGTAAACTAATCTTGTGACTCTGTCTTCTTAGTACCATAGGCAAAGAAAGGAAATTGATCATCTTGTAAAAAAGTCCCTTTTTCATTATAAATAATGAAAGGAAACTTATCTTGTGACTCTGTCTTCTTAGTACCATAGCTAAAGAAAGGAAATTGATCATCTTGTGAAAGAGTCCTTTTTTCACCATAAATAATGAAAGGAAACTCATCTTGTGACACTGTCTTCTTAATACCATAGCCAAAAAAAGGAAATTGATCATCTTGTGAAAGAGTCCCATTTTCACCATAAATAGTAAAAAGAAACTCATCTTGTGACTCTATCTTCTTAATACCATAGCCAAAGAAAGGAATAAGATCTTCTGATTGAATCTCTTTAAAACCTTCGACAACATACAAAAACAAGATGTTAATATTACAAGAAAGATATGAAGTATTTAACTATAGCTGAAGATATATGATGAAAAAAAAAAACTAATATTTTTCTTAAAAATTAGTCACTTAAGTCACTTAAATAGTGGCCAAAGGAATATTAGCATTTACACATTTGAAAAGGCTTTAAAAAGTTTTAATTTACCATAATATATATTGCTGCAATTAGTAAATAGAGTTACTTTTGGAGATTGTCTCAGTGAAAAAACTTAAAAAGTACCTATTCACATGCCTTTGCTACTAATTAGATAGAAAGTTACGTAAACAATACCGTTTGAGTTTAAATAGATAACCAAAATCATTATGTTTCGATACAGTTTCAAAATGAATTTTGAGATTTCAATTAGTTTTTGCTGCATCATAGGGAACGTATATTGTATCCTATGTGCGGGTGGCATGACTAGATGAACGCAACACGTTATTCATAAATTGTGCTAATGATTCACCAATTTCGTGGTGAACATAAGCTGCCATCACTTTATCTCTTAGACAGTGTTGTTAAGTATATTGGGCGGGATTATATAAAATACTTTTTAATAAAGAACTATCAAGGTCAATTGTCCCCGATTTGGCAATGTTTCAAGCTTGAAATATCTTGAATAACATTTTTAAAATTTCATAATATAATTTCTTTGTTTCTAATTATGTTTTACATTATTTTAGGGGTCTTATCAAGGAGGTACACAATCAACTAATTTAATAAATTCTCAACGTGAAGAGTTCCACAGTTGAATAACATATTTGTTACATATTTGTCCTTTTTCATTTTGAGAAAATTTATGGAGTTGGGATGTTTTATTACTTTTTAGGAGTGGTCTTTAATGGGAGTGTTTACAGGTCGGTTTGGGTCGTGTTTGACTAAATCTATTACTCGAATCGATAAAAATGCTACAGGTAGGGTTGAGTCAAGTCAGTTTGTGTAATTTTGTTGCCGATTTAATCCGAACCAAACCAACCCAATCACCAATGAGTTGGTTTAGGTCGGGAACGGGTCTATATATTTAAAATTATTTTAACTTTTTTAGAAAGGGCAATTTTTTTTTACCAATTTTAATACATTGTAAAAGTATTGTATTTGATGTTAAATTTATTTTTTATGTGCTATAAAAATATAAAGTTATTGAATATTTATGTCTTTTATTTTATCCTAATAATATTTCGGATTAAAAGATGTAATCAATTTTAACTCCAACATACTTAGTGTCAACAAATGCAAACGATTTAAAAGAAACCATATTGACAGAAGAAAATTTATTCATGAAAATAGAAGATATGTTCCGAATACATTTGTTTAATAAAGATTCATCAAAATTCTAATCCCAATTGTATAGTCATTTGTCAAATGTTCAAGTAGAGGCTGTAGAGTAGCTATCAGAATTAATATAATAAGTTTTGTTTGTCAAAAAGCGATGGAATCATTCGCATTTAAACCTTAACGTACTTCTAACTTGATAGATCTCGATATTATTAATGGAGCTCATTTCTTATACACTAGTCCTCCCTGTGTGGTATATATTGGTCTTTAGGAATGGCTTGTCGGGTTTATACTAGTGATAATGTGATGTCTACTGCTAGCAAAATTTAGAGAAAGGAAAAGGAATGAGTCAAGGGTGTTTTGTTATTCACTTATATGTACTTTTTAATTTTAAAAAATATATAAATAATAAATTTTATAAAATGGCACATCAATGGATTGGGTTCACAAGTTCGCGGGTTCAAAAATCAAAACCCATTAGCCGACCCATACATGAACGAGTTTGAACGGATTGGGTCAGATTCTACTTGAACACCCCAAAAATCTGAACCAAAGTGATTGGGTCAGTTTGGATCGGGTTCACGAATTACCCATACCCTTGAAAAATCCTAGTCTTTATGGAGGGTCTTTACTTAGGATATAAGTACATGCACTGTGTTTGTTAAGTATAGTTCTAAACTCAATTATATATATATAACTCGTAGATTGTTTGCTTTTATTTTATTTTTTAGAATACATTTATGTAAATTTAACATTTTTTGATGCATTCATACTGTTTGATTGGATTGATATAAAAGGGGATTTCCTCAAATACAATAACAGTGATTGAGAAGCACAATAAAAAATATTATGTAAACCCTAGATCAATTTTGAAAAAAAAAATTGGTATTAACAGGGTTAGGAAACATCTAATAACTACTAGTAGTTGAAAAACCACAGAAAAAACTTTGCTATTAATGGGGGTTAGTTAAGCTCTAATAAGTCTCGTGGGAAAATAACTTTGATATCAACTGAAGGACTCTAGCTAGCGTAGGAGAGCACAAGATGTCTTCCACCATGGGAAGTTTTTTTTTCACCGTTAGATCTTTTTTTTTTTAAATTGGTAGTCAAGATTTTTTTCTTCTTTTCCTTTTTCCTTTTTTCTTTTTTCCCTCCTTTTCTTGTTTTACCCCTTTCTTCTCTCTCTTCACTCTGCCTCCATCACCCTTGGTCTTCCTCCTTACACCCACCATCGTGGGCCACTGTGATCCATTGTTGGAGGTGATTTCCAGCAGCGGCGTTACTTTTTTTCCAATAGCGTTCCTCCTCCCCTTTTCTTTCTCTATTCTTCTTGCCTTTTCAACCTAAAAAAATAAAACCCCCCCAAAAAAACCCCCCTCACCACATAACCAAATTCATATCACAAAACCATATCTACAACTCACAACTAGATTTGCATTTTTTTTCCCCAAACCCATCTCGCAACACCACAACTTCATCGCTCACAATGAAGTAGATCAAAGAAAATCGTGGATTGGCTCATTGTCGCAACTGGGGTCACGACCGAATGGCGAAAAAGAAATGGAAATTAGACGAGCTGCCACCAAAGTTTATTAAGGAAAACTTTGGAAAATCCCTTTAAAAGAGTGTGGTCTATGAAACCAAAAATGGGTTCGGGAGTCGATTACGCGTAAGGAAAGTGTTAGCACCCTACAACGTCCGTCATAAAGACGGTTACCCCTAATTAAACATGCAAAAAGGATAGCTCCTAAAGTATTTATTTTACCCCTAAAAAGAAAATGTCTTTATTTTATTTAAGAATTTTATTTTTAGAAGAAAACATTTTATTTTTGGCAAGACATTAATTTTTTTTTATTTTTGTTGAGATCGACAGGGGTGGGCCTCTGCTCCTACGTATCCTCAGGTGCAATGAGGAATCAGACTCACGTAGTTATTTGTAGAAAATCGTTTTGTTGATTGATTTTTTATTATTATATTTATTTTATTTTTAGTATGGTAAAGGTACACTCAATAACCAAATTGGAAGTGCATCTAAAGTGGTTATCAATATACCTTTTAGGATTTTCATAATAGTCAAATAGGAAGTGCATCCAAGGTGACTACTTGAAATCCTTTTAAAAAGAGAAAGTTTAATATTAAAAAAAAGATTTACTAACTTTATTTTATATTATTATTATTTTATTTTTTTATTGTAAAGATATACTCATAACCAAATTGGAAGTGCATCCAAAGTAGTTATCAATATATCTTTTTAGGTTTTTATAATAGTCAAATAGGAAGTGCAATCCAAAGTGACTATCCTTAAAACCTTTATTAAAATATATTTTATATATTTAGTTAATATTATTATTATGATTATGATTATGATTATTTTTATATATTTTTTAAAAAAGAATGATAATCAAATAAGAAGTGCATCTTAAATGATCATCATTAAAACTTTAATAATGTCCAAATAGGAAGTGCATCCTAAGTGGACATTATCAAATTTGAATTATTTTATTGATTTATCTAATCATTTATTTATTAAAGAAACCTAGTTATACTTATTATAAAACATTAAAAGTTTTATGCAAAAACATAATTTGTAAATCCTAGTTTAATCATCCAAACTTATTATTATTATATTGTTATTATAAATTCGTTTCAATTTGCAAAACCACTCTTGATGAATTTTGTGTTAACCAAACACCAATTCACTCATTTAGATCAATGCAACAAATGAATCGGTTTTGACTAAAAAAAAAAATTCCAAATTAATCTTCTTATATCAAATAAAAGGAAAGCTGAGACCATAAATCAAGAGTTAGATGGGAAGCATTATTTAGACTATATTCTTGATAAAGGCTTACGTTAGTACAAACAAAACAAAATTAAGCCAAGTCTGTATCTGTGTATACTAGGTGTACAGGAAAGAATTTTCGTGGAAACTTTATGACATTGGGCCAAGCCCAATTTTATTCCAACAACCCACAAGGAAGCCAAAAAAAGAGAGGGGTCTAATTGTTGCTTTCAGAGGTTCGTTCCTCTATCTTCTCTACAGATGCGTCGCCTCCTTTGCAAGCCCAAACGATGGCAATGGTGGAAACGCAGATTCCGAAGGCATCACTTCTCCATCGCGCTGCTTCCAGTCTCACGCCACTTCTCCATCACGTTACTCCTGCATCGCGCGACTCTTCCTTCGGAACTTCATCACACTACCCCTGCTTCAAAACTGTCGCACCGCTCACTTGTGGAGGAGATCTACACCGCTGACAGTGAAACAAGATGGACTAGAATATACTACGCAAAGACACTACGTGAATTAGCGTTGTGATACGGAAATTGGCTCGACAGAGGTATGGAAAGGCGTTGTTATAACGATTCGTGTTCTGATAGTGAAGAATCGAGGAATCGCGAAGAACACCGATGCCTCGTCGTGGCAGCTACGTTACGCCATTTTATTTATCACTTCATTTTTTTATTTTTTATTTTTTATCTTATGGTTCTGATGACGAAGGAAATGTGGCGATTATATTTGATTATTATCCTTTTTCATTTGATTCGTTTACGAGAGGGGAAGGATCGGAATCTACATGTGTTAGTTCTATAGTGTGGTGCTAGTGGATTTATGATGTGATATTATGGCACTGAATCGGATTAGCATTATTGAAGTGATATTACTAAAATGAGATTCAAGTGATCTTTGAAATGTAAAAGAATGCTAAACAAAGTTCAAATCAAAGCATTACATGTTTAACGAAATGGAATCGAAATAGAATGTCAATAGCTTTAACTCATCAAGCAGAAAAAGAAAATATCTATGTAAACAATTGAAAAAGAGAAGAATAAGTTCTACCTTTGATTCTTAATGAAGAGATTCTCAGCAAGCCAAACCTTTTTGAACGAGACAGCAAACTCGATTCTTTAACGAAAGAAATTTTGTAATCCTATGCCTTTGTTTCTCCCTTTTTCTCTCTACCTCTTTATTCTTCGTTTCTCTTTCTGTATTCGTTTTTCAACTATCGTTCTCCCCTCATTCTGTTTTTTCCCTCCCTGCTTTAAGACTCCCTCTATATTTATAGACCTCGGAAACTTGCATTGCAAGTGTAAAAAATGGCTGGCATATCTCACGTTCCCCCCTTTTTTCTCTCTTGTTAGTGTTTGTTTTGTTTTGTGTTTTTTTTTTAATAATGGGCCTGGTGTGTTCTATTTCTTGGATGGACCTTTAATCCTATAGCCTAAAACAAATACCTACTGATTTCATTTTTTTTTTATTTACTTTTTGCTATCTCCCTCTATTTTTAGATGACCTATAGGCTTAATTATGCTGCTAGGCCCAACTTATTTAGAATGGATATGGACCTCAAGAAAATATTATTATTTATTTACTTATTTATTTATTTGTTTTATTTATTATTTTTTTTATTTTATGAATTACTCGGATAAAATTAGGTGTTCACACTCATTAACAAGGCCAAGTCTGCCATTGACCAACTCGTGCACCTCCTTCCATAGAAACTGACATTCCTAACAAATCAAGTTAACTAATCACAACGACGACGAATCAGACAAACAGAACCCTCACCCTAACCCTAACCCCGATGGTTGGATAACGATGCTATTAGGTTGCTCTTCCCCACAATGGCATCATCATTGATTCAACACTAGAGCTACCCGCCAGATTTGCTTTCGAGAACAAGCAACCAAGAGTTATGGCTCTCGCTTTGAGGGTTGTGAGTTGGCGAAGTTATTAAAGACGGAGAGGGCTTTAACAGAGTTATCGTGGACCTCCCAAAGGTAGAGGTAGTTGTCGAAGGTGGCGAGAAGGTAAGAGGAGGAGGAGGATTTATAGATGGCGACGGAGGGGTAAGGGTGGTCAAAAGAGAGGAAAGGAAGAGCGGTGAGAGAGAATATGCATCCAGGGCAAACTGGAAAAAATGATAAAGAAATAGGAAAAAAAAGAAAGAAAGAAAGAAAGAAAGAAAATCTTGTCCATTGATTTTAAAGCTAATTTATCTAACAGTCAAAAAAGGCTTTCCCATTGTGGGAGACATGTCAAGGTCTCCAACCCTAGCCAGAGCCTTAACGAGAGTTAGACAAGTCCTAATAAGACCCAAGGATTTAGAAATTGAGGGAAATTTCCAGGAGTTTAAAAACTATAGGAACTTACTTGGGGTTTTTCAAAATTACAAGTAAATTTAAGGGAGTTTCCAAAAATTAAGGGTAAATTCAGAATTTCCAAGGGTTGATGATATGACTTACGGGTAATTTACCACAGACAACATATCTTCAAAAATCCCAATTGCAGGTAAGGACCAAAATAACTCTCATTTAATCCTTTTTTTTTACAGTGTGGTCAATTCAATCCATTTCTACAACATAATATATAACAAATATAAAAGCATATAAAAATTTCAAGACTAATTCATGTATACTTTTTCGTAAGCTCAAAATTATTATGATCTCTTGTTTATTTATTTATTTTATCACGTTATAAGTACGAGTCATCAATCAGTTTTGTTAATGACTTATCTCTACTAGAAAACCTGGTCGTGACCTTTAGTGAAGTCTTTCCTCCTAACCACGATTTTTTCATTCATAAGGGTCGCATTGAAAACCTTGCTTAAAGGATCCGAGTCCAATTCTACGCGAATCAATGTAATGTTGGTATCTCTTGTTTATGTTTTAAACATTTTTTCTTTCTTTAAGTGTTGATGGTTGAGAAAAATCACTTCATTATGTACGTTATATCATAAATCGTAATTGCTTAATTAATGTATTTTCTAAGCTATATTCATGCATTGATACATCTTTCTTTAAATCGTAGGCTTTATTTTGTTTAAATTCTAATTAATGACTACCAAACTCATTGCAATTTCTTTATATTACATAAAAAAATGTTTAGATATTATTTATTTATTTAATTTATAGGCTTTTGAGTTAAAATGTATTCTTACTTTCTATGCTTAATATCATTTGAATCATCAAAAGTCTTTGTACTTTAAAGAACTTGTTTGAGATTTAAAAAGGAGATCAGAAATAAAAGAAGCATAATATAATATCCCTTCTCATGCCTATAGTCATCTTCATTATTAAAAATATTACGAGTTCAATTTTAGTATTACAAAAAATATTACGAGTTTAGTTTTATTATTATAATTTTTTCATTATGACCTAATATTGTTTTGACGTATTCTTTAATGATTTAACTATCTTAACAATTATAAGAGAAGTCCAACCCATTAAATGCAATGGTAATATTATTAGATGTAATAATAAGCAATTTTTACACTAGTTCGTTGATATGTCCAAAATGAATGTAACTACAAAAGACACTTTAACGCTTAAGTAAGTAATAATCTCACCAGAGTGACAAGATATTTTAAATGCATACCTGCTATAGTGACGTTAATGATATATATAGGCATTAGAATTGGGATGACTTTACTGACACAGAACCTATGGCCTCTTGTGGGAAATTATATGTTGTTTTGGTATAGCAACAAGGTAACTTTATTCCTAGCCAAGATGTGATTTGATAATCTCATAGATAGGTTAACTATCTTACTACTGACGTATTGACTTCAGTAAGCACTTTGTGACTTTGAGCCTCCATAGTATTTTGGCCTAAGAGAGTTGTCATGTGGATTGTGCCCTAACCCAATCAATAATAGTGGCCCCTAGCTTGGTATGCTTGAAGGGAATGCATATAAATTTATTTGCTTAAAATCATTCAAATTGGATTCAACCTTTTGCACGTGTTATTTCTCATGTTTTTTGTGCATATTTAATGTCACCATTTGACCGTTTCTTACAATTTGGCATTTTATTCCAACACATTTATCGCTCCTTATTCCCTATGTAACATTCCTTACCCAGTAGAGGGTATAAAAAAAAAAAGGAGCTCACTTGCTCATCTTCATCCTAGAGTCAATCTTTCGTGGTTGATCACTTCGATTACCCTTGTACTATAAGGTAGTTAGGATAATCGAGGGGTTAATCTTGATACCTTGCTCATCTTAACTGTCTATACTAAATAGGTAACATCTTGCCTTTTTTAATGTCTAATTTTAGAGATGGTATATTTGAGATTGTTGCTTAATCCAAGTATATGACCCAGTCATAGTGAGGCCCTTTCTAGCATAATTAAAGTGATTAAATAGTCTCTGTCTCTGGATTCTCCTTTCCCATCTAGTAGTCATCCTAAATGGGTTTCATTTGTTGAAGGATCTATGATTAGACGCTTAACTTCAGCTATTGGGGTTTGTGGCATTATTGATGGGGGAAGAAATGATAGTATAGCAAGTATCCTAATGTTAGACCCTTAATGGTGTTTCCTAAAGGAATATTGTCAACATGAAAAAAGGAGTTCCAAATCTATCCTTGGGAGGAACCACTATCTTGCTACATTATGAAGGCAGATAATAGATGTTAGCAACCAAATATCAAGAGAGGGATGTTGTTGTATTCCATTATTTTACATATTCATTTATCTTTATGCAATCAAACTAGCCAAAATATTACCTCTTGGTTGAAATGGCCTCCACTATATCTTTAACCAAGATGTAACTTTGTTCAAGGTTATATCATACCCTCATCAATAAATGACATCTTCATCTATAATTTGTTGATGGTCTAACATCTGAATTTATGATTTCGATTTTCCAAATTTATGACTACTAACTTGAGCGATCTTTATATTCCAACTTTCCCAAATTTGTTTGTAACTTAAATTCCTATCATACATTTTATTTATTCGAAATATGTCAACCCCTTGTGTCTTTTGTTTTTCCTTGACATGTGACAGCTTCTACTTGGGTTTTTAATTCCTTGATCCATGTGAGTATTATTATATATGCCTTAGAGTTTTGTGCAATAATCATGATAAATTTGAAGTTTAATGAAATTTTCCCTCAATATCCTTATTTCTATTGCTCAAAATTACATTTTTCTATTTATGTATTTCCCTATAAATGGTGTTGACCCCTCTTTTTTATTGACCTCCCTTTTCATGCAATAACTTCCTTTTTCCCACTTCAAATCCAAGTGATTTCTAGCCATTGTGCTCTTATTCTTCCAATGTTCTTCCTTATTTTCTGTCATATTTTTGTTCACAAGTATTCACCTTCTCTTTTCTCTTTTTCCTTCTTCAAAGAAATGGTAAATCTTAAGGAATTAAAAGAGAACAATAATGACAATTCTGCAAAATTTTCACAGAACCACTATTGTTGTGGCCTAAATTATGCAACAATTCTTTTTCTTCTCACACACACTTAAACCCAACTTCAACTCTTCATTACTGGGAAAGTTAGAATGAATATGTTAGCAAACAAGCACACCTCTTGACATCATAAAGAGGGCACAATTTAATGCTCAAATAATGACTGGATTTTTAGATCTTTCTGCTTATTCTTCCAATTCTTCAACATCTTCTAATTCTATTCTTAACTTATTCATTTTAACTTCCATTTCATATTTGGCCCCTGCAAGTGAATTTGAACCTATATGGAAAGCCAAGAAAATGGATGATCTTTCCATTCTTGCCAATTTTCTAGCAAAGTATAGTTTGGTAGATGAAGAAGTACTTGGGACACATACTGAATTTAAGCTTTCCAAGCAAAACAAACTCAAGAAAGAAGTAATTTTGACATTAGATCCTTTACTAAAAGATAAATATATTTTTTGAGCAGAACAGGAAGTAACTTGATTTGATGACCATATTTGTGAACGATTTAAGACGTCTAACTCTTTTATGTCTATAACTATTCTTTACAAGCCTTAGGGTCCAAATTCCCTTTTTTGAATTTCAAATTGAAGTACTTCAGATATTGAAGATTGCTCTTTCTCAACTTCATCTGAATGGATGGAGTTTAGTTCAAGCATTTGCATTGATCTGTGAGCACCATAGGCATTCTCCTACCTATTCTCTATTATTCTTTAATCTTTTTAATATATTTCTACTTGTCGATTCCGGTGGGGGGTAAAGGTTGGGTAACCTTACACCAAAAAACAAAATTTTTGACTTCTTTTTCATAATTCTACAAAAGGACGTTGATTTATTTCAAAAGGGGGTGCTATAAAATGGTTCTTGCTAGCGTGGATATCACTCTTTTCTAGGTTGATCCTACAAACCAATAGGATCCTTCCCCTTTTGCTGATTTTTTGGACTTTGGCTCATTATGATCTTCTTCTTGATAGCCTTGCCACTTCAAATGATCAATTGACCTCGACTAAGAAAGACCTTAAGTCTTTGTTAACAAAAGTTGTGGAAAATTCTAGTGACATTTTTTATTGTAAATTAATCCTTACTGCAAATTCTACGTCTTTGAAGTCTACAATAGATAATCATATTCTTAAATTTTTTTCTTTAGTGTTTTTTTCTTTTATCAATCTTTTTACTTTCTAACATGATATTTCTTTATCTGTAGATAATAGTTCGGTTAGGATAACCTTTGGACAACTTTTGAAAATTTCTACTTCTAATCCTCAGGTTGAAGAACCTTGTATTGATATGAATCAAGGTCAACCATCTTTGTCCCCACAAAATGCAATGCAACCTACACCTCATCCTTTCCTGGATCATGAGACTTGTGTTCTCAATCATCAAGGTCACAAGCTAAAATTGAGTAAAGGGCAATCATTTAGGCATGCTACTCCAAAGAAGAAATCAAAATCAGATAAAAAATTGGATCAAATTTTACTGAGTAACAAAGGATTCAAAATAAAAAAGCAAGGTGATGAAAACAACTTCAATATCGAGGAGTGTAATATGAAGCAAGGTGATGAGGATGTTTTGAATTTCAAAGGGGATAATTTGACATCTAATCATGAAAATGATGATTGTTTATTTGACTCTAAAAGGAACAAGTTTTCATTCTCATTGAAACCGAACTTAGTGAAGATGATCCTGATTATGACTTTGAAGTTAAGATTCCAAAAGGTATTGATCCACACTTGCTTTGTAACTTGGATGAAGCCTTTGATATGTCCAAGATTCATAAAAGTATTTATTCTAAGGATGTAGTTCAATGACTTTTTGAAGTAGATTCCAAAGTTGCTTGTGACTGGGCTCCTTAACAAATTCAAAAAGACAGTGTAGTTCTTCAATTTATTGCTCGTGATCGCCTCTGTTATGTTGCTAGAAGCAAGTGAAGTCAAGGAACGTCAAGGTAAAGTGAGGCAACTTTCTTTTGATCTTGAAGATCCAAAGCAACAAATAGTTGAGCTTATTGCTGATACTTAATTTTGGAAAGAGATCAATTATGAAGGGCTTTGAAGAGAAATTGGAGAAAACTAGTCCATAAGATAAGTTATTTGTTCTTTAGGCCAAGAAAGTCATTCTATAAGCTAAAAATGCTAAATTGATGTTAGACCATAAGATGGAAAAGGTTGATCATATTCCTAGTATAAGGTCAATTACCAAAAAGACTTTCAATAATATTAATTAACTGAAAGTTCATAATTTGAACTTGGAAGTTGGCCCTACTACTTATAATTTCTTAGTTTAAGATAATTGTATAGAAAAACTAAATGTGGCTGGTTCCTTTACACCCCTTCAGAAGATTTTTTACAATTTACTATGTAATCCCTTGTAATACATTTCCAAATTAACTTAGTGTTTCCTTTTCATATTCTCTTCTTTGGCATTTTTACTTCTTGAATGATTCAAATAATTATATTTCAGCTTAACAAATATGTCTTTCCTTTCAATATTGGTTTTGTCATTTATAGATTTTAGTTCCAACTCATCTTTGGTAATGAATCCTTTTTTTGGATTCCCATAACTCTTTTAGTCAATTGGTCCAACACTTTATGATTTCTTGGTTTTTATAGACTTCAGTCCCAACAAATCTCTGATAATCGATCGTACATATCTTTATAGATTTCGAACCCTAGCTATTATAATTTGGTATGTCAATGTTGCATATCTCTTTATAACTTTATGTAAAGGTACACAAACCAAATATAATATGTAATTTATAAATCATATTTCTTTCATATTGTCGCAACCGAGGTCACGGCCTATAGCAGAAAAGAATTAATATCAAAGGAGCCGCCACCATAGTTTATTAAGGGAAAACGTATGGAAAAACCCTAAGAAAGAATATGGTCTATGAAACCAAATATAAGTTCGGGAGTCAATTACGTGTAGGAAAGGTATTAGCACCCTACAACGTCTGTCATAAAGACGATTACCCCTAACTAAATATGCAAAATGGATAACTTCTAAAATATTTATTTTACCCCTTAAAGGAAAGAAAATATATTTACAAATTTTATTATTTTTATCAGAAGAACTTTAATTAGAAGATAATATTTATTTTTGGAAAGAAATTAATTTTTTTATTTTTTGAGATCGACAGGGGTGGGCCCCTGCTCCTACGTATCCTCAAGTGCAATGAGGAATCAGACTCATGTAGTTCTTTGTAGAAAAATATTTTGTTGGTTGATGTTTTTTATTTTTATTATTTAATTATTACTTGATTTTATTTTTAGTATGGTAAAGACGTACTCAATAACCAAATTAGAAGTGCATCTAAAGTGGTCATCAATATGCCTTTTATGATTTTTATAATAGTCAAATAGGAAGTGCATTCAAAGTGACTATTATTAAAACCCTTATTATGTGTTTTTATTAAAATATTTGTCATATACATAAAAATGATAACCAAATAAGAAGTGCATCTAAAGTGGTTATCATCAATTATTTTGAAACCTCAATAATGTCCAAATAGGAAGTGCATCCTAAGTGGCCATTATTAAGATTTATGATTTATTTACTTTACTTATGTATTTATTCATTTATTTATTAAGGAGAGCTAGTTATAATTATTATTATGAAAGAAACCTATAATATATAATCTATGAATTCTACTATGACGTTAATATAAGTCTATTATCAATATCATTCTATTTAAGCTTTTTTAAGTAAAGGATTTTTGCGAAAACTTAAAAATTTTATGAATTATTCTAAGACCCCCTTTTTTTTATGATAAGCAATAAAAAAAAACACGGAACTAAATCACTTTGATTTATTAAAGGGCCCAGGTTACGTGGTGGGCATATGGCCCCCCTTTCTCCTAAAGGAAAAATTCCAAAGCCTTGGGGGCCATGCGCCACTGCATCAAGGAAGAAGGCATACGACCTTTCTCCAAAAAAAAAACATGATCTCAAAGCACCAGGGGAAATGGAAGAACAGAACGTAACGAAATCGGGATCAAGTCATTATCTTTTAGGTTCAGCACTATCAGCAACAAAGGTCTAAATTCTATGGATGTTAACTATGAATGTAATCGGAGAGCAAAATATTGGAAAAAACAGAGGAAAAAGAATTGATGTTGTCGAGTTTGTGAGGAATAGTATGTTTGCTGTAAACGAAAAAATAGGATGTAATATGAGTACACGATGCGAATGGTTTTGGAAAGTGATTGTAATTCACATTCCACTGTATGGATATATGATTCGTGTACTATTGAAAGCAGACCTGGAATCAACAACGTGAATGTGCATTTCAATCTTTGAAATATGCCTGAAGTTGATACAATCTCCTACGATATTGAATAGACGCAACAATTACAGCTATAATTAGAAGTCTAGTTCATGTTCTAATCAGAGAACACTCCAATCTTCAGGATTCATATTAGTAGGAAATATGCAGATACAGAATGTATTTCAAACATTCATAACAGAGTATCACAATCACAGCAAACAGATAGGAATGAATCAAGTAATAACAGCATTCAGCATTTCCGAATGAATTGATAAGGCATGAAACAGTACCTACGTAGTTATACTTCTTCAATCGAAATTTCACACTCTAATCTTCCTTATTCCTTAGGCCCACAGCTTTCTGCTTTCTCTTGTTTCTGTTTCTCGCCCTCTCCTCTTTGCTTTTCGCTTCTTTTTTAAAAAAAAGACCTTCCCCCCTCTACCAGTTCCCTCTTGTATTTATAAGAGAAAGAAACTTGCATTGCAGGTTTAATTAGTTACTCCCTCTCGTTCCCTTTTTTGTGTTTGTTTATGCTTCTTTTTCCTTTTTCATGGTAATGGGCCTTGGGCCCAATTCTTTCGTTTTATTGTGTAGGCCCAGCAACTTAAAAAAACCTTCAACTATATTTATTTTATTTACTTTTTTATCTTGGTTTAAAAAGAAAACACCTATTCCTTATTTTCCTTTTTATCTTCTTTCCTATTTAGATCTAAACTTTTTTTATTTATTTAATGTTACACTTTTTAGCTTTGGAATTTTTTTTTCTATTAAAAGGATTATGGGCCTAATGCATATCTAGCCCAATGAGCATAAGACAAAAGACGTTTTTTTTAAAAATATTATTATTATTTATTTATTTTGTTGCATGGACTGTCGGGATAAAATTGAGTGTTTACACATATGTAACTGTAATACCTTTTTGCCATCAAGTAGTAAAATTTATGAAATCTATTTTATGTTTTTTTTTCTTTTAGCACACATAACATCATTTAAAAAAAAGGGAAAAAAAGTTATAACATATCAATATGCCCAAATGCCTAGTCCTAATGCTAAGTCATAAAGGCGTTTTCTAACGCAAAGTGTATAATAGTCCTCACATAATTGAATATGAGTATAACACTTACACAAATGATGAAATCATAAAAGCATTTCAAAAAAAAAAAATTATAAAAACCAAAACTTTACATTTACTAACCTTCAAAACAAGTTGATGGAGATGGGACAAAGAGCAATGAGAAGAAAAGCATGGCTGAGGAAATATTATATTATGGAATTGGAAGCTGAAAGTTGTTCAAGAAAAGTGAGAGAGATTAAAACATGAAAAAAGCACGCAAAAGAATTAAGACAAGTGAGAGAGTAAACCATGTTGGAGATAGAGGTAAAAAGCTAGAACTTGGAAGCATATCCAACAAGTTTAAAATGATAACTTGTCTTTTTTACAATATTAAAATATTATATTATATGGTTGGGGATACACACACACACACACACACACACGCATACATACTTACCTCGGATTTTCTTCTTACCCATGCGTGAAGCCAACACGTCTTTATTAGATTGAGCACGAAGGTACAAACTTAAGAGTGGTCGTGCTTGATTTTTACTTTTTTGCTTTGTATCTAGATGCACGGTCGTGAATGGGAAAAGCACAACCATTTATAATTTGTGCACGATTGTGCTTGTCCTTCTAAGCCCTAAAATCAAACGCTTTGTTATAAAAAGGGGAAAAGAGGAAGAGTCAAGTCTCTTGTTTTTTAACTCAATTTCACTACGGTGAGAGCAAAAGGCAATCCAAAGATACCTCAAAAGGAAGGAAGGAGTGTGAAGAGAAAGGACAGAGACTTTCACCTATGAAGGAGTTTATCCTTTTTTTCCTTTTTATGTTTTTCTATTTGTATCTGGTCGTCTCTTTTCTAATGGATAGCTAGACCTTTTAGCTAGGGTTATGGTGTATCCTGTGTGTGAGAACCCCTAAATTCTAATTTTATTGGACACCTTATTTTCCTTTTTTTTATCAATTGAATTGTTTTATTGATCTCACTCTTATTAGGAATTGATCACTCTTGGTATGTTCTAATTAATTAATTAAACAACAATCGTACTGCAATCAATTGATAGACCTATAGGACAATTGAGTTTAGGATCGATGCATGACCAACCTTTGATTCTGGACTTCCAATTAGGTTAATAGCTTTTGTTGGTCATTGTAACACCCATTTAATTTTAAATATAATTCATATTAATTTAGTTATTAAGTTTAAGTAAATAAAAATGTGTGTAAAATTTTTTCAGTTTTAAAAGAAATTCCAAACTTAACAGAATTTGGAAATGGTAATAAAATATGAAAGATAAATACATATATTTCATAAAACTGTACATCATGGTTTGAGTAATACATAACAGTCAGAAACAAAAGTACATCGAAATACATATACTACCTAGCCCACTATATACATCAAAAGAGATCCTATACAAAGCAGTATTTATCTACCCTATCCCTTATACAAAAAGAAAATACTATAGGTCTTCAAGTCCTCCTTCGTTGAGACGTTCTCTATCTCGTACTCAGCATCATGGAGCGTTAATGTCGTCTTCAATAATCACGACCAATCATACACAAAAGAAAATAATGGAGTGAGGTGTTTTATTCTAAAATCACTTTTACATGTGCGGTAGGAAATCTACCATAAAATAAAGACAAAACACAACTGACAACACAAGAGATCCTAAGATTCATTCTAAGTTGTATCCGACTACCCTTGACTAGGTATGGATCCATACTTCCCATTAGTGGGTAATAGTTCTCAACAGAACCTGGGAAGTGACTGGGAGTACATATACCTCTCTCAACACCATCACATGGTACAGTCCTCGTCATCATTGACGAACAAAATAACAATTTAGGATATCCATTTATAGAAGTATACTCTCAAACCAATCTTGGAATGCTGAGCAGTTGTCGGGGTTATCGAGTTTAGTCAGGCGAATATCCCGGCTCAAGGGGGCTACCCTGGCCATTGGGACCTTCACCACTCGATGCCTACCCCCAAGACCTCCGCAAGTGGGTCCCTGCCTTTCATTCCTCAGCGTACCAAACTGTGGCTTCCCTAGCAGGGTGCCATGTCACTACATGTCACTTGCTTTACATTACTCACTAAACTATCAATTCCTAACTTCTCAAGCAGAGGTTTCCCTGGTCTCATTTAACTTGAGCACCAGTACAATCAACATTTCTGCCTTATTTTGCAGAAATTGCACAATACCAGAATTTTAACAGAATAACGACATAGCAATTATAGTATAATTACTAAAATTTTGGCAGAATAACAACTAAATAAATACATTTTAATTTTCTAAAATTGAGCAGAGTAACAGCTTAGCAAGCGCATTTTAATTTTCTAAAATTGAACAGAGTAACAGCTTAGCAAGTATAATTTAATAATTAAAATTTGAGCAGAGTAACAATTTAGTAATTATGATTTAATAATCTAAATTTGGGCAGAGTAACAACTTAGTAAAAATTAAAGTTTAACTTTAAACAATAATAACAATACTAAAATTTAAGCCTAAACGGGTTTAGGGGAAAACCCTTCCTACCAACATGCAAAGTGACAGTAATTTAGAACCAACCCCACTCTCCCCATTACCTCTAAGATAGTTGATGAAGAGGATGGAATTTTTGGTGCAAAGCTTCTAAGAGGAGAAATTCTACTAGTTGAAAACTAGCAAAATTTTAACATAAAAACTAGATAAAAAAATATTTTAGAGAGAGAAAACTTTAGAAAGAGAAGCTCTCTAGCTTGGGAGAGGAAAGGATGAGTGAAAATCTGAAAACTTTGAGGCCTATTTATAGAAGAAGGAGGGGGGTTAGGTGTCCAAATATTTACATCATCCATTATGTCACCATTATGTCATAAATCCAATTTTTATTTATTTTTAATCCAATTTAGGGACACATATCTCAAATAGGTGGTGAATCACCTATTTTAGGGTTGGGGACGTGCTCCACCAGCTGTCCCAAGCCTCCATGTGTCAAATTTTATCTGTAGGTGAATTAACCGGTACCGACAAAAACGCCTAAACTTGAAAAAATTAGCTTTTAATATCAAAATAATGTATTTTAATGCAAAACTGGATAAATACATTAATTTTCATCAAAAATAAATTTATAATAATAAATTTTAATTTTTATTAATTTATTTCAAATTATATGTCTTTATTTTATATTTTTAAGCTAGAAAATTCATAGAAAATCCATTTTAATTCAATAAATACCAAAATTTGTATCAAAATTATAAAATTAAATATTTTACCCATAATTAAACTAAAATTACTATTTTCACCCTTTTTGAGTGTCAAACCAGTACTGGCTGGCTTATTAGACACGCAAGGGCATTTTGGTCATTTTACACAGAAATTCTAGAAAATTCCCAAAAATTCCCAAAATTATATTTTAATATATATGACATAATTCCAAGCTCAAATTGACATTTTAATGTCAATTGAATATTTTCCTCATGTCAGTTCTTAATGTTGAGAAATAGGGATAAAATTGTCATTTTCTAATTTCTCCAGGCTCCGGCTCGGAAAAATTATTAAAAATCACGATTAAATAGCTCTTGAGATTTTGAGCAAAATGGTGGGAGTCAGAATTTCAAAATCCCTTTCCGATTTTTCAGAATTGTAGTGCCAAATATATATAAAAAAACAGTGGAAGAATTAAAATAGGATTATTATATTTTTCAATACTTTTCTCTCAAAATAAAGTTTTTATAATGAGAGATATTTAATATAAAATTTTCAAAATATTTTGAAGTCAAAAAGTCTCCGATTGGTTCCAACAGTCAACCAGGGGTATTTTTGTCATTTTACAAAAATTATCTCAATAAATTCTAGAAAAATTTCTAAAATTATTATTAATTGTTCTAAATACATTGATGACTTAAAAACAATTTTTAAACATACAGAATAATTTAATATACAAAAGTAGGGGTGTTACAGTCATCCCCTTTAGCTGGATTAAATCTCCTACAAGATCAAATAGGGATTAATTTTGGAAAAAGACCTTTACAATTCAAGAACAATAATTGTGAGTGAAATCTATAGAGGAAGAATCAATAATTGAAAATTGAACTAGGGTTCTAGTAAAATTAGGGTTAGGGGGAATCAAAAGCATAGGTGAAACCGTAACCCTAGGCTTACTTAATATTGAATTTTTCGTATTTGCATTTGCTCTGCCTGTGACTATTTGTGCTTAGTTTTTTATTATTTCTCACACACTTTCAAATTATTTGCCTAAGCCTCATAAGGTTTCCTAAGTGTGGGAATCGGTAATAAGTCTTTTGGATATGATATCTAGACTCACGCCCTTGTTATTGCTGTGATAGGGTGTGTTTGCCCATAAGTGTATTTTAAACGCATTAAGCGGCTATACATATAATTTTTTTGGCAAGTAAACAAATAACAATAATTGAAATATGACTAAAAGGATAACAAAATAACTAGGTTCTAAAAGTAACAAACTTTAATAACAAAGTGAATGGTGCGATATTCTTTTCAAACTCATCACATGTTTCTGTGCTCAAATTAGCTTATCTAAGAATACAATCAATAGTCACAACCCACACTGTTTTATGTGTGTTGTGAGAGCATTCTTTTTTCATATATACTTCAATTTGTTTTTCTCAACTCAAAACTAGACATTATTGGTAAAGAGTAACGATATATAGACATTTACATAGTACATATACTCAATTGTCACTCGTTATTTCTTTTTTGCTTCTTATCATATCATATTATCTATCACATTTACATTTTCTTGTCTTTTATTTCTCTGGGTGTTTGTGGGCACATGGATGTTTATGGGTACGTACATATCCATAAACCATTTTTGTATTCGTAAAACACACATTGTCTATCTCACTGGTTTATGATTTGATTGAAAAAAAAAAAAAAAAAAACTACTTGTTTGTTGGTTAAATTGTTGCGGCAAACTGTTGGTTTAAAATTTTGGTTAAATTAATTTTAACTCATTAAATATATTCGATAATTTGAGATATGTACTCAAATTAATTTTAATCATAATTTTTTTCTTGGGATATATGAAAAATTAATTCTGCATATTATCCAAACAATTACTAATTGATACATAATGTCTAGTTCTGATTTGAAACTAGAAATTTGTGAACACTTTTTCCTTTAGTTGTTTGAAATCAAACGATGGACACTTATGCTAAGAAAAGTGTAAGTTGCTCAATCACACACTTAATAAAAGCTTATCCGTTTGAAGCCATTGCCAAAGGGCATGTTTACTTTCCTGATCAGCTAACAAATATTAATTCATAAAAATGATATATTTAAACGATAAAGACATGTTTTAGAAGAAAAATAGATATTATTTTTTTTTGCAGAAGAAAAAATAATAATATGATTAAAAAGAAAAATAGATATTATTAAAAAAGTCAAAAAGACAAATTCTCAGTAATTTCAACTGACAATTAATATAATTAAAAATAGATGCTTTATATTACACGCATATTGTATGTTTGTTGCATTTGTCAACCCAATCTTAAATAAACAGTATAATAATTACCAATTTCATCCTTTGGTAATCCCTGTGCTCACTCCTGCTGATTATCAACACGCCGTCTTATACACGTCACGAACCATTAAAACCAAGTATGATATTGATGGATAACAATTAACAAAGGACAACAACCAGTTTTTTTTTTTGGTTATGTATGAAAAATAACAACGAGTTTTAATATACAGATCATAATATCCCACTAAAAAAGAGAAAAAAAAAAAAGAGAATATACCGAGAATTATGCTTTAAAAAAGTGTTCTAAGAATATTAATTAAAAAAATAGTGTAAAGGTAAAGAATATACAATAAAAAATAAAACAAAATGCTATAACTATTGATATTACAATAAAATACATAATAACTGCACTTGTTAGCTCACCCAAAGTCGATACCACGTGGCCTTGCATAATTAGTGCAGTCACGCAACCAACGCAATCCCTCTTTACTTCTTCTTAGCCCAAAACGGCGACGTCTCGATTGGAATCCGTTGAAACGGACTTAAACGGAGGAGCCGCGGCGTAACGGGTGGAGAAATTCCGTAACCCGTCGTAACCGTCGTCATCGAAATCCCCGTTATGCCCCTCGTCGAAGTTCAAGGCGTAACTCAAGGGGTCGTACTGGTGCCTCCCCGCCGCGTGCCGGGAACCGCCGCTCCGGCTGCGGTTGAACCGTCGAATGAAAGTCTTCCACCGCGGCCCCGCCGCGAGCTCCGACCACTCGCGCACTTTCATAAAAGCCCTCACGCCGCGCGACCACCATCGCCCACCGGGGCTCCCGGTCACCGGTTGCGCCCGCAGAGAGTGAGACTCGGACCATGATGACGTGGCTCGCACGCGCTCCCACCACGCGAACCCAACGGAGTGACCGGAACCGAAGCAGCAGGGGAAGCAGAAGCTGCAGCGCGTGTTCACCAAGAGAGAGTTTGACCTCTCTTCCCCGCTGCCTGTTGTATCAGGCTCCGTGTGTTGAGAACTGGACATGTCAGAACCGTGCCTATACTATTGCTCTTATTCTTTTATTTTTTTGGTTTCAGTCGCAGTGCATGATAATGCAATAGAGCGTCTAATATAAGTTGATTTGGATTTGGATCACAAGTTTCCAACCGCAATCATTAAAGCTAGAACGGGTAAAATTGGCCCGGTTTGACATGTTAGGCTGAACTGGACTATTAAATTTTTGGTTTAATAAAAATTGGGTTAAAATAGTCCTATCTAATGAGACCATTGAGCTAAATAGGGCCAAAAAAATTTGACCTGAAAGATATGAGACTTATTTAGTTTGGTGTTATATTTTTTTTTCGTAAAATATATAAAAAATTAAAAAAAAGAGAGTCATAGATTATTTTGGCCAGCTAGATAGACTTGCCATATTAGAAAAAATGTGACCCATTAAAAATTTGGCTAGCCCACTTTTGACGTTTGTCTTGATGGGTCTAGCTGGATTGACCCATTTGATACATCTAATTAAAGTTTATCAACGATTTATGTTTTGTTTAGTTGAGTGAAAAAAAAAAGGAAAGGAAAAGAGAAGAAATTTTTAAAAGTTTAATTGGTTTGGTTTAGTGGAAATAAATAAAAAAATTTTAAATTTTTTAGTGAGTCTTACTGGGTTTCACTATTTATTTCTATTCTATTTTTTACTTATTTTTATTCACTTCTCTATTTCTTTCCTATTTCTTATTTATTTTTCTCTTACCAAACAATCTAAAATTTTAAATTATTTTTTATCTATTTTTTATCTTTTAACTTATTTCTTATTTTTTTTTATCTATTTCTCTCTTCTCTACTAAACAGAGGCTTAGTCAGCGCACACTATACTATCCAACTGCGATTTTATTATTTTTGTGACGTTAGCTTCCAAATGCTGATTGTTTATGTTAATTTTGGTGAGGGCATTTTCGTGATTGTGAAAGAAAAGAGTCTAGGAGCCGTTTAAGGTGAAGACTTTTTATGCATTGTTGACAGCATATGCTGCGCTGGATCGTTGATCAGGTGTCAGTCTCTCAGTCATACATATCCACTTCATAGCTGGATAAGTTGGTTTGAGACGCTTTTATCAGAAGAATTACATTCCTTAGAGCATCTCCAATGTTGCTTAAATGAGTTTTTTATTTTATTTTTGTGGTTCTATAATGTTACATCAAATTTAATTCTTTGTTTAGTAAAGAAGAAAAAAATAGATAAAAAAAATATGTAAGAAATAAGTTAAGGGGTGAGAATATAAATAAGAAATAATTTTAAATTTTAAATTGTTTGATAAAAGAGAAATAGATGAAAAATAAAAGAGAGATAAATATATGAATGAAAAGAAGTGACAAATAGAATAGAATAGAATATAAATAAATAGTGAGACCCACAAAATTTTTAAAAATTTCTCACCTATTTCCTTTAAATCAAGCCATGTATATTTTCAAAATTTTAAAATTTCTTCCCCTCTTCTCTCCTCTCCTCCATAATAAACAGGGCATAAGAATTTTAATAAAATTTTATTCTAATGTTAAAGTTCTTAAGAGTGGATTTTTTATCATTTTTTTTTGTTTATTTTACACTGAGCAATCGTTGCTTATTTAAACAACTCCTATGTTGCGTACGCGCTGACAAACTTCAGTGGTAGAAAAGAAGAAAGTGAGTTGCTAAATGTTTAATCCTGCGCTGGAGATGCTCTTATACAACGTATTTATATTATATTTTTAGAATTTTATTTTTTATCTCTCTTGTAATTGTATAAACTTTCATGTAATTTTATTTTATTAAAATAATTTTTCTTTTAGTTATTTCAAATATTTATATAGATAGTGTATATTATGTATGTCTGTTGTGTGACTTGTGTCGGGGAATCCGAAGAGAAGTATTGAAGACGGGTTAACCGACATCGAATAATTTATTTCACGGATTATTGGATGTATGGAAGAAAAAATTATGTATAATTATGCTTTTATTTGTGTATAAATTTATTTAAAAATTTTAATCTATAATCAATTAATCATGTGATAAAAAAATTAGACCTTTTTCTCGCAAATAAAAACTATAACTTTTTAAATTTTTTTAGGTTAAATTAATTAATAAGTCCCTGAACTATTTGAAAATTTTTAATTAAGTTCAAAAACTAAAAAGATTTGTAATTGAGATCCTTGATCTTGTAAAATTTTTATAATTGATTTCTTAAAGTTTTTAAAACTATCACAAATTGTTCTTTTTTGATAATTTCAAGCTGTCATAAATTAATATTAGAGATTCAATTACAAAAATTTTATAAGATCTAAGATTCAATTACAAATTTTTTTAGTTTAGGGACCTAATTAAAAATTTCTAATTAATTTCACCTTCTTTTAATGGTATAGAAAACGTACATATATAGTGTAAAATGGTGGTGTAGCAAGTAAGATTAAATTACAATATCTTCTCTTGAAAATAAGATAGGAAAATATTAGACGAAGTAATTTATTTCATTTAACTCAAGGAAAAATGAAACAAAACAACTAATAATATTATACTTAATTTTAAAGTAAATAATGTTTTTATATTTAATAATCACGTTAACATAATATGATATTTATATTATAAGCTTCAGTGACATATTTTTCATATGTATTTTTAATTCTTGAACTTTGCAATTATATATCCTCTTCTCAATTTATCTGTTCTGTTTTATTGAAAAACTAAATAGTATCTTAGTCTGTTGTTATTCTTGTCTATTGCCGGTTATGCTAAATGATTAAGATTAAAATACGCAAATTATATGAAGTTTTTAAAAGATTACCTAACTTTTATAATTTATCATGTGATATTAAATTTTAACTATTCATTAATCGTCATACACAACTCCTCTCACTCTTATGTGCAAAATAATAATTAGTATGGGACGCACATATATGTCCCGGGAGCCGCATTCGTCAATAACAAAAACCATGGACTGCACACAGAAAAGTAGGAGCAAATAAGATTATAGTATAAATTATTGATTAATTTAATATATGTGACACACGTTAATAAAGATACATCCATATTCTTTTCGAGAAGTGGAAAAAATAATAAAGAATCACATTTATTTTTAAAAATTCTTCTAAAAAATATAAAAACAATTACTTTAAACTAAACTTAGATACAGTTTATTAGGTGTTTTTAGTGTGTTTTTTAATTAGAATTGAAGTTTCACTTGAGAATTTATGTTAACCTTCAATGCAAACTTTTATTACACAAATTATGTAATTCTAATTTTCATTGAAGAACTGTTACAAAGCTAGATGCAAGTTTTGTCCTAAACCTTAAGACCCTGTTTGGGTATTCAATGAAACCGAGTTTCAATAACATTTTCCAAATTTCAGCGCATCTTCAATGGCGTTTTATCAAAGGAAAAGATATTGCTTTTAATGGAGGTTGGAACGTAAAAAGAAACGGAGCTTAAGCTGTTATACTAAAACACGTTTAATTGTGTGGATTGTAGATTCTGAGAAATAAAGAAGGATGTGTTTAATTTTTGTGACCTGCTTTATTTTCTTCAATTTTAACAGTGAATCAAATATAAAAAATGGTGTATGGGATTTGGGGATCCCCATTTCCCCAACCAAAATATAGTTCACAACAAAGGGTAAAAGATTTATGATCTGAGATTCCGAATGACATTCATGTATAAACCGAACTTGTTCAAATATACAAACAATGGATTCTCATTCAGGAAGAATGCCTAGATACTGTATCAATTAACATATTCTGTATCCTTTCGAAGCTACAGCTAAAAACCAACAGATACATGCAATTGCCCCCACCTGCCAATCAAAACCAATCACTCTAATCCCCTGTGCTCAGTTTCTGAGACCTAAAGCTGCTGGCAACATTCTTTACAATGAAAAGTCAGATTCAAAGCTATTTCCTTAAATCTTGCTTTTGTACATCTTAGCCAAAACAACCATCAAAACTGTGTCTTTCTCCTATGCTGGTGCCTAGACAGCTAAAGTGTGCATTTTAAACAGTATTCTCAAAACATACTTCTCTTTTCTCAAAAGGGGTTTCTGTAGAGTGTCTTGATTGAGGCCCTGAAGCGGCACCAAGACCCTCAAGTAATGTCATCACGTCCACAGTGTCATCTAGGTAGTATCTAGCTTTGCTTGGTTTTTGTCCAACAGTGCATGCAAAGATTTCTGGTGCTGAGGAGGAGGTAGCACCATAAGGTTTGGCTAATATGCTCTCAAACATATCCTCATCAGATCTATCATCACCAATGCACAGTACAAAATCTGGCGATTTACCCTTCCTGGTTAGGGTAGAAAGAACTTCCTGTGCAACTAACCCTTTAGTAATGCCCTGTAACATTGATTAGTCAATATTAGCTTTTGAGAACAATAATAACAATAATAGGTTGAGACGTGAAGAGATATGTATATACCTGAGGCTTGACTTCAATAATATGTTGTCCCTTTTTGACAACTACAGGCTCATTTGCAAGTACATTCTCAAGGTGATCCAAAAGCTCCATAGCTTGCCAAGATCCAAAATCAGGATCGGCATCACGGTAATGCCATACCAAGGCACTCTCTTTGGTCTCTACAGAGGAGCCGTCTGTGGCCTCCATATAAGATCTCATCACAGGTTCAGCAATCCTTTTCCATGTAAAATCTGTATCTACGTGACTCATTTGCCAACTAGTATGTTGACCCCACCTATGGTAAAGATCAAACAAAAATACCATCAGCTTAAAGAATCTGCCAGTAACATGTACTAAAAGGTGAATTCAAATTTTCACAGTACAGAAAAGATCAAACAAAAGAACCATCAGTTTTGAGAACTTGCTAGTAACAAGACAACCACTATACCATAAGAAGCAAAAAGTCCCACATAAACTTGTACCAAAAGGTGAATTCAAATTTCCATAGTACAGAACATTATAAGCCAATGCTGTAAGCCCTGGATAAAAACCACTATCTATTCATTTTCACCTTTTCTTTGTTTTTCTTTTAAGGGGCATGTATATTCAGGTATGATTGAAGTTATTTAAGGGATGTCATTACCATTAACAATTGAATTGCACATAACCAACTATAAAAACACTAACCTTATGAAATAACCATGCTCAGCTGCTATACCAAGATTCTCACACTGATCAAACCATTCACTCAGTGAAGGTTTTCCCCTGCCACTAACAATAAACACAGTGTTGTTAACATCCCTGCAAAGATTATTTAGCACAGATATGACTTCAGGACCGGGGGGTTTAACAATGGAAGCTTGAGGTACAACTGTACCATCATAATCCAAAAAGATTGCCCTGCAATTGGTCCTTTTATATGCAGTGACAATGTGGTCTATGGATAGCTTCCTGAAACTAGGAGAGAGGGACAAAATTCTGAAGTTCAGGCCAAAGCCAATGCCCCAGCAACGTTTCCTGTAGTGATCCTTGCATGAGAACACTAGATCTTGCTCAAAGCTTCGGGCCCAATAGGCCACATCATGAGTACTAATATATCGATAGTGCTTCTCATGTCGAAGCTGCTTCTCTCCATCAGGCATTGTGATTGCCAAATTTAGTGCTTCAGCTACTGCATCAATATCCCATGGATTTACCCTTATTGCCCCACTAAGAGATGGTGAGCAACCTATAAACTCAGAAACAACAAGTGCACTTATACGCGGGGCGTCGGAAGCAATTTCTAAAGCTTCATCCAGTTTAGAACTTCCCTGTCTACAAACAGTGTACTTGTATGGAACCAAATTCAAACCATCACGCACTGCATTCACAATGCAACACTCTGCCAAAGCATAATAGGCTGCCTTCTCATAGAAAGGAACATGGCGATCAATGATGATGATAGGTTCATAACCTTCCAAACCAAACCTTTCATTTATCTTTTTGGCAGTAATGTAGGCCTCCTCCTTTGCATCCTCAACATCTTTGTCAGAACTACTTGGGGGATTTAAAATTTGGATCAGTATTAATTCACCTTGCAGTTCTGGATGTTGCTGCAGGAGTTGCTCTATGGCTAAGAATTTTAAACTGACACCTTTGAATATGTCCATATCATCAACACCAACAATAAGCTTTTTCCCCTTAAATTGTTGGTGGATTTCTCTGACTTTGTTAGAGGAGGAAGGATGATCTAAGGCAGACTGAAGTCGACCCATGTGAATCCCAGCAGGCAATATTTTAATGAATATTGTACGGCCAAAGTAGTCAAGCCCAATGTAACCCCTCTTGGATTCATGTTCCAAGCCAAGCATTCGCCTGCAGCAGGAGAGAAAATGACGAGCATAATCAAAGGTGTGAAAACCAATTAGATCTGCATTAAGCAGTGCTTTCAAAATTTCACCTCTGACAGGCAGAGTTTTATAAATTTCTGATGATGGAAATGGACTGTGGAGAAAAAAACCAAGCCTGACTCGACTACATCGCTTTCGCAGAAATGTTGGAAGGACCATAAGATGATAATCATGAACCCATACATAATCATCTTCTGGATTAAGGACCTCCATGACTTTATCTGCAAATATCTTGTTAGCAGAAACATAAGCCTGCCACTGTGATCTATCAAAGCGGCGATTGCCTGGATACATGGGCAACATGTAATGGAATAGAGGCCACAAATGTTGCTTGCAGAATCCATCATGGAATTGTTTGTAGATGTCTGAAGGAATAAAAGTAGGCAAGCAATTGAATTCCTCCAGCAACTGAAGGGAAACTTTCTCTTGCTCACTTGCATCAACATCAACCTTTAGAGATCCCACATAAACAACATCAGTATCACGAGAGAAACCATCCTTTAACTGCCAAAAAATTGAATCCTCATCATAACTGAAGCACCATCTGCCGGATATTTGATCCCTTTTTGCATTGAGAGGAAGAGAATTTGATACTATAATTATCTTGCGATGGTGTTCTGCTGAGAAAACACTTGAACCATCATCATTACTTTGTTTACCATCTACATCAGACATGATTACCGGATCAGTCATAACTCGTGGAAGAGATCTGGGAGTTTGAGGGACATTTAGCATATCCCCTGATACGAGGTCCAACAAATTCAAGCATGACCTTGCCACCATCTTTACTTCAATTCCCAGTTTTTAATGATATTCGTAAGTGTAGTATTATGTAGGAACAGGTACCCACAACTAAAAAGATCTTGAATAATTAACCCAAAGAAATGCAGGAACCTACGAAGATAGAAGAGAAATAGTTATTATCCCTATACAATGCAGCAGTATAGGACACAAATACATAACTCAGTCATACTCCACAAATTCAGTTGTTCAGTAATTTTAATATTGGTAGACAATCACAGCTTTCAGTAGAAGTGTTTAGACCATGGATTGATTGTTGAAAGTGGGGAACAAATTAATGTTATTTAGATGGTGAGATAAGCACTTGCAAATTAATATTTATTATGGTTAAATCATTGATTGTTGAAATTAGAAGTCCAACAAGTGACAGAATCATTGAATCCTACAAATATATAATGCAGCATGTTAGACACATAGCAATACAGTTACAAATTCTTCAATCATTTTTCAGTAATTAGCAACCATTTTATTTAGTGGAAGAAATCAGTAACCACTTATACATTACACAAGAAATAGAAAACATCAACTTAATTCCTAGTTGCTAATTGGAAGAATCAAGTTGTAATTGTATGTCACCATCAAAAGTTAAAGAATGAGAAAACAAGCCTTAAATAACTATCATCACTAGGTTTTATGTGTTCAATGATCTCGGGTTCAGGACATACTGATCAGGAGGTCCAAATAAAACAGCTGGCTATCTCAGCCCCACCAAATGACTACTATGCCTTCTAGAGGATGGTCAAAAGATCATTTCTCTCCAAATCAGGTATTATTGATCATATCTCTCCAAAGCAGGTATTTTGGAATAAAATCCCTCTCCATCCCTAATTCATAGGATTCACCACTTTTTAGGGTTATAAGTTGGGATTATATGGTGATCACCCTCTTCATCACTCTAACAAGTACCGATCTTCTTCTGCTATATAAACAGGGTTAAGCCTTCTCGTATGTGATTTCTTCCCCTCCAGTACTTGCTACTGGTGCTACCCCTAACTTGAGTGTCTGAGTGGCTTATGTAGATCTCCACCCCCCCGCCCCCCTTGCCCACATTATGCCGCTTTATCAAGACCATTAGCACCCATAACCATTTCGCCAATAATTGGGTATGCCCCTTCCTCTGATTCTGGGATGAAAAATTATGATTATGATCTTTCCAATTATAAATTTTCTTTTAAACCTCCCAATCTTCAAAATAAAATAAAATGGATTCTCTCTTTCAGAAAAAAAAGAAGAAAATCATTGATATCACAAAAATGGGTTTAGTGGGTCCAACACTAGATTTTCAACAGATTCAACCAAAAATCCATAATCATCAAACTAAAAGGTATGAAAGATTAAATTGCATGTAAGAAAAACCACATGTTTACCTGGATTTATCTCAAATTGATGCAGTTAATCTCATGAATGTTTCTTCGTATCTGATCTTTGACCACCCAATTCTACACAAACAGAGTTAGATTTAATAAGAAACACAGAATCACAAACTTAAAAACAAGTTACTCACAATCAAAAAGCATATAAGAAACCTCCACAAGTATATCTAGATTGGATTTTCACTCATGAACATCACTTTTCAATCACTAGCCCTTCACGCGATTCCACTTTGCCTATCATATGAAGCCTGGGAGCGAGAAGGCATTTCACTTACGAACAGCTAGGTATATTACTTCTTAGCAGACAAAAACTTCTTCACTTCCATTCAAATTTATATCACTCAAATTCAGCAAACCCATTTAATCGCTTTTCTCAATTAGGAAACCCAAAAAAATCATCCAATTCCTCTAAAATTGAAATAAAAATTCCCCCAAATAAATCAGAACATGAAAGGAAATATACACAAAAAAGGTAAATTAATAAAAACAGTATCATAAAAACCAGAAAAATTGTTTGAATTAATGCAATGGTGAACTAACAAAATTGGAAACTTTTTCCCCAGCAAACCATAAAAGGAAATTGGAAGCGCAAGCGCGATACTCTTCAATTGCAGCTGAGCTAAATTATTTAGCAGGCTTTATTCGCCAATCGTCACTGCATAAAAGATTTAAATTACACAATGCATTTCAAATTTTTTGTTTCCTTATAAAATTCTCAGGAGTACCGTTATAATAACATACACGCGTAGCGGCATTATTACATTCATGTACATGTAACAATCCGGTTCTAGATTTTTCATTTGTCTCAGAACAAGATACTTTCTCCCCAAGCAAACAACTCCTAATGCAAATAACAACAGAACCAAGAAAGATAGGGAAGAGCATGCATTTTACCTTAAAAGCATCAAACTAATCCAAACAACACAAGAGAGAAGAAACAAAATCGGGTTTCCAAAACTAATGTCCCTATAATCTCTGATGTATCAACAGAGATGAAAAGAAAGGTTCTTATCTTCGAGAAGATAATTCAATCCAACAACAAAACTAGTCAACGAAATCTCAAGTAGTCATTTTACCTGCTGCGCTGTCTCAACAACCAACAACACCCTTTTACGAACGGATATGTACTGAAATAACAAAAGTGAGAATATACACGTGTGAACTTGAATTATGAAAAGAACTTGCAAAGAATGAAAAGAATTGTTAGTAGAAAGACTGTTTCTAGATAAATATGAAATATGGAACAAGTGTGGTAGGTTCGAAACTGGTGAGATTTTGTAGGAGGAGTTTTATGGATTCTAAGCCGACCGGAAAAAAAAAATTATTATATTAAGAATAATAAATAGGAGGTATTAACTATTAAGGTGAAAACAATACGTTGAGAAATTTGTATCCGAGGCTCCGTTTGGTTTGGGTGCCTCTGTTTTTGTCAAATTGGAAAGTGTTCGTTCAACAAAGGATGCTGTCGGAGACAAACAGATTAGAAAGTCAGAAAAGAGAAGCAAAAATAGTTGGACACATTTTTATTTTTATTTTTATTTTCTGTAATTTATTATGGAGAGAGAAACCACCATAGTTGGATTTGGATGGCAATTTGCGATCTAGGTGGCCTTACGCTGTCGCTATTGTCCTCGAGACTTTGCTACCGAAACTGCCCTTAGCTCGATCCATTTTCATGAGGTTTTGTCGAAGCTATTAATTTATTTATTTATTTTGATATAATCGAAGCTATTAATTGGTCATTAAGAGAAACTCTTGAATAAATGTACGATGTATACAGCTCAACGCGTTAGGACCATTAAATTATTACATAATGTTTTATACGCACGAATATTTTATTGTAATGATGTATCACATTTTAATTGATTTAGTGTATCAATAATACTTATGATTATTATGATTGTTGTAGGTCTATATAGCCGGTAGAAACATAAATATAAATCTTATTTATTAGGGTGAGAGATTTACCTTAAAGAGTAAAATCAGAAATTATAATCATTGCTTAATAATTCAAGGTTTGTGATTGTGATTAAATGTATATAAATATATAATTAATTATGTAGTTATTTAATTTTTTTTAATTAATAATTATAATTTCTCACTATTTTTTAAAATGGATTATTATTTTAAAGGACAATCTTAATAAGTTTAACTCGTGGCATAATACCATGTTTTGTATAAAGAGATGAAAATATAAAAATTGTTGGTCCGTGTGTTATAAAAATTGTTGGCATGTTTGTATTGGAAATTAATCTTTTATGTGATATCAAGGCATGTTGGTCCAAATGATGAATTAAGAGTTTAATTTTCTTTAAATAAGGTCTATTCGGTCTTGAATGCATTTATTCGACTCATTTAGATTAGTCCAAATTTAATGTGACTTCAAATATTGAAGGTTTCAAATAAAATAAAAATCTTTCATGTGAATATTTTACATTACTATATTATATAAAGAGATAAAAATATAAACATTGTAAGCAAAATACTAAGGTTTGCACACAAATTAAGTTCTATTTATAAATAATATATTTGTCAAAATTATGATTTAGTTATGTTTGATATAATTTCTTTTGTTTTAAATCAAAATTTGTATAAAAGAAAATTACTTCCTGCGGGATAAAAGGATCCTGATCCTTTGCAATTAAAAATAACTGTAAAGAATTTTTAATTACTTTGTTTATAAACTCTTTTACAAACTTTGCTATTATCGAATTTGAATTGCACCTAGGGTAGTTGTATTTGCAATTGCAGAAGACCCTGTTCAAATATAAAAGCATATTTTCTAAATTATAATAACACATGCTATAAATAGTTCAAATGTTTCATATATGTGTAATTTTTTTCTTCTAAGCACGTTGCATATAAATTTATCTTTAAATTGTGTAATAGTGTAGTAAGGAATTGTTGTAAGGATTAAAAATTTATTTCATTTATGTTATATAGATAAAAGGCAGAACAACTCAAATATGACAAGTTTTTACCTGGTATATGAGAAATGCCTTATTTTTATGAAGATATTATTAACAATATTTCAAGAGCACTGATTAAAAAATTAATAAATAAAACATTATTAAAAATCACGATAGGAATGTATTAGTAAAATTAAGCATTATATTTGAGAAATTATTTTTATACAATAATTTATATTATTACAACCATGAAAAAGATAGGAAGCAAAAAAAAAAAGTTAGGGGTGTTAACGGGTTGGATTGGCTCAGATTTAGAGCAAAATTAAATCCAAACCAATTATATTTGATTGGATTGGTTTGATTCGGGTTTTGAAGATTTTTTCGGCCAATCCGAACCAAACCGAACCGATTATAATTGGTTTGTTTGGTTCAGGTCATCGAGTTATGATAAAAAAAAATTATTACATTTTTCAAGCTTTTATTTCCATTTATTGTCTATTTTATATAATTATTTAATTTTATGCTAAGGCAAGGTAAAAATATTCCTTGTTTTTTAATAACTAATTATTTATTTTATCAAAAATATTTAATTTTTATATAATTATCACTATACGTATATCATTAATTTTTTTACCTAAAATATAGTAAAAAATTTACATAATAAACATGATCAAATTAAAATATTTTACAACATTAGATAAGATCATAAGAAAATTAAAATAAATGAAAAAGAAAGAAAATACAAAAGTTGAAGCAAAATTTAAGTTCTAAGTTTAAGTTAAAACGTAATTGATTGGATTGGTTCGGGTTGAAAAAAGTTGAATCCGATAACCGAACCAATTATGATTGGTTTGGTTCAAATTTGAAGTGAAAAGAACCGATAATCGAACCGATCCAAACCAATTTAATTGGTTTGGTTTGGATTGTCGGGTTCATCAGATAAATCCAATCCGATGAACACCCCAAATAAAAGTATGTGATAACAATAGATGATGTAATGGAGAGAGAGAGAGAGAAAGAAAGAAAAAAAATAGTATTATAAAAATTTGGTTAAATTAATTAGTAGATTTCTAAATTATTTAAAATTATAGGTCCAAACACTAAACAAAATTTGTAATTAAGTCCTTGATTTTGTAAAATTTTTGTTATTAAGTCCCCAATGTCTTTAAAATCATCACAAATTGTCATTTGTTGACAATTTTAAACTGCCATAAACTGACATTAGAAACTCAATTATAAAAATTTTACAAAATCAAAAACCTAATTATAATTTTTTTAGTTTAGGGACTTAAATTAAAATTTTCTAAATAGTTCAGGAACTTATTGATTAATTTAACTTAAAAATTATTGTATAAATAATATAATTCTTACATTTTCTTCGTAAATTTTTTTACTCTTAACTTTTATAAATTGTACTCATAAAAATTAGGATTTTATAATCTGTACCCCTAATTCTTTATAAAGGAAGAAGACTATCAAAAAAAAAAAAAAAGCAATTGAATAACATGATTTTTTTTTTTTTTTACAAAACTGGGTAAAACAGACATTTCATAGCCTTATTAATTACCAATATTGAAGGATGAACAGGAATGCTTAGAAACGGGTTAATGACGTTGTTGGAGTAGATATCTGTCTCGACGATTTCCTAAAGCTTATCATGGGAAAGTAAGTCTTGATTATCAGGATAATATAAATAATAAATTTTGATATAGCGATTCTTTGCGTTTCTTTACAATTGACTTTGAATTTGAGTGGATACATTCGTTTATTATATAAAATAATGAAAACAATTGACCGTGTCAAGCACCTCAATGCTAAATTATTAAAAACACGCTTAAATTTAAAAATTGAAGTGACGTGTTTCCTTCCTTGCGGATAAACATAGAGGTGTCATGGCAATAATAAAATACAAAATACAGGACTCGGTTTCCACAAGCTAGTTGGTTGTTGGAATGTTCCTCTAGTTTATCCGCTTGACCTATTTTAATCTCACATATACTTATAAAATTGAAAGAGAGAAAGATAGCCTGAAAAAAACTTTACATTATGCTTCATATATCCTCTTGAAGTTTTTGAAATTTAGGAGTGTACTACACTCCAAACATTCAATCATTCGGGGTGATTTTTAGTTTTAAGTTTAAAAATTTTTAAAAATTAAACTAGTTTTTTGTTTTTAATTTTTAGTTTTAATTTTCTATTTTCAATTTGAAAAAGTTGTTGTCAATTTTGTCTTTTTCTTTTTAACTTGGTATTCTTGGCACAATAAGAGAATGTTGTCACCTCTTTCATAAAAAAGTAACAACCATGCCATAGAAAGTGCCCCAACCTCCGAAGGATGACCCTACAACAATTTCACATATAGAATCTGGAATTGGAGATTCATTTGGGAACATAAGAGACTGTTGCCACCTCATAACAACCAAGTAATAGAAAGTGACTACACCCCTATAGAAGAACTAGAAGCATTTTCTTGAACATATACAGAATTAGGTGAATCATTTGCTTTAGACATGGCATCAATTAGGCATAGTGATTCACCTTGTATTTCTATTATAGCTACTCCATCAGCTACATCATGATCTTCCAATTATTCATCATGGTGGAAGAGCAACACCCTTGCATCCACAAACAACACAACTTCTAGATAGCCATCCAACTTTGAAAATTTCAATCCTTGATTCTTACCTCAAATCAACCCTTGGAATTCGAGAATGCGAAAGGTGAACAAAGCTTCAAGGAAAGCAAAACCCATGCCAAAGAAGACATCGATAACATAATGCCTCTCGAGAGCGAGCCTTGAAATTATGGTGGTCATGGCCTAAGACCAAACAGTTGTAACAAGTAAATCAAAGATCAGAACCTCCTCTTCTCGATCCAGTGACAAACAAGGATGGCAACACGTGGCAGGTTCATATTGATGACGATCCAGGGGTGGGAAAAGGAAAAGATATAGGTGACAAAGCAAACCCTAAAGGAGTAGCCGCTGGGAAGGAGAAGCCTATTAACTAAAACAACGACATTATACTCAAAGTGGTTCGCATAGGAGGGGCAAGATTGATGAACGAGGAATTTGAGGATGGCAATGAATAAGGGTTTAAGGAAGGAACAAAGGAGTAAAGGGAGGAAGAGGTGGGATGTTCTAAAGAACTTACAACTTTAAGTAGGAAACCTTTTTTTATTTTGAAAACTAACCTAAAAGAGTTTTGAAATTGGGCTAAAAATCATTTTAACTCCAATTTTACCAAACACATGTTGTTTTGAAAAATACATTTCAAAACCAAAAACCAAAACTCATAATCACCTCAAATGGGGCCTAAGTCATTAATATATTTTAACGAAATATACCATTTTTTTTAGATCTGGGATTAGACCTAAAGGTATCCAACAACTAGAAGCCATGGAACTAATCCCCATAGGAATAGAGTACTAGTTAAGGGGCAACACCTCTACCCACAAGTGTTGCTCTATGCACATAGCCAAGGATCAGACCTTATTATATGCTTGAAATACCTAAACTACTAACCACTTGTGCCACACCTTATAAGTTTGGAATATATCATTTAACCACCTTTAATATTAGTCAACCAAATAATTTAATAAAAGAACAAAAACTTGTATACAAAAATTACAATAACTAAATTTAAATCCATACATTGTTGAATACCTTACCAAACATAACATTTTGACCATAAGCTTATTTTCACATATTTTAATTTTTTTTCTTCTTATTTCACTTTTGTTAGTTTTATATTTCACAATTAAAGAGTTTGACACATTATTGAGTATAAGTTATTACTTTACATGAAATTTTTTGAATCTAAGATATTTAATTAACATCCTATCCCAAGCTTTCTCACATGCATAACATTGTATTATAATAGACGACCCTTTATTGGTGATTTCTTTTGGAATTTTTTTTTTTGTGTGTGTGCAATGATGGTAATGAAATTTAAGCCTAGGATTTCATATCAATTACCTAAATTCCTCACCAATAAATTGATTCTAGTAAGTTATTATTCTTTTTGGAATTGCTATTAAAAGAGTAATATTATTTTTTTAAAAAAATAAGATCCTTTATTAGCAATTTTCTTTGGAATTGCTAATAAAAGGGTGATATCATTTTTTTTAAAATAAGAATCCTTGGGAACCACTAATAAATGATATCTTTTTAATACTCAATGCATGTAATTCAGTTGGCAACACATGCTGAGCTTGTGGGGAGGGCTTGAGTTCGATTCTTGCAAAACACATCCTTTAGGAAGAGCAAGAAGCTTTAAGTGTGACTAAGTTCTGAATTGAGGATTAGTCTCATAACCAATCCAAAAGACTGAAACTTGTAAGATATCTCAGGGTCCTACTAGGGAGCCAAAGGCCCCAATTACAATAGTTACAAAAAAAAAAAGATGCCTTTTTTAATAGTCGTTAGTGATTTTATTAGCATTTAAGTGGAGAACCTCTAATAAAGTTTAAAATTTAAGTACACTCTATTTTCCTCCTTATTTTTAGTCGCGAATCAATGAATTAACATCCTATTTCAAGCATCCTCACATGCATAACATTTCATTATAATAAATGAAAGTTAAAAATATATCTTTAAAATTAGGCCTATTATTAGTGATTCCTTTTGAAATTGCTATTAAAAAGAGTAATATTATTTTAAAAAAAATGAAACTCTTTATTAGCTATTTTCTTTGAAACAATTAATAAAAGGGTAATGTCATTTTTTAAAAAAAAAATAGGGATCCTTAGGAACCACTAATACAAGATAACTCTTTAATAGCAGTTAAGTAGTGTTAAGATTGTGGTGATGTTGATGATAAAATATAATACGATTTAAATGCAACAAGTATATTGGTTGAATAAGTAGTAATCAGGTAAGTACAAGTGTCGATCCTGCAAGGATTGTGGCCAAATATCAACTTCTACCTACAACGATACTATTTGGACAAATAATAGTGATTGGGGGCACAAAAACAACATGCAATAAATGAAAATAAAGTAAATATGCACACGAGAAAACTAAAATGCAGATACAAGACACAAATTATGTTTTTCATTTTTTAATGTGAAGATTGGAAAGTGAAAATGGGGATTCGAATCCTTCCATGGTTATTCTTCAGTAATTTCACCCAATCTAACACAAGTTTATTCACAAGTATTGAAGTTCAAGTTAACTAAAATAGACTAAGTCTAATTTCTTGGCATATAATCCTTTTAAATTAACCTTAATGCCCTAATTTCTTAGACCGATAAGGATTAACTCAAACATATATTAGGTTCAGAAATCTACAAGAACACATGTATCAAGAAGTTTTATTCCTAGACTTATCCCATTACTTGGAAATCAATCCCAAGTCCAACTACATACACAAGATTCCTCATTATGCACACAACTTTAAATCATTTCATCAATGGCTAGTTAATGAAAGAATTAAAAGCAGTGAAGATCACTCAATCTCATTAATAACACTTGCATTGAATTTTAAAATGTTCAATTACAAAGTATACCCTTGGGGTTCATCTACCCTTAACCAAAGAAAATTAGAAAAACATGGAGAAAGACAAAGTAATAATGAAAATGATAAAGATAGAAGATGGTAGCTGCATTGAAGCTCTAAAAATCTTTTTCCAAGGTTTAATTCTTTAGTGAAGATGGAAAGAGGTGAAGATTAGGGCCAACACTCTTGAAAACAAAAGCCCAACGCCTTATTTCACTCTTTATATAGTTGTTAGCACAACTACTAATGTTCCACGCTACTAGGCATTTTCCATGCCGACATTTATAGCGCTTTACAAGGATTCTAGCATTTTCCACACTAGATGAGTGTTGACCATGCTGGCTAATCAATGACCATGTTGGGGCCCTTGACAGTGTTTGGCACTTCTAGCATCTCTAGTGCTTACTCTGACGTTTTTAATGCTAAGACAATGTTTTTTAATGTTGAAACGGTAGAACTTCTATTTCTTTTCCTTATTTTGCCTCTTAACATCCACTTTAGCATTTTAAATGCCTAGTATAAGAAAAGTTAACTTTAAAATATTGTGTTTCTGCATGATTAAAGTTCAAAATGAAGACATTTTATTGTTATTTTATATGAAAATTAACAAAACTAATTAAAATTCAATATTCACAAAGATTTAGGTGCAAAACACAATTTATACTAATTTTTATCTATTTTCCTAAAGTTCCAATGTTTATTTTTCCTTTTCTTTTGTCTTTCCTATCAAAATCATGTACATAAGTTTATCAAATATGAATTTATCAAGTAGAGATTCACTAATAAAGTTGAAAATTTAAGTACACCCTATTTTCCTCCTTATTTGTTAGTAAATCAACCTTTAAATTGTTGATTATTTTAATCAAATGGTCAAAATTAAGATTTAGAACCATCTTCCCCACTCATTTTCAACCTTTCATTTTCTCCATTCAACTTTTTCCTATCTCTTTTTTTTTTCTCTCTCCCTTTCTATGATCTAACATCCTCTCTCATTCTTTCTCGCAATCACTCACTTGCTACCTTAAAATTAGGTTATGGAAAAATAGAGGTAGAGAAATTGTCATGAGCTTCTTCTCATGTTTGAGCTTCTCAACCATGGTTACCACAGTCAAGTCACTCGTTTGTTAGCCCCCCTTCAACATTGTTACTATCCATGGCAACATTTACTTTGTTTCTTTTTTTGGGAGGTTTAATTTTTGGTTTTCTATATTTTAAATATTTGACTTTAAGGGAAATGGTACAACAATGGTGACAACAAATGAGCAATCACACATGGTGTATGGTGTGGGTAGCATATAAATTGTTTCAAATATGCAAGAGGTACTGTCTCTCTCTACTTTGGTTGGTCATCTTTGTCATAAGCCTTCACTCTTATTTTCTACATTTGGTTGTTGTAACATAAAAGGGGAAGCTATGGATGATGAAGATGACAAATATTTAAGAAAAAAAGGGGCTTACTTTAGTGGTTTCTTATGAAATTGCTAAGGATGGTTGGTTTTTCTTATTTGTTTACTCCTTGAACCACAAAGAAAGACTTTTATATATATATAAAAAAAGACCTACCCCTACAAGAAAGTTTGCAATTATTAATGGCTAAAAGTCATCAATAATACTTAATTTCCAATGACATATCAATTGCTCATAATCGTTAGAAATAAGCATGTTAGAATTTTTTCCATAATGACCAAAATGAAGCCCTTGGTAATATCGATGGCATAGACATCATCAAATTTGGTGAGCCTCACAACAACTTGAAAGTATATTAAAAAGCTAGAAAAGTCTGAAAAAGGTCTCTTAAAAATGGTTCAAAGTAAGTATTTATAAGTTGTAGGAGAGGAGTCATCGTCCAATGCTATCAGTTCATCACTGAGTGCTATAATTGTTAATCGAGCATTGCTTCCACCGTTAGGTATCCCAGTAATTGAAAATGTTAATGAAGTTACATAGTTCTAGTAAAAAAAAATGTTATAGGTAGTTTATTAGTCCTCGTTGAGTGTAGAGAGCACATTGATGAGACTTTTGTTGGGTGGTGAAAGTGTTTTTCTTATTTTTCATGTAAATTTTCGTGAATTTTTATAAGTATTTACACTAAATATAATTTCTATCTAAATTTTTAATATTTACAAAATTATGCTAATTTTGAAATATATATATTTATACTAAAAAATATAATTTTAAAACATATATTTATTACTAAAAATAAATAATTTTGAAGCGTATATTGATATAAAAATAAATTAGAGTAGCTTATTTTATATATAATTAGGGACATTTAAGTAATTTCAAATTATGAGTATCTATAGGTATGAATACTTTACTATTTATCTCTGTCCTGTCAATAAGTGGATAGAGAAAAAAATAAACATTTATTTTACCTTTGGATACATGTTAAGTTTTCTATTTTTCAATTTATAGTGGGTTTTACTCACAAATATTTATAGGTACGAATTTTTTTCGCCATCCCTAATCTAACTTAATTAATACACATTTATATAGGTTCCACTGTTAAGTCCCATAAAATGTGTTGGTACTAACATTAATAATAATCATGCTCTTTAAATATATGGTCAGAATTTGATCTCTAAATTCATGTATATGAATGAACATTTATTAAGAAATATCAACTCCTTAAATAGATTTTAATACCTCCAAAAATTAATGTCAGACTTGGCCAGAAGATATTCTCACCCAAAAAAAAAAACAAAAATGTGTTTGTTGCTGAATATAATATGTATTTGTTAGGGGTGGCAAAACGGGTTCAACCCTGCCGGGTCAACCCGCCTGACCTGCCATTTTTGGCGAGGCGAGGAAGCCACTAAAACCCGTCAACCCGCCTCAACCCACCCCACCCAACCCGCGGGTTAGGCGGGTCAACCCGCAACTCGCCACTTTTTTTTTTTTTATAAATTTTCTCCTTCCTTAGTTATTGTATCAAAGACATTAATTAAAAAAAAAGAAGAAGTAAAGATGCTCTACACACACTACTCTACATTCGCAATGTTATCCTAAAAAATATAATGATAACAATAACACATGTGTTTGGGGTTAGTTCTACTTGTAATTAAATACAATTCAATGCTATACTAAAAAATATAATCCCTCATATTTTTGAATGAGATGTGTTATTTATTTTCAAGTAAATTATTTTTATAACTTTTGAATGAAAAAATATAATTTCTCTTTCATATATTTAATGTATAATAAAATAATAATAAAATTATATGTCAAACAATCAAAGATTCAAAGTGATATAACGTGTATTAAAATAAAAATTATTTAATCCAATTCAATTAGATGATAACAAAAAAAATTAAATTTAATTGAGTTTTTTTTATAAAAAAAAGTGGGGTGGGTCAATCTACCAACCCGCATTTTTCAACCCGCCAACCTATTTTTAGCGGGTCGACTGGCCAACCCGCCCTTTATACAACCTACCGACCCACTCATTATTCTTTGGCGGGCCAACCCACTAACCCGCCAACCCACTACTAGGCAGGGAAGGTTCAACTTTTCAACCCACTTCTTGCCGTCGGATCAACCTGCTCCGTCCCACTTTTGGCGGATTGATGGCGGGGCTGGGCGGGGCGGGTTGGCCCGCTTTGCCGCCCCTAGTATTTGTGCATGAATAACTCACCCACACCGTCACCCGGATTATGCATGGAGAATTAGAGACCCAAATAACGTAATTGTAAACCGTGTCAAACCACGCATTGGACTCTTTTCAACAATTTATTTAGTAAAATCTATCGATCAACGCCTCGTCAGCTGATAGTGTGTGATCAATATTTAACAAATTTTTAACCAATGCTTGATTTTATGTACATGTTATTGAATAAAAATAATTTATATATGTATATTTTAATTTTTTAAAGATTATTAAATACTTTTGAATATTTAGAATGTTAAACACATATACTTTTGATTTGTTTAAGTTGCGCTTACGGATATTTATTAACGAAATTCAAAAAAAATCGTTTGCAAAGGGGATATACAATAAATAACTAAAAATACATACATACATATATATATATATATATATATAGAACTACAAGCTATTTTTATATTTTCATGTGCTTAATTTGAACATTTCTTATTTAAAATATATACTTTATTGTAAGACAAAGTTTAATTTGTTTGACGATTAATTTATTTTGATTTTGTTAGAGGGCAGGGGATTTGATTGGAAGACTGAAACCTTTGGTGGGCCAACAAAGAAATGCAAATGGGACGAGTTTAATGGGAAAAGGAGAAAGAATGCGAATATGTTATTATTTTTAGGTGAACCTGCGTATCGTTTCGCTAGAAGTCAAAAAATAATCCTTTAAGATATTGAGATTCATTTAAAAAGTTGACATATCTTAATAGATATTTTTTTATACACACAGACTTAAAAATCAAATCCGTAATAACATATTTAAGGAACGTAATTATCTTTTAAATTTCAATCATACGACACTATGTTGATATATTAATATTTATTATGGTATTTATTTGTGGATTCCCTTTCGTGCTAATATATGTATATTTTGAAAAGAAGAGTACTAGCAATACATTTTTTAACACACTCCTTTTAATACATCTCCTTCTATTAGTTAAAATTTATTAAAAACTACAAAATATGAGAGAGGTTCATTAAATAAGATATGAAACTCACAATTTTGTAATTTTTAATAAATTTTAACCAATAAAAAAGAATATGACCAAAAGAGTGTTCGGTGTGTTCCTAGCATTTATCTTTTGAAAATGTTGTGGAACGGGAGAGAAAGTACTGCAAAGCACGGTCTCTCTAGTCCTTATCCGTTAAAATGTAGCCATAGAATCCAACTTAGGATTGGAAACTTTCACTCTTATCCTTTTTCGTTTTGGTTGACCTCAACAAACCTAGAACCAAAACCAAAACTCAAAAACGGCGCTTAAGCACTCATCAATTTGCTTTTTTATTTTTGATGATTTGATTTTCAATTCCTTGATCCTTCTCTTCGTCATTATATCTCCTCCAGTCCAATAAAATTGGCGACTGCTTCTTAAAATGCAGCAGGTCTCGTTGGATCTGATTGGGACTACTTCATTATCAGTGCTTTAAATAAAAAATAATGTCAATGAAACGCATATAAGGTCAAAAGAGTTATGATGTCATTAGTTTGTTAAATACATTCTTAAAAAAATAATAGACGGACAATATTATACATACGCGATTTCATAATAAGGTTTGTTACATCTTAATTCTTTTTTCGCTATACTGGAGGCCTAAGGCCAAGAAACTTACATCTTAATTCTTATTTATTATTATTGACTGATATATGATGTAGGAACTTATAGTGTCAAAAAAATTGAAAAATAATTTAATGCTTTAAGTTCAAACATCTGTGCTAAACAAGTTAATTATAAATGAATGAAATATTTGGAAGTCACATAAAGAATGAAAAAATAGGAATGATGAGAAACAAATTAGAAGCTTTTTCTAAATTGATTAATCATTAAACTAATTAGGAAAAAATAAATAAAGTGCGGGTGATAATTAATTTGAAGTAACTGTGTTATATTAAGAAGGGGGGATTTTGGGAAATTGATAAAATTTAGTTAGATCAGAGTTACAGTAAACACGTAAGGGTAATAACAGACAACTAAAAATGACAATAGATTCTCTTAAGAATTATTCCCAAATGAGTTTTCTTATTTATTTTTTTTCAATGTATTCGTGCAAAATATTAATCAAACTCATTTTCTTTATCATTTTGGTTCTGATAATCGATTTAAAAGTTTGTTTTCAAGAATGAATAAAAATAAATAAAGCTAAACAGGCAGAACTGTCTTCACTTTCTTTTTTAAATTCTTCACGTATTGGAATGGTGATGGTCCAAATAGTAGCTTGCGTCTCGTTTTGGGTCGGATGATGCTTCACGGTAGTAATAATCTAATCCAACAATAGCTTGGGCGCTTGGGCCTGGCCTAATAAAAAAAAACATATTAAGAAGAAAAAGACAAAATAACACGTGTTATTAAATTTTAAGAAAAAATTAATTAAATTTTACTTATAATTTTTAAAAAAAAATTAATAAAATTATCCAAGTTCAGAATATAATAATTAAGTTACCGTTTCAAATTTTAAATTTAATTAAAATTGAAATTTTCAAAACACTCTTTTTTATTAAATTCTATTAAACTTCAAAAATTCATAATTAATTATTCTTACAGTATCTTAATTTGGTATTTTTATGGAAGTTCAAAAAAATGTTACTGGTCACTCTTATTTTTGTGGAATTTTCTGAAAATTTTTCATGTGATATGACTATTTTATCCCTAACTTTTAATTAAATGCTAGAACAGTCATAATTAACTTAAAATAATTTCTGATAAAAAAAACTTAAATAATTCAAAATTTTGAAATTCTTTCAAACCTGAGAAAATAAAATTAAAACCAGTCATTTTAATTCAAAAAATAAATTTATAAAGGGTGAGATTACAATTTTACCCTCATTTAAATAATTTTCATTAAAAAGCTTATATTTAACTAGTTTTAATCCCAAAATTCTTAAAATACCAACTTTGAGTTTAAATTTTATTTTACCACAAAAAAATTCATAAATATCATAATAATGGTTTTCTAAAAGTGAAATTACAAAAATATCCTTTCTTTAATTAATTAGATATTATTTTCTCAAAACTATGCTAGTTTAGCTTCTAGACAACATTTCTTTTAAGTATTATAAATGTTTTACTAATCACTTTTAGGACTCAAAACCAAGTTTAACCCATTGTTATTAAGCATATAATTAAGATTTAGCCACTATTTTAGCTTAAACACAATTTTTATCGAGTGTTTTGGGCCTTAAACCTCACTAACACTCTTGAATCTTCATAACATCATCCAAGTATTCAACTTTGGTCCAATACAGTGCCATTCTGGATCCAATATGTCATGTCTAGAGCTCTAAGTGAATGGGTTCTCTCATTAAAATTTTGGCTTAATAGTACTTTTGGTCCTCCAAATATTACAATTGTATGATTTTGGTTTCTCAAGTTCTAATTAAAAAATTTGGTTTTTCAAGTATCACAATTGTGCGATTTTGGTTCTTCAAGCTCTAATTGAGCAAATTTTAGACCCCAACACATATGCTAATGTGTCCTTGACATGGCAAGTGACATGACATGCTGACGTGGAATGCAAAAATTGGAGAAGAAATTTACAAAATGTTAGTAGTGGGGTTTGAACCCCTAATCCTTCACCCAATAACACCACCATTACTACTAGGTCAAAGTGTAATTCAAGATATAAATCAAGATTATATTATATATTACTTAAATTTAACACCACCTTTCTTATTGATTGAAATTTATTGGGAATTACAAAATTTTGTAGATCCCACATCCTATTTACTGAACTTCTCTCATGATTGTGTAGTTTTCAATAAATTTTAACTAGTTGGAGAAAGTGTATTGTTAGTACTCCTTAAGGCGAAAATTTGATGTAGATAACTATAGACTGCTAAAATTTAAATTAATGGGAAAAATAATAAAAATGAAAAAATTATATGTAAATGTTTCTAACTTTGTGTTTGTATCTAAAATGATTCACATAAGTAGATTTGTGTTTGATTGAAAGTAATAAATATTTGGATAATTTACTTAATCTTTTATATTTATTAATTTATTACTTTATTTATATAAGCTTTATATTTTGATTTTGATTTAAGTGTAAATTAATTTAATTTTAAATATAATTTGAATACATTGAGTATAGAACCACATGATCATATCTTTCAATTTCATTTTTTAATAGGAAAAAAAATGACACCTTTCTCTCTCTCTCTCTTTATATATATATATATATATATATAGAGAGAGAGAGAGAGAGAGAGAGAGTCAGGATCTCTTGATATCAGTGTCAAAATTAGTTAAATTACACCTTCAATCAATCATTGAATTATCTGATATTATTTTCATGACCATGTATATCAAATTTCACAAAATTTAAACTTTTGTATATATTTTATCTAATAATGAATATTTAGATATATTTAAATATCATATTATACATTAAAATAAAGTGATGTGAGGAACTACTAAATAATTTTGAATTATATGATATTTTGTATACTTAATCTAATTAATAAGAATATCAAATTCAACAATTAGATTGATTAAATTTGCATTTTACAAAATGTTATTGAAGGTATAATTTTACTAATTTTGACACTTGGTGTTAATGAATGCTAACCCATACACACACATTTGAGTGATTTAGTCATAATTTAATTTAATATTAATGTTGTTTTTAAAATTTTCATAATATTAAAGTTAATTGAGATTTAAATTTGAATTTGATTGAAAGTGATAAATATTAATTTAAAATTTTGGATGTCATACTTAAAATTTATTTGTTTTTTATTTATTAATTTATTATTTTGTTTGTATAAGTTTTATAATTTAATTGTGATATTTTGAGTCTGAACCATTTTAATTAGAATTTAATTTGTTTTAAGTGAAAATATTATTCATTTATAGATTTAGTTTTTTATTAATCAAATTGATATAAAATAATTTTAGAAATGGAAATGTTTTTGGAAAAAAGAATTATTGAGATGCTGATGCACAAGATTCAAAAGATTTAAAAATATATTAAAAAAATATAATGAGACATAAGTTTATCTTAGAGAAAGAAAGAAAATAATCTATAACAATCAATTTTGGTGTACACATTTTTTTGCTCCGTTTTACCCTTTTAACTGCCTTCGTAAACTCTTATTTTACCCCTTTAACTCCCTTCATAGATCATTATTTCTCTCTCACTATCTTATTTTTAATTTACTTTCAATTCTCTCTCTTGCTCTACTTCTCCGTCGATTACACTCCCCAAACCTCCCACTCCCTCCCTCTCTCTGACCATCTTCATCTTCACTGCAATTGACCATTTTTTTTTAGTTATCTACAATTCTATGGTGGGAGTCAGAAGGAACCCTGCGCCAACATTTGTGTCGAAGAAGATTTTCTTGGCAATCCAAAAACTTAATTTGGTACCACACGCCAAAATTTTACATTTTCAGTTTTTTTTTTTTTTTACTTATTCCTTTGGCCTTTATTTATAAAACAACCTAATTCTTCCATCATATTCCAAAGTAAAGAGACAAGTAACTAATCTTTTTTTAATCTCTAATTCATGTTAAATCTATTTTTGTTCTGCTATTTTTGAAACAATGTAGGCCTTATTACTATTACTATTATTATTGTTGTTATTATTATTAAATAATTGAGTGATAATGTGGATATGATTTAGTTTGATTTTGATTTAAGTCAAGTGATTATTAATAACATAATAGTAATTTGTAAAATTGATTATATTTGATTTGATATATTTATTGAAATACTTAAATTAAAGTTATTAAAAATTTAAAATAAAATAGTTTAGTTAGAAATATGAATGAATTTATCACATGCTATTAGTGTATTAGTAAAATCTCTATTTTGTAAAATAAACATTAGTTTTTTTTAGATTAAGCATGATGGTTACGTTTGGTTTGGCACTCAAGAATTAAGTAAGATTGCTTTTCTAATACAGAATTTCTCTTATTTTACGAAATTCCTTTTTTAAGTTTTTGTGTTATCTCAAATGTATAAACTATATAAAAAAGTTAGCAAGCAAACATCAAATGTCATATATTAAAAAAAATTACTAAATTATAAAAAGAGATATAAGCTTACTTTAGAAGAAAAAAACAAATAAAATACAAAAGAAGAAAAGATAAAATGTTTGAAAAAAATGTAAAGAAATTAGGTAAAGGAAAAAAATATATAAATGAAATTATAAAAAAGATATAAAACAAAGACTAAACTTTGCTTTAATAATATAATAAAACTCCTCATAGCTTTCTTTTGTAAAACCAATTGTTTAAGTCTTTTGTGTCATTTTAATGGTAAAAGTGAATAAACTATAAAATAATGTTTGCAAACGAACTTCTAATACTAACTGAATATGTACAAAATATTTAAAGAAAATTAAAAAAAGATAAAAGCACACCTTAGAAAAAGAATAAAAAGGTTGGTGAATTTGTGTTTCTTACTTGTATTTACCTTTATTAAAATCGAATAAAAAGAATAAAAGAATTGTTAGCAATATTTGACCAATTTTGAAATAAAAAAATAAAAAATGAAAAAAAATATATACATAGGTATTTATAGTTGAGTTCTTTCAGTAACTTTTTGTTTCATAAAGATATTTATAGCTTAAATGATATTATTACATGACTGACAAGGAATGCCAAATTAAAAGTTACTAAATTTGTATGGTAAAATAATAATGAGTGATTAACGATTGATAAGCTTTTTAGTTAGTAAAAAAAGTTAGAAGTTAACTGACGTAGTGTGCCAAACATAGCCATACTAATTCATATCATACGAGATTTCTTAATTTAAATTATCGTATGATATAATTGATTGATAATTCATAACACAACACAAGTATATAATTAGTAATTAGAACTATATATATATACATATGTATATATATATAGTTCTAATTACTAATTATATACTTGTGTTGTGTTACGAAATCAAAATATCTTACGAGATTTTTTAAATTGAACCAGAATATATAATTGTGTCATAAATTCGAATGTTCCAATCATGAAATCTAGCCAAAATTATCTTAATTATTACAACTATGCATTGTTATGAATTTAAAAAATAAAAAAAATCCGTTTACATCTTAGTGGAAAAAATGAAATTCTTATAAGAACATTTGTCTATGTATTTATGTATATTTGTATGTATGTGTGTGTGTGTATCAAAATAAGAATTCTTCTTATTCTGAGAAATAAGAACTACAAATATAGACTATTAGATCAATTTGAATGGTCAATATTAAAGAACAATGCATATGACTTGTTTAAGTGATTATGTAATAATTAACTAACTTCTAATCTTGACCATCCCATATATGATTGTATGACTTAGATTTATAGGTTTCATTTCTTATAATAAGAGTTTTGATTTGATATGTCCCCTCTATATGTGTGTGTGATATTAATTTGAGTAGTATCTACAAAATTTATATTATAATAATTAAATAGTGAAAATCATAGGAATACAAAAAGACATGAATACCCTAAATTTTAACCCTGAAAAGTAAACAATCTAGTATGTTTTCAAAACTAGTTTTCTTTCATTTATTATTTGTTGTTTGTATTTGTTAATTTGGATTAGGCTTTAATTTGTTAATATTTTGACTTGGGCTTCGTTTGTTTGGACTATAAGGGTGTGTTTGGAACAACTGCGAAAATTAAATTATTTCAATAATCGATTATTGTTATAATCGATTACAATCATAATCAGTTTCTATTTGGGTAAGTTTGCTGAAAAGCAATTTTAAAATAATTAATTTTGTTTGGATATAACAAAGAAAATCAACTTTTACATAGTAAATTACAAAAAGTATGTATGAAGGTGAAAGAGAAAAAAAAGTTGTTGGAAAAGTTGGGGGTAATTTGAAGATAAAGTTCTTTAGAGAAAGAAAAAACTATTGGGAAATAATCATAAGTTTCAAATTTCCAAATACCTAAAACAACCTATTTTTCACAAAAAAGATTTTTAGTAAATTTCAGTAGTTGCTCCAAACATATTGATTGTTTCTCAAATAGCTTTTTTTTAAAAGAAATAGCTGAAATGAGAGATTATAAGATGTCCCAAATATGCTCTAAATAGTTAAGTTCATTGTTGGGAGTTGAAAGTTAAAGTTTTAAAGAGTTAAATGATTAGGGGAATCATTGTAGGTTTTAATGTTGGGCTTGATTTTTAGGGTCAAACTTTTTAAAGTAGATTTTTAAATATTAATTAAAAGGGTTGAGTGCCTTAATTTGGACAATATAGCAATTTTAAAAATAAAATATCGTTTAAAATATTTTTCAAAATTAAAATGGAGCAACCCACTAGCATTACTACCAAAAAAAAAAAACTACACTAGCATTATATGTGTGTGTGTGTGTGTGTGTGTGTATGTATGTATAAAAGAGATTTACAACTTCTTTATTCATTTTAGAAAAAGTTAAAATAAGTAATTAAGGTTAGAATTTGACTTAAATAATAGCCTTAAGGGCTACAGAGGATGTATTAGAGTGTGACGTGATTATTTTTTATATGCAACCATTAAAAAGATAGTGATTTTTTTTAATGTTATGAGGCACTGCTGATAAAAAATATTGTAGTGTTTTAAAAAATTCTTGAATATAAAGTAGTTAGTTATTAACACTAAAATCATAATAATTAAAATTTTCATGTAACTATTTTATTTTTGAATGTTGATGTACCCTATCTTTATATAAATAATTAACTTGTAAAATAACTACATATACAAAACTACCCGATGCATACATATGATATAGTCAACTATGGTCATTTAGATGTGATTAATCCCGAATATAGATTCGAGGATTTGATTCCACGTTGTGCAATCATTGAGTGTTCCATAGGTTCAACTTTTCAACCATTGAGAGCATGTCATACCCATAACCAACCTAAAAAAAGTTCAACATTTGCTCATGATAAAGAGAGAAAATCTTCTAGGAACACGTAGTACCGTTAAGGTTGAATTGTGTTTCCAAATTGCTAACTTTCATGTAGACAAACTAGCCATGATTGATGTGTCTATACTCCTTTGAACCCATTTTGGATATAGACATACCAACCTCTCATGTGTTTAGGACTAGGGACAGTGATAGATTGCATTCCATCATTTGGTCATATTCTAATGCCATGAGAGGCACAACTGAAGAAATCTAATAGAGAATCAGCAACAATATCTTGCTAGTTAAGTGCAATTATGTTAGGTTTACCTACAGTATCTCTCTTACATTGCTTTATTGTCTTTCTAAAGCCAACTTATTGAACCCATTCCACTGGGTACTATTACACCAAAAATATAATGATTTGTACCGAGAACATGCAGGTAATAAAGCTGACTTATTGAACCCACTCCATCAGGTACTATTACACCAAAAATATAATGATTTGTATTGAGAACATGTAGGTAATAAACAAACTAAAACATCAATTTAATTTTTAAAATTCTTATTACAAATTGAACACTTTATCATTTGATAATATAAAAAAAAGTTGTCACTAGCTCTCGAAACTGTCAAGTAATTTAGTTCATAAAATAGATATAACAAGTTAATTTAATTTCTAATTCTACAAAATCAAACAATTTAGTGTCTGAATTTATTTACTATTAATTAAGTTGATCCCTAGTATTAGAGATTAAATTAATTGATAGTAACCCACTAGGGTCAGCCTAGTAGTAGGGAGTTTGAATAGTTTGTATAAGATCTAAGGTTCAAATCTTGTTGCTATTATTGTACACAAAAAAATTAATTGATACTTACTATACCAGACTTGGAAAATGCAGGCCTAATCAGTAATAGCTAGTCCACCTTAACCAAAAATACACACCAACCCAAAGGTTTCTGAGGATAAATGAGTTGAAGCCCATAGCAAAACCCAGTTGCAAGGTAAATTCAACACACCCTGAGACAAGGAAGCACATCTCAACTAGAGAGTAAACTAAGAGCATATTACTTCTAAATAAGGGCCTTGGACCCTATACAATTTCCCTTAGTTACCTCAGAATATCCTTATAAATAGATTGACTATCGTGTAGTACTAGGTATACATTTATGACATTTAATATCACCTTACCAAAATTCTCATTGACTTGGGCCATTGCCTTTGTAGGTAACTAGGTATCCTAACCTATTGCCACCAATCTCAGTCGTGTAAGGAAAACCATTGTGAGAACATGTTGTAACTCGGTCATAGTCAAAATAAAAAATGAACATTTTGCACTAAAATACCAAACTCATGGACAAAATTAATAGTAACCAAAATTAAAGATTAAATTACTTTCTTGTAATGCCAATGATTAAATTGATTTATAATTGTCAAAGTTAAGGATTAAATTTATATTTACTTAACATTAAGGACTAGCGATTTCAAGAAATTATTAATGTTTTACCTAAAAAAAATGAAATAATTAAATATTGATATGTTCTATTTGCATAATGGCAACATGTGAAGTAATTTTTTTGAAGGTAGAACACACTTAAACGTTTTCTTTATAACAAAGTACAATTTTTTCAAAAATCTTTACACAATAATGGCATCTGAGTTTTCAAAGATTATTGTTGGAATGGGTATGAATGCGGCATGTAGTACGTTGTTGGTATTAGGACACATGCTTACAACTATATAAACATGTCTCTGTCCTATTAACAATATGACCACTTAGCGGTGCTCTTAGCTTTGGTATTAGAAAACCTTTTGGCAAAAGATGGCAAGCAAAATGTAGCTGAATGAACCTAAAACGGATACCTAACATGGACAATATTTAAAGAAATAAAAAAAATGCTGTCAATTTTAGATGGCATATATATATACATGCTTACTTCTAAATCGTAAAACTTCAAAGGTTACTTTGATATGCCATAATTTTTAGGATTGATGAGGTTAACTGGATTTTTGAAGTCAACATATGGACCTTTGGTGGAACTTAGCAAGAAACCAATGACCACCCCATTAAAAGAAAAGAAACCAAAGATATAGCATTTGGTAGATGTACTAATACAAGAAAGAGCATAAGATATAAGTTTTATTTTATGTTTAGTAAGTATTAAAAATATAATAGAGTAGGATATGAGCTATAATGATACATTTGAGTTTTACTAAAAAGGGTGGAAACAAGAAAAAATCAATGGAACAGAACAAGATGTTTGGTTTCATTTTATGACTTTTGTCTACACATCAAATACTACCAAAGAAAAATAATGAATGCTAAAACCTTTTTACAAGCATTATTACTTCTTTTTTCTGTCACATTATGTACCAAAGAAAAAAGGGTTGGTGAATTTATGTTAATTAATTCATGTCGTTTTGGTAGTTCTATGTCATGTTCACTTGGTATAGTACGATAGAATAATGCTTGCCTTTGATATGCAGGGATAGTTATCCATGCATAATCAATAGAGCCTTTGAAAGGTTGGCGGCATTTGGCGAGGAGTTCTTTAATATCTAATGATTGAAACCAAATACTCTCTGCTTGGATGCATAAGACTCCTCCTAGACGAAGAGCCTTTGAAACCAGTTCAAAGAACTGACATTCAAAAAGCTCATGATGAGGCCCCAAAACCATATATGACATTAGTATTACTTAACTATCACTAAGCAAGATTTGTTAAGAATCAAAAGCAAGTAAGCAATGCATAGAAGAGATGAGACATACTTATTGGGTCAAAGGCGTCCACTATTATTGCATCATAGGTGCCTCTTGGGACAGAACTCAAAAATAAAAAATAAAAAAATTCTTGCTAGTTTCAAGAAAAAACACATCACACAACTGTAATAAGAATAATAAAATAATAATAAGCTATATATTTTGGATGTACGATCTATAACATGAAGCTTGACTTAAGAGTCCTTGTATCTAACAGGCACATCTGGGAAAAATTCTTTATAGACCTAAAATCATTAGTTAACACCCTTTGTTTGATTAAAGTTTACCACTTCACCATGTTTTGTGTAATTCATTTCTTAATTTAATAAAAAGCTTGAAATGGATCTTAGTTTTGTTGTAAGGAAAAAAATTATATGCAATTCTTAAATAGTGTTTTTAATCAAAATGGTAATTTTACTTTAGATATAATAAAAATTTATATTAAAATCACTATAATTTATTAAAATAAAATTCTAATTTTAATTAAAGAATAACACTAAAAATACTTAAAGAATGAATATAACTTTTATCCTTTATACAAATAGTTTATACACTTTAATTACTCTATACTGTATAGTGGTATTTTCTTAGTCCCTACATAGACGTTTTCATCTTCATAAAATATAAAAAAGTTAGATTGTAGAATGACAATACAGTGGCCACTTATTCATATTTGTGGTCCGTACAGTAAATAACTTGTATACTACTATAGTGTTATTTGAATAATTCTGATGTATTTTGGTCAAGTGCATATGTTCTTTCTAGACTTTGGTATCACTGCACTATACATCATCAATGAGTGCCATTTGGTTAGGCATAGGAGGAGGTTTATTTAGCTAATTCAAATGTGAGGTCTTAAAGGTCAAAGTGGGTGGAAAATCATGTAATTGATTTTAGTTGTCACATGGGTTCTTATGTCTTAATTATGAATAGGGGTGGTTGGCGCTATTTTGGTGTATTCAGGTTGGGGGTGCTTTAAGACTGAATAGTTTATTGTACTTATATCATTTGGATGCCAATTATTTGGTGTACATTTTCATCAATAAAATTATTTTGCTTATAAAAAAAAGTCTATGTTAGCAATATTAAAGCCCAAACTAGTTGATTCATGTTGTAAGAAATCTAACAAACCTTGGGGGCAAACATTCATTGATCTAGTGTCTCAACTAACTTTTCAATATATGAAAGGTCCTATGACCTGGAATCCATCAAATATTTTAGGTATCTTTGATTTGTGTTTGCTTAACATTTAAGTTGTTCCCATTAATCCATAGGTGATTGTGCAAGATACCTTGATTTATAGCTATGATATTGTGAAAACAAGAGCACTTAGAGATTTTGTTGAAAAGTAACCACGGAATGCATTTCCAACATTTGTAGCTAATTAAACAACATTCACAAACACAATTGAGCAACTAACATATTAATAAGTTCAAGAGTCTTCATTTCTTCTTAGACCAACCATCTTTAATGTTATTGGCTAATTTTGATGAAATGATAATGGGTGACATCAAAATTATTGTCTTTTAGCTTTTTGACTCCAACATGATAGTTGAGGCGATAAAAAGATATTTTGGCATTGAACTGAAGTTTGTCAATAAACCTATTTTTCAAAAAGTGTATCGTGAATTGATGGATAGATTAATGCCTTTGCTGGGAGGTTACAAAATCCCAAAATTTACTATTTTCTCTAATGAGGATAACAAATATACTATGCATCACATAAGCCAATTCATGACCCAATGTAGTGAAGCAATAAAGAATGAGTACCACAAGCTTTAGTTGTTCTTGTTATCGCTAATAGGAACTATATTCAACAAGTACTTGTCTTTGCTAGCTAATGCGATGTAGAATTGGATGGATATAGAGAGTTGTTTTCATAATAGGTTTTAAACCCTAACCAGAGGTGACGATAACAACTTTTAATAATTTAAAGCAACAACAAGATGAATCAGTAGATAACTTCTTATATTATGGAAGTTGAAAAGCAAATACAACGTATAGTTTCAAAAATTTAAATGTATCAACATAATTGTGAAAATCATGCATTCTCTTCTAAAAGAGAAATTGATAACTTATGAATAATCAAACTTGACTCAACTAGCAAATAAGGTGTCTAAGATTTCATTTTTGCAACAAAGGAGATCTAGTCTAGTAGGCAGTGATAACTTAAATAAAGTATTTGACCGTTGTAAAGAGTAACTAGTTGATGTCATAGTGGCAAAGAAAACTCTAAAAATACTCTCTAGTCCTTTATATAAAAAACAAATGAATACATTTTTTGTGAATAAAAAATATTTTGTCATAATTATAAGAAACATACACCTACTTTTAGATGTATTAATTGCTAATTTCTTTTGATACTCTTAATTTATTGTGACATCTATTAATGAAACACTCACTAATTCTCTATACAAGTGATGTATTCATTGGCTTATTAATAATATAAACCACACTCATTGGTGGAATAAATTATCTCTTGAATTATGTGTAGTGTCATTAAATATAACCATTACATAAACAATCAAATTCTATTGGTATTTTTAGAGTAAAAATTAAATTTATGACTTTATTGATTAAAATTACTAACTTAACTGCTTTCATTTGTATTGATTAATTAGTTGTTTGTTTCTTATATAAAAGACCAAATGGAGTATAAGAGATTCAAGTTGGTGGACAAAGAAGTAAATAAAAGATTAATCAACAAAAACTCTGTTAATTTCCATCACTAATAAAATCTTAGAATTGGTAATTAAGTTCAAAACCTTATGGTTTTAATTCTGAAAAACTTTCTAAACCAATTCATAAGCTTTTTGAATGAATGCTACTAATGATTCTTTTTGAGAATGATGAAAAGGACAAGATTGAAGATGATAAGGATTCTATGCGTAAAAATGCTCTTTACATAGTGATTAAAAGGTCATACCATACCTAAGGATGGCAACGGGGCAAGGTAGGCATGGGTAATAACTACTTGTCCTGTTGAATAAAAACCCACCTCGTGTCCATCACATTACCCGCGTGGGTACCTATAGGCGGATACCCGCAATTTTTTATTATTATTGGTAGGGTATTCATGGATATCCGTGGATGCTTCCTAAAAAATAGAAAAATTAAAAATCAATTCAAATGTTACTTTGAATTAAATAAATTTAAATTTATAGTTAACTGTATTTCCCTAACAGCTAGCCAATGCAAAGTATACTGTGAGGTATAGTCAATGCATTACTCCATTTTGAACCAAAATCATAGCTACATACAAATTTAGCACATGATTCACTTATAAGTTGATTAAAATATATGTTAACCATACATATGAAATAAATATTATCTCATCTTAATTTATAATTAGAAACGTTCTTAGTCATTGTAATTGTAGGTGGCGTGCAATAAACAATAGTATTCAATTGAGATAGTTTGCACATTTACTTTTATGACAAATACAACATTACAAAAAAGAAGTAATAAATAAAACTAATCTCTGAAGCATAAGTCTACATAAAACTACTTTAATTCCATAAGTCTAAATAAAAATCCAAAAATTAAAATTACACTTAACAGTCAACAGCCAACACAATGCTAAAGCATGTTAAGAATTATAAGTTCTTTAATTGTTGGTTGTGCCCTTTTCAACGACCCCACTTTGGCCACTTGATTCCTCAAACAAAAAACATCCAAATAAAACAATCAACAGCCACTAACAATTGATATTATTGTTTAGATTGAAATGAAATAGTAAAAAAATTACTAACATCATTAATGTCCATAACCTCTAACATTGTATTAAGATTCATTTGGTCCATTTTTAATTTTGAAGAGCCTGAAAAAGAAAATAAGTTTATTAAAAACTTGTAACGATTAATCAATATAAATATCTAATTAAAAGTGTTAATTTGATTACCTTCTATATCGGTCCATAGCCAATCTTAGACACACATCAATGCCTCCAAAGTATCTGGACGTAATCTACTACTATGCAGAGTAAGAAACTGATCACCAATACAAAATGAAGACTTAGAAGCAATAGCTTAGATAGGAATTGCCAGAAAATCTCTTGCAATCATTTGCAAGCTTGGGTATTTTAACCTATTAATCTTCCACCAAGCTAAGATATCAAATTGTTCATCTGAGTCAAGCAATGTTGCTTCCTCCAAATAGTAATCAAGTTCTAACTTAAAATTTGATAAATCACTTCTCTTTGCACTCTTATGTTTTACGAAAATTGACCTCCAAGTTTATTTTCTTCCAATAACACGCACACCAACTACATTTGTAACACTCCTATTTTTGCATATCAAATTATTTTCTTAATTATTTTGTATTTATTTTTGAAAACTAGATGGAAATATCAAAAATTTGATTACTACAGTTATGTAGTACAGTTTAGATTTTTAATAAATTTTTGAACTGAGCTCAAAATGGATAAAATGATCATTTTGGCCCCAAAATTCAGACAACATAATAAAAAAAATAGTTAGAAGTATTTATAAATTCTTTTTAAGTTATCAATATACTTAGAATAATTAATAATAATTTTAGAAAGTTTTTGAAAATTTATTAAGATAGTTTTTGTGAAATGACCAAAATACCCCTAATTGATCGCGGGAGTAGCCCAGAGACTTTTAAAATTTTATACTAATTATGTTTCGTTATAAAAATTTTATTTTGAAAGAAAAATAGTCAAAAATATAATAATCCTATTTCAATTTTTTCAATCATTTTTTTAATATTTGACAATGTAATTCTGAAAAATCGGGAAAGAATTTCAAAATTTTGATTTCCACCATGATGCTCAAAATTTCAAGAGTTATTTAATAGTGATTTTTAATAATTTTTTCGAGCCGAAGCCCAAAGAAACTAGAAAATGATGATTTTGTCCTTATTTTTCAAAATTAAGGACTAACATGAGAAAAAGATTCAATTGACATTAAAATATCAATTTGAGCTTGGATTCATGTCACATATATTAAAATATAAATTTGGAAAATTTCTGGGAATTTTCTGGAATTCCTATGTAAATGACCAAAATGTCCCTAGGTGTCCAATAAGCTAGCCAGTGTAGGTTTGACATCCAAAAATGGTGAAAATGATAATTTCAGTTTATTTATAGGTGAAATATTTAATTTTATAATTCTCACAAAAATTTTGGTATTTATTGAATTAAAATGGATTTTTTATGAATTTTCTAGCTTAAAAATACAAAATAAATATATATAATTTGAATTAAATTAATAAAAATTAAAATTTATTATTAGAAATTTATTTTTGATGAAAATTAATGTATTTGTCCAGTTTTTCATTAAAATACATTATTTTGATATTAAAAGCTAATTTTTCAAGTTTAGGCATGTTTTATCAGTACTGATTAATTCACCTACAAATAAAATTTACATTAAGGAGCTTGAGGAAAGCTCCTATAGCACGTCCCCACGCCTAGGAGAGGTGATTCACCACCCTAAATGGTGTATGTGTCCCTAAATTAGATTAAAATAAATAAAAATTAGATTTATGACATAATGCTTACATAATGGCTTATGTAATTTTGGTGGACACGTAACCCCTTTTCCTCCTCTATAAATAGCCATGGTTTTGGACCATTTTTCAGCACCTCTCCCTCTCTCAAGCCACCAAATTCTTAGAGAGCTTCTTTCTCTAGAAAATTTTTTCTTTTACTTTGTTTTTATGCTAAAATTTTACTAGTTTTCCAACAACTAATAAAGTTTCCTTCCTAGAAGCTTTGCATCAACAATTCCATCCTCTTCATCAACCACCTTAGAGGTAATGAGGGGCGTGAAGTTGGTTCTAAATTATTGTCACTTTGCATGTTGATAGGAAAGGTTTTCTCCTAAACCCGTTTAGGCTTAAGTTTTATTATTATTACTGTTGTTATATTGTTTAATGTTAAACTTTAATTTTTGCTAAGTTGTTACTCTGCCCAAATTTAGATTATTAAATTATAATTGCTAAGTTATTACTCTACTCAAATTTAAATTATTAAATTATAATTACTAAGTTGTTACTGCTGTTCAATTTAGAAAATTAAAATGCACTTGCTAAGTTGTTACTTTGCTCAATTTTACAAAATTAAAATGCACTTGCTAAGTGGTCACTTTGCTCAAATTTAGAAAATTAAAATGTATTTATTTAGTTGTTATTCTGTCAAACTTTTAGTAATTAAACTATAATTATTATGTCGCTATTCTATTTGATATTGTACAATTTCTACAATATAAGGCAAAAATGTTGATTGTACTGCTACTTAAATTAATTAAGACCAGAGAAACCTCTATTTGAAAAGTGAGGAAGTGATAAATTAGTGAGTAATGTAAAGCAAGTGACATGCAGTAGCATGACACCCTACTAGGGAAGCTACAGTTTGGTACACTGCGAGATGAAAGGCAGGACCCATGGTTAGGTCTAGAGGGTATGGTATCGAGTGGTGAGCATCCTAATGGCCAAGGTAGCACTCTTGAGTTGGGATAATCACTTAACCAACTTGATAACCCTGATAACTGCTTAGCATCACCAGGATTGGTGAGAATATACCTCTGTAAATGGATATCCTAAATTGTTATTTTGTTCCTCAATGATGATGAGAACTATACCATGAGATGATGTTGAGAGAGGTATATGTACTCCCAGTCACTTCCTAGGTTCTGTTAAGAACTATTACCCACTAATAGAAAGTATGGATCCATATCGAGTCAAGAATTGTATAACATAGAATAAACTTTAGGTTCCTTTTTTATTGTCAATTGTGCTTTATCTGTATTATGTGGTAGAATTCTTATCATACATATAAAAGTGATATTAGAACAAATCACATCACTCCATTACTTTTTCTTTTATGCATGATTGATCGCGGTTAATGAAGACACGGTGTTGATGAGGACCTTAGAGGGCTAGTTTGATAGTTTGTTATTTTATGGGATAGGATAGACGAACACTGCTCTAACTAGAATCTTTTTGATGTACTGGGAATAAGCAGTAGCTATTTTGATGTATATTTTTATTTCCTTGTAATTTAGTAATATTTCTGATTATGAAATCATAATGTACAGTTCTACAATGAATACATACAAGCTTTTTTTTTTTACTATCATTTTCAAATTCTGTTAAATTTACAAATTTTCTAATATTAAAAGTAGGAAAAAATTTACTCATTTTTAAATAAGTATGGGTTATGTTCAATGTGAATGGGTGTCACAACATTTGGGTTTGAACTTGGATATGAAGAAACCAACTTCTTACCTTTAATTTTCATGCCATACTCTTTTACCAAATCTTGACAAATAGTTTTCACACTTTCAATCTCACAATTAGATTCATCTCCATAAATATAAGGGAAAAAATCATTTAAAAGGTCAAATTTGTACCTGGGGTCTAACATAGTACCTATAACCATCACCCTATTAATCACACCCCAATACTTGTCAAATTTGGCAATCATGGATGTAGCTATCTGATGAATAATAGAAATAGGCGACTTAAGCCACTCAATCAAAGCCAACTTAATTACACATACTTTTAGGAAGCAAAAAAGAAAGTGGATATAAATATATAATTACCACAAATTTATATTTAAGATATCAAATATAGAATTGTTAAAAAATTTTAAAGTATAGAAACAAAGTATCAGTGGTTGGCTATTACTTATGTAATCTAATCACTTCCACATCTAATGTATTATATTTTCTATTTATCAATGTCTTTGTTCATTTAATTAATTGCCAAGTTAATTCTTCTAAATGTTGTTCAATAAATGCCAACATTAATTTTATAACCAAAATAAAAGAAAGTAAAACATGGAGTCTTAAAAAAAAGGAAAAGCAACTTGGGAATTTTCGTGCAAAGCAATATTAATACAATAGTAGGTTATAGTCTGATATATTAGTAAACTACACGTAACTAACCAAAAGCAATATTGATATTATAGTGGGTTATAGATTAGCAATATAACATGAACGAAAAGCAATATAATATTAGATTATCTAATTGATACATGCAGTGGATATATTTCAACAAAAAGCAATGTTGATACATGTAGTGGACTAATTAACCTTTATTTCAAATCATCCAATAATAGATATATCTTCACATATACTAGATGACCAAATAAGTAATGAGCAACCACATCCAATTCCACGAATAATTAAATAAGAATTTTAGGGGGAATCAAGAGTATGTCACCTTATTGGAATTAATGAATCTTTTGGTGGCTGTCTTATGGCTGATGGCTTTGGGCTTCCTTTACTCCTTGCTGGTTGATGGCAAGTCCAAGCACTCCCTTCCCTATACACCAAACAAAACAATCACATTATTAAAGGTTTGATCAAGAGTAAAGCATGAAGCATACCATCTAGCTTGATGTTTGATTCAACTTTAAGAATGAATGAGGAAATAAAAACTGCATCCTTACTTGCTACTTAAGTTAGCAAAGTATAGAAAGGTTTTTGCTAGCTGTCCTTTACTAATATTTTAATTTGCATAGTGGTAGCTTGTAATAGTGGCAATGTCAACGTCAACATTCTCCATTGATATTGCAATCCATATATCCAAACAATTGACATGTTTTTTAATTGCATGTTTCATAAAGTCACACCTATGCAAAACTGCATAAGTGGTTCCATCAACTAGCTAGGGTGACCCAAAATTTAGATAGTCACTTTTGCATAGTTTTTCTAAATGTTGTTGTAATGTTTTTTAGATAGGCATTACTCAATGCTAATGACCCCCTCCCTGTATATGCCTGAAAACTCTTTTGTCCCATTACTTATATTTTTAACACTTTTTTTTGTTTTTTTACCAAATAATATGATAAGGTGAAAGATGAACTTTGAAAGGAGAATCTACAGCTTGTCGGTGGGTTATTGAATTCATTTTATTGTCACATTGCCAGCTGAATATTTTTGAGCTTCTCAAACAATTTATTTTGAATTAAGAGGAAAGTCTTTAATAAATTGCAAAAGATTGCATTAAGAAAGAAGTATAAAGATAGAAGGATAACATGTCATCCACCAGAAGATTACCAAAAACAAAAATTATTTAGAAGCAGCAAAAGAACATTCAAGAATAACAATGTATAATGATAATCTTAATCTCTAAGCAAATCTAAAACAACAATATCCTTCAAGAATAACGAGGGATACCATCCATTGCTTAAATTAAAAACTGTAAGTTGAGAAAGAAACATAGCATACCTTTGATGGTGAGGTGAGATTCATGAGAAGACAAAAAATGACAAGGCAGAAAAAGAAAGGCAATGAGGTGAAGCATTGATGCTTTGTTAAGGACTTAAGTTAACTTGCCTAAGGCAAAACTTCTGTCTCATGTCGTAGAAGGTGACTTGCGCTCGCCTAAGGTAGAACTTCGTTAAGGTGATGCTTTTGTCTCAAAAAGGTGAGGTGAGGTTAGGGTTAACGCGTGTCACAGAATTGAAAATGTAGTTGCGTTTGTTGAAGAAAGAGAGAAAGTATAGAAAATTTAGGGTAAGTTATATATATATATATATATATATATATATATAAGGGTACTTTCATAATTTTACATTAGCAGGTAGTCGCAAGCATAGATACTATGCTACCCGCCCTCGCCCTATTAACAAATAGGTAGAGAAAAAACCTATATCCATTACCCATGGATACCAATTTAAACTATTCGTTTTCTACTCGTGGCAAATTTTATCTGCAAGTATAGATTTTTTTCCCATCCCTAACCATATCTGATTAGAAAGTTAGCAAAACTAATTAGAAAGCTAGTTAGACTTTAACTAAAAGTCTAATAGTGTCTTCCCTAAGGAAGAGTATTTCAAAGAAATTTTTAGTGATAAAGATCTAAACAAACAAAATACTAATAATGCATACTCAAATAAATGGTTTTGAGATTTTATCATCATGAAGAATTCAAGAATACACAAATGTTGTGCCATAGGTTAGAATCATGCATACACAAGGCATCATAAAGGCTCATTCTATGGTATCTAAGACTACTATGAACAAACTTACATCTCACTACTGAAATGATCACATCATTCTAAGTTTTTTTCACTAAGATAAGAAACAATTGATGGAAAATAACGTTCATAGAAACTTGATTCATTAATTAGAAAGTTAACTCAAAAGATTGTCTACACAAGCATAAAAAAAGGTGCTTGACTTGAATAAGAAAATTACTAGTTATGATTAAAAAGCTCCTATCGACAATCAAAAAGTTATCAAGCACAACATTCTAAAGTTATTGACTAGCAAGTTTCTTATGACATAACAAGTATAGAAGTATTATTACATTGTTAAGGCTACACACTCAAACAATAAGCTTCAAAACACTCAAGGATAGGCATAAAGAAGGTGAAAAAAAAGATGTCCAGAAAGTTCAAGTGATTATATGAACAATACCATGAGCACATAACTAATATGTTAGAGCTGACAAACATCTAAAATGTTTCAAACATATTGTTAACATGCTCTAACGCCTATTTTGGCTCAAGCATTATAAACAAAGCAAAGGATGCAACTGATTTAAGGTGATTAAGAATTTGAAGAGATAATTTATGTTACAATCTTCTACTTCATCTTTTTTCCTATCATAAACACACACACCTAGTCATCATTTTTTAACTTATAGCATATCCTACATGGTGTTTTAGCTCAAAATAAATAAGACTATCCTCCCAGTTGAGTGTTAGGGAGCTATTATGTTATACCCATTCACTCCTACCTTGCTTTCAACTTTGTATCTCTTCCAAGCTAGCTAGTGGAGCTAATGTTGGTTTAAGAAAGCTTAGTTATTTATATAAACATTGTAGATGATGGACTCGATGGAAGATATCATCTCTCAAAGCTTCTGCATGTTTGCTTTGATTAAAATATTATTTTGATTATTCATCCTTTTATATTTCCATTTCTTTTGTATTCTCATTTCATTGTAATTCATTATTCATTTTTTTAACATCGAGTTCCCCTGGGTTTCTGTTTTGGGTAGTTGAGTCTTATCTTTAGTTATCTATGATGACTTTGGCATGAATTCCCTTTTGTATGAGTTTTCATATCTTATTATTTGTGAAAATTGATTTTGAAACTTATAATCTCTTTTATATTGATCATTTAGGCCAACTAACTTATGAGTAATCTAGTAGTAATCTTTGAGTATCACGTCAGGTAATAGATTACCTTTTTGTAGTCAAAGTAATCAATTATATGACGAGGTAATCGATTATTCTAGAGAGCAAACATTTTGCTTTTTGATATATGTAATCAATTACATTTTTAAGCAATCAATTATATTAGCTTAAATAATTGATTACATTATAAAGTAATTAATTACTCTGATCATAAGCCCATTTTAAAGTCCACTTGATTTTTATAAAAGATGTCTATTTTTACTCAATTTCAATAAGTGAAATATTCATCTTATAATGAGAAAACTCTGTCAAAATCATTCTTGATTGTACTTATTGATCTTTGGAAGATTGAATTCAAGTTTGCAAAGTAGGGTTTGTGTGTTTTTTGTTCTTGTGATTTTTGTGAGATTCAAGTCTTGAAAGAGGTTTCAAGAATTAGTAAGGTATGGTATCCTTAGAAAGAGTTGGGTTTTTGGGTGTGGTATCCCAATATTGGTCAAGTGAGGTATTTTGATTCTAAAATTGATTGAAATATTGAAAATCCCAGTTGGATGTAGCTTTTAGTGGTGTAGAAGTGAATTAGTATAAAATCAATTGTGTAATCTTCTATAAACCCTAAACTCTTTAATTTTTAGTTCAATTCACTATTATTGATTCAATTGAATTGTTTCTTGGATATAATTACTTATATTTTTCAAGTTTGATTGATTCTTGACATTGTGTATTAGAATTGTTTATCTTGGCATTGTGAATTAGTAATTGATTGTCATATTGTCATTATATTGATAACATTGTTAATCAAAATCATTCCATATCATCTTAAAGAGACATATGCATTAGAATTGAGTCATCATTCAATAGAATATCATTAAAACATTGAGGTTAGATGCATACTTATGAGTATCCTATTATAACCTCAAAGGGATTTTTGATTAATTATCCATTGGAAAAGAAAGACAAAGAATTTTACAAAGTTTTTGAAAATTTTATGAGGGGAATTAAAATTGTTTTTGAAAAAGTTTCTTTGAAGTACTTAATTTACCCCTTCTCTTAAGTGCATATCCTACCCATTTTCACTTATAATTTAGCCTACAGAGATTGTATTGGTAAAATAATAACGTATTTAAGCCTATAGAGGTTGTGGTGAAAGAATACTAGTATTTTGAGCTTAGAGAAATTGAGGTAAGAGAATACTCATATAAGCATATGATTTTGAGTTGTAATGATTTAAGCCTATAGAGGTTGTAGCGAAGAATACTAATATTTTTAGCATATGATTTAAGCCTATTGAGGTTGTAGTGAAACAATAGTTGTTTAAATCTAAAAATGGATGTTGAGAAGACCTATGATTCTATTAATTGGGAGTTTTTGGAATATATGATGTTGAGTATTGGTTTTGCACAAAATGGTAAGGTTGGATTAAATGTTGTGTTAATTCTGGGCATGTTTTTATTTCGGTGAATGGTAGTCCGATTTAGGAAATCTTTTTATCTAAAGGTTTAAAGAAAGGAGATCCTTTTTCCCTTTTCCTCTTTCTTATAATTGCTAAAGGTTTGACAATTTGATGAGATGATTAGTAAAACTCGGGAAATTCTCATGATTTTAGGTTGGTGAAGGTATTGATATTTTAATTGTAGGCTTAAATATACTTTTGGTCCTTATAATTACTCACATTTTTATTTTCGTCCTTGTAATTTTTTAAAAAATGTCCCTAAAACATTTTTTTGCAGTTAGTCCTTACTGTTAAAAGTTGTTGATGTGAGTGACAGTTGTTGATGTCAACAAGCATCACGCCAACAAATGATGACGTCATAAAAATCACATCATCAAAAAGTGCCACATTAGCAATGCCATGTTATCAGGGACTAAAAACAAAAAAAATAAAATTTACAAATACTAAAAAGGAACAAAGTGACATATTTGCAGGATAAAAAAGATATTTAAGTTTTAAATTAAATATTAATATAACATAAATGCTTATATGAAATAGACTTATCTAAAAACTTTAACAAGAAATAAGCATTTAAGGTGAAAACAGGCCAGCCTAGGCCAGGCTTTGGTAAGCCTTAGTTTGGCTTGGTTCATAATTACAAAGTTTGAGCTTGATATATTTACTTGTTACAGGTCAATTTTTAAGGCCTAGCCTGACCTGTTTAAAGGCCTGACCCCTGATAAGTCACCTAATAGATTTTCATCCCTGTAGGCCTTTAAGTAGGCCAAGCTAGGGTTGGATTTTTTAAGTAGGTCAAGCCTATTTAAGTAAACAATGCTAATGTGTATTTGACCACACAATTGAATCACACACAACTCTAGCTGGAAAGGGAACAAAATCCCAATGAAAAATCTAGTGTCGCTTCTTCTTGTCGTTGCAATCATCACTCGACATTGTGGTTCTATGAAATGTCTTCTGGTGGGTGGTGTTTAGGTCTCATTGATGAAATGCAATATGGTCTTGGCATTATGAATTTTTGGGTGGTAGTCATAAGGGATGGTGGTTTAAGGGTGACATCATGGGCCAGCTTTATGGTGGGAATCTGTAGATTAATGGTGCCATTATCATAAAGCCTTCGAATAAATTAGGTTACATAATTAGGCTTTTAGGTTAGGGTAGACCTTTAAATCGGGTAGACCAGACCTTGAAAATTAGCTTGTAATAAGAAAACATACCAAGCTCAACTTTTGTAATTATTAACCAAGACAAACTTAAGCATATTAAAGCAATGCTTAGTTCATATTAAAGTTTTTAGATAGGTCTATTTCGTATTTGAGTATCTATTTTATATTAATATTTAATTTAAGATTTAAATATCTTTTTTCGTCCTACAATATGTCACTTTTTTTCTTTTAGTCCCTATAAATTATATATATATATATATATATATATATATAGCTCTTATAAATTATATTTTTTTGTTTTTAGTCCCTAATGACGTGGCACTTTTAATGACATGACATTCCTAATGTCATCATTTGCTAACGTGGCACTCGCTGATGTTAGCAACCATTAGCCATGCTAGCAACCGTTAGCAACTTTTAACGACAGGGATCAATGGCATCTATATATATATATATATAGGACATTTTTATAAGAAAAAACTTTATAAGGACCAAAATTAAAAAGTGAGTAAATTATAGGGACCAAAAGTATATGTAAGCCTTAATTTTGCAATATTCTAATAATACTATGATTGTAAGGATGGTAGCTCGAATAATTTGTGGTTCATAAAGGATGTTTTACGTTCCTTTGAACTTGTGTTAGGATTGAAGGTTAATTTCCATAAGCATAGCATTTTTGGTGTAAATGTTGAATATGATTTCATGTTGACAATTTTAAACTTCCTCTTTTTGCAACATTGGCAAGATCCCTTTTAAATTTCTTGGCCTACCTATTGGAGCTAATCCTAGGAGAGTGGATACATGGCAATTAGTTATTCATTCTATGAAAGAGGTTAGCTACTTGAGGTAAGCAATTCTCTTTGGGAGGATGCGTTGTTTTAATTAACTTAGTGCTCTCTAGTCTACCTTTATTTCTTTCTTTCTATAAAATGTCTAAAAGTATTTTTAGGATTCTAACGGCAAGAATTATGGATGTTTAGGTTTTAAAATTTGAAGTTATTCAATCTTAGCTCGTTAGCTAAGTGAAGGTGACATTTTTGGTTGATAAAAAAGTTGTTTGGGTTACATTTTTAACTTTTCACTATGGTTCTTTGAACAAGGCAACCCAAATAGGGTAGTTGGAATTCTAAATTGTCATTTGTTTGGTAGAGGGACATTTGTACTATTAAGAGAGATCAGTGTGTGCCTTTTTTTGGGTTTTCCTTAGCGTTGTCTCCAAAGGTAAAACGTGGGGGGATCAAGTTAAGTTTTGGCATGATGTTTGGCTTGGTTTTAATTATTAGTCTTAAAAGACTCTTTTCCCATACTATTCTTGGTTTATGAGGATAAAGACACCTTTATAGATGGAATGGCGAAATGGATATTAATGATATATGGTAGTGGAATTTAAGGTGGAGAAGAATTTTGTTTGAATGGGGAAAAGAATTAGAGGGGGAAGTGATAAATCTAATTAATGTTGTCTAACTAAATTATAAGGAGAATGACAGGTGGGTTTGGAAGTTAGATTCTAGTCAAGCTTTTTATGTTAGATTTGTGTATCTTGTTTTGTCAAATGGTCTAGTGCATGATTCCCCAAACGAATATGATGTGGTTTAGTTTTTCAATTTTTATGGAAATGTGATGCTCCTTTAAAGGTGATTACTCTTTCTTGGCGAGTCTTTCTTAACAGGGTGCCAACCTGAGTAGCTTTCATTTCAGAGAAATATAATTTCAGACTTACGTAATGCTCATTGTACACTTTACAATGAGTATTTGGAGGGCTTGGACCATTTTTTTGCTTGACTGGTTTTACTTTAACTATAGTCTTCTATTTATTCATGGGTTGGATCTAGTGTTGTTCTTCTGGCTTTTGGTTTAATTTTGTTCATTATTTATAGCATAAAGGGTTGGTAAAGGGAAAATTAAAGAGAGTTTGGATTATACTTTAGCATGCAATAGTCTATTTAATTGATGTGCAATAATGTGGTGTTTGAAGGTGATTCCTTGGACAACTATTGGATAATATCAAGTTTCGTTTTGGTCATATGGTTTTTATCTAGAGGTGGGGGTTACCGATGTAGTGGTGTTTTAATCTTGTTGTTTGTTTGTCACTTTAATGTTCCTAGCTTTTCATTCTTGATTTTTTGTATAAGGGTTTGAATAGCTCTTGTACTAATCACTATTACACAAACAGATTTTAAAGCAAGAATTTAAATTAGTTAATATCAAATCGGTTTAAAAAAGAAACGTGGTGACATTTTTGAAATTATAACAAACTTTTTTAAATCGGTTCAAATCCAACCGATTTAAAAATTCAATTTTAAAAATAAAATAATATTCGCGCCAACTTTTTAAACCAGTTCTGCTAGAATCGGTTTAAAAAGTGGCTTTTTTAGCCTTTGCGCGCCTCTCCTTTTCATTTCTAACAACCTTCTTCTTCCTCATTTCCTCCCTTCCAGCTTTCTTCTCCTCCATCCACCCTTCATTTGCTCCATTGAAGCTCTCTTCTTCCCCATCCGCCCCTCATTTCCTCCATGCAAGCTTTCTCCTCCCCATCCGCCCCTCATTTCGCCATTGCATTTTAGAGGGAGTAGGAGTGTAGCGCGCACCGTCACCGTCGCCGTGGGACTCGTTGCCGTCGCACCTGCACCGTTGCAGTCACCGCCTCGGCCAGCATCGTTGTCTTCGCAGCGTCTACATCGTCGTCGCCGCCACGTCTGCACCGTCCCCGTCGTTGAAGTGCGAGCTTGGTGGCAAGCTTGCATTGTTTGGAGCTAGCTTGCGCCATTACTGTTGGTGGAGGTCTACTACTGTTGAACGTGCTCCATTGCTGAGTTTGGAGGTCTCTGCATTGGTTAGTCATTTTAATTTCATTTGGTTCATAATGTTTATATTGGTTCATTTGGTTCATTATGATTTACATTAGTTTACATTGGTTTATTTGGTTCATTAATTATGTGAATATGATTGTTTCATTTTTAATATTAATTTGAAATTAATCTTTTATTTTAATTATGTTGTCACATGAATTAATTAATAAAGGTTATATATGGTTGAAAATGTTTATTAATATATATAAGAAAAGTGTAATTCTTTATGTTTATAAATTTATAAATCTTTAAAGAACAAGATAAATTGTTTAAGTTAATTATTAACTTATATAAATATGTGGTAAGAATTTTAAGTGTTGATGATTATATTACATAAGATAGAATTAAGTGAAATTGATTATTTTAGGTAAGTTAGTAATAAGTAATGAAAAAGAAGAAAAGTAAGAAGTTAATTTAATTATATGTTAGCAATTAATTAATTGTCACTAAATATGGTTTAACAAGCTATATGTTCTAAAATATTTATTTATTATAAATTTTAATTATAATATAGTTTGTATATTTATGAGTATTTATTTATTATAAATTTTAATTATATAAAATAAACATTTAACAGGCTACTGAAGATATTGTTCCTCCATCACCACTGCAACGATGGGATAAATGGAAGGTGACCCGCACGCTACAATCGAGTGGATATATATCGGACAAGACACGTGTTGTTGCTGAAAAGATTATAAGTCATTTTTTATTTCAAATTATAATTGTAACTTTATACGCCATATTTTTTACACATTTCTTGAATTAAATGCTGTAGGACTCACTGGTTGAGCAGACCTCACAGGGAACATTTGTTCCTCATGGACGTGAGGATATATTAACAATGACTATTAGGAGACTAGAGCATCCTGGTAGGGTTTGTGCAGCTGGACGAGGTGTTGGCATTCATGATTACTACGGACCATCCTCACATAGTGGGCCCTAACTCCGGAATTGTCACCAGGAAGAGATGGAGCGAATTAGGCAAGAGATTAGAAATGAGCTTAAGGAACAGTTGAGACTGGAGATTAGAGAGAAGCTGGCATCTTTGGGTATTTCACAACAAAATACAAATGTCAAACAGAACAAGCTCATACTCCTTACGTGTCAGCACAAAGGAAGCTGTGCTGCTGTTGATCCTTTTGGGGAGGAGACTGACACTGATATCTATGAACAGTGTTAGTTATATGTTGATGGAGAGCCTATTTGTTTAGTGGCCTTTGGGAGAGTATATAACTTGGGGCCTACCATACACCACATGACTGTTTAAGATGATATGGCGAGGATGGTAGGTTGAACCAATATGGGATGCATATGCTCAAGTTCCTGTACCCACCGAAGAGGTTCAAACTGTTGGACAGGCACCTAAAAAGTTCATTCAATGGCCGAGACGACTTATAAAGGTCACATCAGTCAAGGTATATTCATAAGTCATCTTAAATAATTTTTTTTATTACAAATTAAAATAACTTAATGTATTTTATAACTTTATTTTGTATTTTTTTTATAGGATGTTCAATCGTCTAAGAAAGATGTTCCACCCAAAAAATCAAAACCTAAAGTTAATCCAATAACAAGCTTGTGGTAAGTGGACATCTAGTATGGGGACAGATGTTGTTCAAATAGATTGGGAACTGATATTCCTTGGCAGACCTAGTGGTGTAGACCTGTAGATCACCCAGAAGGATGTATTGGAAATTTATACTGGCAATGACATGCTAAATATCTTAGTTCTTCAATTATGGTTGCTGTAAGTTTAATTTTTTTGTTAATCTCTTAAATACGCATCTCAATATTATATTTAACATTCTTTTGCATATTTTAGATACGTGCATCGTCTCTATCTCTCAAAGGGTCAAGGAGAATGTATATGAATTTATTGACCCATTGCCTATTCAGAAGATAGGGAATAAGGATGAAGATTCTCAGGCCTACATTTAGAATTGGATGTATAATGGACAAAAACGGTGTTACTTAGCACCATACTTGTATTGGTAAGTACAAGTTATTTCTTACCCAAATGATTTTAAATGATTTTTGAATCTCATCACATATATTCTTTTTGCAATGCAGCTCGCATTGACAATTGCTAATTATTTGTCCTAGGAATAATACTATGGCCTTATTGTGTTTGTTGCATAAGAAGCCTAACAAAGATTTGAAACAACTAATAGAAAGCTAATTCTTTATTTATAATATATTTCATTCATGCTTTATATTGTAATTATGAAACCTATAGCATGTCTTGTATATCTATTTTTTAATCAAAGTCATGATTGGATATCAAACATTGGCGGGTAGGCACGTGTCATTACGAAGGAAGCCTATTAGGTTTTTTCCTTATGTAAGTAATTTACAACTTCAGTATTCTATTACAATTTGTAATTTTTTTTACAATCATTTCTAAAAAAATTCTCATTGGTAGGCTAACAAATAAGTAGGGAGCTATGAGTGCAGATATTATGTTATGAAACATATGTTAACCATAGTTTCAGCAGATATTGTGGATTTATAGGACTGAGGTAATATAATTTTTTTAAGTTACAATAATACTTATTATTGTAGGTGGTTGACTAATGATTTATCTTATTTTTTTTATGTTACAGTTATTCATTGATAGGGAACCATTCTCGCATAAGGACTTGCTTAGATATCCGTCAATGTTGGGCAATTTTTTTGTTGAAATAAGTAATAGATAGTTTGTTTAGAATGACATTAGAGAGAAAAGAATAGTAGTTTTTATTTCATATGTTTCAAATATGTTATGAAGTTTTGTTGGTTAATAAATGAATTTCTAAATTCTGATAAATAAATTCTCTGGCTTGTTTCTGTGGTATCTGTCAGTGTCAGGTTTTGGTTGTATCTGTAAAACAATGAAGGTATTTAAAAAAAAGCAAAACTTTTTAAATCGGTTCCCTGTAGAACAGATTTAAAAAGTCTACTTTTTAAATCGGTTCTACTCCTTTTAAATCGGTTCTATAGAACCGATTTAAAAAGTTTTTTTACGTCAGTTCGTTTTACAGTTTAAAATGTTCATTTCTTTTATATCGGCTATATCTAAATCGGTTGTAAAATCGATTTAAAAAGCCTTTTTTAACCGATTTAAAAAGCCCTTTCTGTAGTGGTGAATTAGTTTGATAAAATTTTATTTGCTTATAAAAAGTGAGAGAGAGAGAGAGGAAGGAAGGGAAGAGAGGATGTGGAATAAATTGTTAATATATGATAGAAAGAGATAGAGAAAAAAATAATGTTATAAAAATATTATATAAATAAATGATAAAACACATGAAAGGGAAAATCAACTCAGCACAAAATAATAGGTATCACATACTGGAGGGCTTATATATATATATATATATATATATATATATATATTGATGATACAATCTTTTATTTTCTTTGAGATTGCGTCTTTAGCATACTTCAATTGTCAATTAAAAAAATAAAATACGTGCATGACAAAATAAAAAATAAATCAAATATAAAAATAAAAGAAAAAATAGGCTATACACTGACAGTGTAAAGCCGTTTAATACTGTTGTCTAATCACAAATCACCATGTATAATAAGTTTATTGACTTTTATAATAATTACTTTAAAAGTCATAACAGTGATTTGTGATTGATTGAGAGTATAAAACTTTTTACACTGACAGTGTATAGCCATTAAACTTAAGATAAAATATGCTATTTCTAATTAAATTCTTACATTTATTTAATAATTAACAAAATAATCAATATAATTCTCTCAACATAATTATCATCGTAGTAAACTTTTATTTTTTTTTATTTTGTGAATGAATAGTAAACTTTTATTATGTTTCAATAACTTTCAACTAATAAGCTTTTATCTTTCTTTACAACTACCATGTTAAATGACAACATAATTTTATTCAACTAATGATTTAGTATTACGTAATTTGAAAAAAAAAAAACATAAAATTGCATGCCATGAATTATGCATGCAGATAAGATGAACGTTTTTTTTTTTTTTTTTTGATATTTAAATGGTGGCAAAGTGTGCAACCACTCCAGGGAGAGACCACATAAGGCGACAAAACTCTCCCAACAAATGCAACTGCATTCCCAAGCCTCGAACCGAGAACATTAGTTTAACTGAAATAGCTCCTTGCCACTGATCCACACATTTGTTGGTTAAGATGAACGTTACTGTATATGACGGATCTTAGTCATGACATAGGGGGGCCAATTTTTCTAAAAATTATATATATATGGGGTTTGCTAAAATACACCTATTTATTTTTTAATTAGAGTACGTTAGCAAGCTACATCATTGGTGTATTTTAAGATACATTATAGTTACAACTTGCAATGTACTCTAACTAAAAAATAAGTATGTATACGTTAGCAAATTTCATATATATATATATATATATATATATATATATATGTAGAGAAAGAGGTACTATATTAAAAGTAAATTCTTTTTATTATGAAAAATGATAATTATAAATATAAACTATTACATTATAATTGAATAGTCATGATTAAAAAAAATGCATGACTTTTTTTATGCAGAATTTTTCTATGAATTTTACGTTTTTTTTTATTTTCAAATTCTTTTTACAAAAATATTAAATAATTTTTACTATAATTTTGATAAAAATATGATTATTTCTTTAAATTTATTGAAAGATTAATAGAAAAATTTATTTATTTATTGTTTATTTTGACACAAATTTGTTTTATGTGAAAAAAAGATAACTGTTTTTTTGTACATTTTTACACAAAAAAATTAGAAATAAATTTTCATTCTTTTTTAACTCAATAACAAGAGAGAGCATAAAAGATAAAAAAATATTTTGGCCCCTCTAATTATATTTTTCAACCTCCGCCACTGTATATTGGGGATCTGAATTGCCTGCTATCGCAGACAAGACAGTAGTCAGGATCTAAGGGTTATAAATTTTTTCTTTTTATATTTTATTACTTTTATAAAGTGAAAAATAAAATTAAGGGTGATTTAGCTTCCCTTCTTTCTGTAACAGCAGGCAATCCAAATCCATATATTGGCCTTCCTTCCTCATTTAACGTTCATCCTGTTATCCTACCCAGGAAGCTAGGAGCCGGTTCCCCTCGTCCACATTTTTGGAATCCTTTTCTCTCTCTTTTCCAAGAAACTCATTGGTGACATTAATTGCATTTGGGCTGGGCCAGTGGTGAAAGAACAGAAAACAAAAAGAATAGAACAAAACGACGATGAACAGCGATCTGTATCGCTTCGCAGTTACATCCCACTTCAGCCGCTTCCCGAAATCGTTCTCTCTGAGAAAGAAAGTCCCGTGGTGGTACCAAATCCTGGACCCCCGGTCCAAGTTCGTGGCGCGATGGAACCGCACATTCCTCTACGTGTGCATCGCGGCTCTGTTCTTGGACCCTCTCTACTTCTATTTCCCCATCACCGGGGACAAGGCGTGCATGCAAACCGACATCATCCTCGGCGTCTTCGTCACCTTCTCGCGCACCGTCGCCGACTTCTTCTTCATCTTCCACATGTTCATCAAGTTCCGCACCGCTTTCGTCTCTCCCACCTCTCGCGTCTACGGCCGCAAAGAACTCGTCACCGATCCTCGCCAAATCGCCTCGCGCTACCTCAAGTCCGATTTCGTTGTTGATCTCCTCGCCACCCTTCCTCTGCCTCAGGTATTACGATATGAAATTGTAGCTCCGTTCACAACATTGCATGTGAATATATATGATTATTATGGTTACATTAGTCACGTTTATCTATAGTTTTTCTTATAAACTGACCGAAAGATAAAACTATTAAAATTCAAGTTTTAGACCTACCAACGAAAAATTATTTGTTATTAATTTTTATAAAACAAAAAAGTTACATATGTTGATAAAAAGGCCACATCTATTAGTAAAAAAGTTCAACATGTAGCTCTTTCATTTAAAGTAAAAAAGTCTTTTTCCATAGTTCTAAATTGCGGCTACGGTCACGGTTGCGGTTTTGTCAGGATTCTTGACATTGCGGCAAATTGCGGAAAAATGCGGATGATGCGGTCGCAATTGCAATCGCTATGCGGTTGCGATAAGTCAAAAAACTTTACTTGTAGCTGCAATTGCGATTGCGGACTGTAATTTAGAACCATGTCTCTTTCAAATTTTACTTTAAGTTTTACTTAATGTTGGGCCGATCTTGCTTATAAAGGCTCGTGTGAATTAGAACTTTGTATGCAATAACTATAGGAGAATACAACTTTGTGTTTCTTGTACTCGAAGCATGATGGAGCTGCATTCGTCAAAACCAACATGAAACACGTGCATTTGAAAAGGAAAGAGTTAAAATTACACTTTATTTTTGGGTTGTATGAGTGAAAAGAAAATAAAAAGATGGGGGGAAAAAATGAAGGGAGAGAAATGTGACAAATATGTGATTGGAAATAAAGAGGGAGCTAAAAAAATAAAATGAAACTGAGATAATACAATATATTAACTCATTTTCAATTGAAGAAAAGAAACACTATACAAAATGGATAGAAATTATCTCTCCCATGTTTCATGTCTCATTTCTTGTTCCACCAATAAAAAATTGACACATCAATTAAAAAAATCTACGTCACTTTTTTAACGGTGGGATACCAAGTGAGACACTACACATATGGGAGAAGTGATTTCTATTCATAGAAAATAGCGAAATATGATGAGTGATTTGAAATTTTAGAAACAAGGTATTAATATAACATATGAAATGCAAAATTTACTACTAAACACATGGATTAACTAACACGAGGTTATTCTAGCTTAACCATAATTATACTCAGAGAAAAAGTTTTGCCGCCCAAAATGATTCTACTTGACTCAAACATGATTGTCTTCTGTGTAAGATATTTGTTGATCTCTAAAAAAAAATAAAACAGAAAATCCTATTGTTTAAAATAGAGAAAATTTCTTAGTGGCACGGTGTTTCATTTTCAATTGAAAGAAAAGGAAGAGAAATAGAAAAAAACCTATAGGTGATTTTTTTTTTTCATTTGAATTTTTAGAAACAGAGTATTAGTGGAAGCTTCTCCGTTGATTTTTTTTTTTCCATGTATGCGATTGCAGATAGTGATCTGGTTCGTGATTCCGGCGTTGAAAAATTCAACGGTGGCTCATACAAATCACACCCTGTCCTTGATTGTTCTCACTCAGTTTATTCCTCGGTTGTTCCAGATTTTTCCTCTGCAACGGAGAATCTTGAAGACTAGTGGGCTTATCGCCAAAACTGCCTTGGCAGGGGCCTTATACAATCTTGGTTCCTACATGCTAGCCAGCCATGTAATTATTCATAAATAGTACTTCCAATTTCCAAATTAGAAATTAGTAACACATTTTTAATACATTTCTTGTTATTTTCTTTTTAGGATTACATTTCTTGTTATATTAAACTTTACTGTATCCCATTAAAAAAAAAAGGTAAATGTCTCTAAAACATGAGTTAATAAATTAAAAATGGAAAATTTTTATTAAAAAATTGAACAAAGCTTTTTACAACCATGAGAAAAATAGGTGATAAGATAAGTAATTTGGTAAAGAGAATGGAAAGAAAAAATACTGTAGAAAAATATTGAATGAATAATATATAATAATTTTATACAATGTTTTTATAAATAAGAGAAATATAAACAAAGGAGAGAAAAATGTAAAATAAAATGAATAATGTAATAAAAAGATAAAGAAAACATTGTATAAAATGTTGGCATATAAATTCTCAGTTTCAAATATTGTGTTGTCAGTGCAGGTTTTAGGAGCTGCATGGTACGTGTCATCAATTCAGCGCCAGTACGAGTGTTGGAGAATAACATGCAGAAAGGAGATGAACAGAACGCACTCTCCATCTTGTAACCCTTCGTTTCTCGACTGTGCTAGCATGTCCAACAACGAACGCCAAGCTTGGTTCAAACGCACGAGAGTTCTCACCGATTGCGATGCCCTCAATGATAAAAACAAGTTTCAGTTTGGAATGTTCGCTGATGCTTTCACTGATCACGTCTCTTCATCAAGATTCTTCCAAAAATACTTCTACTGTCTCTGGTGGGGTTTGAGGAATCTAAGGTATGCGATGTGCTCATCGATTTAGTCTTACATATTTGTTGTCAAATATAATTGTCGGTTTATGTTTGGATTGAAATTGAAGACGTCAACATACAAAATATATAGTAATATTAGTAGTGAGCTCTAAGGTTCTCTAACTCGTTTTGAACCCTTTTTTTTTTTCCATGTGTAGTTCATACGGACAAAATCTTCATACTAGTACTTACATTGGTGAAACATTATTTTCAAGTTTCATATGCATCGCAGGTCTAATCCTGTTTGCGCATCTCATTGGTAACATGCAGGTAAATATTAAAAATCCTACTCTTGCCATCATACGGAAGCAAATTACCCTCACATTATAGTCTTCTAGGAGAAAAAATAAAAATGAGTGTTAACAACAAATTCTTTAACACACTCTTTATTATGAGAAATTATTAGGTAGTTTTAGACCACCATAGTTTTCATTAATCTTCATATGACATGTAATCATGTGTTATTAATTTTTTTTTTCGTAAATTGTAAAATTTAAATCTGTGTTATATAAATATTGGTTAGAACCATGGCCATTTGATGGTCTTGAACCACCTAAAAATTTCTCGTTTATTATTGGTTAAAATTTATTAAAAACTACAAAATAATAGATGTAACTCATTAAATAAGAAGTAACACCTACAAAATTTTGTAATTTTTAATAAATTTTAATTAATAATAAAGAATGTGTTTAAAAAAATGTGTTAGAGAATGTATTGTTAGCATTTCTAAAAAGAAAAGGTTGGCAAATTATTGTAACAATGTGTTTTGATTTTTTGTTTTACTTTTGAAAAAAGAATTATCTGCAATCTACAACTGCAAGAGTTGAAGAGTGGAGACTTAAACAGAAAGATACAGAAGAGTGGATGAATCACCGCCAGCTTCCACCAGAACTGCAAGAACGTGTTCGCCGGTTTGTTCAATATAAATGGCTTGCCACTAGAGGAGTAGACGAAGAAGCCATTTTACGCGCTTTGCCTTTGGACCTTCGGCGCCAGATTCAGAGGCATCTCTGTCTTGACATTGTTCGTCGGGTAAGTATCTTCTGATCAGTTGAAAATAATGTGTATATGCCTTAAATTAATGGTACGTAGCACATATCAAATGAATTACTTACGTCCTAAATTTAACTTCGTTTGGACTCACCTGTCCCATATTCTGTTCACTCCCATTCATTAATTAAAAAATAATACTTCCAACTAAAAACTAGAAATAAGGAAAAAAAAATATTTTTGAATTTAATTAAGATACATTCGGTGTAAAACATTTTAGACTATTATCGAATCATGAATTATTATATAATTGAATTTTGTTAAGGTTATGTTTATTTAGTAATGTGTCATTTTTCAATTAGAGAGAACGAAAAAGACAAGAAATGGGTAATAGATTCAAGGGGATTTTGTTGATTCGATTATCAACATGTTACATATCTAACATTTTTTGCTTAGCACTTAATTTGCAGTGAAATCTTTAGAGTACTCAAATTTGATTATGGCATAAGAAGTTGAAAATTATATATATATATATTTGGTTTAATTATCTTTTTGATCCTTATAGTGGTACAAACTTTACCTTTTGATTCCTATAGTTAAAAACAATCCATTTTAATCTTTATACGTGCACTTTTGATATCAGTTTAACCTCTGTTATTTTAAACCGTTACAAATTGAATAAAAAACGCTAAAAAATATCAATTTATGGCGGTTTTATACTGTCAATTTTTATTTTATCACGGTTTTATTTCACGGAATTAAAACACATTTGACGACAGAGACCAAACCGATATTAAAAGTACATGTATGGGAACTAAAACGATTTTTTTAAACTATAAGAACTAAAAGGTAAAATTTACATAACTATAAAGACTAATAAAACAATTAAACTTTTTTTTTTCCCGTAAAGCATTATAGTGACGAGGTCCAACTAAACAACATAGACATGGATCCCTAACAATTCTTGTTGTGTTCAGGTTCCTTTTTTTGGTCAAATGGATGACCAGCTTCTAGATGCCATATGCGAACGCCTTGTTTCGTCCTTGAACACAAAAGACACATACATCGTTCGCGAAGGTGATCCGGTGAGAGAAATGCTTTTCATCATTAGAGGACAAGTAGAGAGTTCCACCACCGATGGTGGGAGAACAGGATTCTTCAACTCCATCACCCTCAGACCCGGTGACTTTTGCGGTGAAGAATTGCTGACATGGGCCCTGATGGCCACTTCTAGTCTCAACCTTCCATCTTCCACTCGAACCGTGAAGACCCTCGCCGAGGTTGAAGCATTCGCTCTTAGAGCTGAGGACCTCAAATTTGTGGCGAGCCAGTTCAAGCGCCTCCACAGCAAGAAACTGCAGCATGCTTTTAGGTACTATTCGCATCAGTGGAGGGCTTGGGGGGCTCACTTTATACAAGCCGCGTGGAGACGCCACCGCAAGAGAAAATTGGCGATGGAGTTGTTGGAGAAAGAGAACTTGTACTACGCAAATGTGATGGAGATAGAAGATGATGGTGAAGGAACTAGTGCGGGTGAGAGCTCAATGGGGGACAATGCGGGTCATACCCAGAATCTTGGGGCTACAGTTTTGGCTTCGAAATTTGCTGCAAACACTAGAAAAGGGGCAGTTAAAAAGGTCGCTATTAATATTCCTGATGCTAGCAGTTTGAAGATGCCCAAGATGTTCAAGCCAACGGAACCTGATTTCTCAACATTCCAAGATGATTAGCTGGGGTCCACTGATCAGGACGGAATTAAGACTGAGGACAAGATTCCTTGTCTTTGTGTCTATATATAGTGGTACAGAAAGAAAGAATTTCCTCTTAGTAGCTTAAGCTGATGTTTGTAATTAGTAAATTGAAGCACTAATTTTCTTGGCAAAGTTTGAGTAAGGTTGAGTAATTCAAAGGATTATGTGGGCTAGTGGGATAGGCTAGCACAAGCTAACAATATTCTTCACTGAATGTGAATTGAATATCATAAAATTTACGGGAAAAAGCCAAACGTCGACCACAATTTGGGTTAGATAAGATAACTGGTACGGTATAACAGTATTCATCTCTATATATATTTGTTTTTGAAAAATTGATTAGGTTGTAACTTTAATCTTCATCTTTGTATTTAGTGGGTACTTATATATTTGTATCTACACCTGTTACCTACACTTAAATGCATAGGTAAGGTTGTGGCAAAAATATTTGAGGTTATAGGCAAAATTTATATTCAAAATTTAATTTAATATAATTTGTTAATTTTTATTTTATTTTTTTATCAACTACAAAATTATTGATCAAAATTTTATAATTAAGTATTTTTTTTAATATTTTTAAAACTGGACCGATCATTGAATCGGTCTAGACACTAATTCAAAATTCAATGGTTGAACCGTGGTCGAACTGGTTGTTAATAAAATAATAATAAGAGGACTACTAGGAACACACTCTTTAATACACTCATTTTAGTATACACTCTCTTGTTGGTTAAAATTTATTAAAAACTACAAAATCAAGAAAGAGGTTAATTAAATAAGACATGAGACCACCAAATTTTATATTTTTAAATAAATTTCAATCGATAAGAGAGAGTGTACTTAGAATAGTATGTTAGAGAGTGTGTTCTTAGTATTTTTTGAATATTAAAAATTAAACAATACATAAATAATATTACAAAAATATAATAATATAATTTTAGAATAAATTACACTCATACCCCCTTAATTTTTTCAAAAATGCGACTAATACCCTTTTGTTTCTTCACATTACTTTTGGCCCCTTAATCAAATAGCGTTAACTAACGTTTCTAGCGTAGGGTTAATTAAATGACAAAATTATTCTCCTATGACTTATTGTTGGGTGCAATTATCTCGACCACTAAAAAAAGAGAAAAAAATAATTGAACTCACCAAACAGGCCTTACGCACACCATAGTCTACTCTCATCATTAATTCATCATTCATCAGGAATGATAACTTGTAGGTCTCTCATCAGGTTCGTCAAACAAACTATTTCCTCACAAAATACAAAGTTTGATATCTCAACATCAATCTTAGGGCTCGCAATTTCAACACCGTTGTGTTGGAGTTCAAACCTCAAATTATCTTTTGATTCCATTCACACACTTTCCTTGCAAAACTGCAAGTTTGATATGCTTTTGCTTTGTAGAGTCGATAGAGTTCTCAAGTTTAGCAATATATATGTTGCATCAAGGCCTACGCATTATTACTTGCAAGTTCCTACTTCTACTACCGTGATTTATTTATTTTTCACTATTTTTTTTAATTTAATCCTTTTGTAATCATTGTTTTTCATTTCTTCCTTTTCTTTAGCAAGTGTTCCTATTGAAATTATAGTAACATCACTAGTTGGCAAATGTGGAATATAACTTGTAATTGGGATTGGGTGACCTGAAGCAAATTTGGCTAGGACTCACTTTTACGCTCACAAAAATTTGTTTTACACATGTCGCATTGCGTCTACTTACACATGCAATGCTGTACTGCACTGAGATGATGTCTTAATGAGTTGCAATTGTATCAAATTTTTTCGTAGGTTGTTTAAGAGTTTTGAACTCCTTTCTCAGTTGAAAGCCTTTTCATTTTTGCGACAGGGACAATGCATTTATCATTGTTTCAGCTGCAATTTTATGATGAGTGGTAGAAAGAAGAAAATATGTCTTGAAGACCATAGCAAGAAATAGAGCACTATGATGAACTCAAGGCATAAGAAAAGGTGTTGCTACATTTTTTTTAGTACTCCCTAGTTTTCCAGCTGTGTAAACTTTAGATAATTTTGCAATTTAAATAATTGATATGTGCTATTGGTGTTCATGAAGAAGTGGACAAAAAAGGTTGATTCTTTTGATGCACGGGGCATATTCAAGTAGTATGGTTCAGAGGACTGAGGGCAGTATCTTATTTGTGAAGCTCATCTTTCGCAAAGATTTTCTTTTGACGAAAATGGATACTATCATTGTTGTTCTTCAATACCATTTCCTAAAAATATGCAGTTTAATATCATTGAACAGGATTTAACATAGCAACAAGCGTTCAAACATGGATATAGATGTGACTTGTTTCAATTGTGGGAGGCAAGGACACATTGGGAAGGATTGTCCTAATCCCAAGAAGGAGATGAGTAGTGGTGGTCAGAACTCGCAAGCCAGCCGATCGAAGGCCATTGGGAGGGTCTTTGCTCTTAGTGGTGCTGAAGCCTCAAAGTTTGATAGCTTGATCCAAGGTACATGTCTAATAAGAGAAACTCCTTTAGTTATGTTATTTGATTCTGGTGCAACTCATTTGTTTATAGCACATGCCTATGTCAAACAATTAGAATTGTCTGTGTCTTCCTTAAAATTTGATTTGATTGTTGATACCCTTGCAAATGGTTTTATAGTAACTTATGAGGTCTGCTTAAAATGTCCTGTGTCAATTGCTGAAAGGGAGTTTGTAGTTGACTTAATATGTCTACCTCTTAGTCAATTAGATGTCATTCTTGGTATAGATTGGTTATCTTCCAACCATGTCCTATTAAATTACTCTGACAAATCTGTTGTGTTTGGTGAGCCCGTGTTGGCAAAAGATTCAAGATTCATCACTACTAACCAAGTGAAGCTATCCTTGAAAGGAGATGGCTAAGTCTACATGATGTTAGCCACCCTAAAGGTAGAGAGCAAAGTGGTAGTTGAGGGTGTGCCTATTGTGAGAGATTTTCCTGAGGTGTTCCCAGAGGATATTAGTAGGCCCCCCTTTAAGTGTGAGGTTGAGTTTTCCATAGACTTAGTACTTGGTTTCGGACTTGTATCCATAGCTCCCTATAAGATGTCTCCTTTAGAGTTAGCTGAGCTTAAGAAGCAGTTAGAGGAGTTGTTGGAGAAACAATTTATGAGGCCTATTGTGACCCTATGGGCCCCACCAGTGTTATTAGTGAAGAAAAAAGATGGAAGTATGAGGTTGTATGTAAATTACCATCAGGTTAATAAGGTGACGATTAAGATTATGTACTCTTTCCCTAGGATAGATGACCTTATGGACTAGTTGGTGGGAGCTTGTGTGTTTAGTAAGATAGACTTGAGGTTAGGTTACCATAAGATCTACGTTAAGTTTGAGGACATCCCAAAGACTGCTTTTATGACTGGGTATGGTCATTATGAGTACTTGGTTATGCCTTTTGGTGTAACCAATGCACCTGGTGTGTTCATGGACTACATGAACAGGATCTTTCATCCTTACCTAGATAGCTTTGTTGTGGTCTTTATAGATGATATCGTAGTATACTTTAAGTCTAGGGAGGAGCATGCTAAGCATTTAAGTGTTGTCTTGCAGACCCTTAAGGACAAACAGCTGTACGCTAAATTGTCCAAGTGTGAGTTTTGGTTGGAGGAGGCTAGCTTCTTGGGACATGTGATATCCAAAGGGGGAATAGTTGTAGATCGGTATAAGATACAAGCCATGTTGAAGTGGGAAGCACCTAAGTCTATGTTTGAGATTAGGAGTTTCTTGGGTTTAGCAGGTTAGTATAGATGGTTTATAAAGGGTTTCTCCAGGATTACTATGCCTTTGACTAGATTGACTCGTAAGGGTCAGGCCTCTGTGTAGGATGCCTAGTGTGAGGATAGTTTCCAAGAGCTTAAGAATATGTTAATGTTTGCACCTGTTTTAGTTTTACCTAACCCAAGTGAGCATTTTGTAATGTATTATGATGCATCTAAGATGGGTTTAGGTGGTGTGCTTATGTAGAAAGGGTAAGTTGTAGCCTATGCTTCTAGGCAGCTTAAGGATAATGAAAGGAATTACCCTACCCAGATTTGGAGTTAGCAACTGTAGTGTTTGTGCTTAAGTTGTGGAGGCATTATTTTTTAAATTTGAGGTCTTTAGTGACCATAAATGCCTTAAGTACTTGTTTGACCAGAGGGAGTTGAACATGAGGCGACGGAGGTGGTTAAAGTACCTTAAGGATTATGATTTTGAGCTTAGTTACCACCCAAGTAAGGCAAATATGGTGGCTGATGCCTTGAGTAGGAAATCTTTGCATGTGTCAACCTTGATGGTTAGGGACATGAATTTGAAAGAGCAGTTTAGAGACATGAGCTTAGTGTGTGAGGTTACCCCTAAAAGTGTGAGATTGGGTATGTTGAAATTGACTAGTCATTTAATGGATCAAGTTAGAGAAGGTCAACAGCTAGATTTGTATTTACTGAAGCAATTATAATTGATATCCCAAAGAAAGGAAACCGATTTTAAGGTAAGACCCGATGGTGTTATGAGGTTCCAAGATAGCATTTGTGTGCCTAATGTGCTAGAGCCAGTGTTGTTAAACTCGGCTTGAACCGACCGGTTGAATCGGAAACCAGTCATGTGACCAGTTTGAGGACCTTTTCAGATCGGTTATGCATCCAACTCGGCATAAGCCGGTAAGACTCGACCAGTTTTTGAAAAAATTGGTGACTCAGACACAAATCTAATTGGCCAAGTTATGCATATTTACAAAAAATGGAAAAAAAAAAATAAAAGAATAAGTTTGCTAGGGCCAGAAGAAGAAGATTCTTGTTGTAGTAGATGAAGCAGTAAAGGAAGAAATGCAAAATGAGACTATATTAGTGTTCCCATTCAAAGGAAGATGTTCCTTCACCCAAAAATATAAAATTCAATTAAAGGAAGAAATTTATTTCAATAAATAAAAAGAAATTTCTTTGTTTGTGACACTAATGGAGTTTCACGATCTGTGCTTGTGAAAGAGCTTCTATTTGTAAACTACCCGTTGCAAAGGAGTTTTTGTAGGTAAACAATGTAGTGAATGGTGAGATGTGTACTTGATTACTGATAATTATCTTCTATTTTGAAGCTCATTAAAATAAAGAAAAAAAAAAACAAAGAGAAATTGATAAGACATGTCATTTAAGTAGGTTTATTGGGTAGTGTATACATGATGGCACAGTGGCTGACTGAATAAACATATTGGTTTACGTAATGTGTAGTAGCTGGACACATTATTAATAAGAAAAATGTAAAAACTCTTCAGTGGAATTAAACTCGTGACTTATGGTTTGATTTGATTAAAATATAAGTCAGCCACTAGGCTTAGATACATTTTGTATATATAATATGTATGTATTAAATATATATACTGAATATTAAATGAATTTAAATATTATGCTAGTTTATGTGGTTCAACCAATGACTCACATATTTGATCAACGATCCACTAACCTAGTATCGAGTCGATGACTAGTCCAGTTTTGATAACACTGGCTAGAGCTTAGGAAGTTGATCCTAGAGGAAGGACATAGGAGTAGTTTGAGTGTTCATCTAGGAGCCGTAAGGATGTATTAGGACCTTGAGAGAATGTAGTAGACTACCAAGAAGGTTAGGATGATTCAATAAAAGATAAGAATAGCTCAGAGTAGGCAGAAGAGTTACCACGATAAGAAAAGGAAAGATCTTGAGTTTTAAGAGGGCGATCATGTATTCTTACAAGTCATTCTAAAGACCGAGGTTGGTTGGACGTTGAAGTCTTATAAGCTTACTCTTCGTTTCATTGGTCCCTACCAAATCCTAAAGAAAGTCGGTGAAGTTGCCTTCCAAATTGCCTTATCACCATCTCTTTCGAACCTTCATAATGTCTTCCATGTTTTCCAACTTAGAAAGAATATCTGTGATCCTTCACATGTGATAGAGTTGGATGATATTCAAGTAAAGGAGAACCTAACTTATGAGGCATTATCTTTACGAGTTAAGGACCAAAGGGTGAAACAACTAAAAGGAAAGGAAGTTCCTTTGGTCAAGGTTGTTTGGGCAGCAGCTATTGAAGACAATGCAACTTGGGAGCTGGAGAGCCAGATGAAGGAAACCTATCTGGAGTTGTTTGCTTTAAGTAATTTTCGAGGACGAAAATTTCTTTTAAGGAGAAGGAAGTTGTAACACCCTGATATTTCTTTTCTTGTATGTATGTATATATATATATATATATATATATATATATATATAATACGAAGATATTAAAAAGGAGTTTTATAATTAAAATGTTTTAAAAAATAAATATTAAATAAAGTTTCTAAAGGTTGTGTTAGTTAAGCCTTTTTATTGGTTGGGCCTTGGCCTGTTATCCTTTATAGCCTAAATTATTTTTAAGAGCTCTTATTAGGTCTTTTAGACCTTGTTAAGACAAGGAACGATTTTATAACCCTCAAATATTTTGATAATAACAAACAATTAAAAAGAGCATTTCAAACTATCGTCTAGTTACTCAAATATCTTATGCTAGCTATCGTCTGATCTTTTTGCTCGTATATCGTCTTTAATCGTGTTTCAAAGTTTCAGTAGTTAACTTTTCTCAGATGATGTTCTAACGATCTGCACACTAGTCAGCTATAAAAGCGTAAATAATCTTGAAATAAATGAAGTCTACGCACGCGTAAAGGAAGGAATATGCATGCGGATGTCAAAATGAAAGGCAGATATGTCTACTTTTACAAGATAGAGTACGAGAATGGTAAAGATAAGCAGACTACTTTATCTTATCAATATGACAAGTTGGTGAAAGGCATTAAATGCTACATTTAATGCTCCAACGACTCTTTTCACCAAACGAAGGCTGTCTCCCATAAACACTCACAACAGATACTTTTCTAGATAAGCCTATAATTAGAAGAAGGGACCTCAATCTCAAAGTTAGTTAGTTGGTTTGTTGTTTCAAATCTCTATCTATTAAACTCTGATATTGTGACAATCATAAAACTCAGTTAGTAAAACTTTATTTGTTCTTCATTGTATATTCGTTTGTTGGATGTTAAACCTAGTGAGGTAACTCACGTTCAACCTTTTTCTCTAAGAAATTGGTAAAAGCCTAAAAAGGCTTTGTTTTAAAAATTACTTAGGTTATTACTTGGAGAGGCAAGTAAAAGATTACTTGGGTTGAGCCTGAAGAGGCTTGTTGAAAGAATACTTGTAACTTGGTTATTGCCAAGAACTGGATGTAGTCTCTAGGGTGAGACGAACCAGTATAATTCTTGTGTGCATTTCTGATTCATTTTTCAGCACCCGTCTTCCTTTCAAAATGCTTTCGAATTTTATTTTTTTTTGGTTTATTCCTTCAGACGATACGTCATTGAAAAAGAGCTTTGGAGAAAATTTGCTATAACACAATTCAACCCCCCTTCTTGTGTTATCTTTGTGTTCTACAGTTTAGTATCAAAGCTCAGCCTCTAAAGGTTGAGTACCTTAACAAGTGTTAAAGGAAAAGATCCGCATGGCAAATCCTAAAGGACAATACATTCCTGAAGGAGCTTCATTGTCAATGCCTTCTGCCTTCAATGGAGAAGATTATGCTTACTAGAGAGACATCATGGAGATGTACATCAAATCCACCCATTATAACATCTAGAGAATTATAATGCACAGAGATATTATTGTAACCAAGCCAGAAAATGAATACATTCAAGATGACTATAACATGCTACAACAAAATGCAAAGGCTAAGTATATTATAACTTGTGTCTTATCCAAAATTGATTATAACAAATTTTGCAACTGCAGAACTGCAAAGGAAATGTGGGATGTTATACGCATAATGTAACATCCCGGGCGCTGACGAGGGCGGGGAGTGATCGCCGGTGCAAAAGAGATGAGGCACGGACAATGAGCGGCTCCTGGCAGGCTTCCAGCGGGAGGGGTACATGAATGAATCGAATACACACCTGAACGAGAGGGATCCAGAGGTTGTGCAGGTATGGGACTATACAGTTGAGGATAGCTTAAAGGAATTAATAAGTGCTACCTATACCAACAAGATGCATCTACTTTTCAATAGCCCATCACTTAAGAACTCCATAGTTAAGCGTGCTTGACTTGGATCAATTTAAGGATGGGTGACCTACTGGGAAGTTTCCCGGGAAGCGTGTGAGTGAGGACAAAGCACGCTAAAAAGTCTTGTGTTGGTTTGTGGGGACAATCACAGATCCTGCAAGCGGCCGGGCGTTACAAAGTGGTATCAGAGCAGGGCCTCTCTCCCAGTACGGTGTGGTTCGAGGACGAACCAAGCGGAAGCTGGTGGGCATGTAACATCCCGGGCGCTGACGAGGGCGGGGAGTGATCGCCGATGCAAAAGAGATGAGGCACGGACAATGAGCGGCTCCTGGCAGGCTTCCAGCGGGAGGGGTACATGAATGAATCGAATACACACCTGAACGAGAGGGATCCAGAGGCTGTGCAAGTATGGGACTGTACAGTTGAGGATAGCTTAAAGGAATTAATAAGTGCTACCTATACCAACAAGATGCATCTACTTTTCGGTAGCCCATCACTTAAGAACTCCATAGTTAAGCGTGCTTGACTTGGAGCAATTTAGGGATGGGTGACCTACTGGGAAGTTTCTCGAGAAGCGTGTGAGTGAGGACAAAGCACGCTGAAAAGTCTTGTGTTGGTTTGTGGGGACAGTCACAGATCCTGCAAGCGACCGGGCGTTACACATAACACATGAAGGCATAGAAGATGTTCGTCTCAGAAGGGTAGCAACTCTTCAAAGACACTGTGAGATGTTCACTATGAAAGAGACAAAAACCATCGATGAAATGTTTGGAAGGTTTCAAACAATTCTCAATGGACTTTAGAGTCTCGATGTTGAGTTCTCAAAGGCTCAGAACAATCTTAAGATCTTGGATAGTCTTGCAAAAGTGTGGGAACCAAAGGCTACAACAATTGCTGAAGCTAGGAACATGAAACCCTAACTTTGGATGAGTTATTTGGAGCTTTAAGAGTTCATGAAGTTCATCTCTTCAAAAGAGATAAAATTAAGAATGATGACTCTATTGCTCTAAAGAGTGGAGAATTAAGTTGGAGAGTAGACGAAAAGACTGAGACGAAAGCCAGGAATAAAGCCTTGAAAGTTCAATTTGATGATTTTGAAAGGTCAGATGAAAGCTCTAGTTGCTCCACAGATGATGAGATCTCTCTCTTAACCAAGAAATTCAAAAATATGCTCAAGAAGAAAGGGAGATTCAAGCAATCCTCTAGAAAGAAGGACAATAGATACGGGAAGCCTCCTCAAGAAGAAAACAACGAAATTATCTGTTTTGAGTGCAAGAACCCTGAACATGTAAAGGCTGAATGCCTCTAAATTAAAAAGAGAATGGAATTCTAAGAAAAGGAACAAGAGGAAAAATCTTCTAACCACCTGGGAAGATCTGGACAGCAGCAATAGCAGTTCAGATGATAAAAAGGCTAATATCTGTCTCATGGCAGACACTGAGGAAGTAATATTTGAGGTACACTCTATCTCTAAAAATTCATTGCATTTGTCTGATAGTTGTAAATCTGAGTCTGATGAAGAAGAAGATATGTCATATGACACTCTTTTTCCCAATTCTCACATGATTACTCTGAGTATAAAAAATATAAAGAAAACTATCAAGAAGTTGTTTTAGAAAATAGAATACTCAAGAAAGATCTAAAGTGAATGCATGAAAGTCAAATCTCAGATTTTGAGAAGATAATGCTTCTTTCTAAAGTCGACAGACTAAAAAAAGAGGTCATTAGTCTGAAACATGATTTGGCTAAATTTGTGGATGAATCTTCAAAACTCTAATTAATCTTAAAACACAAAAGACCTCCATTTGACAAATCTAGCATAGGATTTATAGAAGATAAATATCCTAAACTATCGTCTTCTAAATCTTATTCAACCTTCTATAGCTTTTGTGGTAAATCTGGACACTTATCTCAAAGGTGTCAACATAAAAGGAAGCAGAGGTCATATAAGACCTTTAGGACTAACACAAAAAGACCCAAAAGTTTTTGGGTACCAAAATCTCAAATAATTCCTGTTGCATATATCTTTAATAGGAAAAAGGAGATATCCATTCTGGTACCTAAATAATGGATGTTCATGTCACATGATGGGAGAAAGGTCTATCTTCCTAGACCTTCAACCACATGAAGGAACGGTCTCTTTTGGAGGAAATGGAAAAGGAAAAATCATTAGTATAGCTAAAGTTGGTAAGCCTCTCCCATTTATAGATAATGTTTTATGTGTTGAAAGACTAAAGTACAACCTACTTAACATAAGTCAATTTTGTGACAGTGGGTTTATTGTGTCCTTTAACAAGGAAGCATGCATAGTCAAAACAAATGATGAATCTATCCTTTTTACTGCCAAAAGACACAACAATCTGTACAAGATTGAGTTTGAGATCTGAACAAACAAAATGTTACTTGCTTAATGACCAAAGAAAATGAAAAATAGATTTGGCATAAAAAGCTTGGGCATATCAATCTAAAACACATTTCAAAACTCTATAAAAAGTGTTTAACAAAAGAATTGCTTGAGATTTCTGGGAAAACTCATCTTTGCGAAGCATGTCAGAAAGGAGAACAAATTAAAACCTCTTTTAAATCCAAAGATCTTGTTTCCACTTCTAGACCATTAGAACTGTTGCAAATGGATTTGTTTAGACCTACAAAGACTTTTAGTCTTGGTGGAAAAAAAGTATGGTTTTGTTATTATTGATGACTATTCTAAATACACATGGGTTTACTTCCTAACTCACAAGCATGAATCTTTTAATGTGTTTGAAATATTCTGTAAATGTGTTCAAAATGAAAAAGGTTTTTGTATTACTGCAATTAAAAGTGACTATGGAACTGAATTTGATAATGCTGAGTTCAAATCCTTCTGTGAAAAGAATGAAATTTTCCACAACTTCTCCTTATCGAGAACACCTCAACAAAATAGGGTAGTTGAACGGAAAAATAGAACTCTACAAGAGATGGCTAGAACCATGCTCTATGAAAATTCAATTCCTAAGTACTTCTACGCAGAAGCTGTAAACACAGCGTGCTATGTTCAAAACAGAATATTAATTAGACCATTAATTAATAAGACTCCTTATGAATTGTGGAGAGGTAGAAGATCCAACATTTCATACTTTCATCCTTTTGGATGTGAGTGTTACATTCTTAACACTAGAGATTAATTAGGAAAATTTGACTCTAAGGTTGATAAAGGAATCTTTCTAGGATATTCTGATACATTAAAAGCATTTAGAGTAGTTAACTTTAGAAATTTTGTTGTAGAAGAATCCATTAATGTTAAATTCAATGATACACTAACCCTTGATAGGAGACAATCAGATTTAGAAGATGATCTTGCAGACTTACAAATAGGATCGTCTGATCCGATAAGAAGAGATGAAGTAAGAGAATCAGAAAATATCTTTCAACAACAGAAGACTGATGATCAGACGAAAAAATCTCACAAGGACTGAAAGTTCGTTACCTATCACCCTTAAGATCAAATCATTGGAGAACGGACTAAAGAAGTAAAGACAAGGTCATCATTGAAGAATCAAGCATCTTATGCTTTAGTCTCAGAAATCGAACCTAAGACGATTGAAGAAGCATTGACAGACGATGACTGGGTGATAGCTATGCAAGAAGAATTACATCAATTCACAAAAAATGATGTATGGATCCTTGTTCCTAAACCAGAACATAAGAGCATCATTAGAACAAGATGGGTATTCCACAATAAACTCAATGAAAATGGAAAGGTAATAAGAAATAAAGCAAGGTTAGTAGCTCAAGGTTACAATCAATAAGAAGGTATAGATTTCACTAAAACTTTTGCACCTGTTGCTAAATTAGAAGCTATTAGAATTATGCTTGCTTTTACTACTCATAAAAACATTAAGCTTTTTCAAATGGATGATAAAAGTGCCTTTCTGAACGGTTTTATTGAGGAAGAAGTCTATGTTAGACAACCTCTTGGTTTTGAGGATCCAATCCTCCCAGACCATGTGTTTAAACTCAAAAAGGCTCTGTATGGTCTTAAACAAGCACCTCGTGCTTGGTATGACAGACTGAGTAGTTTTCTCATTTCAAATGAATTTATGAGAGGCAAAGTAGACACAACTCTCTTTAGAAAGGAATCTAACAAAGATTTCATAATAGTTCAAATTTATGTAGATGACATGATTTTTGGAGCTACTAATGAAACTCTATGTAAGGATTTCTCATATTTGATGCAGAGTGAATTTGAAATAAGCATGATGGGAGAATTAAAATTCTTTCTTGGCCTACAACTTAAACAAAAGAAGGAAGGTATATACATTCATCAACAAAATATACCAAAGAACTATTCAAGAAGTATAAGATGAATGAATCAAAGCCTATGAGCACACCAATGCATCCGTTTGTAGTCATGACAAAGGACGAATTAGGTAAACCAGTAGACCAGACTGTCTACAGAGGTATAATTGGTTCACTTCTCTACTTAACTGCTAGTAGACCTGATATCATGCATAGCGTCTGCTTATGTGCCAGATTTCAATCTGACCCTAGAAAGTCTCATTTAAAAGCAGTTAAAAGGATTTTTAGATATCTTGTTGGTACTTCTAACCTAAGCTTTTTCTATGAGAAAAATAAAGATTTCAAGTTAGTAGGATACTGTGATGTAGACTATGTTGGTGACAGACTTGAAAGAAAAAACATAAGTGGTGGATGTTACTTCATCGGACCATGTCTCATATCTTGGACCAGCAACAAGTAGAACTCAGTTGCATTGTCTACTGCTGAGACAGAATATGTATCTGTTGTTAGTTGCTGCTCACAACTCCTATTGGTAAAATATCAAATTAAAGATTACTCTAGCTTTGAGCATAACATTCTAGTGTTATGTGATAATACTAGTGTAATCAATCTATTTAAAAACCCTATTCAACATCCTAAAGCAAAATATATAGAAATAAGACATCACTTCATTCGTGATTATGTTCAAAAAGGTGTTTTTAATATTAAATTTGTTGATATAGACCATCAATGGGCTGATATCTTTACAAAAGTTTTACATGAAGAACGCTTTAACTTTATACTTGAAAATTTGCATATGAAAATTTTGCAAGAGTAATTTGTCTTACATGTATTGTCTTGTTATTCGTATTAAGTTTCGTCTTACTCTATATCGTCTTACATTTTATTACATTTCGTCTTACTGACACATTCTTCTCTGAATATGAAAAGTTTTTAATTTATTCGTCTGAAATTTCCCCTTGTGATTATTTATCGATAACCACCCACGAAACATGCGCCGTCTTCTCTACCACATCAAGTCGTCATAAATGCACGTCCTTTCAATACTTTCAAACTCTCATATATTCAAAATAACTGCTCTTTCGTTCTCTTTACACTCTGAAAACTATTCATACTCTCTACACACTCAAGCCCTATCTTTCTTGCTCTCACTCTCAAAAACCTAAATCTCTCATATCGGCACTCATGGCTTCTCAAAAACAACTTGCCCTTATGAAGAGATTCCCAGAAGGTGATTTCGTTGTTGGAAAATGGGTTGAATTGAAGAAACTTGAAGAGGATGGATTCCCTCTGCGGATGTACATTAAAAATGTTGGATGGGAAGCGTTTGTTCAAAAGCACATTGCCTGGTATCATGCACCATATGCCTATTTCTGGGCTTCTGCGTCTAAAATGAACGAAACCATCACTGGAACTGTCGACAATCAGGTCATCATCATCTCCATTGACACCATCGTTGTAGTGTCTGGCTGCAAGGAAGAAAGTGATCTTTTTACTGAAGACTAGGAGAAAGCTATCACTTTAGAAATAGTCAACAAAGCTCTACATGGAAAATCAAGACCACAAACCAATAACAAGGATGTTTTGAAAAGGTTTCTGTATTCTTCAAACATAAAGCCGGGATGTAGACTCATTCACAACGTCCTCCTGCACATTATCCTACCCAAAAGAGGCTCAAAGGATAATGTTTCATCCAAGGACAGATTCTGCATCTACAAGATGTTGACTGGTCAGAAGGTAAACTTGCTTACTCTCATTTTAGACAACTGGCGATCCTGTCTTGCCAAGTCCAAGTAGAGTGCCAAGAGTAAACAAAAGCATCCTATTTCCTATGCCATGCTCTTCACTGAGATTATTCGTCTGGCGGGCATCAACGAAGCTGAATGGAAAAGAAGAAGCAAGGTTCTGAGATCAATGTATCAATCATCAGGAAGATGAGGATTGCACATCTTTTCTCTGGATATGTAGCCCAACATCTTGAGTTGGCTTTGATCAAGGAAGAACCACCTAAAGAAGTTGTTGGAGCCGCCTTCCACATTGGATTGTCTGTTGATCCTTTTGCTGGTATTGCAGCTGCTCCACAATTACCACAAATGAAACCTCAACCCAAACAGACCAAACCCCAAAAACCAAAACTACCCATCAAAAGACCATCGCAACCAGACCCTCAACCTCAACAGACCAAACCTCAATCACAACCGTCTTCACCTTATAAAAAACAAAAACCTTTAACTATCCGTCCGAGATCCAGACCTATTCCCCAACCTGATTCAGACGATGATCTACCCATTAACACCTTTCTTCCAACCACAAGGACAACCATTTCTGAACCTCCGTTAGATCAACCACCTACCACCACTGAATCCACTCCATCTGCCTAACCTTCCAAAAAGCCATCAAAACCCTAAAAGATTCCAATACCTAAGACTCGAGCTCAAGAGGAAAAGCAGCTCAAGAGAGCCAAAGATGAATCTAAAAGGGTTGAGAAGAAGAAGAAAAGTTGGTTGGGGAAGAACAAGAGCAGATTGAGGAAGCGGTGCTGCAATTTGTTATTGAGCATTCGCTACAAACAGCCCCTGTAAAACCTAATGAGCAATAGTTGTTTACTTAAGAGGATATCCTTGCTACCTCAAGAGGTAGATTACCTAGATCTCTTTTCTGGGAAGTTCCTCAATCTGTTTCTTTATCTCAAGTCTTCAAACATATTTTTGTAGACCTGACAACTGTATCAAGCGATGATCAGCTTGTAAGGGCTGTTTCCTTCTTTTTGCCAGAAGTAGCAAGCCAATCGTCTGGAGGAGCTAAACTGATGATAGACGAAGCCTCACCTGAACAATTCAGATCAGAAACTCCTCTGTTTGAACGTCTGCACATAAAATAAATCATATACTTCGCACAAGAACTTCGCAATGTTGGAAACACCAAAGAATATCAACCACCAAAGCCCTTCGACCCAGAAGTTCTTCATTCTGTTATAAACTATGAACTGGGCGAAGTAAACAACCCGAGGATGTTGATGACTCTTGTTATTGAATAATGGCCACTTTTGGTGCGCCATGGGTTTGCTAAAAATGTCCCTCATTGACGAAGAAGCTACTCCAGCTCGTTCATACAAGCCCTACATCACTCCATATGTCTAGAAGGAAGGGTATAGTACTTTATCAGACGCTCTGATCTTCGTTTACCCAACCTCAACCACAACCAGATTTCCACCCGGAAGCGAAGTATGGAGACAATGTGGGATCTTCTGCCACACATCCCTATTTATGCTGAAATATAAATATTCTAAGTATCTGATCATGTACAGAACATATCACTACGCGCCCAAAATAATTTATCCGTTCTGCCATGGGAACATCAAGACTTACCCCTTCGCCATCCGCCCAAAAGACAGTCCAGACTTTGCAGAATGGCGGATTGGTGATGATGATCGGGAGTTGGGGAGGGTGATGAACAACTTCCTAAGGGAGAAGATGCAGATCTCTGTACAACATGCAATACGTGAAAGAAGGTGTCCAGACCTTGAGCTAGGCTCGCTTAAACTCATGGTGACTCAAATGCCATTTTTGGTGAAGCCATAGACCACCTTTTGCATTTGTTGTCAGAAGACATTCAAGTGTCAGAATTTGTCTGTGGGAAAAGGCAAGGAACCAAAGTTTAGATGAGACCCTAGACGACATTTGATGATTAGGAAGAGAGCACTTTCACTAGCGTAGTTGGCGGTCCTTAAAGGAAAAGCCACTCTTAGAAGCACAGGCCGAAAAAGGTTGCAGGAACATGTTGAAGCTCTAAAACACTTTTCAGATCTAACTGTGAAAGAGGAGAATATTCTTAGCTATGAAGCTGCTATTCGTCCAGTAGGTCATTGGATGCAAGTCTCTCCATCCCCTTCCCTTTGTGCATCCAACCCAAAAAATCAACTCTCAATAAACCACCCCAAGACCTATATCTTTTTCTCCTTAGAAACCTCTGAAGTTTTCTTCCCCTGCGGCCACTTCTAGTTTTGTGGACCCTCAGTACCATTGTTTTCAATTTATGTTTTGTAGAGAAACCCACTGATGAAGCAGCTACCAGCTCTGCACCTGCACTGCAATCTTCAGACGTCAGACAAGAATTCAATGAATTGAAACAAACAGTCCAACGTCTTGAAGTTGATCTTATAAAGGAGTGCCAAAAATGCAACTGCACAAAAGCACTGTTAGCCAAGCTGGCCAAACGCTTTAAGGGTGACCTTGGCTCATCATTTACACCTTCAGACACTGAATCTTTTGAATGATAATGCCAAAAGGGGGAGATATATGAAAAGAGAAAAATATAAAAAAAGGGGAAGAACAGAAGGAAGATCAGTCATAGGGGGAGTATAAGTTTATTACAATGATTTCTGAATTTTCCTTTACATATGAATATTATCTATTTTTATTCAGTTATATCTATCTTTGATATTGCGTTTGTGTGATAGTATGAAAAATGCTTTCTAAACTAAAAGTTACACCACAAAAGCCTTTTTAATATAAAAATTGTTCTATGAAAATTGCATATATTTGTCATCATCAAAAAGGGGGAGATTGTTAAGACAAAGGACGATTTCATAACCCTCAAATGTTTTGATAACAACAAACAATTAAAAAGAGCATTTCAAACAATCGTCTGATTACTCAAATATCTTATGCTAGCTATCGTCTGATCTTTTTGCTCATATATCGTCTTTAATCGTGTTTCAAAGTTTCTGTAGTTAACTTCCCTCAAACGATGTTCTAACAATCTGCACACTGGTCAGCTATAAAAGCGTAAACAATCTTGAAATAAATGAAGTCTACACACCTAATCTCGAGGGAAAGTTTACTTTACGCGTAAAAGAAGGAATATGCATGCGGATGTCAGAACGAAAGGTAGATATGTCCACTTTTGCAAGATAGAGTATAAGAATGGTAAAAATAAGTAGACTGCTTTATCTTATCAATATGACAAGTTTGTGAAAGGCATTAAATGCTACATTTAATGCTCCAACGACTCTTTTCACCAGACGAAGGCTGTCTTTCGTAAACACTTACAACGAATACTTTTCTGGAGAAGCCTATAAATAGAAGAAGAAACCTTAATCTCAAAGTTAGTTAGTTGGTTTGCTGTTTCAAATCTCTATCTATCAAGCTCTGATATTGTGACAATCATAAAACTCAATTAGTAAAACTTTATTTGTTCTTCATTGTATATTCATTTGTTGGATGTTAAACCCAGTGAGGTAACTCACGTTCAACTTTTTTCTCTAAGAAATTAGTAGAAGCCTGAAGAGGCTTTGTTTGAAAGAATACTTGTGAGACGAACTAGTATAACTCTTATGTACATTTCTGATTCATTTTTCAACATCCGTCTTCCTTTCAAAATGCTTTTGAAAAAGTTTTGTTTTTGTTTATTCTTTCAGACGATACATCGTTGAAAAAGAGTTTTGGAGAAAATTTGCTATAACACAATTCAACCCCACTTCTTGTGTTATCTTTGTGTTCTACACACCTAATTCTCAATTTCCCACCCCACTTTTCGTTTTCTCTTGTAACCTGCATTGTCGTGCAGAGTTGCAGCAGGAGCCCTTGCAAAAGCTGCCATAATTGTGATTGGGAGATCATAGGATTTGTCATCAAGCCATCTTCATCCTCTTGCTGTGGATTTGCTTCTCTCAAGGCAAGGGGGAGTGAGACTATCTCACTCATGGGTGTAACAATAGTCATGGGTAGAGGGGTTGGCCCTAGACTCCAATTGTTTTGGGTATCTTTTTGTATTTGATTGTGATTATGAAGGGGAATGTGAATTCCACAAACCCTTGAATCCTTGTGACTAAATTCTCAAAGGTTGATTGTAATGCCTTTTGTATGTTAGGGTTAAGTATGAATGGTAATTATTGTTTTTCACGTGTATTGCGTGAATGTGTGGTTATGTTGGTTTCTCTTGAGATGAATTTGATGTGAATTGATTGAACCTATGACTCTTTGAGAGTAGTGTGAGGTTATTGTGAGGGTTTCGGTTAACTTGAGGGTTTTCCCTATTATAGATAAAGAATTAAATGATTAGGCTTAAACAAGAATGACTTAAATTGATAAAAAAAAAATCCTTATTTTGAAGCAGAATGTTAGGAAATTAATCATTAAGATAGTATGACACGACTTTATAGAATTTTAGTAGTTTAGGGAGGGCTCAAGAAGCCTTTATTCTCAGAAATCACAATTTCGCAATTGCTAAGTGGTGAGCCTGTCCATACTTACCTTTCTAACTGAAAATGTCAATTTAATAGGCAAAAACGAGTAGGAAAATGATCGAATTAGGCTTTGTGGTCTTCATAGGAATTGTAGCCCTAGATGTTAGCTAACTAATGCTTCAAAATCACCTAAAAATAATGTGTATAACTCAAGATATAGCCAAAATACCGTACCTATGTCAGGCTATAAGTAGGTAGCAATGTGTTTAAATTTAAGTCAATTTTCGTCCATGATCTAGGTTAAATTAGGTCACGGCTTCTTCATGAAAGTTGTAGATTTTTTTCTCATCTTTCCATAAACACCAAGATCACCTCAAACATATCTTTGTAACCCATGTTATAACCCAAACAAGGACAAAAGGTCAAGACCTATAAAGATATGAAAATTAATTAAGATTTTCATTAAAGTCCAATTAAATCCAAACAAGCAAAATTCAGCTAGGACACCAATATGAAGCCCATCAAATATTCAATAAAGCTAAATACTAAGCCATAATAAGCATTTGAAATTGGTTGATCTAACATGCCTGTGCTCCTTTGAGCATGTCCGTATTGAGTTCCCTGTAAAGTGTGCGAACTTTGGAGTACAAGGGTAGTAGGAATAGCTTATGTAATCAAAAACTAAATTGAAAGATTAGTAATTAGACTATTTAGAGATAGAAATATGATATGGGATAAAGGAAGTGAGTACGTGACATTATGAATGTTGGTTTACATGCATGGTGATTATGATTTGTGATATTATGCTTGTGTGTATTATGCTATGATATGTATGATACAACTTGATATCATTGTGACGAGTGACCTAGCCTGTGAGAGACAAGAATAGGCTTAGGTGATATCTCGTTTATGAAGGACCTAGCCTGTCAGAGGCGAGGATGGGACTCATTTGTTTGTGAATAAAAAGTCTAGATGGACACTTGTGTGCATTGCATGTATAAGACATGCATCATAACATCTGAGAGGATTGTGCTGGCGAAAAGTTTGTATGAATTTGGATGGTGGAGGCCCTGAGGGGTTGTTTAACCTTGCCTTGGGGTTGATTATATCTAGTGTGGAAACCCTAATGACTCATGCTAATTCCACGAAGTCAGGGCATACTTCGAAAGCTAGATAATCTTGACTAGTCACCAAAAAATATCAATCTAGTGTAGAGTGTTAAGTCGAAGGCATCAGTATGCTAATGGCGCTTCCTTATGGCTAGCATGTATTCCTAGACTACTTTCCTAAGTTTGGATTGGTACCACATGCATATGGAGTAGAAATTGAGGAATATTGCATTTGCATGAGCATTCTTTTATTGGTGTGTTTGTCTAAAGAGAATGTATTTTGTTATACATTGTGTGTGTTCTACCTGTTTCTATTGTTATACTTTGAGTATGATGTAAAATGTATCTCGCTCCTTGTTGTTTGCTTGTGTTTTTACCTTTGTGAATTTAGCGTATAGGTGAAGTCCCACAAAAACCAAAAAAGTGACCTTAGAGTGAAGGTACTAGCCTTATTTTATTGCTATATTTTAGTTTATTGGTCGGGACTTGTATAACTCTGATAGATGTAACATTGAGGCTATTTTTTTTATCACTTGATATGTTTAAGTTTTTATAAATTACATTTTATGTTGGTTTTATTCAAAAATCATGAATATTGTGGGACAACATTTATGAGATTTTTTTTAAGATGAATGAGTCTATGTGATGTTCTTTACTGTGCGAAAGGAATTTAAAAACCTGTGTTTTTTATCATTTCGCAAATTAGAACTTCTTATTTTTGCAATAATTAATTAATTAACTAATGTTTTTGGGGTAAAGGGTGTCACACATGGTGGCAAGGGTAGGGTTGATTCCTTTGATCCCCCAACTTGTGATGAAATGTAGAGGTACACTTTACGTGCTTGAAAGGTGTAGCCTTATAGAGTGAATCCCTTACGGTCCCCAAGGTGAGATAGATATGAAACTACTTATAGCAAAACAAGGGTATTGTCCCTTTCATATGAGGTAAACATCACCTAATATAGGAAGGATGTAGAAAGGTTAAAACTTTCGATAACGAAAGATGATAAATGCTCTTTGACAAAAAAGAATAGTGACGTAGATTTATGAGCTCAAAAAGCCACATGATGGTAAACTATGGAACTTAAAACCAAAGCTAACCAGAACCAAACAACTAACTAAATCAAAACCCACCATCATCGTGACTGTGATGTTATGTATGCTTTGATGTCTAAGTAATGAATGAGTTGTATGCCTAGTAATAGGTAAGAAATGAGAAATGAAACTATGCATTAGGTAAGAACATATATATGTTTTGAGAATTAAGGAGGGTATATAATACCCAATAGTATGCAAGGGGTTATACCCTAGAGATAAGTTATGTAAAGCTCATTATTAGGTAAGAATATATATGAACAAGAAAGATGAAATGTATGTTCTCACCCAATGTGATATGAGAATTATGATCCTAAGTAAAGAGAAATAGAATGACTCATGTCAAAATTAATGTAAGGAAACAAGGTTAAGAACCATAGAGTATTAGTGGTTTTAGACTTAACCATGAAGGTTAACTTTGAGTACCAAGATGAGAGAGAAGTGTTCCAAATAAGAATAATGTATTAACTTTGTAATCTATGGTAGGAATAAATAAAGAGTCAAGGTAGAATGTTAGGTAACATTGATGAATTTAGTAAAATAGCTTTGATTGTTAATTGAGGATCTGAAAGGAATTGTCATAAACTATGTAGGTTCAACTGTAGGGAAAGGTGATTCCTAAAGGTACACTAAAGGTTCAGGCCTTGAGAAATAAGAAGATGGTTGTGAGGATAGATGTCCCATGAAGTCAATCGTGTCCTTTTAGCACTCACTGAGACTTTTGTTTTATTAGTTGAAGTTTTATGTTTTTCAAGATAAACTAGTGAAGAGGTGCTAGCTAGTTTAAAGCTCGAAGTCGCAGACATGGAAGATGCATGTATAGTTTAGGTTTCTCCAAATGTATGGGGATTTATGATATTTTATGTATCTTTTGTCTAAAACTTTGTATAGCACATGTGTGTGCAAAAAGTATTGTAGTTTAATCATTTATGATATTGTGTGTGTGTGTGTGTGTGAGAGTATGAGAGAGAGAGAGAGAGAGAGAGAGAGAGAGAAAAGGGTTTTATTATATCGGCCTATATTCTGTCTTTTGCTTTTAACTACAATTTTAGGAACTTTGATATGTATGTATTTAAGAATTTTTCTTTATTAGAAGGAACCACATCAAATTTTGGTTCTTTTATGTATGACTCTTGCCTTATATATAAATGATTTCAACTTTTTTAAATCTTAAAAGTTGTTATATTACCATTATGTTGATATTTATCCAATTCATAATTATTATATACTAATATGTTGAAATTTATACACAGATATGAAAACTAAGTATTATTTATTTTTTATTTATTAATGTAACCACTATAATACTAAATCATATGAAAATTTGTGTGGACAAAATAATAACCCTTGTTTCATAAAAATGAATGTGCGGGGAACGAGAAAATGATTCCTACTTTACATCCAAAAAGTAGAAAAGACAAGAGGGCACTTATTGAATTTTCGCTGGCCAAATAAAACTAGCCACAAAAAATATCCTTCTTATTTTTTTTGGTAGAGACACAAATATTTGGATAAGACTATTATAAATAGCAAATTTTTTTTTTAAAAATATTTAATATAATTGTATACTCAAAATTCAAACTCAAGACTATTAATTAAATTAGAACAATATCTTGTTAGTTAATCTGCATGCTTAGTGGTGCAAAAAAAAACCTTTTTTCTTATATTAAAAACAAGTAAATATTAATGAGTATTTTAAAAGTAATTGACAAGAATTTAAAAATAAAGCATAAATTTAAAAATTTTAATATCTTAACATTCTTTTTTTATTAAATACTTTTGTTGAGTTGTTGATTCATCCTCGACATATATCTCCATCAAATCCGAAGGTCTTGACAAAGTATCATCCACAAAATGACACGTCAAATGTTCAGTGTCTTTTCGAATAAGGTATATTTTTTGGCAAAAACGCCAGTGGACGGTTCCAAACAAAACTTACAAGATACAACAAATCATTATTATTTTATGTGAAGCTCCTCATCAAGTAGAAGAAGCAGGAAACACCCTTTGGAGATACTAGCTTTGGTCATGGTCATGGCAACTCGTAGACTTTCCTGGCTCCTTTCTCGTTCTCTGTCTGCTTCCCCTTCTTCTCAAGCTGCTTCTCTATTTCACTCACTAGGTAGCAACCTACTCTCTTCTTTATCTTGATTTTGCAGCTTCCCCTTCTTGCTTCTTGGTCACTGTTAACTTATGGAATTTTATATTGATTTGGAATTTTTAAACTGATGGATGTACTCTAGTGGATAATCTAGGTAGCCAAGTGCTTCTCAGTTTGCATGTTTTCTGCTTCTCTGCCTTTATAAAAGTACAGGACAGGAACTATGTGACTAGCACTGTTAATTTTAGCACATCATGTTTATGCACATATAATTACATTCCATTTTGCTCTCTTTAACCGCTTCAAAGATGAGATATTTAGACCCAACTAAAGTCTTTTAGAGTATCTTCCCTTAGCCTATTGGTTATTAACTTAGGCTTTGGTTATATAATTATAAACTTCTCATAAGAGAAGAAAAAATTAGGTAAAATGAATAAAATTTTTTATAAATTAAAATTAATTTATGCACTTTAATTTTTATAAAAAAAATCATCCAACTTCTCCAAAAATTGAAGTGTGTAAATTAATTTTAATTTATAAAAGAATTTTGATTTATTTTGATCATTTTTTTTCTCAAGTATTTGTTGAGATTTATTAAAACAGGGACTTATTGTAATTTCTTTTATATTTCGTTTTATTTATTTACTTTTAGTTCCCTCTCCAACATAATCAATGCTTTGCAGTGACTGAAAATTAGATTATCACTTACCAGAATGTTGTCTTCAAGTCATAACATTAAACTTCCACATGATTTTTCTTCCCACAGGGAGAAATTCTGGCAAGTGGGGAAATATTAACAGATTCAGCACTGCAGCAGCAGTTGAGGAATTAATCACTCCACAAGTTCCGATAACATACACAAAGCATCTGATAAATGGACAATTTGTGGATGCTGCATCAGGTTTGTCTAGTTTGAATTGAACAAGGTTTGTTTACTTTGCCAATTAACAAAAACACCATACGGGGTTCTTTTGCCATTTCTTATGGTCTCAGGGAAAACTTTTCCAACATATGACCCGCGCACAGGGGAAGTGATTGCTCATGTCGCTGAAGGTGATGTAGAAGATATCAACCGTGCAGTATCGGCAGCTCGCAAGGCCTTTGATGAGGGACCTTGGCCAAAAATGACTGCTTATGTAGGCATTTAATTTTACTGAGTCTCCTCCCTTTGCTTGAAGAAACCTGAATTAGTGTAGACTAAATAATTTATAGAGTGACAGTGTAAAAAGTTTTTACACTAAAGTCTAATAACAAATTGTCATGTATGATATGTAGGTTGACTTTTATCATAACTACTTTTAAAGTCAAATTTACACCGTCAGTGTATAGATATTAAACTCATGTGAAGTATAACAATGATTTGTTAACAACTTCTTCAGGAAAGATGTAAGATAATTCTGCGCTTCGCTGATTTGGTTGAGAAACACAGTGATGAACTTGCAGCTCTGGAGACATGGAACAATGGAAAGCCTTATGAACAATCTGCCAGTTCTGAATTACCATTGTTTGTGCGTTTGTTTCATTACTATGCCGGTAGGTTCAGTAACACCAATTAGATGTTAGTGTTTGTTATCCATACCTTTTTAATTTTTCAGAACTTGCTGATATATTCCAAATTCCAATCATTTTTTTTTTCTTTTGCAGGTTGGGCAGATAAAATCCATGGTCTGACAGTCCCTGCTGATGGAGATTATCATGTGGAGACATTGCATGAACCAATTGGTGTGGCAGGACAAATCATACCTTGGAACTTTCCTCTCATCATGTTTGCTTGGAAAGTTGGACCAGCTCTTGCATGTGGAAATACTGTCATCCTCAAGACTGCTGAACAAACACCTTTAACGGCTCTCTATGTGGCAAAACTTTTTCATGAGGTTAGCTTATAAGCTTTGCTCTCTCACCCTCCTTTTCTTAATACACAACAGGACTCAATTTGTTGGAAAAATCAATTCAAATTTCTAAATATTAATTAAAGTGAGTGGAAATTTAATGTGTTTCAAGAGGTAGTGATGACTCTTGAAAATCTCCACTACCATAATGAGAGGGTAGGTAGGTGGAGAGGTGGGACAATTAAAGCCTATTAAATCTCATTTATGAATGAAACCATGGACCTATGCTATATAAAGGGGTTGTGTGAAGTTAGAAGTGACCAAACAACTGAGGAGAGGGGGTCACCACCCAAGTGAGAGAGAGGTCATGTAATAGAAAAGATTATCAAGTTTGTCCAAAAAACTTGTAATGTAAGGGTTACTCAAGTTTGTCTAGAAAACTTGTAATGGAGAGGGTTTCTTAAGTTTGTCTAGAAAACTTGTAATATTATTTGAGATAATGAATATTTTGTTGAGATGTCCCCGGGACGTAAGTATGAAGTGCTGATTCGTGTCTTTTGCAATTTCTATTTGTGGGTTATTTTTTATGTGTGTTCCTATCATTTGATCCTCAATTGTGTGCGAAGGGGATAGTTTCCTCAACACAATTAGACTACTAATCATCAAGACATCAACCATGTACTTGCTAGTATAGTCCATTGTTGCATCTTTGTCTCCCAAAAACATTGCTTTGGGCTTTTTTACCTGTCATTGGCTTTTTTTAAAGGCCGGTCTGGCCTACATAAAAGCCTGGCCTGGTCTGCAAGTCTATTTAAGGACCTACTTTGTGATAATTTAACACCATGATAGAGGAATGATAATTTATTTAAAAACATATTTTGCAAAAAGACCTCTAAATAGGATATAATTTATCTTTCAATAAACTTATAAGTTGGACTTTTTATGCAAGTCAACATGCTTATCATTAAAAAGATAAATAAATGTATAATTTTAATACATTATAACAAATTTAATTCAATAATAATAATATTAACAATAAATATTTATTTATGTTTATTTAAATAGGCTAACTTGTTAGACCTAAAAAGCTTTTTAAATAGCCTAGGCCTAGCCTTTTTAACTAAATAGACTTTAATAAAAACTTTGATCTGGTCTATTTTCTAAAAAAGTCTAGCCTAGCCTGAGTCTGATGTAGGTTAGGCCATAAGTCCTTGTCGAGCGGCTTGGCCTATTTTCATCCCTAGTGATACTTCATTCTATTTCTACACTTTTAACTAATTATGGAAAAAAATAATTAAATTAAATTAAATGGAATTCTTCCTATTTGGTACAGCTTATGGACTTAATTTGGTCATAAAACTATCATAAGTAACTGATAAATAATGTGTTCAAGAGATCATCATATTCTAGAATTGACAATGCTGTATAGTTTGTCTTTTTCTTCTACCATTTTGGTTTTCGAGTTGTAGTTTTGGGATATTGTTGCAGTAGCTTAAAAATTCATACAATATGTTTCATACAGGATGCCTATTGTCAATCATGTACTACTGCCTCTGATTAGTTAACCTCAATTTTTGCTGACATGATGATGCGATACTTCAGATTCTGAAGGAATATTTCAGTTACATATGTGTTTTCTACTTAGTTTAACTTAATATGCACCCTTTTTGGCAGGCTGGTCTTCCACCTGGTGTTTTGAATGTAGTTTCTGGCTATGGTCCAACTGCTGGTGCAGCTCTTGCAAGTCATATGGATGTTGACAAGGTATTTTCGAGGACCAAGCATCCTAGACTTCTCTTGTACGGTGTGGGACATTGTAGAGCATCAAGAATGTACCTGGATTGATATCTTTAGGATTTAAGTTGCTAAAATTATATAGGGTGTTTCCATATGCATAATATTTGCTAGCATGATTGATCTGAAACCCCACATAAGGTACTGTCATGTTTTGTCAGGGGAGAGTAGTACACTAGTGCTTATTTGTGTACTGGTGTATTCAATAATGTATGGTCAATATGGTGTCCCCTTAAATTAGGGATAAAAAATTTCGAGATAAATTTTATATGAAAAATTGTTTGAAAAATCCTTCATCCCAATTTTAAGGGAAAATCTTAACCTTGATCAATCCAAAAGAAGGCAAGACACGCTATCATATCTAAGTTCAATATCTTTCTTATCTTTTTGCAGCTAGCATTCACTGGATCTACTGAGACTGGAAAAATTGTGCTTGAATTGGCGGCGAGAAGCAATCTGAAGCCTGTGACATTGGAACTTGGAGGGAAATCGCCTTTCATAATATTTGAGGACGCTGATGTTGACCAGGCTGTAGAACTTGCGCACTTTGCTCTGTTCTTTAATCAGGTTTGTTCAACCAATTCCCATCAACTTACTTGAAGTTGAATCTAGATATGCAGAAGTGAAGAACATGCTTGATGCTTATGACTCATGTTGGATTTTCTACAGGGGCAATGTTGCTGTGCTGGGTCTCGTACCTTTGTACATGAGCGTATCTATGATGAGTTCTTGGAGAAATCAAAGGCTCGTGCTTTGAAACGTGTTGTTGGGGATCCCTTCAAGAAGGGTGTCGAACAAGGTCCTCAGGTACTTCTTCTCTTCAAAGTAGGCAACATGTGAAAAATGTTAGCAGCATAACATTCTCTTTTAAAACACTTTTTCTTGATGTATGAAATTTAGTGAGTCCCACTAAATATGTAGGTCTCATTCCCCATTTGATGGAGAAATTATTGCATAGTCGCAAGCCACCATGGTCCTGGTCAATTTTCACGTGACACAATCAAATTTTATTAACTCTCGCGTGAACTGAAAAACTCGGCTATGTCATGAGAAGATTGACCAAGACCATAGCCACATGGTAGTCTCAAATGGCTGAACCATGTTATAATTTATCCATTTGATGGATCCTATTTCCAAACCAGTGGGATCTAGATGAATTTTAAGCAATCAGAGATAGTGTGTAGGAAAAAGAATATTAAGTGTGTTTTGCTAGCTCTTAGGCACCATATTATTGATTGTGTTCTTTCCTGTTTTGTTTGTTCCTTTTACAATTACTAATGAATCTAAGTATTGAGTTCAATGTATTTGAAAAGGGGAAGTTAACGTTTGACAGAACACCTACTTTGTTGTTCATTAATCAATACATTCTTGATCTTACTCTGATGGAACAAACTAACACTGTTTTCCGGCCTTCCAGATTGATGTGGAACAATTTCAGAAAGTCCTTAGGTACATAAAGTCTGGTATTGAAAGCAACGCTACCCTTGAATGTGGGGGTGACAGAATTGGCTCAAAGGGCTTCTTTGTGCAGCCTACTGTTTTCTCAAATGTTCAGGTATTGACAAATTAGCACAAGTGGTTTGCAGATCTTCAATACCTTGAAGCATTTTCTAATGCGTGCTAATAACCAGGATGACATGTTGATAGCAAAAGATGAAATCTTTGGCCCAGTTCAATCCATCTTGAAGTTCAAGTGAGTGAAACTTCAATTCTCAATTGCTTGTTTCTCGTTGCTTAAGTTTCCTTTTCGATGCAATTCTGTTCCGAAGTGAACGAGTGTTTGGCATATTTTAAAATGTGGATCCATATCTTGGATGGAAACACTGAACTAGCCAGAATATTTTAGCCCATCCAAGCTTGTATATAACACTCTTCAACCTCTAATCATGCACCTGAATTCTACAAGAGAAACGTTATGAACACTCTATAACACTCGTTATTAGGTGAAATTCATGTAGATCTCATTAAATGTGTGGGTCACATTCCTCATTTGGATTTGCATGAATTTCAACTAATGAGAGATAGTGTGTTGGAAAAAAAAAAAGTATTAGTTGTGTTAGTAGCACTTCTTGTTCTACAATGTTGCAACATTTGATTAAAATTTCCTCTATCAATGTTTAACGTAGACTAAGGCAAAATGTTGTTGAACATTAATGAGGAACAATGGATTTTTTTAATTGAACATCATTCTAATTTTGTTCAAAATTTGCGTTATACTAGGGACATTGACGAAGTAATTCGAAGGGCAAATGCAACGCGTTATGGTCTAGCTGCAGGTGTTTTCACCAAGAACGTGCACACAGCCAACACTATGATGCGAGCACTGAGGGCCGGAACTGTGTGGATTAATTGCTTTGATGTTTTTGATGCTGCAATTCCTTTTGGAGGGTACAAGATGAGCGGCATTGGCAGGGAGAAGGGAATCTACAGTCTCAACAATTACCTGCAGGTCAAAGCCGTGGTTTCACCATTGAAGAATCCTGCATGGCTTTGAATTTTGCTCAAACTGCTGTGGTTGTTTTCTTTAAGAGTCCTTTTGTAATTATGACTGAAATCCTACGTGGCTATGATTATTTTCCTCTGAGGCAAAGGCGTGCATAAATAACGTGATGTCCCTCTAAGATAAAACCTGATTTGGTACCTAAACATTCAACTGGTTGGATTTTAATGCTTCATTAATTTCTGTATTTTTCACCTGTTAATTGCCCAAACAGAACTGTTCTGGATTCTGGAATGACACCGTTACTGTCGGATAGATTATTTGCACCTTTCACTGCTGTGTGGATTAGTTTCAAGTGAAAAAGTAATTAACATAAATTAATTAGGATGAAAATTTTTGCTAATCATCAACTCTTTCCCTCGATTTTGATGGTAATCCCTTCCTGAAAATGAAGGTGGTGTAAAGTGGAAAGCAGGAATCATACGAATTGATGAAATTGGACTCGGATACGGATGTTGAAATACTAAAAATGGTACGTGTCGAGACATGGAACTTAGGAGAATGACAAGTAAAACATGGTGCAACAAACAAGGCTTGTTTTTTTCTTCGTAGAAATGTGCTTGTGCAATTGTTTCTGAAATAAAACAGTGTTAATACTTAGCACAACAAGGCTTAAGTTGGAGATACTCTATTCTATCATGGCAGCACACAGACTCCCTTCGTTGGTTCTTCGCTCTTTATCTTCCTCCTTGCCTCTTCCTTGCTTTGCTTCTTTGCTTCAGACAATAGGTGACAAAAAAAGAAACAAATTATCACCTATGCGTAACTCAATATCTAGCTTTTGTTATCTATTAACTGTTGATAACTCTTCTACTGTAAGACTCGTCTGTGTGGTTTCTTTGGATATCACGTTTGTGGCTACTTTCTTTGAATTCAAGACTATTGTTATCTATTCCCGCTTTCCCCTTGAATTATATATACTGAAAATGAACATATGGAATTGCAATATGGGCCAAGCTCTCTGCCTTTTTTGTTGTAAGGTAATATCCAAGAAAAAGGTATGCAAGCATAAAATATGAGGTTACTGGATTATACTTTTAAGTGATTATTATACAGAATGTTAAACTATAATATATTCCTTGTGTTCAGAATCCAAACAATTCAAATTTATGACTTGTGCAATTTTTTCTTCTTTTTAATGTGTTTATATAGAATTGAGAAAGAAAACTGAGAGAGCCTTGTCATATCACTTTTTATAAAAGAAAAAAAAAAGTTACAGTCCAAATAACAGAACTCATTGAAGATGAGAGGGTAAATTGTAGAGCAACGAAAAAAATTGTCCATCTGCTATTGTAGTACCACATAATGGAACTCTATTCTGCGCTAGTAAAAGGAAAAATAAACTAAGAAGCAGAGGAAATTTATATAATTCTGCAATGGGATGTTTCATGTTGATAAAAGTAATGCATATTTGTCCTATTACATGTAACTCATTTTTCTTTTTCTTTTTCTTTTTCTTGAAGGAAGGGGCACTAAAAGGAGGAGAAACATCAACCGCTTCAGCACCGTTGCAGAAATTGATGAACTAGTCACACCACCTGTCGAAATAAGATACACCAAGAATCTCATAAATGGAGAATTTGTTGACGCTGTGTCAGGTTCATGTGTTTAATGTTGGAATTTTATATTCCAATAATTAATATGGGTTAATATTATAAGAAAATTATATTAGTTATTTATTATTAGTGGACTTTATTTTATGTGGTCAAATTAAGTGAGTCTATTAGACTTTTAAATAAGATGATATGGGCTTAAATGAGCAGATGTCAGTGTTGGCCCATTAGGGAATAATAAAAACTCTATTAGGTTAACACACTATAAAAAGGCTATGGTCTCCAATACATCGAATCACAAATAACTCATTCTCCCTTCTCCCCATCTGAAGAGAGGCTAAGGTTCCATCGGAAACTCAAGAGATTCGGTTGAGGAAGAACTATAAAGCCATCGGCTCTCTTTGTTCGTGTTTGTGATAAGTTGCCTCAAAGATTCTGTGAAGAATGCTTAGATCAGGAATCGATTATGAATCTAGGTATTTATCATATCCTTAGTAATCTAGCATGTTGTAGATTCTGTGTGAGCAAGAACGGGTTGTTCTTCATATATGCATGCTTTTGTATCTATATCGCTTCCGCCTAAGGTTTTCTTAGATTAAAGATTAAATAAAGCATGTCATTAAAGGATTATTTTCAACAAGTGGTATCAAAGCAGTCTTCAATGTTGGGTTATTAGAATTAAGAATTCATGATTGATGCCTAGGTTTAATTCTTAATTGGGTTTTATGTTCTTTTCCAATTTTGTATGAACCCAAATTTGTTGGATCCAGTAATTATTGTGTTGATATAAAAGTTAATTTGTATCTAATTAAAACCGCAACACCCTTTTTTTTCGGATCCACTGTTAATGGCCGTGAAGTCCTTTTTTTTTTTTTATTCTTTTGTGATCGTTTTTTTTGTTTTTTTTGGAACGGCGTCAATGCTATATATATTTGGTAGCTGTGTATGTCTTTCTTTATGGATTGGCTTATTTGTATTGTGGTCTTGCAATTTCATGCTATATATATGATTTCGAAAGCAAAATTGCTGTATAAGGCAAATTGCTTAAAGCATACTGGCAATTATATGATTTCGAAAGATAATATATATGATATATTGACACAATATATGTTTTTGAATTATATGATTTCGAAAAATAATATATATGATTTACCATATATATTGATACAATATATGTTTTCGAATTATATGATTTCATGCTATATATATGATTTCGAAAGCAAAATTATTGTCTAAGTCAAATTGCTTAAAGCATATACAATATATGTTTTCGAAAGCGTAATTGACGTCGAAAGGTTCAGTTTCCTTTTTGTATATATTAATATACACATGATATTAATATATGATAATAATACTGAAATCAGTAGGTTTGATTTTATATTAATATATATGATATTCCTTTGAAATTGATATCAGTATATGGATTCAGATTTTGGTATATTTGGATCCAGCAATATATATTTATATATATATGATTAATTGTGTTTTCTAAATTGTTCAATTTACTAATATGTTGTTGATGTATTTAGAAAATATGGAATTAAATAAGATATTGACGTCAATGCTTATGCATGATTTGGACAAATTTAGACCCTTCCCATTTTTATTTTTTTTATTAATTGTCTAGTAATTTCGGTTGGATTAATTGAAGCAACATGTTGCCAAAGTAACCTCTGTTGCTTAGATTGATTCGATTGAATTTATATAGATGTAGCATGGAATTATTCATGTGAACTGTACTCGGCCCAAAGGAAGACACAGTTTGGCTAGATAATTACATGCCTGCAATGGTAAACGTGTGGTGATTATAAAGATTGATTTTCCATGTGAACAATGGAGTGTCCAAAGACAACCGTTGTTTGACAAGACTTATCACCAATGTTTAATCATTGCGTCCAGAGTACCACTTGCAATTAATTCTTTCAATCCAAAGATTAAGGACTAATGGTGGGCTAGGTATCTTGTTTGGGTCTTTAAATTTGCCATAAAGATTGATTGTGCATGTCTTATTAATTATCTTTTGACATGCCCATTAATGTTATTGTATGTTTATTGTTCTCTCTTTGGTTGCTGCCACTACTGGTACTAACTTCGCTACTCAAATTAATGGAATCCCAATGCTGAATGGGACGAACTTCAAGTCATGGAAAGAGGCTGTAGAAATTGTTCTCGGCTGTATGGACTTGGACCTGGCACTGAGGATGGAACAACCCACTTCCACTCAGGAGAACTCTAATGAGGCAAAAATTGAGAGGTGGTATCGGTCCAACCGAATGTGCCTCATGATCATTAAATGCTCCATTTCGAAGGCGTTTCGGGGCTCAATTGCTAAGAGTGAGAATGCCAAGAAGTTCCTGGAGGCAATAAAGCAATTCTTTGCCAAGAATGAAAAGGCTGAGACAAGTAGTCATTTGGCTAAACTCATCTCTATGAGGTATAAAGGTAAAGGGAACATAAGGGAGTACATTATGGAGATGTCTAATCTCACATCAAAACTCAAGGCACTAAAGTTAAAGCTTTCTCAGGATTTGCTCGTGCACTTGGTTTTGATCTCACTTCCTACACACTTTGGGCAATTCAAAGTGAGTTATAACACTCAGAAGGACAAATGGTCCCTCAATGAGCTTATATCTCATTGTGTGCAAGAGGAAGAAAGACTGTAGAGGGATAAAACTGAAAGTACTCATTTGGCTTCGACCTCTCAAAATAAAAAGAGGAAGAAACATAAGGAAACTGTGGAAAGTTCTTCTCAAAAGAAGAAGCTGAAGAAGCAAGATGAAGAATTTACTTGTTTCTTCTGCAAGAAGTCAGGACACATGAAGAAGAACTGTTCTAAGTATGCCGCTTAGCATGTAAAGAAGGGTAAACTTCTCACTTTTGTTTGTTCTGAAGTTAATTTAGTTTTTGTACCCAAGGACACTTGGTGAGTAGATTCTAGTGCTATTACTCACATAAGTATGTCTATGCAAGGTTGCTTGTGGAGCCGTTTGCCAAGTGATGCTGAAAGATTCATCTATGTGGGCGATGGCAATAAAGTTGTAGTTAAAGCTATAGGACCTTTTAGATTACTTTTAAAGACTGGTTTTTATTTGGATTTGGTTGAGACATGTTGCATCGTCTATTAGACGGAATTTAATTTCTATTTCTATTTTGGACAAATCTGGTTATTCTTGTTCATTTGGAAATAATAAAGTTAGTCTCCCTTATGATTCAAATATTGTTGGTTACGGATCTTTAATTGACAATCTTTATATGCTTGATATTAAGCATTCCTATAACGAGATATTGCAAATAGATTCGCGTGGTACGAAACATAAATTAAATGAGAATTCCGCCACCTTATGGCATAAGCGCTTAGGCCACATCTCTAAACAAAGAATTTAGAGGCTTGGGTTGGAGGAAATTCTTGGACCCTTAAATTTGTCAGACTTCCAAGTCTGTGTTGAGTGTATTAAGGGTAAACAAACAAACAAAAGGAATTTAGGTGCCAAAAGAGCAAAGGATGTCTTAGAACTAATATATACGGATATCTGTGGTCCTTTCCCTACAGATTCATGGAATGGACAAAGATACTTTATTACATTCATAGACGATTACTCAAGGTATGGTTACCTTTATTTAATTCATGAGAAGTCTCAGTCTCTAGACGTTTTCAAGTCTTTCAAAGCTGAAGTTGAACTTCAACTAGGAAAGAAAATTAAGGCTGTCAAATCTGACTGTGGTGGAGAATACTATGGTAGATATGACGGATCAGGTGAACAACATCCAGGGCCCTTCGCGCTTTTCCTCAATGAATGTGAAATCATTCCGCAATACACTATGCGGGGCAAACCTAGCATGAACGGAGTTGTAGAACGATGAAACCAGACTCTTAAGGATATGGTAAGGAGTATGATTAGTCACTCTTCTCTACTAGAGTCACTTTGGGGAGAGGCATTAAAGACCGTAGTTTATATCCTCAATAGGGTACCAAGTAAAGTAGTTGCTAAAACCCCTTATAAGCTATAGACTAGGAAAAAGCCCAACATTAGGCACATGTGAATTTAAGGATGTCCAACTGAAGCAAGGCCTTATAGGCTGCATGAAGGTAAGCTAGACTCAAGAACAGTTAGTTGCTACTTTGTTGGTTATGCTGAACGCTCTCGCGGGTATAAGTTTTACAATCCCACTACAAGATCCTTCTTTGAGACGGGGAATGCAAGATTCCTTAAGGAAGTTGAGTTTGGAGAGGAAGGAAACATAAGGAGTGTTGTCTTTGAAGAAGAACCTATCTTCGACAATGAACAAGTCTTTGCACCTATCATTGTTCAAGAAACAGATCCAGTAATTAATAATGATGTTATTCCTAACATCACTCAAGAACAAGACAACACTGAGATTCCTCCCCAAGCACCACCTATAGTTCAAACTCAACAATCTCAAGAAGTGCCGCTAAGGAGATTCACTAGGGAAAGGAGAAGTGCAATTTCAGATGATTATATTGTATTTCTTCAAGAACATGAGGATGGCATTGGCTTGACTGAGGAAAATCCAATAAACATTAGTCAAGCTATGCAAAGTTCTAACTCTCAAAAGTGGATTGATGCCATGAATGACGAGATGAAATTGATGGCTGACAATGACGTTTGGGATCTCATCAAATTGCCTGAAGGTACAAAACCCATTGGTTGTAAATGGATATTTAAAACCAAAAGGGATTCAAAGGGTAATGTTGAGAGATATAAAACTTGTCTTGCTGCCAAAGGCTTTACTCAAAAGGAAGGCATTGATTATAAAGAGACTTTCTCTCCGGTTTCTTCGAAAGACTCTCTTAGGACTATAATGGCACTTGTAGCTCATTTTGATTTAGAGTTACATCAGATGGATGTAAAAACTGCGTTTCTGAATGGCAACATTGATGAAACAATCTATATGGTACAACCAAAAAACTGTTTCAGGTGATCCAAAGTCCATGGTATGCAAGCTAAAGAAATCCATCAATGGCCTTAAACAGGCTTCCCGTCAATGGTATTACAAATTTCATCAAGTTATTACCTCCTATGGCTTTGAGGCAAATTTGGTTGATGATTGCGTATACCAAAAGTTTAGTAGGAGTAAATTTGTCTTTCTGGTATCATATGTTGATGACATCCTACTAGCCAGCAATGATATAGGCCTATTGTACGAAACCAAGAAATTTCTCACGAAAAATTTTGAGATGAAAGATCTTGGGGACGCCTCTTTTGTCGTAGGAATCCAAATACTTAGAGATCGTTCTCAAGGTATTCTTAGGTTATCACAAAAGAGCTATATCGATACAGTTCTGGATAGATTCGGCATGAAAGATAGTAAACCAGGAGATACACTTGTTGCTAAAGGAGACAAGTTTAGTCTCAAACGATGCCCCGTTACTGATCTTGAAAAGAGAGAGATGCAAAAGATTCCTTATGCTTCCGCTGTAGGGAGTCTTATGTATGCTCGAATTTGCACTCATCCTGACATAGCATTTATAGTGGGAGTCTTGGGGAGATATATGAGTAATCCTGGTATGCAACACTGGAAAGCAATGAAGCACGTGATACGCTATTTGAAGAGAAAAAGAAACTACATGCTTACTTATCGGAAGTCTGACAATTTAGAAATCATTGGGTACTCTGACTCCGATTTTGCGGGATGCCCCAACAGTAGACGCTCCACATCAAACTACATCTACGTGTTGGCTGGAGGAGTTATTTCTTGGAAGTCTACCAAACAGACTCTTGTAGCTTCTTCAACCATGGCAGCAGAGTTTGTGGCTTGTTATGAGGCATCAAACCATGGGTTATGGCTGCGAAATTTTGTCACAGGCCTACGCATGATTGACACCATTGAGAGGTCACTCAAAATTTATTGTGACAATAAATCAGCAGTGCTTTACTCCAACAACAATAGGAGTTCTACAAAGTCGAAATTCATCGACATTAAGTATCTTGTAGTTAAGGAAAGAGTTCACGAAAAACATATTTTAATAGAACATATAAGGACAAATTCTATGCTAGCTGATCCATTAACTAAGGGCTTGACACCTAAGGTCTTTCACGAGCATGTTGCTCATATGGGTGTTGTCACTGAGGTTGCCTTAGTTTAGTAGGAGTCTTTCTTTATGTTCTATGTTTATTTGATACAAACTTTATGTTGTTTTATTTTTCTGCAGAAATAAAGATTATGAATTTATCAACTTGTTTGTATCTTCTTGTGTGCAAAATTATTTTGTGCTTAAGGACTTTGAATTAATCTCACTAAAGACTAAAGTTGGACCAGTTGGAAATAGGCATGATTGAGATCACATTGCATGTAATTTCCATGTTGCTCATCCATATTGATCTATGTCATTAAGTGTGTTGATGTGGTGGTCATTGGGGTTTAGTCACATTTTACAACAGTGACGAAAGTCGCGGTGGTTCCATTATTGATGCATAAGATGAACCAGATTGTTAAAGTAAAAGTTTAAAGATAAATAGCATACAGACGCGCGCCTAAAGAATTGTGATATAATTGTTACAATATGTAGCCCAAGTGAGAGATTGTTGGAATTTTATATTTCAATAATTAATATGGGTTAATATTATAAGACAATTATATTAGCTATTTATCATTAGTGAGCTTTATTTTATGTGGTCAAATTAAGTGAGCCCATTAGACTTTTAAATAAGATGATATGGGCTTAAATGAACAGATGTCAGTGTTGGCCCATTAGGGAATAATGGAAACCCTATTAGGTTAACACACTATAAGAAGGCTATGGTCCCTAATATACCTGAATCACAGAAAACTCATACTCTCTTCTCCCTATCTAAAGAGAGGCTAAGGTCCTATTGGGAACTTAAGAGATTCGGTTGAGGAAGAACCATAAAGCCACCGACTCTCTTTGTTCGTGTTCGTGATAAGTTGCCTCGAAGATTCTGTGAAGAACGCTTAGATCAAGAACCGATTATGGATCCAGGTATTTATTTTATCTTTAGTAATCCAGCATGTTGTAGATCCTGTGTGAGCAAGAACGGGTTGTTCTTGATATATGCATGTTTTTGTATCTATATTGCTTCTCCCTAAGGTTTTCTTAGATTAAAGATTAAATAAAGCATGTCATTAAAGGATTATTTCCAACATTTAATACTTCTAGTGTCATGTACCTTTGTGTAGTTGACAAATTGTGAAACCTCACGGGGAAAAATTTATTGTTCACTAGGAAAAACTTTTCCTATATGACCCACGAACTGGGGAAGTGATTGCTAATGTTGCTGAAGGTGACCAAGAGGATATCAATCGTGCAGTATCTGCAACTCGAAAGGCTTTTGATGAGGGACGATGGCCAAAGATGACCCCTTATGTACGAAACTTCCCCTACCTCCTAGTCTTACCCTCCTACATCACATCTTTGGTTTCAAATTGCAATTACAATTCTAATGCAATTATTAAAAATCTTTATAAGATTTTTGTACGGTCAACCAATTAGGAAGTGTTATAGAAACGATTTTTAAAGAACCTATTAAATAAATCAATAATCTTACCATATATGACAATCCACGATTGGATAATACAGCTGACATAGCCACTGTCTATGCAGTCAGTGCATTCTAATTGAATTCTTATTAAAATTATAGAAAACTACAGGAATATATAACTGATGCAGTCACTATTTACAATTAAGCTGATATATCTTCTATTCCTCTATTGCAAACCTATTTATTTTAATCAGCTATTTGATATTTATGTGTGTTACCCTGCAGGAAAGATCACGGCTACTATTGCGCATTGCTGATACGATTGAGAAACACAGTGATGAGCTTGCAACACTGGAAACACGGAATAATGGCAAGCTTTATGAACAGGCAGCCAAAATTGAATTACCCTTGGTTGTACGTCTGCTTCATTACTATGCTGGTGCGAGATACCAGTACTGAGACCGATAGAAGATGTTTAAGTATGTATTTAGTTATTCATATACACTTGAATACGTGATTTTTGTGATTATTTCCCACCCATAATTAATTCAGGTTGGGCAGATAAAATTCATGGTCTCACCGTTCCAGCTGACGGGAATTATCATGCAAAAATATTGCACGAACCAATTGGGGTTGCAGGGCAAATCATACCTTGAAACTTTATTGTTGTTTGCTTTCAAAGTTGGGCCTGCACTAGCATGTGGTAATACTCTCGTAGTAAAGACTGCTGAGCAAACACCTTTGACCCGTTTATTTGCAGCACAGCTATTTCATGAGGTACATTTAATGGGTATATCCAAATTAAAAAACGTGATAACTAATGTTGCATTAGTGTAGTCTATCTAAAATGCATAATTTTTTTTTTTGGTCTTCCACCAGGGGTTCTAAATATTGTGTCTGGTTTTGGTCCTACAGCTGGTTCTGCTCTTGCCAGTCATATGGACGTGGACAAGGTAATCCTTTAAATACATACATGTCCATCTGAATTCATTAACAATGAATTTGTTTAGTGAAAGATCCTTATTTTCTTACTACAATATGATGGGAACTGTTGGAACAATTAATCCCTTATGCCGCCAACTGCCATCAGGGATTGATTTTAGCATACAATGCATAACAAAAGAAACAGCAATGCTGTTTGAGTAGAATGACTCTTCGTGAAAAGTGTTCACAATGACTTTTAAGCACTGATTTAACTCCTCTAAACAGAAAATGTGTACTTTAAAGAATAAAGTATAATAATAATCATTAATTACAAAGCAACGTTTAATATTGTAATTAATTTTAGATTTTGTTACATATATATTTGATTTTATCATAATTCTGAACAGTTGATTTTTTAATCAACAATTATAAGTGCATTTTATTCCTTAAAGTGTACATCCTTGGAAGAGTCAAAACCATCACAACATGTTTTTATAATATTTTTTAGAATTAATATTTTCTTTTCTATCTCTCAAATTACGTGACTTGTCTCATTTTACAAATTTTTTTTAGTAAAGACCACATGTATCTTCTATAAGAGACAATCTTACTTAAATCTCGTAAGACTACTATATACAAGATTCAAACTCAATACCAAAATTTTTACTGCTGCATTCCATATTTCTTTTCCATCTCTTTTTATCTTTCTAAATGTAGAAAAAAAATATATAGAAAATATGAATACGAATAAAAATTCTCTTTAAGATTTGGTGTGTGTATTTGACAAAAGCAATTTTTTGTACCAATTAACATTTTTCAAAATGAAACCATGCTGATTAGGGTAACAAATCAATCTTTTGGATCTTTGCAGCTCGCTTACCCTGGATCAACTGACACGGGAAAAATTGTATGCCAATTGGCTGCGAAAAGCATCTTAAGCCTGTGACCTTGGAACTTGGAGGAAAATCACCATTCATAGTGTGTGAAGATGCTGACGTTGACAAGGCAGTAGAACTTGCACACTTTGCTCTGTTCTTCAATCAGGTTCATTCCATCTATATGCTCTATCCTTTGAATTCGCTAGGAGCTAGGCCAGCACATGTGAATAGGATAGTTACAATGTTATTATTAGGGTCAATGCTGTTGGGCCGGGTCACGCACTTACGTTCATGAACGAAAATATGATGAGTTTTTGGAGAAAGCGAAGGCAACTGCTTTGAGACGTGCTGTCGGCAATCCATTCAAGAAAGGCGTGGAACAAGGTCCTCAGGTAAATATCTCTTTCGTTAATGTTTGGTCCTCACAAAATTGATTATTTTTTGTTTTAATATCCGATTTTCTACACTACGAGTTTTCGTCTTTGTATTCTTGAAATATCCAAACTGTAATTCCTAAAATTATAAGTTTTTGTCCCCCCACATTATTAGCTTTAGGGAGTAAAGTTTAAGTATTTTAAAATTTCAGGAACAAAAATTTATAATTTTAAAAGTTGGGAATTAACACAAAAAAATTATTTATTTATTAGGAACTAAAAGTACTATTAACACATATCACTTTCTTGAACACAGCATGATTTGGATTGATTAGTTTCCGTTCACCGACAAAAGACTTGTAGATTTACGGGTTTATTGTTGTCAAATCCCACGACATTATTCTTTTAATGTTTAAACGATCAACATTGAATTATTTCATTAAATTAAATCACATCTTACCAAATAAACAATAAATGGAAACGGAAATGAAAAAAGGCCTAAATTTTATATATATTTTGTTATGAAATTATTTAATTGAAAATCAGCCAAACGCAAGAAATGATTTGATATGTTTATCATTTACTGTCAGTTGTGAGAATTCCAGATTGACTCAACAGTTTAAGAAAATCCTCCAATACATAAGCTCAGGTATTGAATCCAATGCTATTCTGGAATGTGGCGGTGAAAGAATTGGCACAAAAGGCTTCTTTGTCCAACCAACAGTCTTCTCAAATGTTGAGGTAGTGTTAATATTTCCTAGTGCTCTTCCAGACATATTGATAAGGTTTTTTGACAATGATTGCTGACGCAAGTCATTGATCAGGATGATATGCTGATAGCAAAAGATGAAATCTTCGGCCCAGTCCAAACGATACTAAAATTCAAGTATGACTCACAGAACTTTAACACTTACCTTTTCACATTTGTAGTGTATTAATATTAATATGAGTAAACAGGCTATACACTAACCCTATAAATATTGAGTTTAATTGTTATGTATTGTTAATGTAAAAAAATTTACATTATCAACCAATCAAAATCCAGTTTTAATGTGACTTTTAGGATAGTTATTATCAAAGTCAATAAACTTACCATACATGATAAGTTGTGATTGGATGATAGTATAAAATTACTTTTTACTGTCAGTGGATAACTTATTTTCTCATAAATATTCAAGAATTTAATGAACATATATTGTCAGTGTAAAGATTTTACAATGTCATCTAATTAAAAATCAATTTTAGTGTGACTTTTAGCGTTGTTATTATCAAAGTCAACTAACTTATCATATATGTTGGTTTGTAATTAGATGGCGATAAAAAGAAAAACTTTACATTATCATTGTATATCCTTTTTTTCTCAATATTCAATCATAGACTGTCATATATGATAAGTTTGTTAACTTTTATATAAAGTATCTTAAAAGTAATACGAATAGTGATTTATAATTAGTCGATAGTATAAATTTTTTTACACAATCATGCATAAAAATTAAACTCTATTAATATTTCATAAAACTTGGTTTAAGCAAAAAAAGAAAGAGAAAAAGATGAATTCAAATTAAGAATTAAATTAATTTTTTTCCTCACAAAAAAAAATTAAGAATTTAATTAGAATTGACTAACAATTTTATATTATCATCTAACTATAAATTGTCATGTGTCTAATATTATTGACTTTGTAATAATTACTTTGAAAGTTGTATTTATGATAACTTTTAATTAATTGGTTAAAAATTAAACTTTTTAAACTAATCTAAATAACCCATTAGAGTCAGTCTAGTAAGGGGGGTGGAGTAACATGTACAAGGTCCTAAGTTCAATCTTTGTTGTCATCATTGTACCAAAAAAAAAAAACTAATCTAAATGATTAAAAGGTCCTACTGAATTCGTGACTTTGTTTTGATTTCTGATGCATATAGGGACACTTCTGAAGTTATAAGAAGAGCAAACACAACGCGTTATGGTCTTGCGGCGGGCGTGTTCACAAAGAACTTGGACACGGCCAATGCGATGATGCTGGGATTAAGGGCTTGAACTGTATGGATTAATTGCTTCGATGTGTTTGATGCTGCAATTCCTTTTGGTGGGTACAAGATGAGTAGTGTAGGGAGGGGAAAAGGTATCTACAGCCTTCAAAACTACTTGCAGGTTAAGGCTGTGGTTACACTTCTCAACAATCCCGCATGGTTGTAATCAATGTACGTAAATCGTAACGGATCAATCAAGTACAGGGTGTGGTTGTGATTAAGTTGATAATAATAAGGTTGTGACTTATAACTGCCTGAATAGAAAGAAGATAATGTTCTTGTTTATGATTAATGATGAGGATGAGATCACGCATGAGATGCGGGTCGTGTTGGAAACTTGCTTGACATTGAGCTATTGGTTTGTTGAATAAAACCTTTTTCTCTCCTCCCGGATTTGACTATTTTATGGACATCCTGTAATAGTATTTAGGGTGTGTTTAAAAAGACTTATTTATAATTTATTTAAACTTATCTTATTACATAAGAATTTATACAAGTGTCTGGTAGAATTTATATGAAAATAACTTTTGATTTGTTCATATGTTATTTTTTGTTTATTTCAATTAACTATTTTGGATAACTAATAAAAATAGCTTACAATTTACATAAAAACAGATTATCTTTATTTAATTTCTATTCAATTATAAAACTAACTTATGAATAACCGCTTATATGATAAGCAATTATTCAGTAAGTGTTTAATTAAGCTATTTATCGAAATAGGGCCTTACGCCGATTTGACATATCACCTATTGAGCATAGATTCTCTGCAATCACTAAAGTAACTGCATGAAATCCTAACCATAAAAAATTATTATTATACACTAAGTAATAAAAGAAAATATAAGTTACAAAAATCTAGACCGTTAGATCTTGACCTTAGGGAATCTAGGTTCATCACCACCTATCACATTATCACTTCTCTCTATTCTATTTTTTTCTCTCTCAATATGTAGATTAGCATTGAGTGTCCACAAAACATTACCTTATAATAATTTCCTAAAATAAATATTTGGAAGAATAGTGATTTCTGTTGAAAAAAAAAATTTGGGTCGTATTATATTTTTGTTCTTGTTGAACACAATAGTATACAAATGAGCTGTAAATGTGTCCTGAAATTCTGAAATATTCTGTTTAGGATGATTTTTAGTTTAAAGTTTTAAAATTTTTAAGAACTAAAATCAGTTTTCAATTTTACTTTTTCTTTTGTTTTAAAATTATTATTTTCTTTAACTTGAAATTCCTCGGCCACCAACTCATATATTCCTTCCTTCTTTCCCTTGAAGTTCAAATTGTGTTCTCTCTCAACTTACATTAAATGCATATTGTTGTGAGCAAAGAGTGTCTCCTTCCTTCTTTCCCTTGACCATAGTAAAAGAAGAGGGCAAATTAGGCATGACAACGAATTGGAGTAGGGGTAGATTTGACTATTTTCATCCCTACCCTGCTAAGATTCAAGAGGACTTGAAAAAGGTGGGTATGAAAAATTAAAACTCAATCTCATTCCCCCTAGGATTGAAGAAATGACAAAGAACCTACTCACCATTTAAAAAAATAATAATAATAAACAACATGAATCATAAAAATAAAAAATTTAAGAACTAAATTATATTTTTAATAAATTATGTAATTTTATTATTTAATTAATATTATAATTTAAATTATTTAATTATTATAATAATTAATTTATATTTTTATTAATTATAAAAATTTAGAGTGTAAAAATATAATCTGAACTACGACTTTTTTAAGTGGTCATGTAATTACTAATTAACCTTTAATCTTAATCATTCATATATAATTATATGACTCAAATTTATAGTTCTCATTTCTCACAATAAAAAAGTTCTCACTTCTTGATAATATATATATATATATATATATATATATATATATATATATATTCAAATTCACAAAGTTAAAGTCACAATCAAATGTGTACTATCCGGATCCGACCGAGCGTGCGGAACAACCTTTAGATGACCGACCAATCTCACCTCGGGCCAATATATAACAGGAAAGTGGGAAGTTGATTTAATAAAGGAAACTAGGCAGCAAATCAGGGAATGAAAACAAAGATGTCCCTTGATGAAAGGTAACGGATATTTGACATTAAAAAGGGGCCAGGTGCACATTTTTCTAACCCTAATCTCGATCCAAAATCCTAAACCCTGCATATCCTTGGATCTCCCCTGACTTGAGCGTCGGAGTGTCTTTGCAGGTACCTCTACCATCGTATGGGAGGTTGGTTCATACAGCAGAAAGGAAGAGCACAGCCGTGGGAGGCAGAGCCTACGGAGGAGCAACTCTCTGGTAAGAACAAAATGCAATTGTATCTTAAACAAATTGAATTCAATTGATTATTTGCACATCAAGATGTTAATTGAAATATTGATTTAAGGTTTTGACTTATATCATGTCATATAACTGAAAGATAAACGTTGTTAGCTTATTTGAATCCAAGTAGATTTTTTACTGTAAGTCCCTAATACTAACATTTATAATCAAATAGTAAAAGAATATAAAAATTTCGAACTTAAATCAAATTGAAAGTACATAAAATCTATCGAAACAAATTTCACTGTGAACTAAAAAGAAAAATTCACCCCATTACTTCATTTGGTATGGAAAATTTGGGAATTTCTTCTATTTTCCTCAGCATAACGATTCATCTGCATATGGAGGATTCAAATCCTTTGCATGTTTCTTTTAGTCAAACATTATTTTAAATACTATTATTATTAACTAAGACAATTTTGCATATCTCTCAACAATTTTTTATAGTAATAAAGAAAAGGTTTGTAGAGGTTTTGACCCCGTGAGTCACTTACCAAATTCTATCATTTGGGATATTAGTGTTCTGGAAAGATCAGCAACCTCCCTGTGACGAAAATATACAAATGACCCTAAAATAATGGGATGAACCGAAAGTGGCAGCACAGGAACTTTGGGTTTGTGTCGGTATATATAGGAACTACGTTTGGATTTAATATTGATATTGATATATGCTTCGGTATGAAGGATTGGATGCAGTTGGACCAAGTCACCCATTATCGATGTAAAATTCAAGTTAATTTGTAAAGTGGCTAGTGTACAATACCAGTAGTATACATTAATTAATAGTTTCCTCTAATCCAGTTTCTTGTCTTCGTAGCATCCCAAGAAGCAAAGTGTGTGAGGAATGTTTACGTGTAGATTAGATACATTATGTGACAATGACACTACTTATTATAGCTTTGATTTCCAACTTCCGAGCACGAAAGCAATGCACTATTGTTTGGTAGTGGTTTTTCCAAAGGTTACAAAAACTCTCACAGTGGAGAGGTGCAAATAATTTGAGAACAGCCAAATAAATAAATAAAAAATATATCATTATAAAGCACTTAAAACAACAATAGGTACGTATACAAGTCCTTTTACGAAAGCCACTTCGGATGTGGATTGTGGAGAGGCTTAACCTGCTTCTGCGGTGTGAACCTTACTTCGGATATCATTTAGTTATTTTCTTTCAAACTGGCGGCTAGCACGTGTCGAATCCATAATGCCTCTTCTTAATGAAGGGACGATTACTTCACTTTCGTCCTTCCTTTATTTTAGTTTGAATTTGCGAGTGCCAACATTATTTTCCCTGATCGTTTGGTAATTAGATCTTATTGTTTTCATGTTAAATAATTGTGATGTAGATTGGAAACGCGTTAGACTGGGCATTATGTTATTGGTCCACGTCGAGCATAGAGCTTTTCCAACAACTTCATAATTTGATTAGTAATAATACCAGAAGCTATCCATTGCATGGAATACAAACCCCAAGAGGGATTCCAAATGGGAAAATACGAACAACGGGTTGGGAATTCGGATATGATTTTACTTGGGATTGGGACCCATTTGCATTCATGTTAGACCATGTAGACATCCACAGTAGAATTGAACAAAACCAGAAAAGTCTAGATATATCTCATTATCCTAATTTTCTACTTTTTTCAATTGTATGTACGTAGGGCAACATGTTTTAGTAATAATCTTGTTTAATGTGGGTGTTTCCTCACAACCCCACTAAGTCCGGCCCTTAGTTCATTTAAGCTTAAGACGGTATTTAGAAAAAATTAAAAAGCTTATTTGAACACTAAAACAGTTTATAATTCTTAATAAGTTTTTCTAGCGTAAGTCATCAAAATAATTTTTGTTTTAATCTATTTCAATAAATTTCATGATCAAATTTATAATATAAATTCACTTGTAATAAGATATATTGAATAAATGTTTAGTAAGTTGTTTATCCAAATACACCCTAAAACAAACTTTAAATTGAATGAACCGAACTGCTCTAATACCAAAATATAACATCCTAATGGGTATTACCGTATCTATTTACTCTTACTCGCAAAAAATAAAGAAATTATAAAATAAACATCTATGGTCTCATAAGTCTAATTAACATAAATCTTTCATAAACATGGGTACGCAAGGTACTATACAAATCCTTAAAGAAAGGTACATCAAACATAAAATCCTTCCTCAGCATAGAGGTCTCATACAAAATAAAATATCAAATCTTTACTACTAAAGCCTATAGAAAGTGAATTAGAACCCAATCAATCATTCTCCTTGCTAGCCACTCAAAGGCTTCATGACCTACTCAATTTGGAACATAAATTTAAACTAGTGAGACAAAGTCCTAGAGTGAGTGTCATACAGACACACAACATCATGCATTTCATATACAAAAAGGACATATAAATCTTGACATTTTTACCTTCATAAGACATACCATTACAAACATATAAGCATACCCTTTTACCCTTGTGTCAAATAGACCATAATTTCTCATAATTATTGTAATCATAACTTAGCATACATTATTTATATCTTTTCTTTTCCGTCCTATTAGCATATTTAAGCTCATAATCTTTAAGAGATGTCCCTCTTGCTTTTGTCATACATCCTTCCCTTATATAATGATGTCTCTTACCAGTCTTTGAGAACTAAAGGGGACGAAAACATTTCCCTTGTCAAAAAGGGTAGAGTAAATTACACTTGCACTTCCTACATTTTCTCGTAATGTCACTCAACACCCCTTCGTTATTTTACATTACTTTAACACCCATTTGGTGAAACGACATTAACTCACCATTTGAGCTAAACCTAAAAAGACTAAAAAACCTGTTTTAGTGTGAGAAACCATTTTTGTCAGATTTCCTTTGCCTACGAAATCATACATGAAAGCTTGAGAATAACATAGTTGGGTGAATTCATAAAATCTTCAAAATGCTAACGTTTCAAAACTGAGTTGTTGGGAAACATAAGCATTGCAAGAACCAAAAATAAAAAATCAAAAGTTAGCTTCAAAATGAGTCAAGCAATTAGATGGAGGGAAGGAATATTAGGAAAAGGAGCCAAGACTGTACAATAAGCTCCTAGTAAGGATCAATTCCAAGTGTCTGATAAACTTAGGCCTCTTCAACCAAAAAACTTGTTGGCAAGAAAGCTACAAAGTAATTTTCCTTAAGACTTTCCTCAATAACATTAACCTCTCCTTTTGTTTTAAAAAATTACATTGAATTCCCTTGTCTTTGATTTTTTATCTATAAGGAGGGGGGTATATGTCTAGAAAAAACTTTTAGTAGGACGATGAGAATGAAACAACTCCTAATTTTTGTGCACAATGAGCTCAACGATGCACTATCTTCACAAGGGTTGCAAAATTTTGTTTCCTCCTAGAAATGTTTAAAGGAATGAGATAAAGGCATTTTGGGCACAACATTACATTAATAATCATGTGCAAGTCACATGCTTGCCTTCTATCATAGGTTTAAATGTCATTTACAGGTCAAGGGGGCACAGTGTAATGATTGCAAGACAGTTAAGGGGTTTATTATAGTGGCAAATAACGAAGGGGTATTGACTGAAATTGTGAGAAAACATAGGGAGTACGAGTATAATTTACTCAAGAGGGTCTTAAGTCTTATGCATGCCTTCTTGTTAACTTTACTATTGTATCATCCTTTGGGGATCAAAGGGGTTACTATCCTTGTAACACTCCTACTTTAGCTTTGTGATTATTTTCTAATATTTAATGATTTATTTCTAAAAAAATCGGGAAAGAATCTTAAAATTCTATTTCCCACCATTGTGATCAAAATTTCAAGAACTATCTAACTATAATTTTTACTAATTTTTTCGAGATAAAGCTTGGAGAAATTAAAAAATGACAATTTTGTCCTTATTTTTTGACATTAAAGGTTGGCATGAGAAAAAGATTCAGTTGAACGTAAAATGTCAATTTGAGCTTGGAATTACGTCGTATGTATTAAAATATAATTTTAAAAAAAAAATTGGAAATTTCTGAAGTTCTTATGTAAAATGACGAAAATGTCACTAAGCATTTATTTAGCCAAACTAGTATTGGTTTGATATCCAAAAATGATGAAATAATAATCTCATTCCATTTTTAGGTAAAATATTTAATTTTAGAATTTTTCATAAAATTTTTGATATTTATTGAATTAAAATGGATTTAATATGAATTTTTTAACTCAAAAATACAAAATAAATAAATAAAATTAAAAAAATGATTAAATTTAATTATTAGAAATTAATTTTTTGATGAAAAATAATGTATATGTCAAGTTTCACATTAAAATACATTAATTTGGTGTTAAAAGCTAATTTACCTAAGTTTAGGTAATTTTATTGGTTCTAGTTAATTCAAATACACAGAAAATAAAACACAGTGTCTACGAGGACACCTTGCATGCCACACGTTCTAGCCTAGGTAGATGACTCACCAACCTATTTCATATGTTTGTCCCCTTAAATAATTAAAAAGAAAATAAAAATGGTTTTACTACATCACTTGATGATGTAATCTTTTGCACACCCAATCCTCTTCTTTCTGTATAAATAGGCACCCAAGAATTTAGATTTTCACTCATCCTCTTCCTCCTTTAGCTGGTCGAAATCACCATCTAAGTTCCCTCACCATAATTTTTTTTTATTCCATTATCATGCCAAAACTTTGCTAGATTTCCATCATCTAGTAAACCTTTCTTTCTAGGAGCTTGGAACCAACATCACCATCATCTTTCCTCCTCATTTGAGCTAGTTAAAGAGGTAAAGGGGGAAGTGGAGTTGTTTCTAAATTATAGTCATTTCACATGTAAGTAGGAAATGTTTTCCACTAAGCCTTTCAATGCATAAGTTTAGTTATGTTCTCTTTATATTGTTATAATGTTTGATGCTAAATTTTAATTTTTACTAAGTTGTTATGCTGCTAAAATTTAGATAATTAAAATGTAATTACTAAGTTGATATTATGCTAAAATTTATATAATTAAAATATAATTACTAAGTTGTTATGCTAAAATTTAGATAATTAAAATGTAATTACTAAGTTGTTATGTTGCCAAATTTTAATAAAACTTAGAAAGTTTAGTAAGAATAATAGAAGAAACTTTAGCATAGAGTACCCCTATTATTTTACATTCACAAAATTTTTAGTGATAGGAAGATAATAAAATTTTTAATTAATAATTTGGTTGATGATGTAAGTCCAAATTAAATTAAGAAAAATTTTATAAATGAACTCACGACCTATCTAAAATAAAATAGAAAATTATATAAAATTTTTAGTAAATTGTATTCTCTAAATTAAAATTAGGCTATAATTATCTACAAATAATCTAAACATAAGTTAGTAAATTTATAAAATTAAAATATAAATCTTATACATTTAATCTTATTGAAATAATGATTAAAAATAGGGAGTTTTATAGAATGACTACGAATTTAATTAGATAATTAATTTATAGAATTACAATTATGTGTTTTAAATATATGATTCATGAATTGTTTAAATACTATGTGTAATTTAGTTATATATATAAATGATGTGGATTTAGTCCCTGCAATATGAGGCAGAGATATTGGATATGATTGTATTGGTGTTCAAATTAAATGAGACCAAAGAAAACCTTTGCTTGAGAAGTTAGAAATTGATAAATTAATGAGTAACGTAAAATAAGAGACATACAATGGCATGACATCTTACTAGGGAAAGTCACAGTTTGGTACGTTGAGAAATGAAAAACAAGGATCCACTTGTGGAGGTCTTGGGGACGAGGATGGCCAGGATAGCGCTCTTAAGCTAGGATATTCATCTGATGAAGCTTGATAACCCCGACCACTCCTCAACATTCCAGGATTGGTATGAGAGTGTACCTCTAAATGAATAAGGGGACATTCCAAACTGTTATTTTATTCCTTAATGATGATGAGAATTGTACCATGTGATAATGAGAAGAGGTATATGTACTGTACTCACAGTTATTTTCTGTTACTGTTGAGAACTCTTACCCACTATTGAGAAATATGGACCACACCTAATCAAGGGTAATCTAGTACAACTTAAAATAAACCCTAGTTTTCCCTCTATTATCAATTGTGTTTTATCTGTATTTTATGGTAGAATTTATGTCATACATGTTCAAGTGATTTTAAAATATATCACCTCACTCCTTTATCTTTCCTCTATATATGTTGTTTATGGGGTTAACACACAAAGATGACGATAATGCATAGTGATTATGTCTCGATATTGCACCGAATGATCTAAAGACTACTCCGATAAATGAAGACTGAGATTCCTACTTTCTTCCAAATTATATATGGGATAGGATAGAGTATATAGATACTGCTCTAATGTAGGACTCTTTTTACTGTATTTATTGAGGAGGTAGTGTCTAGATTTTCCTTGATTCCATCTGCCCTCTATGTATTTAGTTAATGGTGTGAATTTCAGTAATCATGATGTACGTTATATATATATATATATATATATATATATATATATATATATATATGATAAAATTTGTTTCTTTTACTCTTATTTCCAAATTTCGTTTTATTTACAGATTCTCTATTTTAAAAGTTTCGAAAAGATAATCGAGAAAAATTTTATTCATATTTTCATCAACTCAAACTTAATAACTAATTAACCAATTAAATAAGTACAGGTTGTTTCCAATGTGAATGGGTGTCACAATCCTTCCCTTGCCAAAGAAGACCTTTCAACATCCATACATAGGCATAAATATCATATTTCATTCATATAAGAGGATGGGGGATCATATGGCAATGATGACAGTCAATTAAAACACATATAGTTCCAACTTAGGACTGATATAGTCACCCTTGGTGCGACAAACCTTATGCTTAGCATGCTCATGTTGTGCTTAGTGTCATTACACAAAGTACCAGACATAGCTCTTCGTAGTCCTGCACTTAGCACACACGGGGTTGTGCTTAATGCAATTGCGCAAAGTTACAAACATGCTTTCAAGATGTCCCACACTTAGTGACACATGACACAAGGTCCCTTAGCACCACCATATAGAGCCTCGACCTAAGGGTTTTAGAGGTTTGCCTTTAGCACAGATCATCGATCTGAAAATATCAAACAACACAAGTCTATGAAAATGGAGACCTCTCATGGCCTTCCAAGCCACCCATCAGGTAGAGTTTGAGGATGGAAATAGGCTTAAGCTTCGATGTTATATTGACGATAGTATATTATATAATAACTCTTACTACTATAGAAAAATGTTATGATTGTGAAACTTTTGGAGAAAATGATAGGATTCTTCACCTTAATAGATTGCCTAAAGGCTATTTGGAGACCACTAGGAGACATTGACGTAGTCAACATGGGAAATGGTTTCTACATGGTTAAATTTGATCTAACTAAAGATAGACATAAGGTCATCAATGGGGGGTCTTTTGATGAACTTTGACCACTATCTTGCAATTAGACCACGAGTTTCAAATTTGTGTCACAAATTAATGTCTAGATTGATAAAACCTTGGTATGGATACATTTTCCTAGCCTTGGTTTGGAGTATTATGATGAAATTGTTCTCCTAATGTTAGCATCAGCTATAAGGTGACCAATTAGAGTTTATGTTACAATTGTTGATGCATTAAGAGTTAAGTTTTCCAAAGTTTGTGTGGAAATTGATCTAAACTAACCTGCAGTAGGGAGGGTTTAGTTTAGAAATTTTTGGTTTATTGTAGAATATGAAGGCTTGCGCATATGCTATGTCAAAGATGTGGCTATTATGGTCACATAAGGAGGAGCTGTAGGAAGTTTGGAGTTGTTCCACCACCAACAGTTAACATAACAAATTAGAAAATAAATGGATCAACGCAAGTGCATGACAATGGTCAACATGCAAACCCTAATTTTGAACGTGTTGCATAAGTCAATTATGGTAATCAAGATCTATACAATGATTGGCTTGTTATTATGCGGGGGAAATAACAAAACAAATCCAAGCAACATGATAATAGCAAAAATAATTAAATACCATAATGATAAGGGTGTCCATTAAGGAAGACAAAAACGAAAAATAATAGATTCAATCTATTAAATGTCAATGATGAGGTTGTTAAGGAAGGACTATTATTATTTTTAAAACAAAGGAAAGTGGGTCCAATAAATCCCAAGATAATGGGAAAGCCTTAAAGAGAAAGAAAAAATCATGCAATAAGCCTAAAATGGGAAAAAATCTAGATGCAAATATTCAACACGTGTATAAGGCCAAATTTATTGGTCAAGCTCTTACCATTTCTACTATTGGTCCATAGCTTGTGCATGGCAAAATAACTGTCATGGACTTTATAAACACTAACATGGTACTAGCAAGCTCCATCTTAAAATGCCTTCTAATTTTATACAAGTTTCACCTTCTACTTCGCACCCCCATGGCATCTTAATGGCCTTGCACGTCCAAGTTATGGATCCACACAAACTAAACTTGCTAGATGATTTAGAACCTCCAAATGTTTTTCAAGGGTGAAGGGAGAGGTTGGATCTAGTGCATCAATTAATGATGTGGATGATTCGAAGGGAGAGGATAAGATCGTAGTTGAGACATTTGCGCTATAGCTCCCACACATGCTACATTCCTTAATCAACATGGTATATCATCATTGGCTTTCAAGATTTTGTTCTCATTTCTTGAAATGTTCAAGGCTTTGCCAATCAGCAGAGCCACAAATATATGCACAGATTTCTTTGAAGATACAAATGATACTTATTATTCCTAAATGAAACACACACCCAATTTTCTACAATTAAAAAGTTTTGGGATAAGGAAGGTTACTGGCTTGGAAGAGATGAATGGTCATTATAGAGGAATTTGGGGTTTACAAAATTTAGCAAATGGTTTTTCTTTTGAGTTAATTGAATCCATGTCATAGGGTGTGACTAGGGATGGCAACGGGGTGGGGCAGGCATGAGTAGTAGTTACCCATTACCTGCCTCGCTGGATAAAAACTCACCCTGTTACCCACGCGAGTACCCATTAAGCGAATATTTGTGAATATTTTTACTATCCATGGGTATCTGTGGATATCCATGGATATTTTTTAAAAAATAACAAAATCAACAAATTTATTTTGTATGATGTGGACAACTATAAGGTGCCTACAAATATCACTTTGAATTTATAAATTAAAGAGTTGTTTAAAATAATTACTTTAACCATAGATTTTAATTATTTTAATAATTTTTCAAAACAAAATAGTTTAAAGGCCCACAAATTTACGTTCCTTTTCTTCCATAATATAATTGTAGAAGATTTCTCCCATAATGCACAATCTTTTTAAAAATTTAGGACAAATTTTGTAATTTTATCTATATTAATATATAAGAGTATTTAAACAAATATACAATGGTAGGTAATGGGTATCCACGAGTAAAGGTACCATGATACCTGTGTTTGTCCCATTAATAAACAGATAGCAGATATACCCGTTTAAACTATCTACGAATACCCAATAAAACTATCCATTTTCTACCTATGGCTGATTTTTTCCACAGATATCTACAGACGTAGACTTTTTTGCCATCCCTAGGTGTGACTATCTCAGTTTCTAATGGAGACCATACTTGGCATTGTTCCTGGGATCTATGCTAGCCCTAGGTATTCCTTTCGCTATTAGTTGTGGGACTACTTGTGCGCTTTGAGACAATGAATTTCTCTTTTGTGGTTATTAATGGGTGATTTTGATTATGTCATCTCTCCATTAAAGCAATGTGGATGTTCCTTCTCTACCACAAAGGCCACCATGTTTGCTTCAACACTTGATGATTGTAATATGTTGGATATGGAATCTTTTGGCAATAAATTTACATGGTAAAGGACCTGCAAAGGAGGATGTATGGTTTCTAAAAGGCTAGATAAAGGGGTGTTTGACCATACTTAGTATATGGGGTTTCCAAAGGCTATGGTGGAACATTTGATTCGGTGGCATTCGATTATTATGAGTATGTTATTATCTTTAAATTTAAATTAAATTGTATTTTATTTTAAGTTTTAAAAAATATTATTATTATTATTATTGTAACACTCCTTTAATTCTAAATATAATTCATATTAATTTAATTATTACTTTAAGTTGATGAAAATGTGAGTAAATTTTTTTTTGTAACTAGCAAAAACAAAATTTAGAAATAGAAGTGAAATGGTAAAAACTGCTTATGTATATATATATCCAATTGTACATCATGGTTTGAGTAATACATAATAGTCAAAGAAAAAAAAAGTACATCAAAAGACATATACTACCTAACCCAATATATACATAAAAAAGGATCCTATACAGAGCAGTATTTATCTACCCTATCCCTTAAGAAAATATTATAAATTAGGTCTTCAAATCTGGAGAAGTATCCTCTAGCTCTTCCACAGCATCATCAGGCATTGTTATCATCTTCAATAATCACGATTCAACATGCATAACAAAAATAATGGAGTGAGGTGATTTGTTCTAAATCACTTTCACATGTATGGTAGGAATTTAAATACAATTAATGAAGGGAACCTAGGGTTTATTCTAAGTTATACTACACTATCCTTGACTTGGTATGAATCCATACTTCCCATCAGTGAGTAATAGTTCTTAACAAAACTTGGGAAATGACTGGGGGTACATATACCTCATCAACATCATCACATGGTACAATCCTCATCATCAATGAGGAACAAATATCAATCAGGACGTCCATTTATAGAGATATACTCTTAAACCAATCCCAGAATGCTGAGCAGTTGTCGGGGTTATCGAGCTTGGTCAGGTGAATATCCCAGCTCACGGGCGCTACCTTGGCTATTAGGACTTTCACCACCCGATGCCTACCCCCGAGACCTCCCCAAATGGGTCCCCGCCTTCATTCCTTAGCGTACCAAACTGTAGCTTTCCTGACAGGGTGTCATGCCACTGCATGTCCCTTGCTTTACATTACTCACTAATCCATTAATTTATAAAGGTTCATTCTGGTCTCAAGTATTTAAGCACCAGTATAATTTCTACTAATATCTCTGCCTTATATTACAGAGATTTGATCCACACATATCATTCACATAATTCATAATTCAAATCAAAGCACATAAGCAATAATTCAATAAAAATAAAGATATACAAATTAAAATAAAGACTGATAATTAAGAAATAAATCATAGAATGGTCAAAAATTTTCATAAAAATAATTTTTAAACTTAGAAAAATAATGATAATTTTATCATGAATTTTTAGAATTTTTTCGAAAATTTTTAAAATTTAGTATTTCTAAGAAAAATGTGTCCACAAGCACTTATAGAGCACAATTAGAAATACTAAATAAGCTTTAAAATTTATGAAATTTTTACAAATGGTCTATTAGTGTGTCTAGACCTTACCTGAACGATAAGAACTTAAACCGAAATTTCTATAGTAGTTTTCTAAAAATAAATTCGTAAATAGCTCATAAAATAATTTCTATCTTTAGTTTCATATTATGAGATTTATGGTTTATTTCTTCTACTATTTTTGCTAAAATAATTGAGTATTACTAAAATTTGATAATATAATAATTTAATTATCTATTATAATAGCTAAAAATATTTTTTCTAAATTTGGGCAGTATAACTGCTTAGTAATTCTACTATAATTATTTGAATTCGAGCAGTATAACAACTTAATAATTATACTATAGTTGTCTAAATTTGAGCAACATAACTACTTAATAAATGTATTTTAATGATCTAAAATTGAGCAGCATAACAACTTAGTAAAAACTTGAATTTAATACTAAACATTATAATATTTATAAAACTTAATAAACTTAAACATCGAAAGGTTTAGGGGAAAACCTTTCCTACCAACATGCAAAGTAATTGAAAATTAGAACCAACCCCACTCCCCCCGTTACCTCAAAGAATTGGTGAAGTTGTTGATGCATAGCTCCTACGAAGAGGATTTTTACTAGTTAATGAAAACTAGTAGAATTTTGGTGTAAGAAGAAAAAAATTATGGAGGAAGGTGGCTATGGAGAAGTGGCAGTCTAGCTTAGAGAGGAATGGGATGAAGATTTCAGTTCTAAGTGATGGCTATTTATAGGAAAAAAAATGAACCTAGGTGTCCCTATGTGAGATTAGAGCCGAGCATATGGGCCAAGGCCTGCGGGCCATCTGTATAGCCCGCAGCCCGTGCGGGCTACGGTCCTAAAAATTAAGGTCCATTTAAGAGTGCGAGCTTTTCAACCCGGACCGTTTAAATCGCAGTTTAAACAGATTTACCCGCGAGCTTACGGGCTTGCCCGCGGGCTTTTAGTATGAGTAAGAAAAAAAAAAGGTTTTAGTGACACTGACACCTTAATGAGTAGGGACCTTACTTCATTCAGACCCCGTCCGTAATTGTAACTTCGTAAGCCACTGCACAGTCTGCACTTAGGGTTTCTTTTCTTTTTCTCCTTCACGAACCTCAAGCAAACCCAGTGCTAGTTAGCCGCCGCCAGCCACCATGTGGCCAACACCGTGTCGCGACACGACCTCCGTTAGACGACCTTCGTCATACGAGACACGACCTCTGCGGCCTATGCACTCCGTCACCTTACGACTGTCGCAACCCCACCTCACGCGATTGTCGCGACTCGCGACCCCAGTTTTCGCCGCTAGCCACCGCACGACCAGTATCGTGACACGACACAACCTCCGGCACATGTACTCTGCAGCCTGCGCACTACATTACGTGACCTCTGCGACCTCTAAAACCTCACCATATGCGACCTCTGTTTTCCGCCGCCGCTGACTGCGCTACTAGCACTGTGACATGACGCAACCTTTATCACACAGCCTACTCACCGCTCTGACTCGCTGCTTTGATGCATTTCACTGTTTCAAATTTGGGGTTTTTGATTTGCATCTCAATTTTGTCTCAAGTAAATTCTGCTCTCTCCAATTTTTTCTTTCCAAATTCACATTACTTTGCTTTGAATTCCTATTTGAATTCGTGTAATTGAGTTGTGCTTTAGTGTCATTATATGTTAAATTGTGTGAAAACAATTATGTATGTTTCAAATCTGGTTCTGGTGTTAATGTTTCATTTTTACGTTTTATTTTTTTGGTTTATCTACTCTGTATGTTGTGAATATGTACTGTGAATTTGTGATTGTGACCATATATTTGTGTTCATTTTTTCAGCTTTGTGTTCAATAATCAATATTGAAATATGGATTTATCTGAAACTGCATTAAATGAAAGTGTTGGTATGGTTGAAGAAATGAACAGTCAAGATAATCAACATGCACCAACTGAGCATAAATCAAATAAGAGGTCTAGGGGACTTTCATCTTCTGTGTGAAATTATTTTAATAAACTTGTTGATAGTAGTGATGGAAAAGGGAGAGCTCAATGCAAGGCTTGTGGAAAAGAGTATGCTGGGGGTGGGAATAAGAATGGAACTTCAACTTTATTACGTCATATGGACAATTGTAACAAGATTCCAAAAGGGTTTGATGAAACTGAGGTTGGTAAACTTATGCTTGATCACGCTGGAAAATTAAAAGGTAGAAAGGTTGATCAAAAAGTCGTGCGTGACATCATAACCATGATGTTAATAGAACATGACCTTCCATTCTCTTTTGTTGAATATAGGAGGTTTAGACAATTGCTAAAATGTGCAAATCCTGATATTAAGATTCCCTCTAGGTGTGCTGCGACTATAGATGTGGTCAATATGTATCTCAATGAAAAGAACAAATTGAAAGAAGTGTTGTCTAAAGTTCCAAGTAGAATATGTTTGACATCTAATTTGTGGACTTCTTGCACTACGGAAGGTTATATTTCATTAACTGCACATTTTGTTGATGCAAATATGAAGCTTAATAGCAAAATTCTTAATTTTTGTCACTTCCCCCTTCCACACTTCGGGCCTGAATTGGCTAAAACCATATATGAATTCTTGGAAGATTAGGGAATTGAGCGGAAAATATTTTCATTGACTTTGGATAATGCTTCAGCAAATAGTAGCATGCAAAATATGTTGAAAGAGAGACTTTTGAATAACAATAATGGTTTGTTATATGGTGGAGAATTTTTTCATATCCGATGTTGTGCTCACATCTTAAACCTTATTGTGCAAGAGGGTTTGAAAGTCGCTAGTGGTGCTTTAGACAAAATAAGAGAAAGCATAAAGCATGTTAGAGGGTCGGAGGCTAGAATGAATGCATTCAAAGCTTGTGTTGCTAAAGTGGGTGATATTGACACCAACGTTGGTTTGCGTTTAGATGTCCCTACTAGGTGGAATTCCACCTTTTTGATGCTTGAAAGTGCACTTGCATACCGGCGTGCTTTTAGTAATTTTGCTTTTGAAGATGTGAATTATAAGGCTTGCCCTACTAATGAAGAATGGGCAAGAGGAGAAAAAATGTGTGAATTTTTGCATCCATTCTATTTGATCACAGAGTTGATGTCTGGTTCCTCCTATCGAACATCTAATTTATATTTTACACAAGTGTGGCAAATTGAATGTTGGTTGGTTGAAAATAGTAGGCATGAGGATGAGACAATTAGGAATATGGCAAATAATATGAAAGTGAAGTTTGATAAATATTGGAGTGATTATAGTGTTGTGCTTGCACTGGAACCATTCTTGATCCTCGTTATAAATTGCAATTTTTGAAGTTTTGCTATTCCAAGCTTGGTCTTGATACAATAAGTTGCCAAGCAAAATTGCAAGTTGTGAAGCACAAGTTGTATTCTCTCTTTCATGAGTATGTCAAAATGTCTAAGAGAGAGACAACTAGCAATGTTGGTCAAACAAGACAAACACAAGAGTCTCAACCTATTAGTACCTTCACTAGAGGAAAGTCACTAGCATCACGTTGTGCAGTTGTGAATGTAAGTCTTTATTTTGTTTCCTTGTACTTTTATTTACTTATACATTTGTTTTGTTTAATTTCTCATTTTGTGTAAATAATGTAGGAGTTCATCCAATATGAGAATGATAATATGTCACAAGAGGGTAGTTCTCAATTGGATACTTATTTAGATGAGCAAAAACTTTCTTTGGCATACCATCCAAATCTTGATCTTTTGCAATATTGGAAGGAGAATCAACTTAGGTTCCCAAATCTTGCATTGATGGCATGTGACATTTTGAGCATTCAAATTACAACTGTGGCATCTGAATCTGCATTCAGTATTGGTTCTCGTGTTCTCAACAAATACCGAAGTTCTCTCCTTCCTGATAATGTGCAATCTTTGATATGTACTAGAAATTGGTTGTTAAGATTTGAGGTGGAAGGTAAATATTCTATTTCTTAATGTATGAAAAATATTATAGTGAATTTTATTTTGTCTTTAAACCATCTTACTTATAAATTTTGATTTATGATGAGTTGTAGATGAAATTGACAAAACTTCAGTGATTGGGAATATGGAGGAGCCAAGTACATCAAAGATGGACTCCAACATAGTTGTTGAAGAGAATTGAAGCTTATGTATTTTAATTTTTTGATGTATTGAAGATTATGTATTTCAATATTTGATGTACTTTCTATAAGATGTACTTTGCACTTATTATTTGGCATGTAAGACTTTGGACTCCATATTTGGTTTGAATGGTTTATTTTATGCTTGATACTTTGAATCTAAGACTTTATATGTCATATTTTGTGTTGTATGGTTTATTAAATATGTAAGATCTTTGGTTTCGATTGTTTTTTAGCATGTTAGACTTGAAAATTGATTTATGTTTATTTTTTTGGTGTATTTGTGATTTATTTTTATTTTTATTGATTTTTTTTGCTTTTATAAAATTATTTTTGTGTTTTATTTCACGGGTCGCGGATCGGCCCGTTGGCCCGCGGGCTATGCGGGGCGGACGCGGACCTCAATTTTTAGGACCGTTTATCTTGCGGGCGGGCTTGGCCCAGTCCATTTATTTCGCGGGCTTTGCGGACCGGGCCTAAACGGGCGGGCTGGCCCGTATACCTAGCTCTATGTGAGATCATCCATGATGCAAAAATTTCAATTTTAATTTATTTGTAAATGTAATTTAGGGACACATGTCCAAATTAGGTGATGAATCACCTATTTTCTAGAGCTGGACGTGGGATACCAGCTGTCCCAAAGCTCTTCCAGTAAAATTTTTGACCGTTAATTACTTAATCGGTACTGATAAAATTGCCTAAACTTGAAAAAATTAACTTTTAATACCAAAATAATTAATTTAGATATAAATCTGAACAAATGTAATATTTTTCATCAAAAACAATTTCTAAAAATAAATTTTAATTTTTTTCGAATTATAAATATATATATTATATATTTTAAGCTTAGACAATTCATATTAAATTCATTTTAATTCAATAAATGCTCAAATTTTTATGAAAATTCTAAAATTACATATTTTACCTAGAAATGTATTAAAAACATCATTTTCATCATTTTTGGATGTCAAACCAATATTGAGTTGGTTATTTGACAACTAGGAGTATTTTGGTCATTTTATACAGGAATTTCAGAAAATTCCCAAAAAATTTTCAAAATTATATTTTAATACATATGACATGATTTTAAACTCAATTTAATATTTTAATATCAATTGAATCTTTTTCTCATGTCAGTCCTTAATATTGACAAATAAGGATAAAATCGTCATTTTCTAATTTCTTCGGGCTTCAACTCAGAAAAATTATTGAAAATCACGATTAGATAGTTTTCGCTATTCTGGATTTAATTGTGGGGATCAGAATTTTTAGATTCCTTTCTGATTTTTCAGAATTAAATATAGAATAAATAAATAAATAAAACAATTAATTAAGTAAAAGTGAGGGTGTTACAATTATAATGTTCAAATATAAATACAATTAAATATTATTTTTATAATAATTTAATTTATTAAAAGAATATGATAAAATAATTTTAATTTATATAATTAAGTAATTGTATATATAAAAAATATTTATCTCATACATTAAATGCTAGTCTATCATTAAATAAGATGTCAAGTTTGAATTTATAAATAAAAAATAGGCAGTAACTGATCTTTATTCCCATAAATGTGTTCACAAACTTTTGCCTTTTTATCAAAAGTCCACCGTAAGTTTCAGATTCTAAGGATCTAAAACTAAAAAAAAATATTATTTTTACGTTTTTCATATACGTAATGAATATTTTTAAGAGTTTAATTATTATGTACTATCAGTGTAAAAAGTTTAACACTATCAATTAATTAAAAATTATTATTAGTATAATTTTTAATGTAATTGATATAAAAATCAACAAACTTATCATATATGATAGTTTATAATTGGTTGACAGTTGTGCATAATCTATTTTTTCTATTTTTAATAAATACTTTTTACATGTTTACTGTTTTAATCATTACTTTTATCACTTGACATAATTCAGATATGAATCAAATCTGAATACGTCGCTAATCTGTTTTGTCTCTTCTCTCCTGTTGGCTGTTAGGTAATCCGTAATCTTATCATAGTTTCTTCTTTCTTAGAATTTAAATCGTTCTCTCTCCCGACTAAACATTAGATATAATAAAATAAAGGGTTAATTATGTTTTTGATTCCTCATTTTTTGTCGATTTTTATTTTTAGTTCCTCAAAATATTTTGACCGGTCATAGTTTCTCATAAATTTTTTGTCTGTGTTTTTAGTCCTTGCTGTTAACTTGAACTGTTAAGTGATGACATAGCTCCACATGGGCTGCCATGTGGACTACTAGGCTGATGTGGCAGCCACGTGGCAATTTTTAAAAAAATTGATAAAAAATGTAAATTATGAAAATGGTCCCTCATTTTATACGATTTACGTTTTTAGTCCCCTAAAAAATAGTTTGACCGGTTTTAGTCTTTCAAAATTTTGTCATTCATGTTTTTAGTCTCTCTCGTTAACTTACACAGTTAAACTTTAATAATTAGTTAATTAATTATTATTTACACTCATACAAGTTTTTTTCTCAAAATTTATTTTAACCAATAATTTATTAATTAATTATAGCTCAAAAGCTTATCACAACACTGCTCTTACCTCTTTATCGCTATGCTTCAATAATTCAAGGTATTCGTAATCTTTTATGAAAAGACTAGCAATCTAACCTATTTGATTATCCTTTACAAGTAATCTTTTTTTTTCTTTTTTTGCATTTTTGTTGTGAAATAATGTGTAAAATAATAATATGTGAAAATAATAATTGATTAATTATCAAAGTTTAACTGTATAAGTTAACAGGAGGACCAAAAACATGAATGACAAAATTTTGAGGGACTAAAACCGGTCAAACTATTTTTTGAGGAACTAAAAATGTAAATTGTGTAAAATGAGGGACCATTTTCATAATTTACATTTTTTATCAATTTTTTTTTAAATTGCCATGTGGCTGCCACGTCAGCCTAGTAGTCCACGTGGCAAACCACATGGCAGCCCATGTAAAGCCACATCATCACTTAACGGTTCAAGTTAACGGCAAGAATTAAAAATACAGATGAAAAATTTATAAGAAACTATAATTGGTCAAAATATTTTTGTGACACTAAAAACAAAAATTAACAAACAATAAGGAACCAAAAACATAATTAACCCTAAAATAAATTAATGGAACAAATCTTGTCTCAATGAATGTAGTTACGCTGCTTCAAGCAGACTTTGTTTTCATTCCAAAGCCGCACACGTCGCCAGCTTATATGTCCACGTGCACGGTCGGTTGTTGTGGACCCACAGCACATCCTTTGGAGACATCGAGCTCACCGACTGTTCCGTACGACCCCAAACGACTATCCTTACCCACTTAATTGCCCAAGTACTATATAAAGTGAAATATTAACATTTATCCAAAAAAAAAATAATATTAACAACATATTTTTAATATATTTTTTTATTAGTAGTTGAAATTTATTAAAAATTATAAATTTTTGTATGTTTTATTTGTATTTAATATTTTTTTTCATAATTTTATAATTTTTTAATAAATTTTAACTAATAATAGAATGTGTTAAAACAAATATATTACTAACACTTTTTATATATAATTATCAGGATGTCAAACAAAAATGATAGTGAGAATGTAATAAATGAGTGAGTTAATTTTGATTATATAATAATACATGAGTAATTAAGATTATTTAATTTATTTATTTTTAATTATTTATTTAAATCATATAATTAAAATTTAATTTTTCAAGCTTTTAATTTTCATCTGATATATATATATATATAACCAAAGAGCAAGAAATCATAGAACTATCAAAAGTATATAGCAATTGAATATACCGATAAAGATAAAAAAAATTAATAATTTGAAATAATTTAAAAAGAATTTTTGAACAAATTACTAAATAAACGTGTAAAAAACATAAGAAAAGAAAATTAATATGAGAAAATAGGTTATGTACTAACAGTGTTAAACAGTTTTACAGTATCATCTAGTTACAAACTATCATATATAATAAGTTTGTTGATTTTTACAAAAATTATCTTAAAAGTTAAACTAACGATATTTTTGATTGATTTACAATTTAAAATTATTTATACTGACAATACGTAGTTATTAAACTCAAATAATATTAATATTTAATTAAGAGAATAGAAAAATTGAGATTCTTACTCTCCAAAGTATTGCACAATCCATACTATTAAAAAAAAATCATAATCCATAATCCTACATCAATTTTGATTGCAAACTTTAACAAACATTAATCATTAATTAATTTCCAAATCAACCTTCACCCATTTGCCGTACCACCGTGCCGCCACGTGTTTTAAAAAAATGATCCAGTCAGCGCAAGAATGGAACCCACCCACCCACCTTAAGTCGGACTGTCGTGGCCAGACTCCTCGAGAAACAGAATTTCCAGCATCCCCTTTTCTCTCAACCGATCAAATGGCTCCGAAGCTCCACAACCCAACCGAACGCCGCCCCCTGTCGTCCCCCGCCGTGCGCCCCTGCGTGGCCATACCCCCCTCCACCCTCCTCGCCTCCCTCATCACCCTCGCCCAAAACATATGCAACCTCCCCCCAACTCCTTCGCCACGCAGCGCAGAAACGCCAGAGAAACAGCGCGTCAAGTCGCCATTCTCTCGGTGCTCTTCCAGGAACTCCACGACCACGGGTCTGCCACGTCTCACTCCGTCCGTCTCTGCCTCGCGGAACTCCACGTCACCCTCCAGAAAATCCTCTTCTTACTGCAGGACTGCGCCCGCGAAGGCGCGCGCCTCTGGATGCTAACGAAATCCCAGCACGTGGCCGCGCAGTTTCGCGCCCTTATTCGCGCGGTGGGTGCCGTGCTCGACACGTTACCCCTTCGAGGCGTCGACGTAAGCGGCGAGGTAAAAGAGCTGGTGGAGTTGGTGACCAAGCAAGCTAGGAGAGGCAAGCTCGAGCTCGATCAAAACGACGAACGCCAAACGAAACGACTTCGTTTCCTTCTGGATCAGTTCCAGAGAGGAGTTGAGCCTGACGTGAACGTCGTGAAGTCAGTGCTCAACTACCTTGAGATAAAAACTTGGACCGCTTGTGACAAAGAAGTCAAATTCCTCGAAGAGGAATTAGACTCCAGCGAAGGAGAGGTAAGTTTGTTGAGTAGTTTAATGGGGTTCTTGTGTTACTCTAGAGTGGTCATATTCGAAACCGTGGATTTCCAATCTCTTACAATCGAACAAACCGAAGCAAGACATAGCACGGAGACGTTAAGTTGTGTAGTGCCAGAGGATTTCCGGTGTCCTATTTCGCTCGAGATAATGACTGATCCTGTGACTATATCCACTGGCCAAACCTACAACCGAACCTCCATTCAGAAATGGCTCGAAGCAGGGAACATGATATGTCCAAAAACAAGAGAGGAACTCACGAGCACAGAACTGTTCCCCAACACAGCGCTTAAGAAGCTCGTCCAACAATTCTGTTCCGACAATGACATGGCAATCGCGAACTCGACTAGTCGGAACCGAACCGTAACCAAAACCGCCGAGCCGGGCAGCCCCGCCGCGGCACACGCCATGCAGTTTTCATCCTGGTTTCTCTCGCGGAGGCTCGTGTTTGGAACCGAGGAGCAGAGAACCAAAGCAGCCTACGAGATTCGTTTGCTCGCCCGGTCCAACGTTTTCAACAGGGCGTGCTTGGTCGAAATGGGCACGGTGCCGCCACTGTTGGATCTTCTTGCCGCGGGTGATAAAACCGCGCAAGAGAATGCAATCAGCGCTCTGATGAAGCTCTCGAAGCATCCCGGCGGCCGGCAAGTTGTCGTAGAAAGTAGGGGTTTGGTGCCGATCCTCAATGTTCTCAAAATAGGGCTTAGTCCAGAAGCTCGCCACGTGGCAGCCGCTACGGTGTTTTACCTTTCCTCGGTGAAAGAGTACAGGAAATTGATAGGGGAGAACCCCGAGGCGATCCCGGCGTTGGTGGAGATGGTGAAGGAAGGAGCGACTAAAAAGAACGCGGTGGTTGCGATTTTCGGGCTTCTTCTGCGTCCCAGGAACCACCGAAGGTGCTTGCGGCGGGTGCGGTTCCTGCGCTTGTCAATGTCGTGGCTTCTTCGGATAAGGCTGATCTTGTGACCGATTCCCTAGCGGTTCTTGTGGCGTTGGTGGAGAGTGCGGAGGGGGCTCATGCTGCGTTGAAAGCCGAAGCGTTGCCGTTGGTCACTGGGATTTTGCAATCTGCTACGTCGCGCGCAGGGAAGGAATACTGCGCCTCAATTTTGCTGGCTCTGTGTGTTAATGTTGGTGCGGAAGTGACCGGTGTTCTGGCTAAGGACCCTTCGCTTATGCCTTCGCTTTATTCGCTTATAACGGATGGCACTCCTCACGCGGCCAAGAAAGCGCGTTCCCTCATCAGAGTTCTACAAGAGTTCGGCGAGAAGGAGTTTTCTGGAATGGCGGGTTCCTCTGTTTCGCGGCAAAGATGTGGTAACTTGAACTAGGCAGCGTCTTCTTTCTTTTATCACCGTAAATATTATATTATATCGTTAGTTTGGTCCTCTTACCGCATTGATTAGATTTGTGAAATTAGCTCTGTTTTTTTACCCAACGAGCTAGTTTCAGTTGCGTAGTTTTCGCAGCGCTGGAAATTTCTGTATAGTACTCGATTAAAGAAGTCGGATACAATTAGTTGGAGAAATCACATACCTTTTTTTATACACGGAGAAGGAGAAATCACATACTTCCACATTTCATGTGAAAACTATAACCATTAACCACTAGCTTCTCAATAAGCGTGACAAACCACATCTAGGATGTAGAACAAGCGTGTTTGCTAACTCTTTTACAGGCAGATTCGACGTGAATTTTTGAAACCACTAGTTTTAGCCTCTACATCTTTTAGCTATTGGACATAATAAGTCACATTGATAACATATTTCCAAACGCGGGCTAACTAGATATTGATATAATCCAGGTAAAGTGGAACTTCATCAAAATTAATGTTTTCAAATTTTCAAAAACAAATATAAATCTTACTGTTACCGTTAATGAGTTTTGGATAGGGACGTGACTTAATTTTTCTCCTATCTAGAAAGGTGTTTCATCATTAGTTTCTTTTTTTTATTTAGCAACAAAATTTAGCTAAAATTCAATTTTACGAACCGTTGAATTTGCGGTATGTTTGATGGACGGTAGGAAGGAACTTGAAAAACAAAATATTTTGAAAATGAAACTTAGATAGGTTTCATTTAATTTCATCTCATTCTATTTTATATTTCTTCTTTTAAGGGTATAAACGAAATCAATTTATATTTTACTAACATAACTATTAAATCATGTGTCTAGCCATCGTAACCCTAAATAACATTAAAAGCTTTTTAATAGGTGAGTTCTTAATGTTGTAGTTCACAAAACAATAATTTTACACCGTTGATATATGGTTTAGTTTAACCTAATTGATTTATGGTCAATATGACATCAATTAGTTTGGTTATTGAATTTTGATTTCTTCTAACCGAGGCATACTCAAACCAATCTCAATTACTATAGTTTTTTAAATTTATTTTAATTTTTTTTTTATCATTCAAATTTATTTTAATATAAAACAATTTTATCATGATTACTTTTTAAAACATTTAATATAAAACAACATTGTTTTAATAAAACTTGTTCAAAAAGTATTAAAAAAAAGTTAATCAAATCCAAACAATCTAACGATAATTGAGTGTGTTTGTTCAAATTGATAAAATACAATTTTCCTAACCGAACCAACTAAACTCGTAATTGAAATCACATGCCCTTGTTTATTTCCTTACATATATGAATCAATTAAATTTATGACTGAAATCATATGATCCTTTTTGCCTATTCCTTTTGTGTCCCGTCAATTGAAAATGCATCATTACTAAAACAAATCTTTCTATTTTAAATAACAGCACCTCCCTTTTAGTTGTTAACTGTTTTTTTAAAGCTCTAATCCATATAATCGACTTTATCTAATAGAAACAATAAAACTTTCATTGTTGTTATTGATATAATTTAATTGTACTAAGGACAAACAAAAATTTGATTCTCCAAAGTTAATCAGTTTATTTATGATTTTTGTTTGAAAATCAGCTTGAGTAACCTATAATCAAACCAAACAAATGGGCATTTGCAATAATGCATATAATAACTAAATTACTTTTCTAAGAATGAGATTTTGGTCAGGAATAGAATTCTTGAGAAAATTTGTAAGATATATTTAGTTATTATTTGGAAGAATGAAGAATAGGGTGAATTTATTTTTTGGGTTTAATAAGAAAATATATATAATTAAAAAAATAATGCAAATGAAATTAGAATAATACGAATGTAGTTATAAATAATAAGGGATTGAGATAGAAGATCTAGAGATGTGCATAATCTATTTATCGTAGTCCGGTCACGATACGTGACTTACATCTAATCCCTAATTAATCATCACTTGATATTTTTCTTTGTCTTACGTTTAGGGGTAGAAATAGGTCAAGTCAAGCTAGGCTTTGGTAGGCCTGAGCCTAATCTTCATTAAAAAGATAAAGTCTAAGCCTTACCTATTTACCTGTCATAAGCCTTTTTTAAAGGCCTAAGCTTACCCTGCATAAAAGCCTAGTGTGGCCTGTAAGCCTAGTTAAAAGCCTATTTACTTATAAGGCCTATAAAAAGACTGGTAGGCCTATTGGCTTAAGTAAGCCTGTTGACCTAAGTAGGTTTGTTGACTTAAAAAAGTTTGTTAGTAACTACATATTTTTTTTATTATTATATGTAATATATTTATTATATATAATTATTTACATATAATATAACATAATATATAATATAATAATAATTTATTATATATGCATATAAATAGGTTGACCTATTAGGCTTAATAGGCTTTTTTAAGGCCTAAAGCTTGGCTTTTTTTTTTTTTTTTTACCTAAATAGGCTTTTTAAAAATCCTAAGCCTAGCCCTTTTAATAACAAGTCAAGCCAGGCCATAGGCTACTGACAGGCGACCTAGCCTATTTCTACCCCAGCTTACGTTAAATTTTTGTTTACGTGGTGTCTGATAGACCTTCTTTTATTGTAGTGCAAAGAAAGCACCGTGGCTATTGTGGGAGAGTTACATAGGTCTCCTATCATGCGAAAGGTGATTACAACCGTTAGATCGTGTCCCAAGAAATTGAATGGCTGAGATAGATTTATGGATATCAATAATGATAAGTGAATTAATAGGTTTTTATTTTAAAATAAATGCCACGTGTATTAAGTACACTACAAGAAATTTCGATATTATTGACAGACATAATCCATGGAAAATGCCAAAAGTTTGTCGATAACTTAATTTTTCCGACGAATTTTCGACGAAAGGATATTCGTAGGTAATCTGGTCGTAGGTAAAACCTATTGAAGAATTTTCATATCCGCTAGTAATTACCAACGGATATATCCGTGGAAATAAGCATAGGTAATACCTATGGATTAAACCATAGGTAATTACCAATGAATTATCTATAGTTAAATTCCATATCTTTTGTTGGTTAATTTCCATAGATTACCTACGGATTAATCCGTTGGTAATTACCTACTGATTAATCTGTTGGTAATTACCTACAAGCTTATCTGTCGGTAATTACCAACGAATTTATACTATGGATAATTTTGTAAGTAATTACCAACGGATAAATTCGTAGGTAATTACCAACAATTTTTTTTATATTTTTAAATTTTCTTAAGAAAAATCTTATTTAAAATCAAATAGAATAAAATACAAAACATAATATAAATAAATTCAGCCATCAATCACACTAAGTTCCAACATATCAAGTTCAAACGATATTAAGTTCCAATGAAATACATATATTAAGTTTAAACAACGTACATATCAAGTTCAAACGATAAATAATATTCTATCACAATCTAATATCTAGAATATCCCAGAGAGTCATGCTGTTGGTTGCCTTGCTACTACTAGTTACCCTATTGTTACTGGTCACCCTGCTACTGGCCACTTTACTGCTACTACTGCTAGTCACCCTACTGTAAGTCGTGGTGTTGCTGCTATAAAATGTTTCGCACATTAGGTGGTAAGTACTAACTGACAGCATCGACTAATGTTTCCACCAGGTGACTCAATTGCTCATTGACCTCCCTCGACTAACGAATGTTCTCCTCACTAGTAGAAAGACATTGTCTTAGTTGGTTAATTTCCTCTGAATCACTAGAGCAACTAGAAGATGCCTCTATCTATTGCATGAAGCTGTCATCCGCACATCGATAACCACGAGTGAGCTCTCCAATACCATAAATGCGTCCCTTATTCTTTCCACCGAAAGCTACAAACCAAGTCTTTGACCTAAGTCTCTCCTCCTCAATAAGGTCTAAGAGGTGGATTTTGAGCCACTAACATAGGATGCAACCTCAAACCTAGCTGAGAAAGTCTAGCCTCAAAATCCTCCTATTATTCATAATCAGCAATTATTTGATAAATACAGTAAACATCATTAATATGAAAAAAAAAAAAAAAAGAACATGCAATGGACTAATGTATGTCTGGCTAGATCTTTCATCAACAAACTGACCAGTATCCTTCTGTATATAGGTTTGCTGAAAGACCTCATCAATGTATGGAGGCGATCAAGCAGCTCTGCCTGTAGACAATTTACATTAATGATAAATAAACATTTAATATATAAGTATTATGTTTTAAATGAATACCAAAAAAGTATGTTATACCCTGTGAATGGCGTGATCGTGCACGCTAATGAAGCCATCTGTATGCATGCTCCCTCCTTTTTCAGATCCCTAATTTTTCTTTGCCTGTTTGCACTTTGAGTGATATATAGGTGCATTCCACTGTGCTAACAAAATATTCCACACACTATCTCCAATCTATTTCGGCCTCTAACCGGTAGATCAGGCTTCCGCGAACATCTTTGAGAGTCTGTGAGAAGCCTTCGAGTGAAATTTTTTCTTGATTTGATGCTTATGCTCAAGTCTCCACATGACCTTCGTCTATGTGAGAAAAAAATGAATGGTTAAAAATATAGTATATTAACTATTTCCCACAATAGTGGTTGTTGTTTACTAGATTTTGATATATGGTCTAATTTAATAGTCGTTGAGAGTGACATGTAGTCAATATGGATGTAAACATAACTGGAGTATAATTTGAAGAGCTCATTATTCTTTCATTTTAATGGTATAGCCTAGTACTTTGCAATACTGATCTTAGCCATGTTGAACTAGAGCATTTGATCCTAAATCAAAACTCTTGCCTAGAGCCAGTGTTTGAAGGTGAAGCAAGTGCATAAGAAGGGTGGAGGTTTTGTTTTCAAAACTAAAACATGTAGTATTAGTGCAATAGCCAACCTCGTTAATTTTTGTCAAGGGATTGAGTTTTAGACTATGATTAATTTTCTTGTGCACAATTTTCCAAAGTTCCCACTAACCTCAACGACTATTATTGAGGACATGCTACAAACCTCTAATTTTGGCAAGAATTATATACTATCAAGGATGCTATTAAGTTCTTTTAGATGATTGATCTAAGAAACCTTTAATTTCAATCTGTCAAAAACTTGTTCACAAACATGCACCAAGGCTCATACACTACCCCTAAAAAAAGGATATTCACCCAGCTAGAAACACACACCAAGCCAAACTACTACTTGAAAAAGAGAGTGTTACATCTAATAATCCTAGATTCTTTCATAAACTAGCTGAACCTTCTCTTACTTCTAGTGAGTTTAACCTTCAAATTGCTTGAGATTAGAATATGGAAATGGATATCATCTCCATGTTTTAATAGTTAATATATTTATTTTTTGGGTATTTGATCTTTTATTTTTATGATTTAGCCTTCTTAAAAATAATAACGCTTCTTTAAAGAATCAACCAATGTGTTAGCTTTCAAAAATTTTAGAATCATTAAGTTTTACTACCATTCATTCCTCTTTTGGATATGCAACGAGCATCATTATAACGATTGCCAAGGTGCAAAGCAAATAGCTAGTAGGCGTGAATGAAGAACATAGAGACAGAAGTAACAGAGTGAAGAAAAAGTAATGGAAATAAGGCCCAATATTTAGATTCTCAATTAATTAATGGTTCTAAAATGAAATTATTACTCTTGATAGCAACTAAGAGATAATTATTTTGAATCTAATTGTGACAACAAATTGTCTCTCCCTGATTTTGTTTTGTCTCAAAAGGAACAAAGTGAGGGATAGGGAAAACTATTAAAGGGAAAAAAATGAACAATGTTATCAAAAGCCTACATTTCTTGAGAAGCTTAAGAGTTTCCCAGTAAAGGGAAAATTCATGTTGGCATAAAGGACTCACCAAGATGCAAAAATGAAGAAGAAGTTCCAATGGAGAAACACGGAGAAGGCTGCACCTCGGCTAGATAGCAAGAAGGTTGCACCTTAGTTAGGGTTTTATAGACCGAAGCTAACCCTAGACGGCGAGAATGTTGCAGTTCAACATTTCCTAAACTTAAAGAAGGCTTCACTATTCACTCACAAGGCAAGGACGTAAAGCTGAGGAGGGAATGCCACAAGGTAAAAATTTTGAAAACCCTTAATTTTAACAAACTTTTTCCTTTCCTTTGTCCAACATTTAAAACTTACCTTCAGATTCTTATGCCTTACCCATGAATATTTTACCAATGGCCATATTCGCAGGTAACTTAAAATCGATTTTTAAATTTTATTTCAGTATTTTATAGTTACCAACAAATCTTACCTATGAATGTTTCTTATCCACAAAATATTCCATAGGTAAACTACCTTCAGAACCATTCCCACTAAAAGGCGCGAATTTATTGACGAATTTTTGACAATCCATTTTTCGGTAACACTTTTCCAATGTTACTTATGACTAAATAAGTTATCAACAGATATTTCCATCGAAAATTTGAAATTACTGACGAATCAAAATCCGTGGGTAATTATTTGTCAATAATTAAGCATTTTCTTGTAGTGGTAAAATGGTTAATTTAAAAAATAATCCTCATCAAATAGAGGATGTTAAAAGTCCTCATTAAGCTTATTTACCTTGAGTTATCAACAGACTCCTCCTTTTTCTCCTTTTTCATTCAACAATAATCACTTCATTAGTTGTGCGTGCGATTGTCCACATTACGAAGGATTTTTTTGGCATTGTTCCCGTGTCGATTTATTACATTCCCTTTTACACCCCTAAGCAGTCTTCTAACCTTCCCCACATCAAAGTTCCAACTATTTTATCAAATAAGAAAACAATAAGTGGTTGTGATCGTAGTGGATATGTGTTGTGATTAGTGACATTATATATATATATGTATGTATGTATGTATGTATGTATGTATTAACAAATCAGTTATTTGATTCTCTAAGAGTGTCTTTTATTTGCACTTCATGTGTTTCAATTTCCTGACTTTTATTAGCCATTAGAGTGATATTAGGGTAAAAATATAGTCTCTTTAATTCATGAAATGCTTAGTTTGCAAAATAATAAAATTCATAGTAATAGCTAATTTTATATTCAGTAATGGGTAACGTCCACCCCATTTTGGGGTGAATGGGGTGGAAGGAAGAGAAAGAAAGAAAGGGAAAAAAAAGAAAGAAATAGAAAAAAAAAAAAAAGTGATGCATGTGATAGATAAGATAAGAAAGAGAGAAATAGAAAGAAAATTGGAGTAGAAGGTAGATAAAAGAGAAAGTATATGTTAATAATAATCCTTTCCTATATAGTGGTTGCTAGTTCATGCCCAATATGTACTATTGTAATTGTTAGTTTATATTGTTTTGGCAAAATATCCTATTTGTGATATTTTGATTATTGGAGAGTGATTATTTCCTTAATAAAATTAGATTCTGATCAAAATAAAAATTTGTCTTGATTATAATTAATACAATATAATTTTATTCCAAATGTTTCACTCAATTTGTAATCAAATAATTAATATATTTCAAAATCTTAAGAAATCAAGTTTGAGATTCAAATATGATCATTTATTTAGTTACAGAATATAATTACTATCAAAAAAAGTGTAGAAAATGGTGGTCATGTTTTAAATAATGGCAGGTTTTAACAACCATTTTTTACATAAATAGCAGTTTTGCAAACCGTCATAATTCTTTCTACCATTCAATATAAAATGATAGTTTACTACTAACTGACATCATTTATAATGTATAAACAACATTTGCCCATTAGGGTCTACCAAGTGGTAGAGGATGTGAGTAGTCTGCACAAGATCTTCAAACTTTGTTGTCATCATTGTACACCAAAAAAATGACATTTATTGTCATTAAAATGATAATTTGAAAGGCCATAATATGTTAAAATAGGTTTATTTAGAAAATAAAAATGGTAGTTTGATTTGAAAGGCCATAATATGTTAAAATAGATTTATTTAGAAAAATAACAGTTTAAAATTGTCATAATTTGCTGATAAAATGGAGGATTAAAACTGCAACAATTTTCTATGAAATATGACAATTTAAAACCACCATAATTTTCATAAAGTAAAAAAAAAATTGCACTACAATCTAGAATCTTATAAATACAGAATACATTCCTAACAACCATTCTAATTAATAAACATATACAAAACCACTAATATGCCTCCACCTAACAACTTAAGCTTTGAAAATTAATGATTCTTGACATGATAACAAAGCTTCAATTCAATAACCCAGTGATCAAGACCTGGATTGTTCCATGATAATTGATTTAGGTTCAGTAGCCCACAGTTTCGAAACTTATGTAAAGCTAATGTCAATTATATACCTTAAAAGCACTAGTGAACATCCACCGGAGTTTATTTGTCTTCAATTGAGAAATGACAACAGATATCACAAGCATGGTTGGCTTGTATTTAGCAATCAAGCTACATAGGTACCCAATAAACAAATAATTAATGATATGTCAACAAGATATCAAATTGCAACCAAATAGAACATAACTTAAGTAGTGAATGCCAATAACTTAAATCCAACATGAAACTAAATTACTAAGAAAATAACAAATGTGAAATTTGACATCAATAATCCCAAAAATGAGATTTTTTTTAATAAAAGGGAATCACAGAAAAAGATAAAATTAAACCTTGCATTCCAGATGAAGTGAAGCAAATAATAACTAAGGCCTTAACCTTGATAACTACTTGAACTTGTATATTTAAATAAAAAATGATGAAGATTAAACTATAGAAGTGGTTTTGTGAAGGATACAAGCCTCAACCATAAATTATCAAAATATACACAAGGAAACTTTCCAAGAATAACAAGAAATCAATTCAAAAGCATAAAAGGATGAGAGATGGGTGGATAATGGGAAAATTTTTATAATTACAAAATTGAACATTTTTTTTTAAGATGACAAAAGAGAACTTTATCTAACAAGAGTGATAGGAATAAATTTTTTATGGTGAATAATGTCCATAGGAATTTGTTTAAACGTAAAGCATAAACTTACCTCAACACAAACTTTTTCCCAAATATAGAAATGATCTCTACAAGGTATAGTTACTGTAGCATCTGTACTCGAAGGAGAATTACATCACTACCTGATCCAAAAGAAAGAAGAAAACAAATTTAGACATGAAACATGCAACACATACTTTTGCACAATGTGAGATGAACACAATAAACTAAATGAATATTAATGAGTAACAAAAACATGCACATACATTTACCTAAAGTTTTTTGGGGGGGGGGGGGGTATATCCTTAATCAAATTAGTTAGAATCATAATCAGATATCACAAGACTTTCGACCCCAAAATACAAACTTTGTTTGACTGAGACAACTATGACAAAAACCATTGAAATGCTCATATTAACATATATAATACTACCATCACTTGTAGAGGGAAACAAAACTGATGTTATTTCTTAGTATAAAATTGGATTAAGGGAAGTTCAGTTCGCTGCCTAAGATATGTGTGAGCCTCTAAGACTCCAAAACCAAGTTTACTTTTGCAATGTGCTTTTTCAATATTTAGTTTGAGGAAAACAAAATTGGGTTTGGCAATTTTATTTAGTTAAAATTTCTAATAAGTCTTGGTGTCTAGTAATACACCTTAACTGTTAAGCTTAACTTTTAACTTCTTGCATCAATGCCTTTTTTGCTAAAATTTTCAATGATTCAAAAACTTCAAAATAGATTTCTTTCCTATCCTACCAACCTAAATCAGCTAAAAAAAAAAAAAAAACTCCAATATAATGCTTAAACCAACAAAAAATGTTTGCCATCACAACATCTCAACCTTCAAGCAGGTTTATTCCCTCTAAAGTACAATGAATTGATCCACCAGTTTGGGTAATAATCTTAAACTTTGAACTCAAAGGCTTAGGCTTGTACCTCAACTAAATCATAAAATTAGTATCATATAAATAATATAGATTTCAAATTTTAGACAAGAAGGTAAAATAAAAATGAGTTTCAAATGTCAAATTCCTTTTGTTATTATACAAACTCAAATACACCAACAAAAAAACAGTAAAAGCATCTTTGTCAGTACAATGTGATTGTCAACTATGTATAGATAAAGCAGGTCAGATTTATTAATATAAAGAATCCATTACTTTTTATTAATGAACTAATATGTTTAGTTGTGAAAAAATAAAAATTATTAGCATAGTTAACTTAAAAAAAAAAAATAACATTATAAATATATTTATATATATGGTTGATGAGCCTGATATAATTATACTAATGACATGCTATTTATTTTAGGTTCTCTACAATAAGCTATACACTTCTTGGAATGACTATGTGCATTTTTCAAGAATGAAATGTTAGGTTTGGGAAGAAAAAAATGTAAATAATGGCATTTTTTTTTGGCATAGACCACAGGTGTCCTCCACTAGAGTCAATCCTACTCGAATCGGGTAAGATCACTATGGGCGGCAAAACTCTTCCTTTGAGTATTTAACATAGCTGCATACCTAGAACTCAAACTCGAGACCACTAGTTAAGCTGGAATAATCCCACGCCAATTGATCTACGCTCTCGGTGGTTAAATAATGGCATTTAAATCCTTGTTATAATTATATACTTTATTATTTTTTAGACTTTAATTTCTATGTACTTTCGGTGTAAAAAAAAATTATGAAATCATAGTTGATATGACTTTTAAGATAGTTATTGTAAAAATAAATTTACCATACGTGGTAGTTCATGATTGAGTGACATTATAAAAATCTTTTACATTACTCTATTTTTATATTGTTGTAATATTTTAATATATAAAAATAATTTATATATATATATATATATATATATATATATAATTTTATATTCGCACATGTTTATAGCATTTTAAAATAGAGATGGGCCATGCTTCATCTTTTTTGCATCCTTCACGACCAAAACCACTAAATGGTTGATGTTGCTCAAACAAGAAAGTTGTCATTTTATGACAGGGTGCTAGTGAGTAAGGAGCCTTTTTCACATAAAGAATGAACAGATTTTATCTAGCAAAATTCGTTTCACATTGAGTTTGAAGATAGGAATTGTTTGAAACTGAAATGTTTTATTGATGAACAAGTAGTGCACGATCATAGAGCACCCTAGAGGGATTTGATTATTGTCAAATTACTACGAAGGAATATAGGATATCTAGCCATGAAGGACAAGCTTAAAGCTATATAGAAGCCCATGAGGGACTTAGATATCATGGGTATTAGTAATGGATTTTTCATGGTTAAATTTGATGTTGTTAAGGATAAGGAGAAAACCATCTTGGATGGCTCTAAGTTATGTTTGATCATTATCTAGTAGTTAGAGAGTGGGTTTTGAATTTCATTTCCTTTTATGTTTAAATAGACACGACCTTGGTTTGGATATGGTTTCCTTGTTTAGGTTTGGAATATTTTGATGAGAGTGTACTCCTTACCTTAGCCATTGCGACGAGAAGACCAATCAAGGTAGATATGACGATGTTGAACACCACACAAGGTAAATTTGCCCGTGTGTGTTGAAATTGATCTCGCTTAACCTATGGTTAATCATGTGTGGTTCCATAACCACCAGTTTAAAATTGAGTATGAAGGTATGCACTTTCTTTGCACAAGGTGTGGAAGATATAGCCATGTGTACATGCATGTTCGCATGTAACTATAGGTGGAGAGAATCTAACCCAATGGCCTCAATTTAGGCGACGGTGCAAGCTAGGCATAGTATGGAGGAGAAACCACACAAAAACCCTAGCATGAATATAAGAGTGATTGGGGCAAATTATGCATATAAAGATTGGATGTTTGTTTCCAGGAATAAAAAAGGGACAAGATCTAGGGGATATGATTCGTATAAAATTAAGGGCATTAATGAGGGGGAAAGAAGAAGCATATTAGTTACAATAAATTTCAAATCCTCAATGACAAAGTTACCAAATCTTTAATAACATTTAGTTAGGAAAGAAATGGAATAAATGTGGACACTAGTATTTTGGGTTCTTAGGGGGTGGAATTTAATGCTAATAAAAGTGGTTTGTTTGACAAGGTATGTACCAAAAAGAAACCAAAAAGAAAAAAAAGACAAAGAAAGAATGTGTTGCAATGTCATCATCACTCAATAATAAGTGTAGGCCTTAACACAAGAAACAAGAAGCTAAATCATTCTCATGCATCTAACACTGAGAAATAGTCACCAACTATTGAACCACTTGCTTAGGTTTCCTTCGGCAGCAAGTCATTGGACCACAAACTCATAGAATTGAATGTCTTTCCCTTGCCTTTTGGAATCAAGATTAGCATGATAGTGGAAGTTATAAGTTCAAATAGGCTTTGACTTTTAGATCTTAGTGGTGGATCAATCTCACATGATCTAGGGGAAGCCTACAAGCAATTAAATGTGCAATAAGAGGTCCAATTGGGGTGTGATACTCTTAATCAAGTAATGAATGGTGGGCAACTGACTAGGGTGTCTGAGAATGATAGAGGGTCTGATATTGTTATGACTTATGCAACATAGTCAGGTAGGTGTTTGTCCTATTTATCTCTATGTCTTTATTATAATATAGTTTAAAGGGTTTTCATTTCTTACTTGGAATGTGTGAGGTGTGGTTGGGAGAAGAAATCAATGTCATCTCCATGAGGTGCTTTAGTAAAAGAAACCTCTTTGAAGTTAAAGAGTTTGCCTTTAAGTTGTGAAGACATCGTTTGTATGGTGTCAAGTTCGATGTTTATAGTGATCATAAGAGTTTAAAATACCTATTTGACCAAAGAAAGCTTAACATAAGGCAAAAAAGGTGCATGAAGTTCTTGAAAGACTATGACTTTGAGATGAAATGCTACCCAGGCAAAGCCAATGTAGTGGCAAATGCTATGAGTCAAAAATCTTTACTTATGTCTTCCATGATGGTGCATAAGATGAAATTGATAGAGGAGTTTAGGAATCTCAATGTAGATGTAACCTTGTATGACCATAATATAAAGTTACATATGATTGAGGTTTCTTATTACTTAAGAGAGCATATTAGGGAGGCCTAGAATGCAAACTTAGACTTAGGACCACAAACTCAACGAAACCACTTTGGTTTTTCTAAAATTGAGGATTAGACCATTCTTTTCTAAAGAAGAGTATATGTCCTTAAGGATGATAAGTTAAGAGAACAAATCTTAGGAAAAGCCTAAAAGAGTAAATTCTTAGTACATTTGAGGGCTACCTCAAGATCTCAAGAGGATGTTTTGTGGTTGAGCATGAAGATGGATGTAGTTGGGTGTACTAAGTGTTTGACCTATCAACAAGTCAAGATTTGGCACCAAAAGTCATCTAGCTTGTTGTAACCCTTAGAGATCCTATAGTGGAAATGGGAAAGTGTGTCCATGAATTTTCTTATGGGTCTACCTCGAACCTAAGTAGGGTTCAATCCCATTTGGGTGATAGTGGATAGCCTCACCAAGTCTGCCTACTTTTTATCTATTAGAGCCACTTTTTCATTAGAGAGATTAACAAAGCTTTACCTCTAGGAGATAGTTAAGTTGCATGGGGTGCTAGTTAACATAGTGTTAGATAGAAATCCTAGGTTTACCTCTAGATTTTGGAAGACACTCCATCAAGCTTTAGGAACTAAGCTTAGTTTTAGCACTGCCTACCATCCCTAATCAGATAGTCAGCATCTAAGGGAACCATTCAGACCTTAAAGAATATGCTTAAAGCTTGTGTTTTAGAAGAGAAAGGGAGTTCGGATAGGTACCTACCTTTAATAGAGTTTGTCTATGGCAACAATTTCCACTTTAGCATTAGGAATGACACCTTATGGGTCCTTTTATAGGCATAAGTGTAGGACTCCTCTATATTGGTTTAAGGTAGGTGAAAGGAACCTGTTAGGACCGGACTTAGTTCAAGAAACCACTAAAAAGATCCATATGATTAGGGATAGATTGCAAGTGGCTTAGAGTAAATAAAAGAGCTACACTAATTACAGGAGAAAACCTTTAGAGTTTGAAAACGATGAACATGTGTTCTTAAAGGTCTCCCCTACCATTGGTATTGGGATGGCCATTCCAAGAAGTTAAATTCATATTTCATTGGTTCATTCCAAATCCTTCAAACAGTTGGGCCAGTGGCCTATAAGATTACTTTACCCTCTTTATGTCTAATCTCCATGATGTGTTTCACGTCTCTTAACTCAAAAAGTATGTCAGAGATCCTTCCCATGTCATTTACACTGAGTCAATATAGTTGAGGCTTGATCTTACCTTTGAGTCAAAATTGATTTTAAATTTTGACTATAAATCCATTTAGCTAAGGTCATTTGGGAAGGACTTACCTCTAAAGAGGTGACTTGGGAGTTAGAGGACGAGTCAAGTATGTCCTAAAACTACAATCTTTTAAGACAAAAAAAATTCAAGAAGGAAGAAATGTAACATCTCCAAGATTAGACTAATAGGAAATAATAAGATAAAATGAATAAATTACCTTTCTGTGCCTATTTAATAAGTGCTCGTAAAATATATGGTTAATTTGTGTTTTATAGAAGTAGGTGGCCAGAGTTATGTTAGGCTTGAGGGGAATGACCATGAGGCCCTATAAGGGCCTAAACCCTTCTAAGACACTCACACACCCACACCACTTCTATAGAAGAAAGAAGAGAAGAAAAGGAAGAGAAATAAGAGAAAAGAAGTAAGAGAAGAAGAAGGAAAGAAAAAAAAAGAGACACATCCACACACCTACATCTAAGATCCATTTGTGAGTGCATCCCTTTCATTTTCCTTCCATTTCCCCTTGCATGATTGTGCTTATTGTGATTGAAATGTGGAATTTGGTTTTTGAACCCCAACATGGGGGGTTTAGGGTGATTTCATATGGTTAAGTTGTTAAAATGTGAAATCTGATGTTTATAAACATTGTTGAAGTGTTTTTTTATGCATGCTTGGCTATCTAAATGTGATTGGGAGCCATGTATGGCCCTTGGGCGAGCATATTCGCGACCTTTGCAATATGTAGATCACCTGGTTGTGCTAAATGCTAAGTGTGACCCTACTTATGCTAAGCACGAACCTTTGCGCTAAGCGTGGGACATCTAGAAAGGGTCTCCAAAATCCCTACGCACCCAGTATCACCCTTATGCGCTGAGTGTGGGACTTCTAGATAACATGTCTGGAACACTTACGCGAAGGTGCTAAACATTAGGGTCTAGTGTTACGTGCGGCTATGCCTAAGCTAAGTGCAAGACCCCTAGAATAACATATAATTTTTGTTATGTTTTTACTTATGTCTAAAATGTTTTTAACCAATGTATCATTGTCCGAGGATGCTCAATGTTTATATTTGAATGTTGAGGAGTCTCCTTTGGAGGAAGGAGGACAATAACCCCTGCAGACACTAAGGGATAACAAATTGTTTTAAGTAATCAAGATGAGCATGCATAAGGCTTAAGGTGCCTTCTTTGGAGATGGGCGGGGTTTTTTCACTTCCCATCCCCAAAGAGTGGTAAAGACTCCTCAAACTAGAAGAGTATAAAAATACGAGGTTATGGCAAAGACAAAGGAGACACCTTGAGAAATTGAGCTCGAAATTCTACCGTAAGACAATAAAGAGGAAATAATGATAAGCATGCAAAAAATTTAAAAAACTATGTTTTATGTGCAGTTGAAGCAAGGTTTTATAAGAATGCACTTTTATGTGCCATGTTTATATTGTTGCATACTAGGGCACTTACTGAAACATCATCTCATTAGTTTAGTTTTTATCTTCTAGATTGAGCAGGTTGAAGAGCTTGAGCATCCTAGCATGAAAGACTGTTATTTTGTGTATAGACTCAAGTGAGAACACTTGGCTTCACATCTTTTAATATTTGATATGATGTATTAGGGCCTGACCCTTTTGTATTGACTGATGTATCTTTTTGAAACACTTTTTGAAACACTATATGGTAACTTAGGAAATCTCACCTAAGAAATAGTTGTATGACAATTGTTATTCTACATTGATAATATATTGTATTTGATTTTGCATGGTGTACTCTAATGTTGTATGGTACTAAGAGGTAATGCCCCCAGGGTGTTACATTGCCTACCAAATTAGCTATTTAAGTAAATTTAAATAATATAATAATAATGTTATTTTGTAGGTCAATGATAATAATATTGTTATTTTAAATATTTAATGTAATATTTTGAGATTATATATTCTTTTATTCATTTGAAGACTTAATAACATTGACTTTCATATAAGTTTAGGATTATTAACCTATTTAAAAGTAGGTTTTATGACTTAATTAAAAAGGCTTACCATTACATAAACTTTTGAAGCAGACAAACTTTTATGATCTATTTGGTATGATGAAGAGAAAATGAAGAAAAAGAAAATTTTTGAAATTTGAAAAATAATGTAGAGGGAAGGAAAAAAATTAAAATTTTGTTTTTAAAAGATAACTTTTCTCTCTTTTTTCTTTTTGTTTTTTTCCAATCAAATAATAGAAAATAAATTGCTATTTATATATATTTTTTCTATTTTCTTTCATTTCATTCAAATATACCATTACAGTTGTTAAGTCAATTATTAAAAAAGGACTCATATTAGATAAATATGATAAACTTAAGCTTTAGAGCGATTCAAGAAGTTGATCAAGCTTAAGTATTATAAATTTTAACCCAATTCCCTATTCTAACTCAATTGATTTTTATCCCTAATTAAATAATTAATGTTCATGATTCTTTTTATGATGATGTATATTCATGATTTTTAAAGATTATGAATAAAATGATAGAATCTTTTTTTTTTTTGAAAGAATTAGTGTATGTGGTGTTTACAATTTTAAGGATGAATTTGGGATTTTTTTTTAGAAAAAAATGAATATCACAATCAAATTTAAATACAAATAGTGAAGCAATATATATATATATATATAATTTTTAATTTAAAAATTTAGTAAAATTAGTCAAAATTAAAGTAAAATTTATAATAATTACTAAAATACTAAATAGAAATAAAAAAAATTTTCTACAAATTAAACACACCATAATTTTTAAAATTTTTTAGTGTTTATTAAACATTAAAATTAAAGATTTTGCATAGCAATTAAGTAAACAAATTTAAGTGATTACATTTCAATCTTATATTAAAAAATATAAAAATCTTCTAGCGCCAACGATGTCGTTTCTTTCTGTAGTTTTCTAAATTTCCACCATTCTGCACCATGGTCAGTATATAAACGTATAAACCTGTCGCCTCGTTTCTTCACTCGAAAGCAGAAGATTCTTGTTCATAGGGTTAACACTCCAACTTCGTCTTGTTTCTGTTCTACCCTAAGCCGGTAAGTGTTATTTTCACTCTGATTGCTGATTATATGAATTTTTGGCTATTTGTTTTGATGGCACACCTTATTACCGTTTATCAAACCTAATTATTTTTCCCCCTTCTCCTGCTGAATTCATCAAATTTATGCACTTAGGGTTTCGAAATAGCTGCAGATTCAGGTCTATCCATGGCGACCGAACCAAAGGCAGCCACCGAGGACGTCAAGATCGATCTCTTCGAAGACGATGATGAGTTTGAAGAGTTTGAGATCAATGAAGGTAAATCTTAGTAATCTCGTTCTTTCTCGCGATCCCCGACGCAAATCTCTTTGCCTGTTTCAATTTCATGTTTTGTTGTTTATTTTTGCCAATGTTTTATCTTTCAAATTGATTTGAACATCACCTTTCTGACGTTTTAATCGCTAAGAGATCGGTCGGTAATCCTATCATCAAATCCTTCACATTTGACATTCATTACTTTATTATAATGGAGGACGACAGTCGTTTTAATAAATTAGGGATTTTATCGCATATTGTTGCACATTTGAGTGAGACTGAGGTATAACATTTGGCGTATGGGCAAAATAGAATGGGATACCGTCTATTCCGTACTCCTTATTTACCTTTTTCTAATGGCCTTTAACCCCAGTAACCTGAACTACTAGATAATAAGATTCATTACCTTAAACTTATAAGTAGGTCAGGTAATATAGTTAGTTACATTAGTGAGTTTGTCCCTGCCCCAAATTTTGTCCATTCAATTCATAACAGTCTCTGCATCCCAATGAACCACGCTTCATACTACCTGCAACTTGAGCCACTGTCCTCATGCCAGACTGAGCCCAGCCGCCACATAGTTGTGGCACTTCCGTTGCAAAGCTACCCCTCCAACTGTAAACCCACATCTCCTCCATGCCTATGAAGCCCCCCTCTTTCTCTTCTTGTTTTTCTCATTCTCTGTTAGCATTGAAGGTGCAGTTTGTGTTATCCAGTGTTCAATTTGCATTTGTCTAGTCTAATCTTATATACACTTTTTTTGTTTATTTCTTTACTTTTCTAACCTTTTGGTCCTTTTCTTCCTGAGGTATTTTTTATGGACTCGTTTTTTTTCTCCTTAAATTGGCTTTCTATTTGAACCTTAAAGCTTTGAACTTTGAACGCATATCTAGTTGAAAATGACCTTCTAGAATGGTTTTGAAATTTTGAACCACCATGAATAATGAAATGGGCATTTATGCATTTACTTTTAAAGATCAATAGATTTGACATGGTTGTTTGTTTTGCTTTCTATGGATCTATACTAAGTGCGAGCTGGTATAGTGGTCTCTGAAGGGAGATTGTATTTCAAAAAGTTGGCACTGTGTCATTAAAATCTCTAAATTCAGGCAGTTTTTCTCTTGTATAACAACTATGGATTCGTTCAAGTAGTCATTGGGTATTGGACTGAGTCAATCTGTAATTTAAAGAATCATCTGCAACACCTGGCTATTTCACACAGAAAAAAAAAAAAAACTAAAGATTGATCGATGTTTGTTTATTCTTATGTATAGATAACATGGTGATGGTGTGTATTTCTGGGCTCAAGAAATTTTCTTATAATTGAAATTTATTGATTGATCACTTGGGGCAAGCTATTAAACCTTGTGGTACAATTGTTAAGGGGCTAAAATTTCCTTTCCCTGTCAGAAGTAATTGTGCTGAGCTTTGTAGTAAGAAGCAATGTGAGAAAGATGGACTAAGTGAAAGGACTTCATCGCAATTTAACAATTATAGTTCTCAAGGACTAAAATGTAATAATAATAATATTACAACCAGTTACCCGCCACTTACCCCCCCCCCACACACACACATAATAGCAGGTAAAATTTCAAGATGTACGTATACAGCACACTTCAGGGGCTCTACCCTAGAAGCCACCCACGTTATGTTTTGTTTTATTTTTAAAATGTACTAAGCATGGATTAGAACTCATGTTATGAATATTCTGTTCTGCTTTAGCACGTCTACCAAACACTATCTTAGTACATCCAGATGAGGCATTATTCTGTCATGAGCTAGCTCCTCACGTTTCTTGTTAGTAATAAACACTTTTAGTGTGCAGATTTAATTGCTTGAGTTATTTTATTTTCATTTTTATTTTTTTATTTCTGTTTCTAGTGATGGTATTTGAAAGTTCACTGGGTATTAGAGACTGTGTATTCAACTTGATTTGTTTGGGGCCTTGGTTTCGTTCTAATGTTTCTTATTTCTGTTGCACTTTATTGTTTTACAACCTTCAGAGTGGGATGACAAGGAGGAAGGGAAAGAAGTGACTCAACAGTGGGAGGATGACTGGGACGATGATGATGTTAGCGATGATTTCTCTCTTCAATTGAGAAGGGAGTTGGAGAGCAACACTGATAAGAATTAAATCACCTACTAGTTATTGTTGCTTGATATAACATGCGTTATGAGTTGGGTGTTTAAGCTCTTTGAAGGAAATGAAAACTATGCCTTGTTAGGCCTTGTGAGGAAGGAAATGTAAGACAGTAAGAACATAACATAGGGACATAATTTTTCTGTTCTCGAATATCTGCGTAGAAGTTATTGAGTGCTTGTACTTTTATTGAATTCTGCATAATTAGGTGGCGTCTGGCTTTCAGATTTGACTTACAACCTCGAATTATTGGCTCTGTTCATTTTGGGGTTGGGTGGGTGTGCTTTTCTGTGAACAGTTATTGCGAAAAGTGCAGTTGAGATGCACATTCGCCATCTTCTGTTAGGAATTTCTTAGCAGAAGAATCAAGTAAACAGAAAAGCATGAAAAATATTAAGGGAGCATTTGGTGATAACTTTATTATTTTCCTTAAGCTAAAAAGAATTTAAGGGAAGGTTATAATTCAGTTCAATGAGCTTAAATAAGATTTTTTAAATGCTCCATTAGTTTGACGTTTTTTTTGGATAAAATTGATCTGTTTGATTCAGTTTTAGAGTTAGTTTCATTCATGAAACTAAGCTAAACTATAACAAAACTTGTACTATTGTGTATGTATTTACAGATTACTTGTACAAGATTAGAATTTAAATTATAGTTTCTTAGAAATTTTGAAGATAATTTGTTACTCATGACTATTGATGATGGCTTTTATTAAATGTTTCGAGGCTAATTTGTCGTGGATTGCTAATGGAAAGGAAGAGGAGTAAAATCAAATTGAGTTTCAGAAGGAAGTGCTGATAAAAGTGGACTGGATTGAATCAAACCGAACTGATTAAGTCTGGATTTAGTTTTTAGGTGAAAGTGGATTTCTACGCGGGTACAAGAGTGAGAAAAACGAGAGTATAATTGTGCGTCTTTATCTTTAACATTTTCTGCAAGAAGCGAACGCCTTTTCAAGTTTGATTACTTGGAAAATTCTGTTTCGACTTTCTTCGAATATGAAGGCTTACATGAAAGAGTTTAATGCTAAGATTAAGTTCCGATATCTCTTAAAAGGCTTTATGAAACAAGTGAACTCGAGACTTATCTATATGATTTAAACGAAAGGAGATAATAGGGCAGAAGCCTCAGGGTTTAAAATAACTTGGTGCCTAAGTCTAAATAAGAACATCTGACTTAATTTGTGAGTGCTTGACTGGTTCAACTAGATAATAGATAAATATAAAAGGAGATAAGACTAAAGAGAGCACTGCACTAGATATTTGTAATGTTCATTCTAAAATCTAGTGGGTTATGCATAATTCCTAACTTTACTAAGATTTTCTGCTACATCAAAATTTTCTTTGTACAAAAAATCTCTTTAATGTAATATTTGACACTTGTATAATGGAGAGATTGTAACTTCGTATACTATAATGTTTCAATACAGCAGAATGCACTTCATAATACGTGAGATATAAGACCTGAGTGTTGAGTTTTGGAAATTTTACAATCGAAACCTAATACTAAGGGGAGGATAAGACGTTAACTACACCAATTCGCCACTAATACGAGGGGGAGGATAACACGTTAGCTACACCAATACGCCCCCTCAAGAGGGTGGTGCGAAACAACACTAATCTTGTTTGAGAAAGTTATGCCTGGTACTTGAAGGAGGTTTCATGAGAAGATAAACAAGCTTGTGACTGGATGGTAAATGAGCTAATTGGAGTTCCTTATTGGCAGGGAGATCATGGCAAGGTGAAAATTAATTGCTACATGTTTCACTAGAGTGAAAAACCCCGTTGGCTAATCACAAGCAAGTGGCACCAATGATGTCACATAGAATTGTAGAGGTCGTTGGAGGTGAGAAGCCAAGTTCACCAAGATGCCTTGACCAAATAATTTCAGTTGCAATGGACGCAATAGTGTGATATTTAGCCTCAGTAGAAAAACGAACAAATAGTAGTTTGCCTTTTCTAAGACCATGAATGACTCAAACAACTCATGCAAAAAGAAGAAAGAACACTCTCAAATATGAAAAGAAACTTCATTTAATTCTTTAATGTAAATGAGAAGAGCCTTATTTATACTAATTCTACATAGCTATTTTTGTCCAAAAATTAGACAAAGAAATAAATGAAAAAAACAGTTATGAGAGTTACAAAACATTCTCTTTATTGGTACTTAATAGATATTTTGTGATTACATGAAATTGATTGGGACATTTATCATCCTTTCCAAGTTGGATAGGACTCACCCTTGAGTCAAGCTCCTCATCATTATGATATAACTTCTTGACAGTCTCAAATCGGACAACTTTCATTTAGAGAGTAGAAAGTAGGACATGACAATGGTTGAATTTATTGGATGTGAGATGTGACTTGATCTTCATTCCATCTTTCTAGAAGGAGTAAGTATTGCATAACCATCTTACAAGGCGCAATAATTATATTGCCAAAGTCTCCTAAGAAGATGACATCAAGTCATTAGCAAGGATGTAAATGACTTGAAGTTTAAAAAAAGAAACAGAAAAGTAGAAAAAGAAGAAGAAATGTGATTGAAAATATATGGCTGGAATGTAATTCGAAAAGCGAGTAAATTTGCAAGGAAATTAAATTGAAAATGAATGTAAATGCTAGAAATGTAAATTGAAACTAAAAAGAAGAAAGAATAGGAAAAGAAGGCATAACTACGAATAAATAACTAGAAATATAAAGAATTGGAATGTAAGTTGAAAAGCAAAGTAAATTGGTAGAAATGTAAAGACTTTGAATTAAATTTGATTGGAAACATACATATAACTTTTTGAATCAATTGCCATTTGATGTGTGAGGCGTGTTAGGTGTTACAAAGTATTCGTATAATGTTTGAACAACAAAAATTGAATTACAAGGGCCTTATTTATAGATTTCTTCCCCTAATAGTTAATAAATTTGATATGTCGAATTGTCCTAAGATCCATTAACTAAGATCTTGCCATCTGTCTCAATTTGAGGGTCACTTGGTAACTATTGATAACTGTTTTTTGACATGAAATACTCGAACCCTTGTCTTGAATTCTTCTTTTCTTGATATTTAGTCAATTTTTATCTCTTTAGACTTGGCTTCGTAGTATTTATTTTGATTTTGAATTGAGTACTTCTCGAATTCTTGAGTATTTCTTCAATACAACTTGAATGAACTCTAGACTTCAATCTATTGGTCTTTCAAGAAATCAACATATAGCCAAACTCAAAGTGATGCTTTCAACACTTAGAAAAATTCTAAGTTGACACTAAAAATGTTATAAGATATATTCTCGAGTACAAATTAAATAAAATAATTTCAAATGAATGGCAAAATTCTCTTAAAAAGACACTTAAAAATAGATAATTCATAAGATTATCATTAATTATTCTTTTTGTATGTTTGGATATGCATTTGAAATAAGTTGATCTGCATCTGCCAGGAGCTTACAATATGTAGCTTCTGCTTCTTTCTCTCTATTAGACGTAAAAATACTCATACGTGAATTACATACGCATATGCAAACACACTATTACTCTAATAATCATATAGCCTTTCTTCCTACAACATGTAGTCTTTTGCAGAACACCTAAAATGCCTTATTAGTATAGAGGGATTAATTAGCAAAATTTCCATACTTGTCAATATAGCCGGTATTACAAGTTACATCTAATTCATACTAACCGTTTATATAAAATATTATTATATTTCATGTTTTATATTTGATGGACATGATGGACCAAATTTTACAAAGTCCATTTTAGATGCTCCCTTGAAAAGGTTCTTCTAGACCCCTTTCATAACTTTCTCCACTAACTTTATTAAGTGCTGACTCTTATTATATTAATTAATTTGATTTCCTCTTGCTTTGTTGATTTAGTGCAGGTGAAGAATATTGTTCTTCTAATCTTTTAGATTTCTAATATTTTATTTGTGAGTTCTTCAATCCTCATCTCGTTGGATGTGTGACCTTTCTTCAAGTTCTGTTGCTGGGAACAGTGGGGAATAAACGTTACAAAAAATAAAAATTAATGGGTAAAGATAATTTTTTATGCGTGATACTTTTAATATACCATTTAACTATTTTGACTCAACATATTTAGTGAAGCTCCGCCACTCATTGAATTATCAATTTTCTCATCTAAGGGATTCTTACTAGTCTGTACATCATAACTTGGAACAAAAACTCACAAAAGAAGATTCTTTCACTCAAAGAACGTTAGTATAGCATTTGACAAATTTTTTTTAACACTGTCAAGCATTAAATCCAAGTAAAAAGAGTTTAAAAGACTTTGGAACTTACAATTGGGTCCTTTAATTAATTGCAAACCAATCAATTTAAGAAAATCAATTAATTTGATGGATATGGCTTTCTTCTTCAAAGCTGAATCAAACCCTCATTTTATGTCTAATTATATAAATTATCCCCATTTATTTAAAAAAAAAAACGTATTAGTAAATTACACATTGAAAAATATTTTAATCAATTAAGTTACTAAATGTTAAAAAAAATAATGATTTATATTGTAATGTTTTACTAAATAGTTGCAACAAGCATAAGTATAAGTAAATACAATTGACTAAGAAAAAGATAAGACAATGATTTATCTACTTAAAAGTATATTGAGGATGGCAAAAAATCTTAGGATATTGTAATTTCCTACGGAATGTCGAAAAATCTCAGGAAGTCAAAATAGTGTTTAAGTACCAGAACCACATCATACTGTCCAAGATACAATAACACAACCACAGACAGGCAAGAGTACTTGTGTCCATCCGATAAGATAGAACGAAAAAGACAAGGAAACATTCACTATTTCGTTCGTAGTGATTGACACTCTTTCGACTGAAAATCTGTCCACGATAATACCCAGCTGTCAGGAAGGATAAGCATTCCATACAAACCAACCAGAAAATAAAATATTCGATCCTTTGCGTAATTCGACTTAAATTAAATTGACCCTGGCACTGAAATTATCGTGTTAATCTAATAATTAGAGTTAAAATGTGAAATATTGAAAATATGTGTGTGTGAGAGAGAACATCATTATTCAGATTAGATGATTGAATAACAATGATCTTACACAGATATACATCCCCTTGGTCGAAGAAATATTTACTAATGTTACCAAAGGTAACAGAAAACCCCCAAAAAACATTACATCCATCTTCCGAGTTTTGACACAAAGGCAAATTTGGGTACTCAAATCCAAATCCAGCTAATCAGACACACACGTAGAGAGAGCTCTTTGATTTGCACTATGCCGTTTCAATTTCAACATTTTCAGAAACAGCACCTTTCTTCCCTCAAAGCAGAGGGAACCATCACCCGTGAATGAACCCATGTTCTACAAATGGGACAAATGGGTGTCTGGAGTATCCACGAGTCTATACACTGCACATGGAAGCTGTGGCTGCAATTGGGCAACAACCTGCACACATCACCAACCTTGAAATTCTCCAAGCAAACAGCACAATCCACGAGGCTGCCCCCTCCCTCTGGCTCCTCATAAACAAAGCAAGGAAGGTTCTTCAGGTCACCAATGTTGTCACCACCAAACATTCTTTTCATGGAATTGCTGCTCTGGCCTTGAGTACCTTCATCTTGACCTCTGAAAGCCCTACCCACGATGCAGATATGGATAACCACCAAAATCGCGATCCCCACAAACAATATGATCAAAGAAATAACAACCTCCATCACAATAATCTGGTCTAATTTTCGCTGGGCACCCAACCTTAATTTCCTTCAAACTTTAAGTGTCTGATTCTGATTCTGATTCTGATTCTGATCTATCTATTGTTTGCTCCTCAAAGACGACAAATGAAAACACAGTCAAAAACCACAGATTGTGGCGACGGCAAGCTACCTGCTTGCTTTCATCATCACGCATTTATTATGTATATATACAAAATAAAAAAAAATATACCAAGATCGTACAAAGTTATTTCCTTTTGTGGTTGAGTGGTTACAGCGTGAAAGTGTCATCGATCGTGTCAAGAACCAATTCAGCAGGTATTGGAGTTCACTAGAATTTAGATAAGATAATAATAATGACAAATATAGAATCTGTAATATGATTACAGAAGTAGGCTAGCATGGGAAAGCTGGCCATATCTCCACGATGGGAGAGTTTTTCGTCACCGTTAGATTTTTCGTGTGAAAATAAAAGGCTAAGATCTTTAAAAAAAAAAAAATCCACGTGGATATTAGAAACAGGGTCCTACGATTTCCGTTCGTCCCCATTCTTCTCCCTTCTTGAACCCGAAACCAGACCCATTTTTAGTTTATTATTTTTGAGATCTGAGCTTTCTAGTCCCCAATCTTCTCGTGTCGTTCCCGAATGTTGTTTCCGAGTGGATGCTTATTTCCTTTATTCTGCTTAGGAAGTATCGTGAAATTTTGGTGAAGGGGAACACGTCCGATACGATTGCCAATCTCGTAAACTTGACCTCGGACACGACTATTTTGTCGACCCTGGACGATGATGGGAATGTTGTTGGGGAGGAAGAAATTGGGGATAGCAGGTTTGTTTAAGAAGAATCTGTGGGAGATGACTGATAAGCAGAGGTCAGCTAATTTTATTACATATAGGACTGTCCTGGATGAGATATGTAGACGAGGAACAATTCAGGAGGGCATGAGGTTTTTGCAGGAGTTGCAAGAAAAGGACCTCGTAGACGGGCATGCTTACAGGAAGCTTCTATATGTGCTTGAAGATGATTGTTTTGATGGTGAATTTGGAATAAAATATATGGTCTGTTGTTAGGACTTAGGAGTAGTTGCGCTGAGTCCTGAAAGGAGTTTGTTGGGGTGTTTATTTTGTATTGTTGTATTGTGTTTCTTTGCTTGCCTATGAGTTGTATTTTTCATTTGAGAGGTTATGCTTATATAGGTGATGCAATGTATGAAGAAACTAGTCAATGAGAATATTCATTTTTTTCTCCCATTTCTCTGTTACACTTTTGTTCTACGGAGGGTCCTCCCCTCAGAGAGTCAGTTCCCGATTTTCCCTATCAGATGCTACCTTCTTGGTCAGGACAGAAAATTGACCTTGCACGAGCTTTTGATGGAAGCAGTATTGTTGAAGAACACAGATTTTGTAGGATGGTTCGTGCCTTGCATTCTATGCTACACCAATTTGTTCATCAAATCAGACCAAGGATAAAAATTTGAATTTTAACGCACTGGAGGGTACATGAAAGTTATAAGGATTGCCTCTCATGCATTAAATTCAATCAAATAAATGTCAAATCAGTTAACTTGCTAATAATTCTTTTTCTTATATCTGATTTCTGATTAGCTAAATAATTGTGCTCAATTAGTAATTTGGGCTTTGTTTCATCAATTGGGTATCAGGTGTCCTATCTGCTTGAAGGCAATAGTCAAACCATGTTGCAAAAAATAGCCGGATACATATTACAGCCAATTACCGAAACATAAGTCTATTGTATGTTTTAAATTAGTTCATAGAGAAAATACAATGCGAATAGAATATTTAACAGCAATGATCCAACATAAAATATCATGGCAAGTGTAGAAGCAATGCTTATTAACTGCATAAAAATAAAATCGCTCACCAAAAAATACAAATATAAGAAACAGTCATGGCATATTATTTATATCACTTTTCAATGCTAAATAAATATGGCACTCACAAAACACATGCGGGTTAAATATGCCAATGTTACGTCTCCAATCACAAACTGGACTACCAAGAGCAAAATCTGTGAACAGGCAAATAAACAATAACTAAGCAGTAAACTTTGTTTTTCTGATGTTCTTTTCCCATTTGCTTTTTTACTAATCCCCAACCTCCATTTGAGCCAAGCAGTAAACTGGATTAAATATTGCTTTCTTGGCCTCTTCACTCTCGCCCTCGGCAGAGTATCTTCCAAGTTGAGCCAGCCAAGGAGTTTGCTTTAGTGCACACCAAAAGAGCCTTTTGAGCAGGGACTGCAGGAGGAACTCTTCTTCCGGGGACTACAGGAGGAACTCTTCTTCTAACATGGTTAGAGTATATTTGGCAATGGTTTCTGGAGAAGCCTTGTCCTTGTGCTCAGCCCCAAGGGTAACCATGCTAGGTTTGAGCAAAATTCCCTAAAAAGTGACATTGTTTTCAGCCAAATAGAAGATGACTTCCACCCAGACCTTCTCAGCCACTTCTAGCGTCCTCTCAATTTGGTGGTCTCCATCAAGAAGAATTTCAGGCTCTACAATTGGCACAAGACCATTGTCCTACAATGGAACACAAATGGATCCAGAGGATGAGTGCATTGTGAGGAATTAACCTTGCTCGAGATAAACAATAAATAAGCGTTTTATGTACACTGACATCAAGTATCAAACCATAAAAGTTCACAACATAGCAAAAATTATATGGTTACCATTCAATCAAATTTGACACCCTATGCACAAGTTAACATGTGCTTAAAATATCTGCTACCTTTGTCACATGACAGGAGATGGAAGCATCAAGAGAGAAGGTTCTTTTCCTGCAGGCAAAGATGGAACATTATCTCCCAATTCAACTAAAACTCGCTATGCAACATCATGTAGCCCATGGACTGATGCAGTTATGTAATCAAGAGACAAATGGCCCGCATTCTCCAATATCTTTACACGTTCTCAAAAATCAACCATGTACAAAGCAACATGTTCCATGGCATCTGACCACCTCTGGCCATAATTCAATCCTTTAAATCACATAATAACATCAAACAAACTAAACAGAAAAGGAATAAAACAACCAAACAAAAAAAAGAAATACAATCAAAAACACATAAATGGAACCAAATCTGTTTCCCTTATGAGCCAAAACCAAACGAAAACCATCAAGCCATAATTTAAATAAATAAACAAAATCAAAGCACAAACAAGATTAACCACAACAGACAAAGTGCAGCAACTAACAAAACGAGTTCACTTTTATCAAGTTACGGTTCAATCAAACTGGCTCCGACACGCAACCTCCGTCAATGCCGGCATCACTCCAATTTCTCCCACTCTAACATGGAATGTCGGATACCATGCTCAGCCGATGGTCGCAGCTGTACCTCCGTCACATACTACGTTCAAAAAAGCGAAACATTTGGAAACGCCAAGAGAAGATTGGGGACAAAAAAGCTCAAATCTCAAAATAAAAAATTAAAATGGGTCTGGTTTCGGGTTCAACAGGAAAGAACAATGGGGACGGATGGAGATCGTAAGGAGGGAACGGAGATCGTGAGGGAGAAGAACCGAGATCTCATTTCAAATGCTCCGGCAGTCGACCTGGGAAGAGAATCCTCTCCGATTCTCAAAAAACCGGATACAATTTCAGCCTTTATTTAATTTTAATATTTAATAAATTTAAGTAAAATTATGTATTAAATGGTAGAAATTAAAAACTAGATACTTTTCAGTTTTTTTAACTGAAGAGAATTCGGTCCCGTCGACCTAGGAGGGAACTGACAAAAAAGTACGCTGATCCACGTGGATATATTTTTCTTAATAAAAGAAAGGGCAGTATACCTCCCATACCTGGTAACACTGACGAAGATCTGAGCCTTCTATTTTCACACCAAAAAAAGCTCTTTCACCGTGGAGGATATGGCTAACTTTCCCATGTTAGCCTGACAAAAAATTCGGGCTAGCGTGCGAAAGCCACTCATGTCACCCACGGTGCGTGAGGTTTCTTAACCGTGAGATATATGTATTTAAAAATCAAGGGCTGAAATTTGCAATGGCTAAATTGGTTAGATAAGTAATACGGAGGGGTTTTTTTTTTTTTTTTAAATAATCCAGGTAAAAATACGTGGACAGAATTTCCCTTTTCCTTCCCACACTGTGACCGGAGTGCACCCTCCACCTTTGGATCGGAGATCCGTGGTTGTCTTGTGAGAGTCTCACAGTATGACCGGAGGTCTCCTTGCACATTTCGATTGGAGCTTCGTCATTGTCTTGCGAGAGTCATGACCCCTAACCCCCTTTCGACACGGTTCCTTCGAGGCTTGCCATAATCAAAGGTTGCGTTTTGCCGGAGGTGCCATTGTTGTCCTGCAGCATGTTCGGTTAATTATTGTATTTCCCATATCCGTCCGAGGAATCGTGGATCTCATCTCAGTATTTGCTTCCGAGAGTGTGATCCCTGGCCAGCATTGGAGACGGCTTTGTTTTTGGTTCTAAAAAAACAACGTCACGTTTGGCCGAAAGCGGCATTGTGTTCGTGTGTTTCCCCTATGATTAGTTCTGGCGAAGGCATGACAGTGTTCGCAGGGTGTATCATAGCTTTCTCCCGTTGATTGAGTCTGTTGGATTGTATTAAGGACTTTTTGGAAGGTGGAGAGGATTCTTCGCGAGCATTCACGGAGGAATATATAAAGCATCATTTAAATTGTAGAGGGAAAAATAATAATTGTTGTTAAACCCTTTACTGGAAAGTCCACTTATACTCGTGTTGTATGTTTGGATTTGTGAAAATTATGTTAGAAATACCAAACTAATGTAATTTTAAGTAAAAATTTATATAAAGGACATCGGAAATTTTAAGTAAATACTCAGCCGGAATTAGCCACTTCAGCGGCAATGACATGGGAAGAAAAATATATAAAGGTGAGAATTGAGTTAGTTGAAAGGGTAGTCTGAAATGTAAATTTGTCTTATTTCTGTGAGTATTTTTCTCCTTCCTTCCCTGTGATTCTGTAAACTATTACTCTCAAATTTCATCTTAGCTTCTGTTATCCATCTTCAATTTAATAAAATTCAAATTCATCCTCATGGTTATTCAGAATTGCTATTGCTCCATTAATCTGCCAACCAGAAAAGTCCTTCTGAAACATTTGTGTTACCCACACCATAGCACCACATACTACATTTTCAATATGAGCCAATAATTGATTTCGTATTTCATGCAATTAATCATTTCATATGTGGAGTGGTAGTGCACTTGCTTATTGGAATGCAAAGATCCTTTTTGTGGAGTGGTAGTGAAGACTCGCATAAGGTTGCATGAGTGAGTTGAGATAAGGTTTGTCAACCAAAAGGCAAGGGAGGGCTTGGGGTAAAAAACTAAGAATTATTCAATATAAGCCTTTTATCCAAATGGAGGTAGAGGATCCTATATGATAAAGAGCTATATGGTATAATATTTTGTTTGCCCATTATGGTTCTTTGATATAGGGATCCCCTAATGAAAATTCATATTGGTGGACAACTTCATTGTGGTGGCGGAACATTTATAAAGTGGGGGGGGGGCATAGGAGAATGCTTGGGAATTGGTTTGATCAGTAGTGGTTAGAAAGGTAAAATCTAGGACCCAAGTTAAATTTTGGAATGATGATTGGATTGGAAATGGATGCTTGAACGAGTCCTATCCTCGTTTGTTTCTTATTTCTGAGGATAAAAATGCTTATATAGCAAATATGGGCGAATGGGTTAATGGAGAATGGAGGTAGATTTGGAGGTGGAGAAGGAACCTTTTTGTATGGGAGGAGCAAGTACTTAATGAACTGTCTAACTTAATCTCCTCTGTCCATTTAATTAGCAATGAATGTGATGAATGGGTGTGGAAACTTGATAGTTCTGGGGTCTTTATAATAAGATCAGCTTATGAGTGTTTGCAAAGTTTATTGTTGCCCGATTCTTCCAATAATTCTTTGGCAGAGATATTTCCTAAATTTTGGAAGAATATAACTCCTCTGAAGATGTTAGTTTTGTCTTGATGCTTACTACTAGATTGAATACCTACTAGAATGGCACTTTATAGGGGGAATATTATTGATCACATTTAGGAGACTAATTGTGTTTTATGTAACCTACCAAGCAAAGATACACATCACTTGTTTTTTGCATGTTCGGTGACGTCAAAGGTCTAAACAAGCATTTATGCTTGGACTGGATTTGATGTTGCTCTTCCTTCCACAAGAGCAGCTCATTATCTCCAACATAGGGGGATTGTTAGGGGTAAAAAACTTAAGAAGAGTTGGATGTTACTATGGCATGTTGCTGTTTGGTCAATTTGGTAGCACAAAAATGCCATAATCTTCCAGCAAGGTTCAATTGATTTTATACAATTGATGGATTCCATTAAAAACCTTTCTTGGATCTGGTTTAAAGCTAAAGCAGAGCATGATTATGCTGTTAAATTGGTACATCAATCCATTAGGATGCATGGCTCGGTGACAGAATCAATGGCAATTCAGTTGTAAGGACCTTATATCTACAAAGGGCTACTGCAAAATATTTTCATGTTACATGATTCTGATATAACTCAAAGTTATAAAGGAATAGATATAAGGCTTGCTTTCTCTTTTGTTCGAATGTGGAGCATGGCTAAATGCACGATATTGATTTGATTTATGCAGATATGGAGGCCTGGTCCATCCTACAAAAACAGCATGCATACATTTCTTTGTGGTAAGATTTGGTTTAATCCGCTCAATGGATTTGGACACTTGAGAAGTTGTACTTATGATTATGCTATCTATAATGTATTGGTATACTGTAATGGATGGCGTCCTTGGTTATTGTCGTTATCTTTATTTTGAATGGGGAGTATTAGGATGTATAACCTGATTGTAAACCTTTATTGTAATTCAGGAGTTATTTGGTTAGGTGGGGGTCTTAGTTTGGGTTGGAGGATGTTGTAATATGTTTTTCAATAAGGGTGTTGTAATCTTGTTTAGTCAGACTCGGTGTTAGTTAATATTGAGTACTTCTTGTGCTTGATATTAGCTTCTTTTTTAATAAATAAATAATTTTGCTGATAAAAAAAACCTATTTCATATGTAATATACTATATTAAGTTCATTGTCCATTCAGATTAACACACAAATGTATGGCATCAGACTTCAACTTTTGTTCAAAATTAATGTCACTTAAACCACCATTTTTTTTTCACTTAAGCATAAATAGAAAAACACCCAAACCGCCTCTTATAGTACAATACTTACTCAAAACAATTTGAAGCTTCTATACCCACATCGTACTTCCTTTCCACAGTGCGTTGCTTAATACACCACCTCAAACAATGTTGGGGAGTAATCTCTCAGACTTACCAACACAAACACATTATATGTTCTTCCAACTTTGACTAGATCAATCAACATCTGTAACACACTCTACCTAAAACAATGTTGTGCCTCTGGCAAAAAGCCTCATAACCGAAACATATAGCTGGTGAACGAGCAACAACCACAACGTTTCACAAGAGAACAATGGGAACTCAGCCAATTCGTAAGGTTTGATTAGGGCAAGCTTCGAAGGAATTGTGTGGAAAGGGGACAAAGATCAGACTCTCACAAGACAACGACAAAGCTCCAATCAAAATGTAATAGGAGACCTTCGGTCACAATGTGGGGCTCTCATAGGATAACCACAAATCTCCGATCCATAAGTGGAGGGTGCACTCCGGTCAAAGTGATTTCAAGGAAAAGGGGAATACTGCCTAATAATTGTCCACGTATTTCTACCTAGATTATTTGTTTTTATAAATAAAAACCCCTCGATATTACTTATCCAACCAGTTCGTCATTGCAAATCTTAGCCCTTGATTTTTAAATACATATATCTCACGGTTAGGAAACCTCACGCACCGTGGGTGACATGAAAGGCTTTCACATGCTAGCCCTCGTTAAATGTTTGGAGTTGATCTGTTCTATAATATGGTTTCAACTCCAAACACATCCAAACGTTAATCGTTGGGTTAGTAATCATTAAAGGCCACATAATTAAAGCTATACAGGAATTAGCCTTGTGCTCACCAAACATTATTCTATGCAACACACGTCAAACAAATAAAATGCATGTTTGGGCCTGTGTCAGATCACTTTCAAAATCACGTCTTTTTTCATTTTAACGCAGAAGCTCCCTTTATTTGCTTCAAACTTGCATGTCAAATACATGAATTCTTGCCACAGGACACGAAACCAAACATACCAAAAGTCAAGCACAATTGGTGGATAGTTGAATTCTTTAAGTTTATTGTCAGGGGTTTGATTACAGGCCTTGTGTATGAAAAAGATTTTGTTAGAAGAAGCAATACCCACTTCGGTAAGTTTTACATATCGAAAAAATTAGTCTATTGCCAATTGAGAAAATATAAAAAATGCAATGCACGTCACATCCAGTCCTCACTCCTCGACTAATTGTTAGAGCCACACAAATCTTAGGCTAAGAGGAGCAGAGTAGAAAAAATAAATTCAGAATAGTGCTAATGCTTGACAAATTTTCATATGATGGAAACTAAAATTCTTATATAATAACAGAAAACTAAAAATAACAATATGTAATTCTACAAAATAAGGATTAGTAGACTTTCAGATTAAAAAAAAATACATTACAAAGAAATATCTCAATCAAATTGCTAGGAAATAGTTTGAGACAACAAAAAGATAACTTTTGTAAGAGATTTTCAAAATAATGAGAGCAAATGAAAAAGAGAACACAAGTTTGACATTAGGGCATTAAGTGGTAAATTAACTGCTAAGTGGCCTTTAGCCAATGTCTTAGCCACCAGATTGAATGATGGCTTATGTCACTAGGGCAATGAGCGATCAAATTGACCTATGTGCAGTTACATTTGAATTATGCAGAAATGTAAAAGCACATTTTAACTAGATTCTAGTGGTTGTGTCTCTTCGTAACATTCAAATTTAATGCGATTAATAATAATTTTATTACTTCTACTTATATTGTTAAATTTTGTGATTTGTGGCATATTCATTTAGGACACATTAACATTCCTCTTTCTCTAATTCCATGACGGCGCTCTTTCCCTTTTTCTTTCAAAGATGTTTGCCACCGAGACCCCAACTCCGCCATGTGATCCACTTGCGTCGACATCATCTTTGCCATGTCCTCGACAATCATGTAGCTATTATGTTCCTTTGGTAGCTTATGGAGGCGCTGGCACAAGAGGAGGAAGCCAACGCTCAGATTGGTGCTGCGCTGTGCCTCGCAACGGCAGTCCAAGTGGCACCGAACCCAGACGCAGATGTGCTCTAGAGGAGTCATGGCTTGAAAAACTCGTGAAGAACAACGCGTGCAAGGTGATGGTAGGGTTGCTAATGTTGATCAGAAATGTTGTCACTACAGTGGCATGATGAATTTGCTAATGCACAAGATAAGGGTCTGTGTTTGGATTCATTATAGCAATGGCAAATCCATGGGGTGGAAGAAGAATAATGTGTGACAAGAAAGAGAATTGCGTTGATATGTGAGACATGGAAGAAGAGAGAAATGAATTTTTTCTTTTTTAAAAAATAAAATGTTAAATTACTTTAACTCCCCTAAATATTGATAAAATTAAGAAAAAAATATTATTTTTGTCTTAAAATTGTGGTGTAGATTGTTAATGTACTATAACTAAAAAAGTGGTGTGAGTATATTAACAAACCACAAACAACCCCCCCCCCCCCCAAGAATGAGAGAGAGAGAGGTTCATATTAAAAGTCATACATTTAATATATATATATATACACACACACACACATATATATATTAAATGTATGACTTTTAATATGAACCTCTCTTTCTCTCTCTCTCTCTCTATATATATTACTTTGTTAAATATATTATTGAAGTTAATTATATATGATATTTAATAAATATCGGTCTTTTATATAAGAAACAAATGGGAGTATTTTTTGTCCTAATTATAAGAAACATGGACCCAATTTTAAATGTATTAATTACTAATTCTCTTTTATACCCTTAATTTATGGTAAAATCTATTAATAAGACACATACTCATTCTCCTTACAAGTAGATACATTTATTGGTTTATTAACAATATAAGTCACACTTATTGATGGAAAAAGTTATCCCTTGAATTACGTGTAGTGGTATTAAATATTACCACTATTTAAATCATTTAATTCTATGAATATTTCTTGAATAAAATTTAAAATTATAATTTTTTTAATTAAAATTAACTAATTAACTACTTTTATTGGTCTTGATAAATTAATTATTCATTTCTTATATAAAGACCAAAAGGAGTATTATATATGGATTATATATATATATATATATATATATATATTACATTAATAATTGTGTTCAAGTATATTTTAATTTTTTAATTTGATCACTTTAAAATATATTTTATGAAAAATAATAATTAAAATAAGATTCTTTAATATATAATTAAATTTAATATAATTCATAATAATTTACTTAAAAAATAATTAAGAATAAAAATTAAAAAATGAATTAGTATAAATATTTATCAATAAGTATATGCTTATTAAATGTACGAAAAATCATATATTTAATAAGCATATACTATTTAAACTAAATTTAATAAATATATTATAGTTCATAAATATTATATTCTATAATATTATTAATGTCAATTATATATTATTTATAACAATAGTAAAGAGAATATTCTCGTTTAGTTTATAAATTTTATCAAGATTATTTTATCTTTCAATTATTATCAAAACTACCCACTAAATCACCTGTTACTCTTTTACATATTCCTATGTAAAAATTACCATGACTACTTAACAGTGAAATTAGCAAAAAAATATTTGTTACATAAGGTAGATTGAAATGATCGATAAAAATACAGTTTAAGAGGCTTTTTTAAAATAAATGTGAGTCCAAAGGCTAACCTCAGTAGGAACCAAAAAAAAAAAAAAAAAACCACCTCTCCATCTCAAAGGACTAAAATGGCTGTTTATTCGAACTTCGACACATGCTGAATTGGGTCTTGATATGATTGATGTCACTCCATTCACGCATAACCACTAACTCTTTGTTTGATAGAAAAGAGAGAAATAGATAGGAAAAAAATATGTGAGAAATAAGTTAAAATGTGAAAAATAAATAAAAAATATTTTGAAAATTTAAGTTGTTTGGTAGGAGAGAAATAGAGAGATGAATGAAAATAAGTAAGAAATAGAATAAAAATAAATAGTGGAACCTATTTTTATAGTACAAAATTTCTCACCTATTTCTCTTGTAACAAACAAGAAAAATTTATACAAACTTTAATAATTTCTTCACCTCTTCCTCTTTTCCTTCAAACCAAACACAGCCTTAATCATAAAAGAAAATAACTTTTCTGCTTTTTACGTTTTTTTTTTATTGAAATATATTCTATTACTTCTATTCTATTGCTATATATTAAAAGAATGACTTATTAAGACACGTGGCAACATCTCTTTCATTTTGTTTCCTCCCCAATTTTATTACTCTGTTTAGCATCTTCTGTTGCGCTTATTTTGCTTGATACTTCCGCCCGATTTTATCTATTTTATTTAGTTGCTTCTAATACTTTTATTTCGCTAACACTCACTAAATGTATTTCTTCTAGCATTCAGCCACTGATTGTGCAGCATGAATTTGTCCATTTCATAGCTAGATGACTTGCCTTTACATTACATGCGTTATCCCTCTCTCTTCTCATTTTCCTTAATGATTTTTTTTTATTTTTTATTTTCAAAACTTATTTTTATCTTAATTTTGAAATTTTATTTTAGTATAGCTTTTAAAATAAAATAAAATAAAAATTTGTTTGTTAATAATTTTTTAAAAATTTATACATAAAAATACAAAAATTAAAAACCGCATGTTATACAAGATTGCAAAAAATATTTTTAAAAAATATAATTTTTTAAAAATTAAAAATTTACATTATATAAGATTTAAAATGTTTTATTTATTACAGAAATCTTATCAATTTTAAAATAAAAATGCAAAAAAAACTTTATGTTATGTTTACCTTTTTTTTTTAAATTATAATATATTCTTATATTATAAATTAAAATACATAATTGGAGAGTAAGAGTCACTCTCCCTACTCTCTCTATTAAACATTCTCAACTTTTTCTCTCTCCTCTCTTTTAAATATATATTTCACACACTACTCCTATAAGTAGCTAAAAGATTTCTTTCCCAACCATCTTAAATTACCCCCTTAACTCCCTAAGCATTATTTTCTTTTGGTGATTATACAGTATCATTAATTCGTCAAAAATGTATTTGCAATATATAATTCATATATAATTGTTAACATCTTAACTTAAAATAACTAATAAGTTGAGAATAGGATAAAAGTTACTTTAATTTGATGAAAATGTTCATTACATTGAACTCACCTCTAATTACTATGCATGCACGATTGACCCCAAGTCTAACACTAATTACAGATGCTGTTAAGTTTGCAGCTATATTGCTATGTGCTATTATTAACTTGCTAGGGTGCGAAAGTTTTCTGTACATGGAATCCAAAGGAGATTTTAATATTTTATATCTTCCCGTTATATTAATTCTCAATATTAGCTGTATTTCAATTGTTGACATTAATTTGTAATTTTGTAACAAAATTAGCCAAGAGTGAAATAGCTAAATAAATAATTAATTTAGTATTAGAATGAATTTTATAATATTATCTATATGCTATCACATCAATAATAAAGTATAAGGATCGGCGAATATATATACATATATATATATATATATAATATAATTTGTTAACATACACATATTTATTTTTTAGTTAGAATATATTGAAAAGTTACACATTTTAAGATATATTTTAATTATAATTTGCTAACGTACAACAACTTAAAAACAAGTGTGTGTACATTCGCAAACTTCACAATCATTTGTTAATGTACACACTTATTTTTAGTTAGAGTATGTTAGCAAGTTATATCATTGATGTATTTTAAGATATATTATAGTTATAACTTGTTAATGTATTCAAACTAAACAACAAGTGTATACACGTTAACAAATTCATATATATATATATATATATATATATATATATATACATATATCCAGTGTGGTAACTAATCATCTTCGAATTTTTTTTTTTATATGATTACTTCGAAATTATTGGTTTGCACTTTTCAGCCTGTCTTTAATAAACTTCTACAGAAGAAATGGCGGCGCCTTTTTTCTATGTCATGGCGTTGACGGCAAACAATTGTGTTGATTTATTGTATAAATTAGAAAAATAATTAGATTGGAATATCGGATAAGATAGCCAACAAGCATTAAGAGCAATAATACAGCACCATCCACTTCCAAATTAATGGTCCTTGGTGACATTATTTATTGGTTGAAAGTTTTATATGAGATTTCTTTTTTGGTAGAAAAGTTTTATACGAGGATGGCACTTGCTTATGAATTATTTTTAAAAGATTCTTAATCATGTAAGAATGTAGCTGTTCCTTCTCATAATAAAATCAGAAAGTTAATGAAATAATTGAAGTATCAACATTCAAATCACAATTTTTGTTTTTGATTCATGTTCTTTTTTATTATTATTATTATTATTCATATTCAAATCACAAATTACTTTATAATATTAAGGATCATGCCTTGATACGCTTCAGTTCTGGTTGAAATTAACCATGAATTCTTGGCCAGCCCCAGTCTAACAAATATTCGCGAACATTTTAATGTGCCTTTTAGATATATTATTATTATTATTATTATGATATGATTTTTCAAAACAACGATTAGAATAACATTTTTTAAACCACTTCTTAAAATACTGTTATCTTTGTCGAGTTAGCATTTTTTTTTTACATTATTTCACACATATTATATTTACACCAACAGCATATATTTAAATTTATATTGGGTGCGTAAGTTTAAAAAAATGATATCATAATATATTGGACAAATTTTTCACTAAGGACTAGTAGGACAAAAAAAAATAAAATAAAGGGTAAAATAAATTAACTTATGTACTTTAATTCAAAATTATCATTATCTAACTTTTTAATAAGTTAAGATATATAAATTTAATTTATAAGAGAATTTTTTTAATTTATTTTACTTGTTCAATTTTTTTTTCTTTCCTATAAATACTTTATTGAGAAGTTTACGTACAATGACTCTTAATATACATAATATCTATTCAATTAAACGTTATTATTTGTCAAGATTAATTTAGTATACTCAATTTGACTATACTAAATTTGCATAACAATTAATCCATTATTTGAAACAATTAGAATGCTAACACGCTTGTCACAATTTTCTTGTTAAAAGTAAACTGAGACAGAAACTCACCCGTTTTTCATTGTTTTTCAATTCATTTCGCGAAAACTTGGCAGAGTTTGGTGATCAAGACACAAGGCGTATGGTGCATGTCATTCTCTTTCTCAATCACTGGCCATTTTTGTCAACAGTTTGTTCTGTTTTTCTTCTGAACTTAACCATCGTCTACGGTAGAATGAAGAAACGTTGATATTCCATGTTTACAAACAAAATGAGTCCAACTAGCCAATGGCCATACATATTTACACACATCACCTTATATCTACGTAATTTTTACCATTAATTGGATTATAACTTATCACATCTTGATGAAATCCCAAAGTGGATCAATAATTTCAGAACCAATGAGTAACAAATCGAAACCAAAATTAGAAGAAAAATCAAAAGCAGAATAGACAAGAAATGGATAAGAACAACACCATAATCCGAGGATTGATAAGTCGAGAAGAATTAGCCACAAAGAATAGAATTCTTTGATAAGAATCTAAGGTTTTAAGCAAGAACCAAGAGGAGCAATGTTCACTCAATTAGCCAAAGCTAATTCACATTCACAAAATAATCAAAAGTTTTTTTACAAATGGTGCTAGAGGCCTAATTATACTACAATTAATAAAAGGCCCAATATAAACCAAACCAAAACATAAGTTAGAAACTAAAATTAACTAAGGTCCACATGGCACCTATTAAGCAACACTTAGGTGCATACAAAAGGTTCACAAAAAGCTCAACAAGGTCCAAAAGCCAAGCCCTTTTGAGACCTCTATCATCCCCTCCTTCTTGAAAGAAATTTATCCACAAATTTTAGCTCTTTCATTCTGTAAAACACAAAGATAACACAAGAAGGGGGGTTGAATTGTGTTATCGCAAATTTTCGCAAAACTTTTGTTAAAAACGTATTGTCTGAAATAAGATCAAAAAGTTTTTCAAAAGCTTTTTATAAGACAGACGAAAGCTAAAAGACAAACTGGAAAGCACACAGGATTTATACTAGTTCTCACCCTAGAGACTACGTCTAATTCTTGGCAACAACTAAGTTTCACTAACTTTTTCAAGTTACAAGTATTCTTTCCACAAGCCTCTTCAGGCTCAACCCAAGTAGTCTTTTACTTGCCTCTCCAAGCAAAAACCCAAGTATTTTTTGAATCACAGCCTCTTCAGGCTTCCACCAATCGTTAAAAAAAAAGGTTTACGCATGAATTACCTCATTGGGTTTAATGTCTTAACAGACGAATATACAATGAAGTACAAAAAGAATTTTACAATCAAAGTATACAATAACTTTTTCTTTTCTTAAAGAAGTTATGATTTTTCAGAATCATTAGCAACTACACGAAAGAGGTCTCTTCTTCTATTTATAGGCTTCTCCAAAAGTATCTGTTGAGTGCTTTGCAAGAGACAGCCTTCGTCTGATGAAGAGAGTAGTTGGAGCATTAAATGCAGCATTTAATGCCTTTCACCAACTTGTCATATGAGAAAATAAAACAGTCTACTTATCTTTTCTATTCTTGTACTCAATCTTGTGGCAATTGTCATGTCTACTTTCCTGTTCTGACATTCGCACACACATTCCTTCTTTTTCGCTAACTTTCCTCGAGAGTATGTATATAGGCTTTATAAGTTTCGAGGTAGTTTTCGCTCTGATTGATGTGCAAATCATTTTAGAACAGTGTCATTGTTTGTAAGATCTGTTATAGATTCAATCAAAGGATAAAGATGATATATTTTTGAAGATATCAGACAGTTGCTTATAAATCTATTACAGATAATCAGACGATTGCGTAAAAACATATAGTTTAACTGTTTGTTATTATCAAAATATTTGAGGGTTATAAATTTGTCCTTTGGCTTAACACATTCCTACAAAAAAAGAAGAAGGAAAAACAAGAATTAGTATTAATTGAAATAAGAAAAAAAATAATTCTACTTTTATGGAGACTTAGATCCCTTAAAAAGGGTCAAATATCTTATTATGCAAGTGCTTGGATATCCATCCTCCCAGATCAAATACAAATCTAAAGAAACCATCAATCAATACTAAAATGAAATCTTTTTAAGAAGAATAAAGAATATGCACATTCCACCTATCATTAGACTTAAATGTATTACGCCTCATGTAATTTCTAAAGGAACTCTTATGCAACATTACATTCTCATCATGAATTCCTCCAATTAATGAATAATGTAAGAGAGATTTAGGCACACAAAATGTAACATCTTTAAACATATGCTCTCCATGCCTATAGAACTCATCATTCTCAATCTTTCCACGAATAACAACACATATGGAAGAAGTTTCATTATAATCATGCAATTTCAAATGACGTGTATCAAATAAATCAAAAACATTATGCAAATTGAAATCATCTTGAATTAACACATCAAGGAAAGCACAAGGTTTAGAAACACTTTGGATCCAATTTCTTTTCCCCCAAGGGTTGGCTTGTTCCTTATGTGCATCCACCTCCCCTCAAAATTGTCTTGCCCGTTGATCTTTTATGTACAATTCTTCCTTGGACATTAAAACAAAAGAATTAATATGTTTAACTGCACAATCAAATTTACAAGAAGAATTAAGTCTAACATCCAAGTTAGAGGAAAGAATAAGAGTTTTGCACTCCTCCTTTAAGGACTTTTCTTTAATTTCTTGCACAAGAGAAACATTAGTATCAAACAAAGGCTTAGAATATAAGGCTTTGCATTCCCCTTAAGGAGGCATTTCTTCAAGTCCTTGCACAAGAGAGCCTTCACATTCAAACAAAGTGTTAGAATAAAAACGAGAATACTCATATTTTTCTTTATCTTTTGCTCTCTCCTTTTCAATCTCTTTTTCAATCATTTCTTTTTCTCTCATCTCTTTTTCTTCTTACTCCTTTTTTGTTTCTCTCACTCTTTTTCAAGCTATATATCAAAATACATCAAAATAGACAACTACAAACTTTTCAATAAAATTTCTCAACACATGATTCATAAGTCTCATGAAAGTGCTAGGTGCATTAGTTAGGCCAAAAGGCATGACCAACCATTCATACAATCCAAACTTAGTTTTGAAAGCGGTTTTCCACTCGTTACCTTCTTTCATTCTAATCTAGTGGTAACCACTTTTTAAATCTATTTTGGAGAAATAACAAGAACCATGCAACTCATCCAACAAATAATCAAGTCTAGGGATTGGATGTCTATACCTCACGGTTATGTTGGTGATGGCTTTACAATCCGTGCACATTTTCCATGATCCATCCTTCTTTGGCACCAAGATAACGGGCATAGCACAAGGGCTCTTACTCTTTCTCATCCATCCTTTTTGCATCAACCTTTCCACTTGCTTTTGAATCACCTTAGTCTCTTCTGGATTACTCATATATGCGGGTCTATTAGGAAATGAAGCTATAGGAATGAGGTCAATTTGGTGCTCAATTCCTCTTAATGGAGGCAAGCCATAAAGAATGTCTTTAGGAAAGACATCCTCAAACTCTTTCAACAAGGCTTCAATACCTAGAGGCACATTCATAGCAATGGAAGACAAACACAAATCATAAGGCATTAACATAAACATAGGTTGCCTTGCAAGCATCACTTTCCTCACCTTTTTAGCTCTCATAAACAAGCTCTCCACTTTCTAAGTGTTTACACTCAAGTCACTCGTGTTTCACTCTTTCAACCTTTTTCTATAATTTGCTCTTACTTTTTACCACTCTTGTTCCTCTTAAGTTCTTGAAAAGAATTACCAAATTTCAATAACAGAGTTTTCTATGTGAAAGATGCCACAAATTCAAAGATCAACTCAAGAAGCCAAAGAGGAGGAAAAATCAAAGATAAAACCAAGGAATTTAAAAGACAAACAATAAAAGTTAAAATGAAATGAAAAGAACACTCAAAAGAAAGCCAAAGGAAGACAATAAGAAGACATAAAGACAAAGAGATAAGAACAAGTAAGAAAAATGAAGAGCATGTGTATATCTACCACCAAAAACAAGTCAAAAGTATATAAAAGAAAATTGCTTTTACTATGAGAGTTGGCTCACCAAACAAGGTCAGTTTTCTTTTATAATTTGGGCTTTTTTTTTACAATTTGACCCCTAAACTTTTTATATTTACACTTGGCCCCTAATTTTTTTGTATTTTTACTTTTGTCTTTGTATAATTGCTAACTAATCCTTAAATATTTTCTTTTTGGACCTTTAACTTTTTTTATTTTCAAAAATGCCCCAACTCTCTCCAAACAAAATTTTTAAGATCACACAAGTGTTCTACCACCAAAAAACTCAAGAATATATGAAGAATACTTTGAATGTTCTTTCTCAAATTTAAAATTCAGATTTCTCAAAAATCTAATTAAGCCTCCAATCAAGTAATTTTCACCAAAAATTAAGTGTCTATATGTGAAACAACACAAATCAAATATAGATCTAATACCAAAACACAAAAAGTAATGGACTCAATAGGATCAAATAAGAAAATTTCAGATCTGGAAATTTTGGTACAAAACCAAAACAAAAACAAGGATTAGGAGAAATTGACTCAATTTTGAGAGCACTCACTTTGAATCACGAAAAGCCAATTTGTGAATGCCAAAGATGTAATAGACACCTTAACAACAAATTCAGACCTGGTTCAATAACGTTGATGAACCGCCAGATTTAATGCCACCAATTGCAATTTGGAACAGCAATTCCATGAAATTGACCCCTCAATTATGACGTGGCTTCCCTTGCAATCAAAATACCTCTTGCTGGTCATGATACAACACTTCTTGAATTGATGTCCAATCAAATTTGTTCACGCAAAGCTCTGAATTTTCTTAACTCGTGAATTGCTACAAAACGCACAATCCTCGGGCGCACAAAATCACCATAGATCCAATTGAATTCTGATGCTGAAAATTGGATCACGAGCCACACTTTAATCCAACCACCGAGATGCTCATGAATTATTTGGATCTAAATCAGATCAACCTTCACGCACTTCCACCAATTGCTGACGCAACAACGCAAAATTATAGCTCCCATCCAGCGAAAAAAAAAAAACAATCACGCTAATCTGCTGACCCAAGTGATACCAATTGCCATAATACTCTTGGACCGCAAGCCACACAGATTGATGCTGAATTTCCAGCTCTAATTACCCAATGATGAAATCCCAAAGTAGATCAATAATTTCAGCACTAATGAGTAACAAATCGGAACCAAAATTAGAAGAAAAATTAAAGCGGAATAAACAAGAAATGGATAAGAACGATGCTATAATCTGAGGATTGGTAAGTCGAGAAGGATTCATCACATAGAATAGAATTCTTTAATAAAAATCTAAGGTTCTAAGCAAGAACCAATAGGAGCAATGCTCACTCAATTAGCCAAAGCTAATTCACATTCACAAAATGATCAAAAGTTTTTCTTTTACAAGTAGTCCCGGAGGCCTAATTATACTACAATTAATAAAAAGTCCAAACAAACTAAAAGGCCCAATACAAACAAAACTAAAACGTAAGCTAGAAATCAAAATTAACTAAGGTCACATGACACCTATTAAGCCACACTTAGGTGCATACAAAAGGTCTACAAAAAGCCTAACAAGGTCCAAAAAACAAAGAGTCTTAAATGACAATTAATAAGATAGCTAAGCTCCTTCGATATTATTATTATTATTATAAGGTCCAAAAAACAAAGAATCTTAAATGACAATTAACAAGATAGCTAAGCTCCTTCGAGACCTCTATCACATCTCATATTCTCCTTACCTACAACTTAAACAAATTACAGTTAGTTATTATTATTATTATTGTTATTGTTATTGTTATTGTTATTATTATTATTAACGAAGACGAGATTACCTCTGCCACCACCTTCCTTCAACAATGCAAGCTTCAAGTGTTCCAAGCTTGGAGAGGACAATCTAATCTCCTTTGACAATGGCACTAAGCTTGAATCTATTGCTTCCTTTGACTTCGTCTTTGGCAACAATGATTAGGCCAAAGATGAAGTAATGTGGGACCCTAAGAAGATGGGAAAGATCTTCACCAAAGAAGCCACAGAGAAATCGCAACACTTTAGTGACCCTTCTACCACCACTAAGAATGTTGGTCTCGTCTTTGAAACTGCCAAGAAGTCAAAGGAACTCATTGTTGAAGAGAAAGAGCAAGGAGACTAAAATGTGCTTCTTCTTCATCCTCCTTCTTAGATGCTTTGACACTTCACTCTTCCTTCCTCCAATTCCAATCACACCATATCCTCCTTTGTCAACTTCTTCTACAACTTTGGATCTAACACTCTTGAGTTTAATCTAAATCTATTTTGTTTTGCTCCAATAAGTCGCAGTTTTGCAAGCATCACCACTTTTGTTTACATCATCACCTATGATCCTAGCGAAACACTTTCATAATTGTTCATGTGTTCTTAGCCACTATATCTTTTCCTCCCTCATTAACTTCTTCTTCCACAAATTCAGAGTATGAGTTGTTGAATCATAAAGGCTTGACTTACTATTAGGGCTTAATACTAGACTTAGGCCTTGATATTCTTTTTGGATAAATGTGTTTCTAATATATTTTTTGGTTCATGTGCATCATGTTTTGTGTAGTCTCCTTTCCATGTATGTCCAATTGTTTCTATTCTTTGTAGCTCAAGCTAGTTTGTGGAGTTCTCTACAACTTGAGGGGGTTAACAGAGGCTAATTAGACTCAATTAGTTACTTACAATTGTATCTTACCAACTTAATTTTTAACGAGGGCTTTTATTCGACTCTAATAGATAGCATCTACTTATATCATGTTACCTTCTTTGACTTATTCTTTCTACCTGGCCTATCCCTATGATATTTTTCTCTCTCATCCTCTAATTACTAACAATTAGCAACCCATCAAAACCATATTTATTGTCCTAATCAGCCATTGACATACATGGAGGAAGCACAATCTGTAAATTCTTGAGCTTGCTTAAAAGTTTTTGTATTGTTTTGCTTATATACTTGCCTTTAAGCTTTATATCTAATGCTTGTCCAACTCTAATCTTGTTTTCATGCTATTAGGGAAATGTTGCTTTTGTTTTGTTCTTTATTTTTTGTTTTTGTTTTTGTAAAGAGTTCTTTTTACCCCACATATGTTGTATGTTGAATCTGTTCTATACTTCATGTCTATATTATCAACTTGCCAATTTCATGATTGTCTTGCCCAATGGCTTTTTCAAGGCCGTGGCAGTGGCAATGTTAATAAGGCCACTAACTTATGCCTCTTTCAAGTTCTTAATTTTTTATATATTTTTAAAAAAATTAATTTAAATTTAATTTGTTAGTAAAATTATTCAATTTAAAATATGTATAAATATAGATATTGTTATATATTATTTGAGAAATTTATTACTCATTTAAAAAGTTATAGAAAAAATACTTTACAATTGCTTTGAATTCAAACAAACAATAGCATTGAAATGAATATAACAATTAAATATCATAAAAATAGTATGATCCATAAAAAACATTTTGATGAGAAAATGATAGGGATGAGATCACACATTTAGTTAAAAATTAATTTGTTTGGTTCTTATTAAAAAAAAAAATCTTAGTTTTGATTATTTGGTATATATATCAAATCAAATTATTTTTCTTCTACTCACAGATTATTTGAATAAATTTTAAAATATGAAATCACTTTGACTTTTTTATTTGAATCCCAATAGTTGAGAATTTTAAAAGAGAATAAATTGAATGAAATATTGTAATAATCTTGAAATAATTTAAGTTTTAGTAAACATTAATTTGATATTAGTCGTCTTGATTTTTTTTTCTTGAATTGAAGGTATTAAAAGAAATACTAACAAAAAAATTAATGTCTTATTATAAGTATTAAACTATATTGAAAAACTAATTCTTTTTACATGCATGTAATGTTTATAGAAATTATTAATAATAATTGTAATTATTGCCATTGTCAAAAGAATTTTTCAAAATTAATTTTTTTTAGATTCAATTTGAGATCAACTATGTAACAAGATAGTGATTGAATAAATTACCACTGAGTGAGATGTTGAAATTGTTTGATTATTAAACTTTAATTAATAATTTCACAATTCAAAAAGTTAGAAGAACAAAATGAAAACTAATGAACTATTAGAGTAGGACTCAAATATAAGACTTGCCTAAGGCCTTAAAATTTCTAAATATAGCCCTATGCTTTAGATTCCATTTCTCAGGTTGGATCATCAATTAACTCTCTATGTTAGCTTTGTTTTTAATTATTAGGTAAAATATGGTTTGTCTTTCAAAATATTCCAAAATGTTGATTTTAGTCCCTATAAAATTTAATATATTTTTAGTCCCTACATTTTAACAGAAACACGAGTTTTAGTATTTAATAGAGGACTAAAACCACATCAATAAAGACCAAAATTAAATTTCAAAACCATAATTGGCTAGTTACTTTTTATTTTGGAAAAATGAATAAAAAAAGCAACCCACACACACACACATACACACACACATATATATATAATGTCGTGGTTTGATTTGTTCTAATTATCCTAGTGGTGGTGTTAAGCCTTTTTTTTGTGATTTATATCTGTTTGCTTTGTTCTATTTGGCAATGTTTCAATTTGATAAATGTTTTGCCGTATAGAAAGAGTTCCCATTTTACTATATTACATTCAATTAACAATGATATCAAATTAGTTAATAGTGACTTTTCGACGATTTCATCTTAAATTATGCACATAGTTGATTGCTTTTTTTATTTTTATTTTTATTGTTTACTATAGGAACAACCAAAAGGAAGGAATTACATAAGACAGTTTTGGAGACTGAAGTTTGGGCCTTAAGTTAAAAATGAGGCCACTTTTCATGCCTATAAATTTGATTTCTCTTGTAATACTGAAGAGATTTATTTTAGATATGTTCTTCTCATTGGTTCAAAACTAGACAATAATGTTTATGTTCCTGCAAAATTTGGTTCTTCTCCTTCATTTTCTTCTTTCTGCCTAGATCCTCCTTCTTTAGCCTTCTTGTCCTAATGGCATGCTGAGAGTGGGGAGTACCTGCAAAGACACTCCGACGCTCAAGTCAGATATGGAGGTCTTGTTAAGGGATGCAGGGTTTTGGATAGAGATTAGGGTTAGAAAGAGTGCACTTGGATCATATATATGGATGTGTAGATCTTATTAAATGGTCAGATATTCTTGCCTTTAGTATGGGGATATGGTGCATAGTTTCCCTTATTAAGTAAGTTTCCCAATTACCTTATTTACATCGGGCCAATCTGTATTCAATGTCCTACATTGGTTGGTCCTTAAGGTGATTGCTTGGCCTTATCGTCGGGTGCTAAATCTGGGCAATACGCAAGTCCCCCAAGCTCTGAGCTGGAGAAAGCGAAAGACCTTACAAGATATGGTTAAGCTTGATCATGCTTCAACATCATGCCCTTTTAAGTTGTCCATTTAGACTTTTTGAATCATCAGTTTAACCAAACTCTAATCATGTAGTGATATATTTGAAGTCCGGGTCTTGTCTTGGCGTCATTGTGCTGAGCTCAAAATTGGCTTTAGTAATCCAACTACAGATAAAGTAGAAGTACTTTTGGCCAAGACCTGAATCAAGCATACTCTAGGAGGCATAGGTCGTGCTAATGATGCTCCAAGCATGAGGCCGAGCTAATAATGGTCAAGACGTGAGACTGAGCTAATGAGGCTCAAGGCACGAGGCCAAGCTAATGATACTCAAGGTGCGAGGCTGAGCTAATGAGGCTCAAGGCACGAGGCCGAGCTAATATGCTAAGGCGGGTCGAGCTAATGAGGCTTAAGGCGCGAGGCCGAGCTAATGATGCTCAAGGCGCGAGGCCGAGATAATGAGGCTCAAGGCACAAGGTCGAGCTACTGATGCTCAAGGCGTGAGGCTGAGCTAAGGCTACTCAAGGCTTAAGGATGCTCCAAGCGCAAGGCTGAGCTAATGAGGCTTAAGGCATGAGGCCGAGCTAATTATGCTTAAGGCGCGAGGTGGAGCTACTGATGCTCAAGGCCCGAGGCCGAGCTAATGACGCTAAAGGCTTAAGGCCGAGTAGATGATGCTCAAGGCGTGAGGCTGAGCTAATAACGCTCAAGGCTTTATACCGAGCTAATGACACTCAAGGTGTAAGGTCGAGTAGATGATTCTCAAGGCTTGAGGATGCTCGAGGTGGTAGGCTCAAGGCTTGAGGATGCTCTAGGCGCAAGGCCAAGTTGATGACGCTTAAGGCGCAAGGCTGAGCTAATAACGCTCAAGGCTTGAGAATGCTCAAGGCTTGAGGCCGAGCTAATGCTTGCTCAAGGCTTGAGGCCGAGCATGCTTATCGTTGAAATTTAGTGTGAAACTTTGTAGTGGCATGTCGAAGACATTTTTCGAGTGTAGAGAATGTGTTGCTTGGTTTGTCCACTCAGAGCAAGGTTTGTTTAGACTTGTTGCCTCCTTCTGGACGACTGAGTTTGTCACTTTTTTGTCTACATGGAGAGAGGTTTATTTTTAATTACTTCCTTGAGGACAACTTAGCTCGATCCTTAAGTGCCTGCTTGAGCAGGGCTTGTTGTTCCTGGTAATGCAAGGCTTTTGTTTAGTGCTTCTTAGCCATCCATTATTACAGCGTTTAGTTGAGTATGTTAGTAGCTTCAATGTCTCCTGCCTTTCCTTCCTTCAAGGAGCAAGCACCTCTTTACGCCTCAATTTAGAGTCTTTGTAAGAATCTAGGACTTTTTAGTCTGGTATGAGTTTCATGTATCGACCTATAGAGAACTTTGGGTTTAGTTTGGCATAAGCTTGGTGTGCGATGTATCGACCCTTCAGATTTAGTTCAGAATGAGCTTGGTGTGTCAACTTGGCTAAGTTTCAATGTAGTGAAACCATTAAGATTCAACAAGCCTGGTGGATCGACTCGGTTAGGTTTTAGTGTATCAAGACTTGATGAGTTTGGTGGGTCGGTTTGACTAAGTTTTAGTAGGTTGAAACCTGTTAAGTTATCGAGCTCGGTGGGTCAGCTCGACAAAGATTTCATGGGTCGAAACCTGTTTAAAGTCATCGAGCTCAATGGGTCGACTCGGCAAAGGTTTTAGTGGGTTGAAACCTGTTAAGTCACCAAGCTCAGTGGGTCAACTCGGCAAAGGTTTTAGTGGGTTGAAACCTATCAATCATCGAGCTCGGTGGGTCGGCTCGGCAAAGGTTTCAGTGGGTTGAAACTTGTTAGTCTTTGAGCTTGGTGGTTTGGCTCGTAGGATGCAATGTATCAACCCTTTAAAGGTACTTAAGGCACATGGCTGAGATACTCGTTTTCTTCAAAGAGCTTGATCTTCAGTTACTACCATAAGGCAACGCACAAGGAACGCATATAGGGGGAATAATGTCATGTTTCCTTATTCAAGGTTGAATGTATTAGGCTACTATATGTCTGCCGATATCAACGTGCTCATTAATTGCTTGGACCTGTTAATTAAGTGCGCCAAGTTTAAAATTCTTGGTCGAATGATCATTTCATCTAAGAGTCGATGTCTTTAACCATAGTGCTTCGTATTTGAGGGGTAAAAATTGATGTTCTTTGATTGTCATTCACTTGCATGCTTCTATAGGCCTGATGCTTATTATTGTATTGAAGAATATTCTAGTTACGATTTTCAAGAGATGCCAAGGGTGTATATATCGGTCTCAATCTAGTGTGTCCTGCTGTTGTTCACCATTAGCGATAACAAAGCTGATGAATCTCAACTCAAATTTGTGCTTAGTGTCCTCCTAGGTCTCTTCTTATTTCATTTGAAGGTATCACTGCGAGACTAACATAGTCTAATGGTTCTGTTCATCCACGACAACTGTGGTCATTGCGGTTCAGAGCTTTTATGTAGGATTGTGCCGATTGCTCAGGATTAGGCGTGATCCCTTATCAGGGTGAAGCTCAAGTGGTCGATCGGATGCCAAGATGGCGATGTCGGCAACTTTAGTGACGAGATTAGCTTAGCGTTGTCGTTTGGGATCCTTTCTCGAGAACTGACTTGAACCAAACACCAAACGCTTGATCTTAACTCAAGGAAATGACAGCGACTCTGAAATCACAGCAACCGACGTAGAGGGAGTCCGAAGTCAACTTTCAAATGTCAGATCTCAGTTTGGTGTTGCTGCCTTGGTTATGTCAGCATGCTTATAGGGGAAGCATATCTCAGTTGTTTCAATCCCGGTGTAGGGTGGTTGTTTGACTTCAATGATAACTCGTCCACGAAAGTGGTCGGGACCCAAGTCTTGCAAGGCACACATGTCAGAAGGTGTTGGAAAGAGCTGAGAAAGGTTTTTTTTTTGGCTTGAAGGTGTTGTGTTTCGATGTGTTGTTTAATGTGTTATTCGTGACATGCTTGGGTTTGGAGACTGTATCCCGCTACGCGTCCGTGTTGGGTTGTGCATGAGATTTGAGAAGTTAGCAATCATGTTGGCTTTCTCATGGGACAAGTACGCCAGTCTTATACCCCGATTGGGGTCGATGTCGATGTTGGCAGGTTCGTCCTTTGAACGTGGGCAGTGATTTTATCCATCTCGGCACGTCCATAGATAGATATATGTCGGAGAGGTTCTAGTTTGTCGATCGAGACCTTTAACAATGGTAGGAGTGCTAGGTCGCATGTCGGTTGAAAAGCCTTGGGTGAGATCAACTACTACAAGCTACTGACATTGCATCATCCATTTTCTTAGGTCCAGCTTCACATTCTAATGTTACCCCCTTTAACATTTGCCTCATACTCCTTCCATGGTCTTTATTGTGTCGTTAGCGACAATATTGATAACGATCAGATCATCTAGGCGGGGCACATTATGGTTGTTCCTTTCCAAACCAAACAAAACTTAGCTCCACCATCATCAGCCTCCCCATTTCCCACATGGCTCGCTTCATCGCACCTGGCAGGACCAAACCATCGTCATCGTTGTCGCCAATCTTCAGCTACTTCGGCAAGAGTTCGTGTGGAAAATTGCAAATGAGTGTTAAGGTTACTTTTGGGTTTCGAAACCGAACTGGATTTGTGTTTCAACAAGAATTCGAGCACCAGCACCATCTAACTGGAATGGCAATGTTGGTCGTAGTAGCAAGTTACAATGTTGGTAAGGATTTATTTCCGACAATAATTTCAATAACTGTCTCGTTTCTTGTCAATTGTCCCTCCTTATTTGCGCCACCATGTCGCCATGTCATTATCACCATACTATCCATTAGCACAATGAGAAATAATTTGAGATAAATGGCATATTGCTAATCAGAGATAAAGTCAGCACAATACATGAATGTCATGGTGATGACTAACAAATATAACCATTATACATGGGGTACAGCTTCTTGAATTGACAAGCTTCATGGTCAGGCATCCTCGTAAATGTTCGAGTTGTCTTATATGAGTATTATACATTACAATGCATATGGAACTAACTTTGACAAAAGAAAAGCATCTATTATAAGTTTATAATAGATTTAGCATGCCATGGGAGGATTTTGGATTCGCGATACATATCATGCCATGGGAAGATAACTTATGGCAATATATTAATGCCTACTAACATAACGTCGATGTTTTGTTTCCATTCACCACTTCTAGCATTAGCGTACAATAATATATACACACATTGATGTTGTACATTAGTATTAATTCATTGGAATGCAGGCCATATGTACATTAACATAACACGGTGAAAAAAGCTTTCTTCAAAGCATAATAGTCAAACTCGTAAGTAACAAGCATACTTATGTCGATCACCAAATGTACCGATCATGATCTATTGTGTAAAGGTGAATTAAATAAAAAGAACCTCAAATGGGCGAGAGCATGCGAGTCGATAATTGATTGGATGATTTTAAGAATGTACACTCTTGATTGGTGTGGCCAGGAAAAGTTTTACCGAGCCCCACGATGGGTGCCAAATTGTTCCTGCAATATTTGGTTCTTTTATTTCATTTTCTTCTTTCTGCCTAGATCCTCCTTCTTTAGCCTTCTTGTCCTAATGGCATGTTGAGAGTGGGGGGTACCTGCAAAGACACTTCGACGCTCAAGTCAGATATGGAGGTCTTGTTAAGGATGCAGGTTTTGGATAAAGATTAGGGTTAGAAAGAGTGTACCGGGATCATATATATGGATGTGTGGATCTTATTAAGTGGTCAGATATTCTTGCCTTTAGTATAGGGATATGGTGCATAGTTTCCCTTATTAAGTAAGTTTCCCAATTACCTTATTTACATTGGGTCAATTTGTATTCAGTGTCCCACATTGGTCGGTCCTTAAGGTGATTCCTTGGTCCTACCTTCGGGTGCCAAATCTAGGTGATACAATATGAAATATTAAAAGAGCTTCGTGCTTTTTTTTTTTTTTTTTTGTAGTACTTTAACCATATCACGGCTCTATTTTGTTTATTATTTTTATCAATCTTTAATTTGAAGTCATTTGCTAATCCAGACTTCAGCTTTTTATGGCATTTATATAACTTCCTAGCATCAAAATGTTATGCGTTATTATTTTTTTGGTACAATATTCATTATTATATTTAGTTAAAAATAACGGTTAAAGTTTAACTGTTATTATTAATAATAACAGCTATTATTATCTTTTAGTTAAAAATAACAGTTAAAGTATGGGACATTAAGATTAAGTTTAAATGGCCCAATTCAAGAATTATGGTCCAATTGGCTTTGATAAAATTAAAATTGCCCAAGCAAATAAAAAAAACCTAGTCCTAAAATGTGATAAATTAAAAAAAAAAATAGTATTAGTCCAAACTGTTTGAACCCACCTGACATTTCCACAACTCACCCAACCTGATGGGCCATGGGGGATAGAAACAGACCCAAAACGAAAGGAAGTGTTATTTTTAACCCGTTACTATTAAGTTCACATTTTTTTTTTATGAAAATACTCTTAATGGAAACACGGTTCCATTGTATATATGTGTACAATACACAACATAAATTTGTTTTTATTAGGTGTCAATAACATATACACAATGGAAACAAATTTCTGTTGTGTTAATTTTTTTAAAAAAAAATTAACACAATAGAAACATGTTTTCGTTGTGTAATTAATTTGCAATAAAAGTTACTTTTTTTAAAAAAAAAATTATCTTTTAATATCAAATCAATTATGATACAACTTAGTTTTTTTAATTAAATTTAATTAATTATGATATAGTTTATCTTTTTTAATATTAATTGAATTACTTATGATACAAATTAACTTTTTTAATTAAAATTAAAATAATTACGATACAAGTTACCATTTTAATAGTAATTGAATTAATTATGATACAATTTTAAAAATAAGGTATGATACAAGTTATCATTTTTAGTAGTAATCGAATTAATTATGATGCAAATTATCCTTTTTAATAGTATCATAAATATCATAATTTACATCATAATTAATTCGATTACTATTGAAAAGAATAATTTTCATCATAATTAATTCGATTATTATTAAAAATGGTAACTTGTGTCGTACCTTTTTCAAAATTGTATTATAATTAATTCAAAATTGTATCATAAAAATGGTAACCCAAATTCTGTTTTTTTTTTTTTTTGAAAAATTTTAACATAATGAAAATATATGCTTCCGTTGTGTTATGGACTCAAGAAACATATTTCTTTGAAAGGCATTTTTGTCAAAAAAAAAAAAAAATTAAAAACAAAAAAGCAAGGAGGTGAACTTAGCAGTAACAAAGTTGAAAATAACAGTTCCCAAATGAAAGGGTTCAGTTTGTGATGGATTGGACTTTTAGGCCCAAATCTGACTGAACCATTGCACGTAATTCTCATCATTGAGTGGTTCCATAATGATGATCGGAGAACCTGAAATGATGGAACTTGAAAATGGACATTTGGTGGAAGAAGAGTCTTAAACATGGTAAGTGGCTAAAGACACCAATTAAGGATCTTAAACAATGAAAATGCACTATAGAAATAGCCAAATAGTATGTGAGTGGTGTCGAAAGGAGGCGAGAAGAGCTAGGCTTAATGCTTAATAGCATAGGGAGTAGCATGGTAGAAATATAATGTTTGATTGATTGATTGATCAGCCATTAAGAATGAACTCTGTGAAGCATGCTTTCGCTCCATTTTCACTCCGTTCCCGATTGTCCTTCTAAGTAGACCACTATACCACTTTTTGTAAAATATTACCAGTTTTCAAGCAAGCATACTGAAGCAGAAGATGCGAGGAAATCTGGCAAATAGATCCAATTTAATCACATCAATCAAGATTACAACAGTATAATGAAGATCTTACAAGGTTACAACTTACAAGGCCAGTCCGGCTACATTGCCAAGCTGAAAGTAGTATTCATACCCACAAAACCCAAACAAAAAAGATGTAAGAATAAAAGAAAATAAGACTTATGGATTTACATAAGAATTGACACATCACCAGCTTCTCCTTCCCTATACCCTCTAATTGTATATTCCTCATATCTTGGCATCCAAATCCTGTTTTCTCACCATAGATACATATTGATTCTTTGAATAATAAAATCATAATCGTTTGTTGGACTAAGGATCAAGGTCCTCTGTGCTTACGGAAGCAAAAACAACCCTGCTGCTGATCAACAGGGATCATACCTCCACCTTTGGATGTGTCAATAGCCTCCAGCATGGAAACTACCTCATCCATTTCCGGCCGTTTATCAGGATTGGCATCCCAGCATCGCTTCATTACATTTGCCAGAGCACTTGGGCAACATCTTGGTATTTCTGGTCTCAGATTCTAAAATTTCAACAGAAAATCAATATCTTCATTAGATCTGAATATACGGTATCAAACACATACTGCTCAAATGAGAGAATCAAAACCGGAATTAGATATACCTGGCGAACGACAGCTGAAGTAATCTCTGAGAAACTTAAGTCAGGATATGGCATGTCACAACAATATATTTCCCACAAACAGATGCCAAAACTGTACACATCACATTTCCTGTTATAGGGGTTGCCATTCAAAACCTGTAAACCACCACCCATTTGTTAAATGAGTGAGTAGTCAATTACACAAGCTTTCTCTTTCATCATATTAAATACTTTTATATGACCTTTTTCATTTCTTATTGGCAAACTGTTTGCAGCATTATTAAGGCCACCATTTATACTTATTGAAGAATGCAAGTTATGACTGACGTTGAAGAATGGGAAAATAAATCCCCACTCAGATAACACATGGGGACCATTTCCGATCAGATTAAGTGAGTTTTGGACACAGCAAGACTCGGCACTAATACTTCCACTCTGATATATTATATATATCCTTGTACAAGAATTTCTAATTGTGGTAAAAGTTTCTAGGGAAACTAGTACACACCTCAGGAGCCATGTAACCCAGTGTACCAGTCTCCCCAGTCATGTCATTAGGATTTGACGCTTCAACACGAGCAACCCCAAAATCAGCAATTTTAACAGTGCGTGTCTTATCCAACAGCATGTTCTCTGTCTTTACATCTCTGTGGACAACCTTCTGAGAATGAAGATAACTCAGCCTGCAAAACCAAGTGAATTCAATTTGAGGGGTTATCTAATCAAATTACAAGTCAGTCTTTGGCCTTAACCAGCTAAACCACAATTACATTGAGGTAAAATTACAAAAAGATAAATACCCTCTAGCAAGATCAAGTGCCAGCTGGATGACAACCTTAAAGGCTAACTTCCTCCTCCTATTCTTTATTAGGAAAGATTTCAGCGTACCTCCAGCAAGATACTCTACAACTACACAGCAGATATTGCTTGGCATGCTAATTAGACCATTATCAGTCTGTATCTGTAATTCTGAAGACCCCATTGTTGCTCCTATAAACTAAACACGAAGAAAGAAAATTGTTTGAGAAAGTCGGAAAGAAAAACACTTACAGAGAAGTGTATAATGCCCTTTGAAAAGGTGGTCGAGGGATTAACTGCCAATGTCACAAGATAGAACAGGAAAGAGAAACTGTAATGAAGAAAAAGACTAGGAAGGAGCATTATGGTTAGCCTTGTTCTCAATATTTACACGATCTTTGGTCCTAGAAAATAGTAGGACAAAGACCAGACACATCAATTGTTGCATGAAGATATAGAATATCTTTCTAGCTGTCAGACAAAAAGGATGAAGTTCATTAAGAGGAGAAAATGGTAAGAGACACATTCCAAAGAAAAGATTAGCCAAAAAGAATAGAAACCTAGAAACTAGAAGCTTTCATGATGAGTAGATTTTCAAAAAAATGTTGTTAGGCTCGTTCATTTATTTACAAACTTTGTCAACATAAATACGGATGCATAACCAAATGGAAAATACCTATTCACATTCATTTCAATCCTCCAGGACCAAAAGCCTCGTTCAGGCTTAATGAACATTGAAGTTGCAATAACAAATGCATAGAACGTCAATAGAGCAAAACTAAATCTTTTTCTATTTCAGTATCTAATCTTACATTAACAGAGTATCTGATCCGTTTAAAGTGATAGAAGTTTGAATTACAATTACCATACTTTTATTATACAGGATATAATCAACAGAGTTCTCTTCAAAATTACTTTTTAACATCTAAAAATTAAGGAACATGAGCTTCAGAAATTATTAATATGGTCTCACTATATGCAACCAATGCTGCAAGCTTTGCAAATGGTATTTCTGAAAAGATTCTCTACAGTCTCATACCAACTATTTCAACTTGCATATCCTAACACTCTCACCCCACACAACCATTATCATTAAATTATTCTAACTTCCATATCCTTAGTTAACAAAACAAATTTGATTATCAGCATAAAGAATAGGAGGAGAATAAAATGTAGAATAGGCGAGTTCACATATGGTGAATAAACTTCAAAATAATCAAAATTACATGTATTATTTCCTAAAAATACTTGAATGTTTACTAATCAACCAATAAAAAGATCTGGAATATTATAACAGAAGGAAACCTGCACACATCATGCTCATAAAACAATTTGCTAGAAGATCAAAGTATCATAAAAAGGCTTGCTACAACAAAAAAGAACCCCATTTCACAATTTCCAGCAAATTCAAGTTGAACATAAGTCAAGAAAGCAGGGAGGTGGGAGGAATACTAGTGACAAATTTAATAATGAAATCCCTGAAAGCTACATAGGTTGGAATCCTAGACCATTAAGGAAAAAGGCCTAACATTGATAGTCTTGAAAGACAAAGTATAAAAAAAAATGCAGGTTGGCATAGACATCATAGAGGAGGACTGAATAAACTTTCCTGAAAATGAAACTCTCATGTGATAACCAAAGTCTATATGTCCTTACACCTTTTGATATCATGCCACCGTTAACACGAACCTAAAACCTGCTTCCCTCTTTAATCCCCACCCCAGAAACATGCAATACATGCAACATTCTAGAACAATGCAATTACATGCAACATTCTAACTCACAAGCTCAACCAACAAGAAGAGAAAAATTGAAGCTGAAGAAAGGAAATTTACCTTAGTGACATTAGGGTGCTCAAGTTTATGCCAAACAGCAACTTCTTGTGTAAACGCCGACCTGAGGGCAGCAATTTCAGCCTCTGTCCGGTGCCCTTCTTCACCCCAATCCAGCATTTTAACTACTCATTAATTAAATAATCACAAAATAGTCTGAGAAGAAAACCACTAAGCCAATCAAGACAATAATAATTCTACTTAAATTACATTCAGCATTCCCCAGAAGATCACGAGACAATCAACTGGAATCACATAAATTTTTCAGATGCATAACAACACCCCAGTCCGTTTATGAGTCACAAAACGCATAGAATTGGATCCAAAACGACCCGTCACCAAATAATTGCAAAATTCCACTCCTTTCAAGAAAACAGAGTTTCCCCGACAAAGAGAAGTAAAGGAATTGGCCACGTTCAACAGTGAACCAATTTTCTTTTTATAATTACATGAGTTGATGCTTATTTACTCAACTTAACCGACAGCATCATTGGTTTATGTTCGAGATCCTACATTGATTAGTGATATGACCAAAATAACATATACAAGTAAGAGGCAACCCTTACTAGATTTTGGGTTGAGTTAGACTCAAACTCAAATTCCAAGATGATATTAGGGTCTATCATACTGATTGTTGTTAGGCCTATCTAGTGGCATGTTATTGGCCATTATCAGACCACCTGCAAATGTTCAATTATGCAAACAGCACGTTCAAGATGTCCAATTCTCGGTGTGAGAGATGTGTTGAAGATCTCACGTTAACTAGTGATATGGTTAAAATAATATATATAAGTGGGAGCCTGGAGGCAACTACACTCCCTTTCTGGAACTGAATTAGGCTCAAATCCAAATTCTAACAGTTTATTCCGAAGAGAAATTGAAAAGAAAAACACCGAAATCTGGAGAGGATAGGTTTTTAAACGAAACATGCAGTTTCAACCCCGGTGAAAAACGGATCGCAGAAGAAAAAGAGAGAGCGGAACTTGCCAGCGACATCTTGGCCATCGTAGATGCCACGGTGGACAGTGCCGAAAGTGCCGCGGGCTATTACACTCTTGATGATGAGGTTGGAAGGGTCAATTTCCCACTCTTGCCTTTGCTTCTTGAAGGTAGCAGCAGCAGCAGCACTGCCCGCCACGCTTTTGAACTTAGTAGCAGTGGCAAAAGAGCTAGAGTGACGCCCGTGATCAGAACCAGAATCCTCTTCCTCTTTCTGCTTCATCAACACCTTGCTCAGGTGTCTCTCCAGCTGCTCATCTATGCTCTTCAGATCAATCTGATCTGCCCTCACAAACCCATCACTACCTTCCTTCATCTTTTGCTCCTTCTTCTTCTTTCACTCGCACTAACTTCTGTGTGTGTGTGATTACTGGTGGAGCGTGAAAAGAGGGGGGGATGGGGGATTTAGGGTGAGGTGAAGTGTTTTGCGAGATATGGTTGTGGGCGTTTCAGTTGTCGTTTGATGATGTTGTTCATGCTGTTGTTGTTGTTCATCTTTCTTCCCTCCGCAAAATTGCCACGGTCTCTCCAATTATCCATGTGGGCACATGGAATTGCCTGCGTATAACGTGTGCCTCTGACCCACCCGGTCTCCTCCCCCGCCTCACCTCCTTCCTTACTTGTTTATCACTGTAATAATGTTTTGCATTTATTGCATGTCATTTTTTATTAACCGAATTGCCGTTAGGGTTAAATTTGATGGAGTAAATGTGTGAGTCGGTAGTTAAAGAGAAATTTCTGGAGGCATTTTGATTTTTACGGGTCCGTCCCGTTTGCTAAATTTCATAAGATTGGACAGCAAAGCACAAAAGTATTTGTCCTGTACTTATTTAAAATAATAGTCAGAGGAGGACAATACAAAATAAGGAAAATAGAATGGGACGAAAGTCTAAAATTTTGTTACTTAATAAATAATAGACAACTTTTTGTCTCAAGTATAAAATATTTAAAAAACAAAAATATTCCATCATCATCATTGCCATAATCACCATCGTCATTGTCACCACTGTTCGTCGGCGCTACCATCACCATTGTTGCCACCACCACCACCATTGTGGCTACCTTCACCACCACCATTGTCACTTTTGCCACCTCTGTTGCCACCACCGCCACCATTGTCGTCACCGCCACCACGACCGTCATTGTCTCCCCTACCACTGTTGTCATCGTCGCCACTATCATCGTTGTCGCTACTGTCACTGTCGCTGTTACCACCACCACTGTCCTCCCCCACTGCCACCACAGTTGTCACTCCCGCCACCACCACTATCGTTGTTGTATTAAGATAATTAATATGAATCATATTCAGATAATTAATATGAAAAAGGGCATTACAATAAATCTTACACTATTTTGCTTTTGTTGTCAATTGTCTACCAAATAATGTACATGATAAAAAATTGTTTTGTGACTTAAGTATTTGTTTTGTGTTGTTCTTCTTATGCTATACCTTAATGCGTATCAAACGCACCCTAAAAGAAAAAAGGTAACTATTTAATTGTTTGAAGATTATAAATAGAGTTTAATTCTATACAGAGTAATTTTATATTATTAGAAATTATGATAAGTATGACTATTAACATAACTATTTTAATAGTCAACAATTTTAATATACATATCAACTTGTGATTAAATGACAGTGTAAAAAATTTTATATCATCAATCATAGACTATTTTCTCTTATAAATATGAGATAATTTATTTCTTTCATCGATTTGGATTAATTTTTTCATATTTATTGGGATTAATTTATGGCATTAATGATTATATTAGGTTTCAAGTTTTTTTGGTGTACTTATTAGGTATCAAGTTGATAAATAATTCACATTTTTTAAGAATTAATCATGTGTTAAAAGACAAATGAAACATAATTTTAATTTATAAAAAATGGAATTAATCACATTAGTCTTCAAAATTGAAAACTATCATTTTTTTTCCTTAAAAAAGAAAATGTACATCAAATTAGTACTTGAAAAGAGACTAAATTGATGTCAAAATAGACTAAATTCATCAACTTGTTCATTTTTATGGACAAAAGTAATGATTTTCATCTTTCAATAATTAATAGAACCAACACCAAATCTTTCACATACCAAAACAGTGTTTTAGTTACCTAATATAGAAGGAAAATGGATGAAGGACTAAATAATCCTACATTTATAATCTTGAGAGCTAATTTGATAAGAAGCAAAAATGAGTGAATGACATTGTTGAGGACTTGAGAAGAATACTAAATGATAATAATGTTTTGGCATAGTCATTTAAATTTGCTAGAGATTAGTACAAGGAGGGGGAATTTTCTAATGTCAAACTAAGATTAATTCAAAGGAGAGATAAGGATGGAAGAACTTATAACATATCGACAACATCTGAGGTTGCAACATTGGTTGTTGGTGATGTGCAAAAACCGCAAATGTACGGTTATTGTCAAGTAATAATTCAAAGATCGTATCCACAGGGACTAAGCATTCAATGATTATTGCTAAATAAATAAAAATTAAACAGAAGGAAATTGAATTTGGAAATTTAGGTTTTGATCAATTGGAAGAAAAATGCAATTAAAAAAATTAATTTAAGCAATACTTAAAATTGGGGTAATTCGATCAGAAAAGATTTTTAGGATTGGGGTTTCGCCCTACGACGCTTAATTCCTTAATTCTACTACCTATGTTCTTCAACTTGTTCTTATTAAAGGTGAATTAACCTAAGGTAATCTCCATTCTCTTTCAAGATACGAAAGGGTATCTAATCAAATTTACCACCTACTGTCATGATGGCTATGTTCAATTAGATCTATTAAGTTCTTTGTTGATTCAATTATTCCTCGAAAGCTTTAACATACTTTCGTGGTTTAGACCTAAGTTCCTTTCCTATGGATCTGGTGCTTAGGTTCACCTTTCAGTGCTTCCCAAAATCTCTAAGGTTATGAAAAATGCTGGCCAATTCATTTCGCATAAATAAAGTAATAGAAGAGAAATCAAAAGAAGAACAAGATCACACATAGACAAACAGAAATTAATTCATTAAAACAATCATAAGGCTATGCCTAATCCTAGAAAAGCAGGATTATAGTCACACCTAGTTATGAGAGAACACTAAAAAGAAAAGATCAAGAACATAAAAACAAATTCGGAGACAATTGAAGAAAAATAGAGCAATCCTAAAATTTTGCATGCTCTAAAATAAATTTCAAAAGATCCCTCTAAAAATCCCTAAGAATGTCTATTTATAACTAAATTACAATGGGTCTCAGTCTAATCCCCCCAAAAAAAGTCAGAAACTTGCAAAATAACTTAAGTTTTTTGCCCATCATGTGGTGATAGGCATCACCCTCTGGTGGTAGATGCGCAAGTGTAGATTTCATTGTCAGGAGTTGTGCCACCAGGTGGTGATGGGTACCACCATATGGTGATGGACTTGCAGGTGTAGATTTCAGTATCAGGGAGTGCGCCACTGCATGGTGATGATTGCCACCTGATGGTGGTGGGGTCTCCAACAATATTTGTTCAAGTTTTTCTTCTCCAAATGCTTTGGGATGACCTTTATGCCTTCTAAGTGGACTTCTAAGCACCTAAAAGTCCTTAAATCATCTAGAGGGCTTCCAATTTGTCAATCTTTTGCTTCCTAAGCCCAGGCAACCTACAAGATTTTCCTAAAACCAAAGACAAGCAAAGAAAAAGGCGTAACACGATACAAGAAGGAAAAATCATGCAATTAGACGCATAACTAGTCCTAAACCATAATGAAATGCATGTAATCTAGAAATGAAAACTATGCTAAACATGTTATAAAATGCACGCATTAGTTGGTAAAATTGATACTTATATCATTGAAAGAGATACAATCATTGAGACGTAGTCAAAGTTAATTAAGTGTATTGATCCTCTATATTCATTATATCTTGGCCAACAATATCCGTTGTTTTTTCCTTTTGGTGAAAACAGGTCCAAGCCTGATATTTCATCTAAAGAATAATCCTTTCATGGTAAAAGTAGGAGAACAAATATCAACATATGTGAGTTCTTTGTGTATATATAGATTGTAAAAAAGATGTGATGAATCTCTTATATTATTGATGCCAAGGAGACTATTTTAGAAAATTTTGGTGGACTTATATACAACAATTGAATCTAAAATATTGTGATGTATATGATATAGTCAGCCAAAATTAAGAGTAGAACAATACAAAGGGTTGAACGAGTGCTTAGTGCATGGGGGAAAAAGTGTCTTTACAATTGGGAAACATATATATATTGCTAAACCATTTATTGGAGGGCTAGGTTATATGTTCAATAAGTATAAGGATGCATTTGCCATATGTAGATATGTTGGGTATCCAAGGTGCTTTCTTACAATGACATGTAACCCTAAATGGCTTGAAATCAAGAGGTTTATCCAAAAAAGAGGTTTAAAGGCTTAGGACAAGCTAGTTATTCTTTATAGAGTCTTCAGAATGAAACTGAATGAGTTAATTGAAGACCTTAAGAGTGATAATATGTTTGGAAAGATAGTTGCACGCAAGTGTATCTAAATCTATACATGCATTTGTTGAATATAATAAAAATGTCATATTTATTTATTTTTTATCAATTATTTCAATCAATATTAATGCTTTTATTTACCTACAGACTTATGTATGGTTGAATTTTAAAAGCGTGGCCTTCTCCATGCATACATTTTATTGTACATCCATGCTTAATTCAAGTCCAAAACACCTAATGATATTGATAAGGCTATAACTGCAAAAATTCTATATCAAAGCACAAGTCCTCACTTATTTGCTGCAGTACAAAAATATATGATTCATGAACTATGTGGAGTGAAAAATATTAAATCACCTTGCATGAGTAATGGAAAATGTACTAAGTATTTTCCCAAAGAGTTCAGGGTAAGAATCATTATCGACGATGAAGGTTTTCCAAAGTACAGAAGGAAAGATGATGTAAAAACCATCACAAAGAAGAAAGGTGTGGTGGATAATAGATACATTGTTCTATACACTATGGCTACTTCAAAAATATAGAGCTCACATTGATGTTGAGTACACATGTTAGACATGTGTTACAAAATAGCTTTTCAAATACACTACTACAAAATAGGGATTTTATATCAGGATTTTACATTGGTAGTTTAACAACTGATTTAAAAAAAATGCAATGACATTTTTTGTAATTAAGTGGACCCATTTTACATCGGTTGGCAATATAATCGATGTAAAAACTTCTTTCTACATCGATTAAAATTTTAACCGATGTAGAAAGTAGTTTTTACATCGATTGTATTGCCAACCAATGTAAAATGTTTGTCAAATCCTTTCAAATTCCTAAATGTTTTTTTCTCACTCCCGCTCTCCCTGCATTCCCTTCTTTTCCTTCACTCTCAAACCTTAACATCTCTCCAACGCCTCACTCCCCTCCCTCTTCACGTTCTCCTTCCTCTCCACAGCTGTGGTTGTCTTCACTATCGCCTCCCTCTCCACAGCCGTGGTTGTCTTCACTATCGCCTCCTTCCACACCACTAAGCTTGTCTCCTTCTCCTCCACCCTTTCTGCCATCCCCTACATCTTCAAGCTTCTCTTCCTCATTTTCCTCCCCGTCCCTCTCTTCATCATTGTGCTCGACAAGTAGTACTTATTCTCCTCTTCCTCACAATCATCATCCTCCTCTCGTTCTTCCTCATCGCGCACGTGTACATCATCGTGCTCTGGCACTTGGCGAATGTGGTGCTAGAGCCCGTGTATGGCCTCATCATAATGCGAAAGAGCTATGAGTTACTAAAAAGGAGGACCAGTATGTGACGGTGTTGGTGGTGAGGTATTTAATTGTCAGTAGGGTTATTTCGGGGGTGTTTAGTGTGGTGGTGGTGGTGCATGGTGAGGATGCGTATAGGGTTTTCACTAAGATAATGGTTGGGGGTTCCTCATGGGGTTGTTGGTGATTGTGAATTTGGTGTGGTTATTAGTGCAGAGTGTGTTCTACTATGTTTTCAAAAGTTACCAGGGGATTGATAAGAGAGTGTTGCACGACCGCCTTAAGGGGTACTTTGGGGAATACGTGCCTTTCGAGCAGCATTCAAATGAAGAATTCATATGCAGAACATATGAATGGCACCATAGATGGACCTATAAACCCGATGGTCACCCCTCTGCTCACGGATCTTTACCAATTCACCATGGCTTATGCTTACTGGAAAGCTGGCAAGCACCAAGAATGTGTTGTGTCAATAATTAGTAGTCATTTTTTGTTTTTATTTCCTCACTATTTGCATTTTCGTTTGGTTGCCGATGAAGTGCAATTAAGACTAGAAATAATAGTTGTCGTTTTGTGCTTTTGCTTAATTGAGCGCTTTCAGTGTCTTTGTCATCTTTGATTCTATTAGGATTAGTGTTTGATTTATCTATGGCTGCACAACAGTTATTTTTTTGTATTTTAATTAGTGATTATTGTGAGGTTGTTTTTCAACTTAGATTTGGTTGATGTTTAAATGTTCGAATGCGTGTTGATATGTGTTTATGAGAAGATTGGATTGTGTTTGCTTTTAGATTCAATATATATTTTCAGAAGAATTTGTTTAGAGGGGGGTATACTGTCTTTGCTGGTTTCGAAGAGTGCATAAGGTTCATAACTAATTTCCAGCTCACTGAGGATGAGATTGTTTTTGTGAGGAAAAGTTTATCTTTCTCTTGTGAGGTAAACTAAATTGTGATACTCATTATTGCTGTAACTTCCTTGTTTCGTTATGGTGGTTGGTAGGATGATTAAATGCAAAAGATTTGAAGTTTCCCTCTAGCATGAATTTATGTGTAACACTAAAAAAATTTTGCTATTAGGAAATGATGTAGCTATAAAGGAAGCAGAAATTTTTTCATTAATTTCAATTATTTCAACACTTTTAACTAGATATCCTTGGAAATAACTTTGGAAAATCTAAATGATAGAAAGAGTTGAGGCTTTTTGTTCAAGAGGAATTTGTCTTCTTTTTACTATGTTATTATGTGTTTCTTTTAAAACAGAATTGGATCAAATGAAAACCTGTAATAATATGGCTAGTGATTGGGTATGTTGTGATTTTGTGAAAATTTTTATGCTGGCATTTTTATTTAGATTCAATCTCCATAATGATGTTTTGGATTTGTGTTATACTTGCCCAGTTTGGAGACTACTCGCCATGTTTCAATGATCACAATTACCTTGTCAAAGAAAGAATTGGATACGTCCTTTACAGGGTAAGGGCTTGTGTGATATTGTATAACATCTACATCTCTGAATGTAGTTGTTTGATGCGTTGTATTTTAACAGTCCTAGTTATTTATAAGAGATGTTGCTAGATCACTAGTTAAGATTGGTTTCATTAGTTTTTTTCATGAATCATGTTCATTTATCAATTTGATGAGTTGTGCTCATAAATTAAATCATGTTCATTTCACGAATCATGTTTTTTTCATTTATGAGTTATGCTCATAAATTAAATTAGTTTGATGAGTTTGATCATTAAAACACATTTGAGTGAATTGTGTAAAACTCTCTTGAAGTTTAACCTCCCTTATTTTAAACATAATTTCCTTGTTTAAAAAAAAAAAAACAATCCTTGTTTCAAAAAAAATTAAATGTTTTTGTCTTAAAAATTGTCACATAAACCCCTTTGACTCTTGCTAAAATCCAAAGTTAGGGTTGTTGTATTGTTTTAGAAACATCTCGTGTTTGTGTAATTTCATTAAGCTTCGAGAGTTGCACATATGAATTTACTTAACATTTTTCCTTCTTTCTCCTAGCATTTGACTTCTACTATTAAAATTTTCAAATAGTGAAATGAGGATAAGGGAACACATTAGATCCTTAATTTCAAGTAATGAAGTAAAGACCCTTTCTATTGTGCTGTTGTACTTATCCTATCTAACTTCCATGTGGATTGATGGAAGGACTCAACTTCATTAACTTTTTAGTGTGTTAGATCATGATGTTAATAAATTTGCACTTTATTTTTTGTTTTTGCAAATTTTGGCTCTTACTAATAGGTTCTATTAAATATTCATTAATGTAAACATTAAAGTCTGGTTAGTTGTGCTCTATGATGGAAATTTTCACTTCCTTGTAGGTTTCTTTTAATGCATAGAAAGTTAAAAAAAAAAAAAACCTTCCAATCTTCAACAAGCAACTTTGTATAGCTGTTCAAGTGGTAATCTTTTGTTAAATACAGATTTGCTTAATAATTTATAAGATTTCTTTTAGGTGGTAAATGAATGGAAACATTGTATTTTTCTTTGAAAATACATTTAGTGTGGTGATGTGTTCTTGACAATGGTTATATGTTACCCGTGAAAAACATGATAACTAAAGGAAGCATCATTAATGCCTACTATTAGAATGTCAATTGAATAGGTTTAAGAAGTGATTAGTAGGCTTATAAATGGTGTATATAGCAAGTAGTAATAATAACAAACCTCATACTACTAAGTGGGGTTAGCTATAGATTTTATATAACTTGGTTATATGTGGAATGTGACATCTACTAAAGGATTTTTTTTTTCTTTGGTTGCTTGAAGTATTCTAAAATACATAACAAGATTTTGAAAAAGTTAATTTGAAATTTTGGATTGGGTAAATAGACTTGTTAATCATTCTCTTTAATCTTTATCTCTACTAGTAATAGGTACAATTGCTAACAAAGATGAATTATGCTGTTTTTATATATATGTAACTAGTTTGGTTTTTTTTTTGTGATCTTAATGTTTCGGTTTCATTGCCAAGGAAAAAGGAGTTACAGGCTTATAACAATGGAAATTATTGAAATCTTGTTATGCTATTAGCGGCACATTATGATGTCTATAAGGTTGTGTGTAGATTTTTTGTAGTAACTCTATTTTTTAGTTGATCACAAGGTATTAAGTCCTACAATTCCCACTTTAATTTAGTGGGATTTATTAGGTTCATGTCGATCAACATAAATTCATCTTGATTTGTTAAATAACTTGTGTTGTTTGCTTGTTTGGATAATTGATAATCATGGCAAATTATTTGATAGGGATTGTTGTCAAATTTGACTTCATATAGTCTTGTTTCTATGGTTCTTACTTGATTATAAGTCTACGGTTTAACGTCAGTAGTCTTTCATTTTTGTTCGGGGGCAACATATAAATTTGTTAAAGGGTTGTTTGGGAGCTTTATCTATATTTAAACTATTGTTGTTACAAAAGGAATGACTTAAACATCTTTTTACATTATTACTTTGGTTGATTTTGCTATTCTTCATGCACTTTCTTTCTTTCTTTCTTTTTTAAAGAAGAAAAACACATGCCATTCAATTCTAGAAAGTGTTGGATAATTCCTGGGTTGCAAAATGAAGTATGTTGTATTTTTATTTCAAAATAGGAACTTCTAAGAAAAAGAAAGTTTTGAAGAAAATTATATCATCAAAACACTTTTATCTATTAAGAACTTCAAGTCTGAAACTACATGTCCCCATTTTTATAAAATCTCATTTTCTTTGTGCATAGATGACTTCATGAAGTTGTCGTTAAAGATACTTATGTATAGATGTGCTTTAATGTTGCCTGAACTTAATTCTATTTTGTGATGGCATGAGAGTTTTTTTTCCCCTTAGTATGATGTTTATCTTGTTTATGAGATCATGTTATTAAGGTTAACCAAAATATTTTTTTTGTCTCAAGAAAACAGAGGAGCATAAGCTAAAAGAGTAGAAACCCAAAGCCAACGAGAACAAACCTATAATGAAAGAGTGATAACAACTTGCTTGCATTCAGTTGTAGAATGAAAATAGGTGGTAAGTATCGTATTGGTGCTATAAAATGAAGATCTTTTTGGTTGCGTTCTGAGGTCTATGTGGTAATTCTAGAGTTTGTTGTTGCAATGGTTTGATTTTGGGTATGATTATAATGAACTTGTAATGGACACAATTTGAACTTGATGCACACATGCAATGAAGTTACTCATTTAAAAGTTGTTTGAAATACCATGCCATTACTTCGTCATCAGCATAGAGTCATTGTTAGTTTACATTTATGATAAATAAGATTTCTCTTTAATTTTGGACTTCTACATTGGGCTTAGAACTTTCTGTAAACATTAAAGTCCTATTAATGGTGGTCTTTTGCATTGGACTTAGAACTTTGAAAGTTACTGGAAGAATTATGTTCTATAAGCATATTTGTACTTAAGCTTAGTTGTGTTGGCAAACAAATGATTTTTCTTGTGTTTTAGTTTTAAAAAAATCAAAATTTCATTTTCTAACAGTTTTTAAGCGCTATAAAATATTAAGTGAAAACAGAATAAGAACGCATTTTCTGGCAGTTAAAACCCCCCAACAAATGCAAAGTTGATTTTTTTTTTAGTGATTTACATCAAGTATATTATAACCAATGTAAAAATTAGCATTTTTTGCCTGTTAAAAATTGCCAAAAAATGCAACTTTGAATTTTTTTTGTAGTGATTTACATCGGTTATAACTTTGAAATTTATAACTAATATAAAAAGAATTTTTTACATCGGTTCAATGTTTGATGTAAAAAAGTCCTGCATTCTACATTGATAGGATCTACATTAGTTTTATAATAAATGTAAAATGCCTATTTCAACCAATGTTGAATGTTCCCCTCCACAAGTGATTTGTCCATAAGGGTAATGATAGAGTTACAACTGCTCTTTTTCATGATATTGAGTTTGCTAATTCATCAAAGGTTATTGATGAAATACAAAATTATTATGATTGTAAATACATTTCTGCGTGTGAAGTGGCATGGATATTGTTTGGACGTGATATCCACTATAGAAAGCTTCTAGATGCGAGATTGTTATTCCATCTCCCTAATGAAGAGAATGTTGTCTACAAGGATGATGGTACAATTAAAGAGGTCATGGACAGATCTACTATGAAGAAATTCATGTTTTTAGGTTGGATCAAGGCCAATCAAATTTATGGAGAAGGGAAAAACATTTCTTATGCTAAATTTTCGACTACATTTGTTTGTAAGCCTAATAAGTGAAAATGGTTTCCTAAGAAGTAGGAATTTTCTATTGGTCACATATCACGTATGCCTCCATAAAATGATGAAGAATTATACCTAAGACTCATTGAATGTCCAAAAAGGATGCATGAGTTATGAAATATTAAGACTATGAATGGTAAGACTTACAATATTTTTCAAGAAGCGTGTTATGTACTTGGTTTGTGACAAAATGATAGAGAATTCATTAAGACAATAAAAGAGGAAAGTTATTGGGCATTAATAGATTATCTTAAGAGACTCCTTGTGGTGCTATTGATATCCAATAATATGACTACGCATAAGCTAGTTGTTGGCAAGACCTTTCACATGATGTTCTCCATAAACAAAGTAAAATACTAGCTTACAAAGGTAATATCATGTCCTTCCACGTTCTAGCAAAATTGCATCAAATATGTTGTTAAAGTATTAATATAATTATTTATTTTTGTATGTGTAACTAATTATCAAATTAAAAATCTATCTTTTGTAGAAATTGAAAAAGTACTTCAAAATAATGGTAGGACTTTAAAACATTTTGTAACTATATCTTATCCATCAAACATCTCTACGGAGGATGTTAAAGAAAAATTGATTATTGAGGAGTTGAAATATGATAAAAGTACTCTAAATTATTTATTGCAGCACTATCTTTCTTCTTTGACCACTAAACAAAGACATGCTTATGACACAATTCTTGATGTTGTTTATGCAAACAAGGGTGGTTCTTCTTTGCTTATAGCTACAATTGAACATCCAAAACATTTATTTGGAACACAATGTCAACGTTTATATGTTTGAGAGGTCATATTGTTCTTAATGTTGCATCAAGCCAAATAGCTTCCCGATTGTTGTCGGGGGGAATACAACACACTCAAGGTTCAAAATTCCATCATCTACAACTGAAGATTGTAACACCCTTACTTTTGCTTATTTAACTATTTATCTATTTAATTTGTATTTATTTCTGGAGAACCGAATGGGAGTCTCAAAAATCTAATTCCCACGGTTACATTCATATTAATGAGCATTATTCAGTTTAGATTTTTAATAATTTTTCTGGATCAAAGCTCGAAAAATGATAAAATGACCATTTTACCCCTAAAAAGCTAAATAATTGGATAAAAAGATAAAAATAGTTAGGAGTGCTTAAAATTCATTTTTAAGTCATCAATATGATTAGAATAATTAATAATAATTTTCAAGATTTTCTGAGAATTTATTAAGATAGTTTTTGTAAAATGACCAAAATGCCTTAATTGACTGCAAAAGCCAATCAGAGACTTTTTGACCTCAAAATATTTTAAAAATTTATACTAGGTATATTTTTATTATAGAAATTTTATTTTGAGGGAAAAATAATGAAAAACCTAAAATTAAATTTATTTAACAAAAACTTGATTTATTAGTTAAATAATTAACTTTTTTAGTAAAATAATTACTATAAATGGGAAAATTCTGCAAAATTTTTGAAAGACTCAAAAAAATATGTGGAAGGACTTGGTATAGCTAGATTTCCCCAAAATCACTCTAAAAACCCAATCCAATTTCCTTACAATAAACCAATATTTAATTACTTTTACCTCATAATAATTAGACAAGATAAAAATTTTACTTTCCTAGCCCCCTAGCTTTTGGTTAACACCAATTTTCTCAGCACATGGGGAAAGTACACTCAAAATCATATTATAATCATTTTAGGTACAAAATCAAATCCCAAAACGTTATTATTCTCCTATAAAGAAACCCCATTAACCGCTCCTTGTATCACCTTTTTTCTTCACAAATCCTCCTTTCTCCTTGCTACTCTAGTGCCAAGAGGCTTGTTCCTCCATAGCCAAGCTCTTACAAAAAATTTTCACACCCAAATCTGTAACACCCCGATATTTCTTTTCTTGTATATATATATATGGCTATGATGTTTGTTGTATGTTATTTTGATAAATAGTATTTTGAAAAAATAATACGGGGAGTTTAAAAAGAGGTTTTATAATTAAAATGTTTAAAAAACATATACATAATAAATAAAGTTTCTAAAGGTTGTGTTAATTAGGCCTTTTTACTAGTTGGGCCTTGGCTTGCTATCTTCTACAGCCCAACTTATCTTTAAGAGCTCTTATTAGTCTTTTAAACCTAATTCTCTATTCCCCACCTCACTCTTTGTTTTCTCTTGGAACTTGTGTCGTCACTATAGAGTTGCCATAAGAACCATTGCAAAAACTGTCGCAATCGTGATTGAGAGATTGTAGGATTTGTCGACGAGTCATCTTCATCCTCTTGCTGTGGATTCACTTCTTTTGAGGTAAGGGAGAGTGAGACTATCTCGCTCATGGGTGTAGCAATAGTCATAAATAGAGGGGTTGGCACTAGACCCCAATTGTTTTAGGTATCTATTGGTGTTTGATTGTGATTATGATTGTGAAGGGGATGCAAATTCCCCAAACCCTTAAATCCTTAGGACTGAATTCCAGTGGGTTAATTGTAATGCCTTTTTATATGTTAGGGTTTGGTATGAATTGTAATTATTGCTCTTCATGTGTATTGTGTGAATGTGTGGTTATGTTGGTTTTCCTTGAGATGAATTTAATGTGAATTGATTGAACCTATGACTGTTTGAGGGTAGAATGAGATTATTGTGAGGGTTTAGGTTAACTTGAGGGTTTCCCCTATTTTGGATAAGGAATTAAAGGATTAGACTTAAATGAGAACAACTTATATTAATAGGAAACCCCTATTTTGGAGTAAAGTGCACATTATGATAATAGAAATACAATCATATGGAGTTTTGGTAGTTTAGGGAAGCCTTAGAAAGCCTCCATGTTCGCAAATTATGATTTTGCAATTTGCCAAGTGATTAGCACATCCGTGCTTACCTTTATAACAGCATGTGTCAACTTAATGGTCAAAAACGAGTAGGACAATGATTGAATTCGGCTTCGTAGTCTGCATAAGAGTTGTAGCCCTAGATGGTGTCTAACTAATGGATTTGGAATCACTCAAAAATAATGTCTAGAGCTCAAGATATGCCTAAAATACTGCATCTATATCTGGTTGTCAACAGGAAATAAAGTGTCTAAACTTAAGTCAATTTTTGTCCTTGATTTAGGCCAAATCAACTGACAACTTCTTCATGAAAGTTGTAAATTTTTCTTTTATCTTTCCATAGACACCAAGGTCACCTCAAACGCATCTTTGTAGCTCAAGTTATGACCACAAATAGGTGGTGAATCACCTATTTTAGGGTTGGGGATGTGCTCCACCAGCTTTCCCAACCCTCTATGTATCAAATTTTATCTGTAGGTGAATTAACTAGTATCGATAAAAACGCCTAAACTTGAAAAATTAGCTTTTAATAACAAAATAATGAATTTTAATGTAAAAATGGACAAATACATTATTTTTCATCAAAAATAAATTTATAATAATAAATTTTAATTTTTATTAATTTATTTCAAATTATATGTATTTATTTTGTATTTTTAAGCTAGAAAATTCATAGAAAATCCATTTTAATTCAATAAATACCAAACTTTTTATGAAAATTATAAAATTAAATATTTTACCCATAAATAAACTACAATTATCATTTTCATCCTTTTTGAATGTCAAACTAGTACTGGCTGGCTTATTAGACATGTAGGGGCATTTTGGTCATTTTACACAAAAATTCTAGAAAATTCCTAGAAAATTTCCAAAATTATATTTTAATATATATGACATAATTCCAAGCTCAAATTGACATTTTAATATCAATTGAATCTTTTCCTCATGTCATTCCTTAATGTTGAGAAATAGGGGCATAATTGTCATTTTCTAATTTCTCCGGGGTCCGGCTTGGAAAAATAATTAAAAATCATGATTAAATAACTCTTGAAATTTTGAGCAAAATGGTGGGAGTCAAAATTTTGAAATTCCTTTCCGATTTTTCAGAATTGCATTGTCAAATATTAAAAAAATAGTGGAAGAATTGAAATAGGATTGTTATATTTTTCATTACTTTTCTTTCAAAATAAAGTTTTTATAATGAGATACACTTAATGTAAAATTTTCAAAATATTTTGAGGTCAAAAAGTCTCTCGTTGGTTCCTAGAGTCAACTAGGGGTATTTTTGTCATTTTACAAAAATTATTTCAATAAATTCTAGAAAAATTTCTAAAATTATTAATAATTGTTCTAAATACATTGATGACTTAAAAGAAAATTTTAAACATACAAAATAATTTAATATGTAAAAGTAGGGGTGTTACATTGTCTAGAATCGACATGCGAGAGAATAATGCATCCCATTGCAATATGTGATTGAAAGAATTTTGAATCTTAAAGGTACTTTTGGTAGAAGATAAAATTTTTCATGTTCAGGAATCATGAATCTCGCGATCATGATTGTTAGGAATGACTAAAATATGTTTGATTGGTCATAAATATTCTTGAGAATACTTATATTTGTTACTTGAGAATTAAAAAATTTTACGTTTAGTTTTAATAGATTTTTTCCACAAAATTTAATTAATTATTACATTAAATGAGTCAATAAAAGTAACAAGATATTTTTAATGCAGTAAAACTTTTCTCTCAACTTGAATAAATTAGATTCTCACTTCCTCCTATGAGAACAATCTCATGAGAAACATAGATAAAAAAGATTTCTGGAAAACAATGTTTTTTGAAAATGTTATTTTTTAAATAATAAACCAAACATAGGAAATAAACATTTTCAACTTTAGATTCCTAAAAAATTAAAAAATTTCCTTGTATCAAACACCCCCTTAATGTGGATCATCACAGGACCTAAAATAAGGTTGGTCGTCTAACTTTGTTCAAAGGGACTGGTTTGGATCACACTCTATTAAGAATTTTTATTTTATTTTTCAATTTTCAACTTTTATTTATTTATTTTTATACTTCTCACTTCTTTGTTTTTCTTCATTCCATTTTTCTATAACTTATTGTCAAAATAAGAATAAAATTAAATGATGCAAAATAATTCAATTGAAATTGATTGTTTACACCAGTTATAAAAATAGCATAGTGTTATTACAAACTACATCATTCTCTGCTAAAGTTACTCAACAGTTACTAGTGAATAGTGACCATCCCGTATTTTTCTTTTTCCAATTATTACTATAGATCATTTTTTATTTCCACTAGCTTAGATAGTAAGAGTAGATTACTAGTTGGAATACCCATGTGTTGGGTTTGTTTAAATATAAAAAAAAATATAATTTAAATATGTGAAAAAAATGTTAAAAATAAAGTTTTTATTATTAATTTAATTTAAATATACTAACAGTGTAAATTTCTACATTATTATCTTATCATAGAATGTTATGTACGGTAATATTATTGGATTTTGTAATAATTACTTTAAAAGTTATCTCTAGGATGAATTCTAATTGGTTTATAATGTAAAAATATTTACACTGATAGTATATGAAGATTAAATTATTTTACTAATTTATAGTTTATTATTAATAATTCATCATAAATAATATTTTTAAGATAATGTGCGTATATTTTTATTAAGATTAACAATATAAATTCTCAACTTTTTTTTAATGAGGTTATTGAAATGGATTAGAGAGTTACAAGAAGGAAAATTGAATTGTAACCCTTAATTGCTTGACCCTAACTTACACACTTTAAACTTCTTCAATCTAATATTCTTTGCTCTATATGCTTATTATCTTATCAGAAGATTATTAGGAGAAAAGAAATATCTTTACTCACTTTAACAATCATAGGAAGATAAACGATCAATGTATAAATGCTCAAAAGATGGATTTCACAAATCTATTTGTTAAAAGATGCTTATGGAAATTATCGAAAGCTAATTTTCTAATACAAAGAACTTCAAATGGTGCTTTTGAATGAGTAAGTTAATTTTGTTTTAAATGAAACTTTCCAGTTTTGATAAATAACTTAAATGAAACTTGTTTCAGTTCAACACGTGGTTTGATGTTGGAGATCCCACATCGACTAGTGATATGTCCAAACAAATGTATATAAGTGGAGGGCAACCCTCATCTTACAAGCCGAGTTTGTAAGGTTGAGTTAGGCCCAAACCCACATTCTAAGATGGTATCAGAGCCTATCTTAACGATTGTTGTTGGGCCTATCGGGCCACTTGCTATCAGGCCATTATCGAACCACCCGCAGATGTCCAATCTTGCAAACTTCGCGTTCGAGATATTCAGTCCTCGACGTGAGGGGGTGTGTTGGAGATACCACATCAACTAGTGATATGACTAAACAAATGTATATAAGTGGGGGGCAACCTCACCTTACAAGTCGGGTTTGTAAGGTTAAGTTTGGCCCAAATTCACATTCTAAGAGTTGTATAATGATAAAACCTAAAACCTAAAACCAATTTAGAAGTTAAAAACCAATAAGATAAATGCAAAAATTTAAAGGAGAAAAAGGAGAGGATACTACACAGAGAATCTTCATATTGATTCACTCACAAATCACTTGAGTTACATCGAGTCCCTACCTCAGTAGGTATTTATCGTTGTAATCACTTATAGATTACATAAGGTATTCCTTATCAAGCCTCCACAAGCTTTCCAATAAACAATGTTCTTTTCCCAAGTCTCTACATACTCAACCACAACTCAACAACTGTTCCCCAACACTATCTCAGCTAGTTAGTTTGGTACAAACCTTCTAGTATCATTAAGCCTCTAAAGAACCTTTGTCTTCTTTAAGATTACAAACTCCAATTTTTTTACTCTTTCTAACACTCAATGAGTGGATACATAGTATGACACATAGCCTAAATACACTCCTTAAGATATTATAAATGATAAAGAAAAAAATTAGAGTGTTTTTTTGGGAAGAAATATCTCTTAGAAGCTACTTTATCTTTTCAAAAGCATGAAGTTTACATTTTTGATGTTGTTGCACTTTGATCTACTAAATGCATGTTCAATCTAGTATACTTTTAGAAATTGTCCTTTTAATATTTTTGCTTTTGGATTGTAGACTTTGATACCTTATAAGCTTTTAGACATTTGCATACATAGAAATAATGCTTCTTAACCTTGATTTATGATCTTGGTGATGTGTTCTTTAGTACAATGACAAGTCCTATATTTAAATCACATTTTTAAAGGAAATAGTAATAACATAAGTTTAAAACACATAATTTATTTCTTGACAATTTGTTATCATTAAAACTTCAGCTCAGGAGGGACTTAACCTCAACAATCTCTTTGTGTTTGATGATGACAAACTCTTATGAACAAATTTTAGGTTTCCTAAAATAAAGCAATAATATATAACAATAATGCATTAGCTACCCCTCGATAGATGCTTTCTTCTATTAATGTTCTTCAACTTTTGTTTCTCAATTTTTGTTTTATCATTTCAGATTCTAATATTCTTTCAAATATACGTTTAGACAAATTTGATATATTGAGAAATAATTATACAGATTCATTTAATTTTACACCTCAATGCAGAATCTCAAGTTCTTATTTATTAAAATGTATTTACTTTAAATTAAATAAACACAACATATCATATAATAAAAAAAGCAATAATAGGAATTCTTCATTAATTAGATGAATAAAAAATAGTACATAAGGATCATCATATTCATTCATACACAAAAGTATGTATTACAAGTTCCAATGATATCAGATACCTAAAACTAAAAAAAAAACTCCTATTCCTAACTTCTCAACTTTTCTCTTCCTTTATCATCAATAAAAAAAGGAAACTACTGTCTAAGCCAAGCTATTTAGAAAGGGATCAATGATCAGATGAGCATGAACTAGATATATGGTAAATGAAATTATATATATATATATATGTGTGTGTGTGTGTGTGTGTGTGTGTGTGTGTATGTGTGTGTGTGGGGGGGGGGGGGGGGTCAAGATTCGTTGACACCAAATGTCAAAGTTAATCAAATTACACTTTTAATAAATTTTTGTAGAGTGCAAATTTAACTAATCCAACCGTTGATATGTGATATTATCTTCATGATCATGTATATCGAATTTCACATTAGTTGGACTTTTCTAGATATGTTATCTCACATTGAATATTTAAGTATATTTTAATATCATATTGTATGCTAAAATAAAGTGATGTGATGAACTATTAAATAATTTTGGAGTTGTATAAAATTTTGTATACTTAATCTAATTAATAAGAACATCAAATTCAATGGTTGGATTGACTAAATTTGTATTCTACAAGAAGCTATTTATATATATGACATATCAAGTGAGTGGTTGTATGAGAAAGGGAGAGGAGTAAATTTGAACCATGCAACCACATATAAAAAATCACATTACTTTATCTTTTATGGTTTGATCTAATGACCATGATTTACTCTTTTCACTCTCTCATAATAATTGTTCTTTTATGTATGCTTGTATGTATATATGGATATGTGCATGCATTATAATTATGTGTGTCAACTATTTTTTTTTTACGCACATATTATTTTTTATATTTTAATACTAATTAAACATACAATATTGATTTTTAATTAAAGTCAAAGTTTATTATTATACAAAATATACAAATTAAGTATATAATGACAATAATGATATTTGAACTTAGTACCTCATATAAATTACCAAATGGGTTACAAATTAAATTCAAATAATTAAACTAAATTAGGTTAGTATAATGTAAATTATTTAATTAATTTGATATATTTAGGCAAATAATTTAATTAAACATTTATTTAATAAGTAATTCTCAAAAGAGTTTATGTAATGAGTTAATTTTCAAAATAATATCAAAAGAGTTTATGATAAACCAAACATCTATTTAAGTGCTAACATTATAAGATAAATTTATATTAGTATAAAAAAAGATATTTTTAATTTATACAAAGTAAGTTAAAAAAATATAAATTTAAAATATATAATATTTAAATAATATTCTTTATAAGTTTAAAGGATATCTACATTATTGATTAATTAAAATGTAAAAAGAAATATACATTTTAAAATTTAAAATAATGTGTATATACTCTTACATAATATAATAAAATATATATTAACTATTGATAATATTTTAAACTTCTTATTAATTTTTAACTTTCTCCTTGGAGGAGTGTTAGGAATACACTCTGTAACATACTCTTTCTAATACACTCTATCTTATTAATTAAAATTTATTAAAAACTACAAAATCAGGATAGAGGTACATTAAATAAGATGTAGAACCCACAAAATTTTGTCATTTCTAATAAAGTTCAACCAATAAGAGAGAGTGTGCTCCTAGCATTTCTCTTCTCCTTATGACATGCATATTTTTTCCAATTCTATCATACTATATTATAAATAAGGCTTAAATATGCATGTATAATATTTGTCGTCTATAATGGTCCTACTTAACTCGAACAACATTGTCTTCCGTAGAGGATACATGTAGTCTATACAAAAAAAAAAAAAGTTTTTTTGTCCCTATAAGCTAGTTTTCTTTTCTTTCATTTTTTGTCCCTATAAGTTAGTGCTTTTTTTCATTTTTCATCCTTATAATTTATTTTTTTTAGAATCATCCTTATAAGTTCCAAACCTTTCATTTTCAGTCCCTATCATCAAACTCGTTTACAAAAATGTTAACATTAGTGACATAGGATGATGTCACCATGTGCCACATTAGCATAGTGCTATGTCATCAGTGTCATGTCAACAAAAGTGTCATGCACAACAAAAAAGTGCTACATCATTGGTGTCACATTATTGTTATAGTAGAAGGAATAAAAATTGAAAAAAAAAATACAAGGACTAAAAATAAAAATAAAAATATAGAGGCAAAAAATGAAAAAATATTTTATGAACTAAAAGGAAAAAAAAATGATATATTTGTAGGCACGAACAAATATCTAAGCCTTAAATATAATATATAAATTTCATTTAAAACTAATATAAAATAAAAGTCTTAAATAACAAAAAAATTATTTTTTTAATAATCACGCATTCTCTTAACATTTCTTCATTTTCTTTTCCTTGTTCAACAATCTAAGGCCACTCACACCATGTATAAACACTCCAAGGTCTCTCACTGAACATATACACCATTTCTTCCTTCTCTAACACACACATACCTCACAGAAAAAAAAATAAATTTCAAGCATTCTTGACAATAATACACACATACATACTAAGGGTGTGTAAAAAAACTGAATTGATACGAAACCGAACCAAGCCAAATTTTAAAAATCGAATCGTTTTGAAAAAAAAAAAGAACCGAACCACTTTATAAAAATAATTTAGTTAACGAACCGTTTTCATAAAGTGGTTTGATTCTTTGAAAAAATGGAACCATATACGAGTTTGAAAAGGATAATCGAATTAAATTGAATCAAACCTAAAACAAATCGAACCATTATGAGAAAAAAATCAAATTGATCCACTTTATAAAAATAGTTTGGTTAACCAAACCATTTTTATAAAGTGGATCAGTTTAGTTCGATTTTTTAAAATCCAAACCATACACACCCTTGATGCATACACAAAGCTTCAATTCATCACTTATTCTTTTTTTTTCCTCACTCAATTCTCACACTCACTTTTTTTTTTACACTTTCTCCCATTTCTTTTATCATCATTCATAATAAAGCTCACAAAGGCATGACATATAGGCTCCTAGCTTTCTCATCTGCATAACTTTTTTTTTTTTTCATGTCACATCCACAATTGTTATTCCCTTCTTGTAACATTGTTTTTCTAATGTTTGATTTAGTGGTTTAACAACTGAAAGTGGAAATATAATATGTGATCTGGTGATTAAAACAAATAAATAAGTTGTTATTGTATGAGTATTGCTTTGTGTTGGTTGTTTTGGAATTCCTGTCTAAATTTAGGGAACTGAGGAAGTATTGTTCTTGAGCCAAAGTGAGAATGTTGGTTAGGCTTATATGGGTTGATGAGAGAAATACAGTTAAGTTGGGCCAGTTATGAGTAGTGGGAAATGGTTAGATAAACCATAGGCTTTAGTGGGCCTGGAGCCTTTATGTGGCCCAAGGAGGGTTTTAAGACACAAGACCCTTTTTCCCTCTCATTTTCTCATTTCTTTCATCACTCTTTCTCAAACTCTCTTATTCTCTCAATCTCTCGCAAACCCACTTGGAGTGTGGCAAGATTTTGGGCTTTGATTTTCACTCCATTGTGCTGAGAAGAGTAAATTTCTTGAAGATTTGGCTTAAGAGTTTGTTTTCTCTCATCTTCCTCTTTCCCCAAATTCGAATTTGGAAGCTACAAGAGGTAAGGGAAGCTTACTTGTGTTGAATATACGTTGTATGGACATGATAGTGTATGTACGTTGTTGTGGTTTGTGTTAGAATGCATGACTTAGATGAGTTTTATAGCAATATGTTGAAAAATGGGTTTTCTTGATTCTATGGTTGATTTTGTTGGAATGCCGTATAGATCATTGTATGTGTTTAGTACGTTGTTGTGTACTATTGTATGGTCGTATTTGACCCCTAGGAAGTTGATTTAGGGTATGAGTGGATGAAAAGCTTGGATTTCTGGGGTTTTTTGAAGAGAGTTCTGCTACTGTCTTCTGTTAGTCGCTACGTGACTGTTGCTTTCGCTGAGCGAGAATACCCTGGGAGTGGTATGAGGCTCTTGAGTTGGGGAATTGCTAAGCGGCTGTTTGTGTCGTTGAACGAGTGTTTTTGAGTTGTAGGGAGTAACTAAAGGAAAGAAAAGACTAGCTAAGCGATGGCCAATTCGCTGAGCAAGTGATCATAAGAATTCTGGAAATTTTCCAGAACGTGGCTCACTGAGCGAATGCGACGTTCACAGAGCGAATGTGGGCATTCCAGAATTTCTAGAACAAATTTGCTGAGCGAATGATGGGCTCGTTGAGCGAATTTGGAGCCCTAGAGAGTGGTGCTTTTTATTGTAAGTGAGTCGCTGGGCGAACAACAAGTTCGTTGAGCAAGGAGTGTGTGCCAGATTTGGCTGCTCTCTGGAGTGGCTATTTGTTGAGCGAGTAGGTGAGTCACTAAGCGAAATGTGGTTGAGAGAAATTTGGAAAAATCCCCTAGAGCAAATTCGCTGAGCGACTCTAATTATTGCTAAGCGAGTGACCTGATTCGCTGAGCGAAACTCATTGTCACTGAGCGAAAACCCTTCGCAGGGAAAGTTGGTCCTCTGTAAGGAAAGGTCTTCGCTGAGCGAGCATGTGGGTTGTGGAGCAAATGTAGTGTTCTGTTGTTGATCAATGTTGATAGTGTAGTTGTGTGAATTATGATTGAGAAGGACTCCTAGTGTGAGCCTAAGGTTGAGAATGTGGGAGGAGTGGTAGGTTGCTTGGATAGGACCTCCACTTACCGTAAGTATTGTTGTTTAGGTTTTTACCCATTAGATGTGGGCTGCTTGGATAGGGTCCTAGAGTAGTAGGTTGCTTGGATAGGACCTCCACTAGTTGTGAATGAGTTGTGCAAGGATTCTCACAAGGTATGCCTTGCTTGGATAGGGTTTTACCTGTTAACTATGCCTGAGGCTGGAATGGGCCTGCATGATGTTCGTAGTTGTTGTGGACCTATGTGGTGTTGGTCAGGCCCATGTGTTGTGTTACTATTGTTGTGTTACTACACAAATACAAGTTTTGTTATGGTTGAGTGGTTGTGGTGTTGTGATACATGCATTTCATGCATATGTTGTTGGCTGAGGTTGTGTGATGGGCCTCATATCGTTGTGTGGGTAGGCACATAAGTTGGACAGCTGACAAGAGTTGCGGCTCAAACAGGCCTCCAACCTAGTGCCTAAATAAGATGTGGGGTATGAAAGATGGGCCTTCGGGGATGAGTGGATGGGCAATTCGGCAGAGGGCCAAGTCGGTGCAGGCCTTATGTCGCGATGAGCCACCACCCACATGCACTTATCTCGACACACCCCTAAGCTTATCCGCGAATCAAAGTTTTGGCAATCCCTGAATGGTGCTTGGATAGGCCATGGTAGGGGGTGAGACCTAGCTGATCGCCCAAGATGTTGTGAAATCTCTCGAGAGTTGTGTCATCATGCATTGACATAGTCGTGGTAGATTGGTTGTTATATGGAGTTCTGGACTGAGAACTCTTTGCCATATGAATGAATGCTATATGTGTATATATATGTATGAGTATGAATGTTGAGCATTGTTGATGGTTTTAGAATGCATATACTATGTTGTTATTTTAGTAAGCTTACCCTTTGCCTTGTTTTGTTGTTGTTGTTGGATGCCTTGTTGCTGTTGTTGTGCTGGTGTGCTTGTGATGATCATGTCTTATGGTGTAGGAGCAGATGGCAATGCTTCAGTGGATCTGGCTTTTCAGAGCTAAGGATGGAGTTGCGAATTGAAGGAGCCGAGCTTTTGTTCCTTTTGTTATGTTTTTTTTTATTCTTTTGATGGGGTGGTATAATGTGACCATCTATAGGGAGTGCGTTTTGTATCCCCTCCCCTGTTGATGGATTGTATATTGATTTTGTTGATATGGCATAGTGATATCCCCATTCTTTTGTTAGATGAAAGTTGTAAAGAATATGATGTATGACAGTAGGAGAGATGGATGGATCTCTCGACTCATGTATGTTTTACGTATATATGTTATGATTTTATTTACCTAATTTGACGATAAGAGTATGATTAGTATAGTTGTTCAGTAGCGACAGTCAAGTCGTTACGCTTCTCACCTATATCACCTTGATGGACCAGCCATCATCACCACTAGTCACGATGCTACAGCTAGCGAGTCCATCGTGTAGAACCAATGTGCACCAATGCAATACCCTACAACCATTATTGTTGTCATTATGTAATAGAGCTTATTATCATTACGTTATGGATATTCATATGGTTGATTTCTAAACATGATGAATAGGTTAAAGATTATGTATTTTGTTTGTTTTTGCTAGGTATCTAAATCCAAAGTCTTCTATTCTTTTAAAGGTTTACTATAGGATAATGATAGAAAAGCTTCTTTAATTTGATTTTCATGCTCTATTGATTGATGACCTTAGTGATAGGTTCTAATAAAAATCTTAAAGTCTAGGTTAGTATGTAAGGTGTTTGGGCCAAAAAAAACTAAAGTTAAGTGATATTTGTTATAAGTGAATTAAGAAGCATTCTTTGTTTATGGAATGTGTAAGTTGTAACACCTAGCCACTTTTAAGATTGACGACTATCCCTACAAACTAACGCGAGACTTTTTAGTCTGTTTTGTCCTCACTCACATACTTCTCAGAAAACTTTCCAAGAGGGAACCCATCCTAAAATTGCTCCAAGTCAAGCACACTTAACTATGAAGTTCTTAAGTGATAGGCTATTGAAAAGTATATGCATTTTGTTGGTATAGGTAGCACTTATTAATTTTTTTAAGATATCCTCAACTGTACAGTCTCATACTTGCACAACCTCTGAATCCCTCTCATTCTAGTGTGTATTCGATTCATTTATGTGTTCCTCTCACTAAAAGCCTGCCAATTGTGACTCATATTTTTTGCATTGGCGATCATTCCCTGCCCTTGTCAACGCCCGAGATGTCACATGCCCACCAGTTTCTGCTTGGTTCATCATTGAACCACACTATACTGGGAGAGAGGCCCACTTTGATATCACTTTGTAATGCTTGGCCGCTTTCAAGATCAACAACTATCCCCACAAACCAACGCAAGACTTTTCAACGTGTTTTGTCTTTACTCACATGCTTCCTAGGAAACTTTCTAAGAGGTCACCCATCCCAAAATTGATCCAAGTCAAGCACACTTAACTGTGGAGTTCTTAAGTAATAGGCTACTGAAAAGTAGATGCATTTTGTTGGTATAAGTAACACTCATTAATTCCTTTAAGCTATCTTCAACTGTACAGTCCCATACTTGCACAACCTTTAGATCCCTCCCATTTCGAGTGTATTCGATTCATTCATGTGTTCCTCCCACTGAAAGTCTCCTAGGAGCTGCTCCTTGTCTGTGCCTTGTCTCTTTGCACCGGCGATTACTACTTGCCCTCGTCAATGCCCAAAATGTTACATGAGTGGCCTTATAATGTTGAATAGGGGGGGGGGGGGGGGGAATGAAGGTTGAGAGAATACGTGATTATTAAAAATTGATTTTTTTTATCATTTAAGATTTTTATTTTATATTAATTTTAAATTAAATTTATACATTATATTTAAGACTTAAATATTGTTTGTGCCTACAAATATGTTATGTTTTTTCTTTTAGTTCATCTATTTTTTATTCAATTTTTGCCCCTATAAATTCTTTTTTTTCATCTTTAGTTGTTATAATTTTTTGTTCCTTTTTTATTCCTTCTACAATAACTATATCATGGCACTATTGTTGACATGGCACTAATGATGTGGCACTTTTTGTTGATGTGACGCTAATGACATGATATTATATTGACATGGCACATGATGATGTCATCCTATGTTTGCAATGTTAACATTTTTGTAATAGAGTTTGATAATAGGGACTAAAATTAAAAAGTATGGAACTTCTATGGATGATTTTGAAAAAAAAAAAAAATACAGGGATGAAAATGAAAAAAAGCTAACTTATAAAGACCAAAATCATATATAAGCTTATAAATGATAATAGTAAGTCATCATGTTTTTAAGCAAAATATATTACAAATTGATTATAAGAGACTTTGATTTTCATTGAATAATTAAAAATGATATGATAATTAAATTTTATTATTACAATTAAAAAGGAGATTTAGAGACATAATTATTTCTATCTTTAATGTATTGGAATTTTTAATTTCATCAAATTGATTAGCTATAGATGAATTCAGAGACCAATTTTGTTAACATTTATCAAACATAAATTAATTTCGTCTCAAAAACTTATCTCTAATAATGTTTAGACCATTTAGAGACAAACCTAGAGATAGAATATAATAGAGACGAACAATTTCATCTATTATATTCTGTCTCTAGATGTTATCTCCAAAATACAATTTTTTTGTTTTTTCTCTACCTATTGCAATTTGTCTATATTTTTGTTGTCAATAAAGACCAAATTTTTTTTTCTCTAAATTTCATTGTTAAATTAGACTTTTCTAGTAGTGATCCTCCATTCACATCTAATGGACTAATTTTAATACACTCATTATAACTTTGTAACTGAATTTATTAGATGTTTGTTGTAACTAATATTGGTATTCTACTGAGTTTTGTATGCTTGGATTTAATTGGGCTTTAATACAAATCTTGGTTAATTTTTGGATTTTAATGTATTTTGACCTTTTCTCCTTGTTTAGGTTATAACTTGGGCTATAGAATTGTGATAAAGGTAATATTGGTGTATATGGAAGGATTAAAGAAAGTCTACATTTATTATGAAGAGGTCGTGAGCCTATTCAACTTGGATCATGGACAAATTTGGACTTGAATTTAGAGATGTTGCTCTATCCTGATAGCCAAACATAAATGTGGTACTTTGAACATATCTTGAGTTGTACAAGTCTAAATGACATGAGACTAATGTCAAATTTTCAAGGACAGATTTATCTACAATTTTATGAAGACATCAAAAGCCAATTTGGTCATATGGAGGGTTGCATAAATCAAAGACAATAGCAAACGTGATGTGCTCCATAACTAAGTTATCTTTTAAGGAATTAATTTGTAATTGGGCCAATTAACATCTAATAAGCCTAAATTTTGAGCTTAGGCCTTAGTTTACCCTAGGAAGACTCTATTTAAAGATATCTTTAGGACCTTAGAGAGAAAGCTTCAATAGAGTTTGAATTAAGCTTTATTTCCCGCTTGGGTTTTCAACACTCTTGGCTTGCTTTCACTTTATTTCCCCTTTTGATGATTTCGGGTGAAGCTTCTATCGAAGGCTAAACATCTTTGGATTAACTCACTAGTTCAAGGTTTCTGTTTCAATCTTGAGGTTTAGTTTTAAATTGCTTTTTAATTCTTTATTTAATTTCTTTCCTTATCAATTTATCCTTTTTCTTAAATCTTGATTATGAATTTCGTTTTGATTAGCGTGTCACCATATAAATTTGAGTTTGCATTCTTAATTAATATGTTGAATGCATGATTTGGCATATTTTAATTAGGGTTAATAGAGTCCTTCATGCTTAATTATTGGTTTGATAAAGAATCACTTTAGAAATTGATTTGGTGACATAGAAGGCCCTTAATCGTCTACCTCAAATTAATTAAATCTGGGATATTTTATTTAGTAGGAGTTCTCTTGAAATTGATTAATTCTTAATTGGTTAATTTCAGGGTCAAACAAGAATTAAATCAAGAATTGAAATTAGATCTTTAGAAATCGATGATATGCCCAATTAGAAAACTTAACTAGTGGATTAGTCACTTTTACTTAATTAATTTCTCTTTGAATTTGCAATTTATTTTCATTCTTGAGCGAACCCCCCTTTTTATTGTTCTTTATGTTCTTAGTTGGTTGATAACAACTAATTAAAGATCCTTGAAAGACAACTAAGGTTGTTTGCCTTGTACTACATTTTTATTGTTATTTGATCTGTGTCCCGCAAATCAACATCCATTACCATATTTAATACATTTACTAACATATCTATCTAGTGTGGAAATTTCAACCACATAATCATATGAATTTTGTATGTGTCATTGCTTTATTACATTATGGTTTGTTCTTTTGGATTCAAATTGCATACATGTTGAAAGATCATTAATTATGTTGACATAACTACTTGTAACACGCTAGTGGATATTACTATAACTTTATAACTAGATTCCTAGGACATGAAATTTTCAAATGCATACATATTAGAGTTTGTAAAGCATAAGCTATTTGACGATATAGCCATCAAACCTTCATACATAAACATCATAAAATAACAAAATATCTCATACAACATGTTATTCGCACACAAGTACTGTATAAATATTTCAAAATAAAAGATACATAAAGCATAACAAAAGTTCCCACTCTATTGGGTAAAAATATATAAATCTATTATATGTTCTCCTTGCCTACAGTTCCATCCATGAGTACCTTCATCTGCTTACTCCAAAAAACATAAAGAATAAACTAATGAGACAAAAGTCTCAATGAGTGTTATAAAGACATAATAGACAGACATGACACACCTACCTTATCAGTCTTTTTCCTATCTATTAAGGATATAACTCTCAATGAACATTCGAGATTCATACTAAGCTAAGATTAAATATAAACTATCTATTTCAAGTTAACTCCTAATATATTAAAATAACTTATTATTCACAACTATTATATTAGCATATCATTCATGCTTGTTACATAAATACCCTTTTTATCATATTAATCGTTCTTTCCGCAAAGCACTTAACAATTACCTCTTCCTTATTTAGGGTCTATCTCTCTAGTGTTCGATACTTAGAACTAACCATTATGGTCAAGTCTAAGAGACAAAGACCAATAGTACTCTATGGTTCTTAAACCTCATCTTGTAACATTGACACTAATGTTGAATATTTTGTCTCCTCCCATCGTGAGTCGTCGTTGAAGGCTATTTTCGATGGCCACATTTTTTTTAGCAGTGCCAAAAAGCTTCAAACCACAGTCAACGTTTCAAACACATAGTTATCTATTCTTCCCTGTCACCAAAACACATTGTACCCCTCCAATAAAACATCAATTTCAATTGTCACTGCTTCTGAAATTGTTAAATTTCTAATCTTTTCCCTTGTTCCTCATCTAGGTTTTCATTGTTTTTTTTTTTTTGGGTCTTTCTTAAATTTTTGAATTTCTTTTTGTTGTTTAGGATGGAAGCGAATTTGACCCACAACAGCGATTTCAACGAAGACGATGACATGTTGAAGACATCGCTACCAATAGTGGACTCATTGCAATCTCCACCGCCCCCACTGAAAGAAGAACTCATGGATGTGAACACATCTCTTCTGGTGAGTGTTATTTTGACGCCTTTGATGGTGTCGACGATGGTGGCGAAGCAGCCGTCGAAGGATCGGCACATGAAGGTGGTGGGTCATGGGTGGCAAATCTGCATGCCAACAACGTGCGCGACAAGGATCTTCCAGCTAACACACGAGCTGAGACACAAGTTTGACAAAGAAATAATCCAGTGGTTGTTGGAGCATGCTGAGCCCACGGTCATTGAGGCCACCAGCACCATCCCGGCAATCTGTGGCACCCTCAAGATTCTAACATTCTTTGCAACAAGACCCGAGGGAGAAGACATGTTGAGGAAGCGAAGGAGGAGAGCGTCGAATAGTGAATTCATCATCGTGAACAAAAACAACGTCGCCCCCGTAAATCACCTCTGGCAATGGCACATAGTGGTCGGTGGTAGGGGTGGTTAGAAGGGACTCAAATCTGGGATAAGAGGAGGAATATGATGTGGAGGGTGCACCATAATATGATAAGGATGACATTAATCCAAGGGATAGAAATTGTGGTGCATCGTGGACCACCTATCATGGTGGTCCACCCTAGAATTAGCCTATGAAGTGCATGCAAATTATAGCTCCTTCTTTTGTTTAAATAGAAAGTGGAGTGCAATTGAAGTTGTATAAGTATGACTTACCTAGGGTTTTCAAAAAATAAAAATTATAAAAGAGCAAAGTTGTACTTTTAAAGTGTGACTTGGTCCATGTAAAAAAAAAAAATGTATGACAAAATAACTCACCCAAACTTAATTTAAAAAAAAAAAACTAAGCCAAAGTCGTACATAGAGTATATATATATATATATATATATAATCTCAGTTTCCAATAAAAAAATACAGCTTTCATTATTTTTTAAATTAAAATAATAAGTCTCCAATTAAAAATATGACTTCATTTCTAGAAGTCTCTAACCTCATAATCATATACGACTCATCCCTTCTATATTTTTCAATTTATTTCAGTAAATTAACTTTTTTTTACTGTGCTTTAAATGATACAGCTCTAATACTAATACCCCACATGTCCCCTTAAACTCATTAGCTCCCAACATTTCCTATTTTTTAAATTTAACATTATTTTATTTTATATGGTAATGTTAAAATATTTGTAAATTGGAAACGAAACTAATGCAGCAAGCATGGACAATGCTCTCTATTAAGTCTCAACTACTTCTTATAAATAATAAAGTATATTCTAAATATCACACACACACATATATATATATCACTTGTTTGACGACGATTTAATTATGGTCAAATCAAAAACTTTGAACTAGCACCTATATCAATTCAATAATTGGTATATACTTTTCACTTGGTTATCTAACCATTTATGTAAGTGCAATAGCTGACTACTAAAATTGAAAGAGATTAATCTTCTACAACATAATGAATTAAAATTTGAATATCTGTTGAAAGAGATATTTATGTAATAAATTAAGGTTCGAATTTTTATTAAGGGATTAGTCATTTACAATACTGTCATGTCTCAGAACAAGATTACAGTAAAAAAAAACGATACATATATTAAAAAAAAAAAAACTGAAAAACTAAAGGTGTGCTCTTTTTTATCCTCTCGGAAAGAAATGTCATCGCAATGCTCTAATGTCGATCTGTACCAAATATATATAGATCGAATTGTATCACTAACCCAACTCACTAAGTACTGCTTTTTTTGTTGTTGATAAAACTAAGTACTGCTTTAATCTGCAATACAGCCTAACCCTTAATATATGCTATAACCTTATGAGAAATCCGTACAAGAAAGATGAGAATGACGCGAACCGCAGCCAGACAGCTTGAACACTCCTCACATTGCACGTCTCATAATTCTGTCAACTGAGATAACTCATGTGCACATGTTCAAATCTTCTCACTACAACATACAAGGTTAATATGAAGTGAAAATATAATTATAAATGTTAAAAAATGTATTTTAAGGCATTTTATTAGTGTATATTTTCATAATACAATATGTATATATATATATTTTTCTCTAAATTATTAAAAAACTGCACTTTAATTTTAAATGTAAAGAAAAATGAAATATATGCAAGGTTAAATAAATAAATAATAAACTAAAGAACTACTACCTCCATTCTTTTGTAAGTGTTGTTGAAGGTTTTTATACACAAACTAAGAAATATAATAAATTTTCTTATTTTCCATAAAATAGTTTTGAAGTTTTCTATTATATACCCTTTTTTATTTCTACTCCATAATAAATACATATTAGTTGTAAATATGTAAATTAACTAAGAATTAGATGAAAAGTAAGAGTATAAATGAAAAAAAAGTAATTAATATTATCATAAACTTTGAAAACGACAGATAAATAGAAAATAAAATTTTCTAAAAAACTGACAATTAAACAGAAACAAAGGGAGTAATCTTTTTTAATTATTATCATTTTCATTAGAGAAAAATTATTAATTTTTTCAATTTGCAAAACAAGACAAATGATACTGTGAAGCATGATTATAATTGTAAACACAAAACACAAAGTGGAGATTTCTTATTATATTCTCTAAATTTTAGTTTTCTACATCTATCGTTCTTAACTACTTATCTAAAGATATGCATCAATTAAACTGTTATTTTTAAACAATATGCATCTAAATCTATCATACAAGTAAAAATAATTTTATTTAATCAATAAATCAACATTAGATAATTTAAAAAATGATAATATTCTATTTAATAGCATTAATTATGCATTCATATGACGTTTGCATATAATTTTAAAAAAATTAAATTATTATCAGTAATTAATTTAAAATAATACAGTGATGTTTTTTATTTTTGAAAATGTATAAAGATAGTGGTTATTAAGTAATATGGAGATCTAGTTGGTATTTATTAAAAGAAAGAAACATTTTTTTATGTGTGTGTGTGTGATTCAACTATAAGAGAGAAATAATTAGTAATTTAATTATTAAAATAAACATTCTGACTTAAGTTGTCGACGAAAACACAATACTTTTTTGTCTCATAAATATGTAGAAAGTGTTATCTACACAAAAACGTGTTATATAAGATAGATATTTAGTGAAAGAAGTACTTATCAGAGAGAGTGGAAAAAAAAAAATGAATCTTGACTATTAAAATTATATCAATTAGCAAGTTTTCTTTTTATACTGTATGAATATTTTTAAATTTATGTAAAATTTAAATTAAAAGTAAAAATATATAAGAGCTAAAATGTTATGATAGTTATACAGTAATAAAACCGCATACTTTAAAAAATAAACTCTATAATAGATATCTTTACTATTAATAATTATTATTATATTTTATTAGATAAAAATAAATATAAAAAATTGGAATTAAAATAAAAATTATGAAAAAGATTTTAAATCAAGACACATAATTTTTTATGTTTATTAATTTAACATTGTGTTTGAAAACAAAATCTAAAATTCAAATTTGATATAAATTATGGTCAATAATTTAGAATGCATGTGTTGTAAAGAGTCTTCGAGAAATAGTTGTTAGTATTTTATATATATATATATATATATATATATATATATATATATATATATTCCAATTTAACTAAACTGGTGACGTACGCATTTGTCTTGATCTTGATTCCGGTTTGCATCTTGCCCCGGGAAATAAAGACAAACAGCACACCATGCTCCCAAAAAAAAGTCCAACAGCATGCTGTATAGAAGTCAATGTTTTTGGGCAGTTAATCAGAAAATTATGAAAGCCTAATTCATGCACGAGGGTCGGACATTTAAAAACCGTAGGCATGCCTACCAAAAAATGTTAGACCCCTAGTTTAGTTCCTATTGGTTACTGAACCAAAAAAGAAAAAAGTCAGATTGGTTTAAGCTTTAATATCTTATTATTTGACGTACTAATACAAAAGTTTGAAACTTCGAATCCAATTGAATGCTAGTTCTTCTTCACCTCACAGTTCAGACAAGTTTCAAAAGTTGAAGTCAGTTCCAAAGCTAAATTGTGAACAAAACCTTCTTCAAGTTAAACGTGCGTTCATCATGAACACGTAATGTTGATGTATTAGTGTTTTTATCTGAACCTGTGTGAATAGAATAAATTAATATCGTTCATAGACCCGGAAAACAGGGAAGTGCGTGGCGATAGAGTGAACACAAAAGGTTCAAAACTAGCACGGGAATTAAACACATGCTACGTATATAGATTAATTCCAAGCATTTTGTAAACAATTGTGTGTCTCTCTAGAGGAAATTTTAAAGATCAGTCACTTCTAAGAACCGGACCAACATACGCGTGTACTTTAGGAATATTCTTCATCTCTAATTTCCTATTTGTAATAAGAACAATATTTTATTAGAGTTGAATAAGAATATGATAGGATAAGAATATAATGATAAGTTTTTATATTATCTACTTCTTCCATTTTAAAACTTTGGGGCTTTAAGGGCTTGTTTGGATGGTTGCAAATTTTTGCATTTTGGTTTTTAAATGTAATTTTCAAAACAAAACGTGTTTGGCTAAAATTGAGCTGTAATGATTTTTAACCCAATTTTAAAACACTTTTACATTTATTTTCAAAACCAAGGAAAAAGAATTTGTGAATTTGGTTTTTAATTTTAAAAAAATACACCCTTACTACATTTGAATATAGCCCTTTCCACCATTACTACCACCACTGTCGTCGTCGCCATCACCCCAACTGGCACCGCCACCAACACTACCGGTACCTCTATCACCACCATCACCAACACTACTACCACCACCGATACCACCGCTACTACCACTACTATCGCCGCTACCATTACCACCACCCCGACTGTCGTCGCCGTCACACAAACACACCCTTAAACTTATTTTAATAGGATAAGAAATTTTTAAAGTGAGATTATTTTGAAACTAAAAATTAAGGAAAAAACTATTTTTTAAAAACTAAAAACTAGTTGTAGTTTTTGGGATTTTTGAAACTTGCAACTAAAAACTACACCAAATAGGCCCTAAGCTTTTAATTTTTGTTCAAAAGTTCGATGCTTTTAGAATTCCAATGTATCTTTGTGTAATTTTTTTTAATTATACCCTTATATGTAGCTGAATCATTAATATAGTATTTTTTTAGAGGAGTAATAGCTTTTATTTTTACAATGTAATTATAGTGGAGCATTAATATGGAGAGACGTGTTTTAGATAAGAGTAATAAATTGGAGTTAGTTAAAACTAGTATAGAAAATTGTTTTATAGGAGTATAAATGAAGTTGATAGTAGAAATAGAATAGTGTTATGAAAATAACACAAAACTATAAGGAGTTTAGAAGTAGAGATGTTAGAAAATAGAAAGAACAAAAGAATGGAGATTTCCTTATCTCATTTCCAAAAATGGGATAGCCTATTTATAGATATAAATTATAATTGAACAATTACAAATGGTTTAATAGCATTAAGGCAAAATATAAATAGTTATAATATATAATGAATATGGACAACCACCTATTAAATATTCATAACACTCCTCCTTGGATGTCCATTATTTGAGAATATACCTCGTTAAAATCTTACTAGGAAAAATCCTGTGGAACAAAAACCTAGTAAAGTAAAAAGAATACATTATTCTTTAATATGTCATCATATATTGTCTCATAAAAAACTTTGTTAAGAAAACCCAATTGGACAAAACCATGGCGAAGGAAAAAGAGTGCAGGACTTATTATTTCTGCCCTCCATGCAAATAACAGTCTTTAAGACGATGAAGGTCAATCTTTTGCACTCATTGCTCAAAATTTTACTTGCTTAGTTTGGTTTGTTTCACAAATCACCAAGAAGTTGTTGTACGATCTCATGCAAAAAAATATCTTGTTTGTGATATATCATTATAAGGATATGATAAATAACCTCTAAGATAATGAAGTATATGCTTGACTTTATTTCAATATCTTCATATAGATGAAGAATTATATCTTGCTAGTAAACTGACAACAAATGATATATTAGGACATATATAATTAGCAAGATACATTAGTACTCTGATAACACTAATATATGGTACTTCATGACCAAATAGTTCTTCATCCCAGAGACCTTACGACCATTAAAATGCACAATGGATGTGATTTGTCCATATAAAATCTTTTAAGCACCTTTGCTATATAAGCTTCTTGATGCACATAAATTCTACTATTTAAATATTTAATTAGTAATCCCAAGCAAAATTTTGTCCTTCCTAGATCTTTCATCTTAAACTTTTTCTTTAAGCAATTTATAGCATTTGAAAGCTTTTCAAGAGTTCCAATAATATTTGTGTCATCTACATAAATGTCAATTATGGAAAATTCATTTCTAGATCTTTTCATAAAAATACATGGACAAATGAGATCATTTTTGTATTCTTCTTTTATCAAATACTTACTAAGACGATTATACCACATGCGTTCATATTGTTTTAGTCTACAAAGAGACTTATTCATTTTTATTGGATAATCTTCTCGAGAACTTGCACTATTAGGCAAATTAAATCCTTCAAGGAGTTTTATATAAATGTCATTATCAAGACAACCATACAAATAGGCTATAACAATATCCATCAGATATAAATTGAGCCTTTTATGTGCAACTAGACTAATTAAGTATTGAAAAGTATTTACATCCACTACAAGTGAATATGTTTCTTTAAAATCAATGTTAGGTCTTTGCAAAAATATTTGAGCAACAAGTCATACTTTTTATCTTATAATTTCACCATTCTCATTCTATTTTTTGCATAAAAACTCATTTGTATCTAATTGGTTTTACATCTTCAGATGTATAAACTACAAGTTTAAAAACCTAACTAATTTTACATCTTCAGGTGTACAGACTATAGGTCCAAAAGCCTAATTGGTTTTACATATTTAGGAAGAAGTACAAGTCCAAAAACCTTTTGCTTGACAAGTAGGTCTACTCTGGCTTAATTTGAGTCTTTCTATTTTGGTCAATCATTTCTTTGTCTACAATCCGAATAGACTTTGATTCTAGATCCTCACTATCGTTTATTACATTTACCAGTACATGTTATACAAATACATTGTCAACGTTGACTTTATTTTGGTTTTATCATATTCTATTCATGGCATCATTGGAGATCTTTTTATTTTCACTAATTTCAGGTACTTTAATTCTTCCAAAACTAAAATATTAATTATGTTAGAGGAATCTTTGGAAGTTTCCATATCCTTAATTTGGTCATCTTGCCTTTTAACTTCTTCTTTTTTAAGGATTTTTATCTTTGGAACTGACTAGTCTATCACGCTTTTGAGACTTGTTTTACAATATTAGATTGTCCAACAGGGACATCAATTTTATTGGAGTATTAACAGTTGGTAAATGAATTATCTTTTGAACTTTTGGTTCATGTTGTTTCGTTTAAGGATTAAGATGATAATTCATTCTAACTAATTTTCTTTTCCAATTGCTTATTCTCTCCCCCTAATATTGAGAAAAATTATTCAAATAATACAGAACCATAAATAAATCTTTTGTTGACATTTAACATATTTTATTATAGATGGAGATTCATACCCAACATATATTCCTAACCTTCTTTGAGGACTCATCTTAGTGTGTCGTGGTGGAGCAATTGCAACATATACAATACATTTAAAAATTCTTAAATTGGAAATATAAGATTGCTAAGCAAAAATCAATTGCAAATGGAGAACTAATTATAATTTATTGGCGTGATGCCAGTCAATATTGCAACATGTAAGATAACATGTCCCTAAGTAAAAGTTTTCATCTCATGAGTAATGATCTTGTAATCAATTTTAAACGCTTAACGATTTTACAAGTCTATTTTGTGTATATGAACATATGTTACAAGATGTTCAATATCAATTCAAATATGCGAATGATATTTATTAAAGGCCTTATATGTAAATTTACCAACATTATCAATACGTATTTTCTTAATTAGATAATCTGAAATAATGACTTCTAAGTCAAATTAGTTGAGTAAGCAATCTCGCAAATGCCTGGTTACAAGTTGACAACAAACAGACATGTGACTATTTAGTTGATGCATCAATTAAAACCATAAAATGTCTAAATGGTCCACATGGTGGTTATACTTATTCACAAATATCACCGTATATATGTTCTAAAAATGTGATAGATTCATTATCTATTTTTGTTGGTAATGGTCAAACTATCAACTTTTCATGGGAATAAACAATACATAATAATTTATTAGACTGAAGAATCTTGTGGCTCTTCAATTGGCATTCATATGAATTTTCAATTATCCTTCGCATCACAATAGACCTAGGATGGCCCAATTGATCATACCAAATAACAAACTTATTTTTATTTATAAACTTCTGGTTTACAACAATATGTGTTTCAATTCTACTAATATACATGTAGTACAAACCAAAGGAAAAACAAATAATTTTTTCAACATACATTTTTCTATGTTATCTCATTAGCTTTTATAGATATAAAATAACCTTATTATCAAATGTTAATTACAAAACATTGTAACAGTTATATTAAAATTAAATTGAATTGTAATCAATTTGAAATTGAAATCAGTGACTATTTAATAGCTATTGAATTATAATTTCAAATCATTTTAAAACATTCAAACCACAAATAATAAATGTTAATCATATCTAATAAAAATTGTAATGTTGGCAATGATGATTAAAACTTATATATTAAAAATTGATATTCAATTACTTACCAAAACAAATTATTCAAATAATTAATACATATGTTGCTAAATTAACTACTGGGAATGAATTAGTGTTAGTTGGACGAGTCTCGTGATTTTTTCATCAAAAGCTCATTATTCTACTCAACCTCAAGGAGACAATAAATCAACTAATAATATTTCTTAAATCTTTTTTTTTTCTACATTGCTACTACAAGAGCACATAAATGCATGAAAAACAGAGAATATTTTTCTAATATATCCTCATTGGTAATTTTTCTCCAAACAATTTCAATTAGGAAGTAATTTTGAATATTACAAGATTATACTTACCGTTTTAAATTTGTGTAAAGGTAAATGCATCTAATCATAAGGAACTTTTGGGAGAATCACAATTTTTTGGTGATCATATCTTTCTTTTTAAATTGTTTGAAAAAACAAATAAAGCTTTTACAATAAATAGCATCCAAAAAAAAAAAGTAAAGATTAAATATTTAAGAAATTAATAAAACAACAAATTATAAATTAATTAAGAGATTAATATTAATTTGTAACATAAATAATTACTTCACTTACTCATAACTATCATAAAATAATTGATATTATCTATCTAATATAAGATAAAAAAAATTGTAACTATGATGATGAATAAATATTGATTACTCAAACAAATGTAAGGTAATCAAACATGGATGCATACAATGTAATGTATTACCAAATAGAATTGTCAATGGTAATGTAAATTGATATTAAATCTTTAATTACTCAATCAATTGCCAATTGTAACCATAATAATTTTTAATATAATCAATATTAATTATCTTCATTATTATAACACTATCCAAGACATACACTGTTGTAACGGGGTCTATCATGTGAAATCAATTTGATTTAAAACATGTGTATAATGATAAATCAATATTGTTTTACATATTGATTTTTTATAATTTGTTGCAATATATAAAGCAAGCTTATCAATAGTAGTTTTCTCATCTCTTTCTCTTTCTCTATGGTTCTTACCATTTTGGAACAATGATACACTATCATTAGTGAAGTACTTGTGTATTCCTGTATGTATTCAATATGATAAATTTTGTACAATGTATAACAACCAACCAACATAATATGTTGTATTCTCATCAAAATTATACCATTTTTTACATGCTTACACTATTAGCATGCAATTTAATCTTGCGTTGCATGAATTGACAACTTTAAATTGTAATTGCACGTACAAGAACAAAAGACAAATAATATAATGATAATAAACATATATTAATTGAGCAAATACATGGTGCTCTAAACAATATTGAAGGATCATTTATCATATTTGTTCTTTGTCAATCTTTTTCTTTTCATTTTTCACACTATCGTTTTCACTTCTAGTGAAAAAATTATTCTCTCTTTTTTAATTTTAAGTACAATATTTTTCCTCTTCTAGTGAGAAAAATTATTTGCTTTTCTAGTGATAAAAATTATCCTTTCATTTTTCAATTTTTACACTATTTTTTCACTTCAGGTGAGCAAAATTATTCTTAAAATTTCCTTCTTTGATAATGTCTTCAAGACACATTGTATGCAAATAATCAAATTTCACATCCATGTAAACAATACAACAATACATTATGAACCAAACATATAGTATGGATAATGTGATTAGGGGGAGAGAATCTAACTTAAAATATGAATTCGAAAAAAAATGGCTTTCTCCAGTCAATTCTTTACAAGACCTTTTCTTGCAAATTGCAGTGCTAATAGTGAATATGATTAGTGGAGAAAAGGCAATCTTGTTGATAATGTATTATGAAAATAACATAAAATTATAAGGAGTTTAGAAGTAGAGAAGACAAAAAATAGAAAGAACAAAAGAATGGGGAGTTCCTTGTCTCATTTCCAAAAATGGGGTAGCTTATTTATAAGTACAAATTGTAACTGAATAGTTACAAATGGTTTAATAGCATTAAGGCAAAATATAAATAGTCATAATATATAGTGAATATGGACATCCACCTATTAAATATTCATGACATATAGTATAGAAAACTGTGAAACAATAAATAAGAGTAAATTAGTCTAAATCTATATAAATTAAATATTTCTTAATCTGTGTGTAAAAACCTTAAAAACCCAAAATTTTGAAATGGAGGGAGTAATGTTTAATTCCTATAAAATAATACTTCTAATCTTTTATATAAGAAACAAATAACTAATTCATCAAAACCAATAAAAATAATTTAGTTAATTTTAATTAATAATATCATAAATTTAAATTTTACTTCTTTCATTTCAAAACTTTGGATGTTTAAGATTTTTACACATAGATTAAGAAATATTTAATTTGTATAGATTTAAACTAATTTACCCTTATTTGTTGTTTTATAATTTTCTATACTATTTATACAAACTACTTCATTTATACTCCTATAAAACAATTTTCTATATTATTTTTATCTACTCCAATTTATTATTCTTATCTAAAACACGTCTCTCCATATTAATGCTCCACTATAACTGCATTGTAAAAATCAAAGTTATTACTCCACTAAAAATACTATATTAATTATTTAACTACACATAAGGGTATAGTTGAGAAAATTGCACAAATATATATTGAAATTTTAAAACTACCAAAGTTTTGAAACAAAAATAAAAAGCTTAAACACCCAAAGTTTTGAAATGGAGGGAGTATTTCAAAAATACCCATATAATTAAATGATTTAAGTAGTTAGTTATATTTAATGACACCATGCATATTTTAAGGGATAATTTTTCCCACCAATGAGTAGGGCTAATTTTGTTAATGGGCTAATGAATGCATCCCTTGCATGAAAGATGAGTGAATGCCTTATTAATAAACTTTACAATAAATTAAGGATATAAAAATATATTAGTAATTAATGCACCTAAAAATAGGTTTATATTTCTTACTCCTAAAAAGTTGCATTGTATCAAACTTTACAATAAATTGAGACTAGTCTATAAAATAAATAGGAGAAAGATAATTGTTTTTACAAAGTGTAACCTCAGTTAATTATCACCTGTTTGTACTTAATATTTATTTTCTTTTTCATTGATTTATTATATAAACAGACATATATAAAAGCTTTATTTGTAGAAAACATGAGGATTTTTTTTTTGTACGAGTAAAGGTGGAATAAAGACATCACTGCAGAACTAATACATCAAGCCAACAAGTATGCATGGTCACATCACACACACGCACATATCATGGTCATCATAATGTACTAAATCAGAGAACATACATATTCTACCATCTACAGTCAAAGTATCTTAGAAGAATGCTTGTTATGCTAACTACTTTATATATATATATATATATATATATATATATATATATATATATAGTAAATTACACTAACACTCCCTAAACTTTTTTCTGATTGAACATAATTTTCCTTTTTTTTAACATTTACAACAACCTTCCTTGTAGAAGTACGCAATGTAATATTTTTCAAATAATTAAGGGAGGTTAGTTAATGTATAAGGGATGTTAATGTAATGTTTTTCAAACAATTAAGGAGGTTTGTGTAGGGATAGAAAAAGAAGGGATATCATGTGCAATCTGGAAAAGTCTTTGGGAACGCCAGTGTAATGTAATCACACACACACACACATAAAATCTAAAAGATCTTAAACAAGCCCTCTCTAATATAATACAACAAAATAAAGAGGTCCTAGTCAGAGTAGTCAAAAAAGTTACCTATCTCCTACCCATCACAACCTACATATAATAACCTATGGTGACCGCTCAGATGGGTCATCTCCTACAACCTTGTCCTCAACCTCATACGCATCATCCTCAATCCAACCATTGGACCCATGGGGTCCTAGGGCAAGTCGAAAGGTCTATCCTGAAAACAGAAAGCCAAATTGAGAACTTGGAGTATAGATAGGTAGAGGGACAGAAGGTAAGGCAATCTTAGGAGAAGGTTCCTTATACTACTACACCATTAGAACAAGCTAAGCATCATGCATCGTAAAGTTTGATGATGGTGGAGAAGAATGTCTAATCCATACGTAGCCAGGTGTTAGCAGCATAGTGAGAATCAAAGGTATGTTTAGGGTGGTAGGTGTTACAAGTACACTAGGTCCTACGAACATGAAAGAGAAAGTAACCACTTCCCTAAAAGTATCAAATAGGAAGCAATCGTCATGGGACCAAGTCCCCTAGTCATTAAAACATAGTGATATCCTCCCAATTGCAAGGAAGTCCGTTGCTAGAGCCATCTACTACCACATACATTACCAAACATGAAATACAAAAACAAACAAAAGGAACAAGGCATTTCTAATCCTCAAAGTTTGAGTCACAACAATGAAGTGTCAGAGTTACAAACACAAATAAGCAAAGTAATCACTTTTGGTGATCATCTAAGTTATGCTATTTAAGGAGGTCCTAAGGAAGTTCTAACAGACTCATGCATGTGGACCGAATCCTTCTTATGCTCACCATAAGTTTCATGTTTCATCTTTTATCTTAGGGGAGATAATTGGGAGCCTTTATATTCCATTTCCTGGTACTTTTCTTTTCACACACATATATAAGAGTCTTATGCATTCCTGTTGCTTGGAAGGAATATATGCTCAACCAATTCTAATAATGTTTACCAATTGTCAGGGTTATTGAACTAGATAATGTGAGTCTTCCAGCCCAGGATTGCAAGTCCAGGCTATTAGGATTTCACAACTCAATTCTTTTACCCGTAAGACTTAACAAAAGTCCTTGCATATATTCCTTAGGTACCATGTTGTAATCTACCCCTCTTTCATCACTTCACGTTATGCACATGAAGCATGGACCTTAGCTAAGACAATGCATTTTAGTTTCATTCTTTCATCATTTCTTTGAAAAATTTGGTAGAGTTTCCTCTATTTTGATACATCCCATCATACTTCTCAATAGGTATGCTTAATAAATCAATAGAGGCAAACCCATTCAACATTCCAATTCCACAAATTTATTTCATAACATCAATGTTATCATCATAATCAACTTTTCTTTCACAGTGGCTCTCTTGGCCAAACATAGGTAGCTTTCTAGCTCACTTTTCAACAATTCAATTTTTTTTTTCAATTCCAATGAGACATATCATAATGAAGATCAATCATTATACATATCAATTCATTATTGGAATCAAAACAACAATTTCCTTCATATCAAAGCACATTGGCTGAATTCATCATCAATGGATTCCATTCATCACAATTTCATTTCAAGTCATGCTTTCCATCATTGTGTTAGAACCAAAGACGTAAAAGCGTCTAGACCCTCAAAGTTTTGAAGATAACAAACTTATTAATGTTCGAGTTTCTGCCAAAGAACTGAACTTTTTAGAGCATACAAGCTTTCCTTTGAAGACCGTCTAGTAGACGTGTCAAAAAAGACTGTCCAGTTGACGTATTAAGGAAGACCGCCCAATAAACGTGCTTAAAGAAGATTGTCCAGTAAACAACTTAAGATGATCATCTGAAGAACAAATTCAAATATTTGATGCAAGCTTCCAACGACAAATATTCAAACGGCTAAGTTTTATTTTGAACATCCAATTTATTTATGCTAGTTTTTCTCGAAACTAACATATTACCTATCTTATGATCTAACGTTTAAATTGTTTGAAGCATCTAATTGTATCAAATCATTCTGGTGCAAGAGTGTAGGAAAACAGATAAAGCAACTCAACTTATCAAGCTGCCATGCCAAATGAAAAATGTTCGAAAAAGTAGACCGCTAGCACAGTCCTACACCTTCCATTGTAGTGCAAGCCTAAAAGCTGTCGCACCTTATCACTCTGAAAGGATAGTTTGCACACCTTTCCTTGCATAACGAAGTCAAGTCTTCACAACTGATCTTTTCCCTGAAGATTATATGTATATGCACCAAGGAAGAACAAAACACATATACGTGCCTGGTGTAACAATTATTAGCAAAAAAAAAGAACTTCTAAACATTTGATAGAAGCGTCCACTAGATCATAGCAAAAATCTTGTAAAGATTTTCAGAGTGTTTTGAGCTTTATTTTTCAAATCCTCACTACAGTGAATTGATATCCTTGTAAAAATACTTGTCTGTGTTGTGAAAGTCTAGAGAGGCTTAGTGTAAAAGAATACTTGGGTTAAGCAATCTGGGGTAATTGCCGTGTAAAGCCTGAAGAGGCCACAAACAATACTTGTAACCAAGGTTGGTCAGTAAATACCTTCTAGGTGAAGGGACTAGACGTAGCTCAGGTTGAGTGAACCAGTATAAAAACTTTCTGTGTTCTTCTTCTCTCTATCCCTAAGCTTGAAAACGTTTTCAAACTGTTTTACTTATTTCGAAAAAGAAAAAGGTTTTAAATGCACAATTCAACCCCTCCTTCTTGTGCGCTTTTTCTATTTCAATTGGTATCAGAGCTCAGCCTCTTGGGGTTGAGCATCTAACACTACAGGGGTTAAAACGATCCTGACCACACATGGAAAACGAAGGACAAGTCGTTCACAGATCGCCTCTCTTTAAAGACAAAACTACGATTATTGGAAGCAAAGAATGATAGCATTCTTTGATGCATGTCACATAGACATGTGGGATGTAGTAGAAACCAACTGACTACCTGCCCCTTGACCATGATGGAGTGGAGCTTCCAAGAAGTCAATGGATAGAATCTCATAAACAGAGGTATCTTCTAAACTCAAAAGCTAGAAATGCTATAATGTGTGCCTTATCTGAATCTGAATCTGAATATGAAAAGGTACATAGCTTAAAATGTGCTAAGAAAATGTGGGACACCCTCGCTCTTGCCTACGAAGGCACTTCACAAGTAAAGAGGTTTAAGTTAAGCTTACTCGTAAGACAATATGAACTCTTTACTATGGAAGAAAATGAAACTATCGAACTTATGTTTGGTAGATTTCAAACTATAATAAATAACCTGAGATCCTTAGGCGAAACCTATGACAATTTTGATCACATTGACAAAATCTTGAGAAGTTTGCCTAGGTAATGGAGACCACAGGTTACAGCCTTAAGAGCTTCCAAGGATCTAATAGCTCTCTCAATGGAAGAGTTACTTGGAACTCTTAAAGTCCATGAACTGGAGCTGAAGCAAGACGAAGGACAGAAGAAGAAGTCCATCGCTCTAAGCGTCCAGCGTCCACCTAGAGGATCATCAGTCCAACGCCCTAAACGTGGAAGAATCCTCTGAGGAAGAGTCCGAAGAGAATGACTCTAATGGAGATGAAATATCCTTCATCTCTAGAAAAATACAAGCTATGTAGAAGAAGAAAGGAGGATCCAGAGCCAAAAACTTCACAAAGAAGTTTAACAAGGCACCAAAAGAAAATAGTCCTTCAGTTTGTTATGAATGCAAGAAGCCTGGGCATTTCAGAGTTGAATGTCCCAATTTGTAGAAGGACAAAAAGAAGATGTTCTTCAAGAAAAAGGGTCTCATGGCTACCTAGGAAGACATTGACCTATCTTCATCAGATGAAGAAGGAGAGGAAGAAGCCAACCTATGTCTCATGGCGGAGACCAACTCTGATAGCTCAGATAATGAGCAAGACAAAGAGGTAAACTTCGATAACTTAATCTCTCTACAAGAAGCCTATAATGATTTGCTTGCTAACTCCTCAACTCTCTCAATAGGATATAAAGAACTAAAAAAGAAATTTTCAAAAATAACAAAAGAATTCAATTTGATAAATGAAGAGCATAAAAAGGTTTTAAAAGAAAATTAGCTTTTAAAAACAAAGAACATTTCAGAAGAGACACCTTCTCATGAAGTTTTAGAACTTCAAAAAGAAGTCACTCATCTGAAAGAAAGTTTGTCCAAATTTGTCAGTAGAACTGAGAACCTAAATAAAATTATATCTTATAGAAGAAATCCTCATGATAAATCTGGACTTAGCTTTATTAAGGAAGAAAATTTTAAACCTAGTAAAAACATAACTTTCTGTAAAGTATGTGGAAAGAATGGGCATGAATCAACAAAATGTAGATATCGTCCAACGAAGAAGGTGTCCAATGCCTTCAGAACTAACAGAAAAGGACCCAAGTCCATTTGGGTACCTAAGTTTATGATAATACCTGTTGTAGATTTTCTTGGCAACCGAAAGAAGACCCCAGTCATGGTACCTGGACAGTGGTTGCTCACGACACATGACAGGAGAAAGGTGTATGTTCCAAAGCCTACAACCCAAGAATGGTGGATAGGTCACCTTTAGAGGAAACCAGAAGGGAAAAATCACAGGTATAGGAACAATCGGTAAGCACTCATTCCCCTCCATTGAAAATGTTTTATATGTTGAAGGACTCAGACACAATCTACTGAGCATAAGTCAATTATGTGACAGTGGACACAATGTCTCCTTTGACAAAGAAAAATGTATTGTCAGGAATCTAGATGGATCCATACTATTCTCTGCTAAGAGGCAAAGCAATCTTTATAAGATTGATCTTAATGACCTCACAAATCAAAATGTATCATGTCTAGTATCCATCAAAGAGAATCAATGGACTTGGCACAAGAAGCATGGACATGCAAGCTTGAGACTAATCTCAAAGCTAAATAAGCATAACCTCGTAAGAGGACTTCCAAATCTTGCTTACAAGTCTGATGTTCTCTGTGATGCATGTCAGAAAGAGAAACAAGTAAAAAGCTCTCTTGAATCAAAAAATATTGTTTCCACAACTAGACCTCCTGAGCTACTACATTGATTTATTTGGTCCAACTAGAATAGCCTCCCTTAGTGGAAAACAATATGGATTAGTCGTAGTGGATGACTACTCTAGATGGACATGGGTTATGTTCTTAAAACACAAGGATGAGTCTTACAAGATCTTTTTGTTGGAACCAAAGACATAGAAGCGTCTAAACCCTCAATGTTTTGAAGATAACAAAGCTTATTAATGTTTATATTTGTGTGTATAAACTAACCCTATCACAGCAAAAGACGAAGACTTGCCAAGAAGGATTGTCCAGCTGATGCAATAATAACCGTCCAGTGGACACTTTGAAGACCATCTAGTAGACACGATCAAAGACCATCCAGATGAACAAACTTAAGGCGATCGTCTAAATCTCCAGTATTCATATATTCAAACGACTAAGTTTTTCATTATGAACATCAATCATGTCTATCCGCCTTGAAACCTACACAGTACCACTCCAACGAGCTAACGTTCAAAACGATTTGAACCATCAACATCAAGTCAGTACAAAAGCACAGCAGAATGGGTAAAGCAAGTCAACTTATCAAGCCGACAAGACAGATGAAGAAAGTTCAAAAGAACAGACTGCCAGGCAGCCCTGAAACTTCTATTGTAGTGCAAGTTTTCAACTGCCACGCCTGACTTTTCTGAAAAGATAGTCTACACGTGCCTCATCACGTGAAGAGACAAGATATCTGTAACTGATCTCTTTCCTGAAGATCGTATATATACGCGCATCAACAAAAAGCAAATAGAGAAGGGAGATAGGTGGATTTTTGTTTAAAACAACAACATATACTTTCTTCTGTGATATTTTGTCAAGAGCGTCTAGTGGACGATAGTCTTTTTGTTTGTAATAATTCTCAAAGTAATCCTCAGTCTAAGTTTTAAAATCCTACACTATGTGAGTCGATCTTTCTTCAAAAATATTTTTGAGTAGTTGTAGAAAGCCTGGAGAGGCTTAGTGTAAAAAGAATACTAGGGTTAAGCAATCTGGGTAGATTGCGTTGTAAAGCTTGAAGAGGCCATGAACAATACTTGTAACCAAAGATTGGTTAGTAGAAACCTTCTGGGCGAAGGGACTGGACGTAGCACAGATTGAGTGAACCAGGATAAAATCTTTTGTGCTTTTCTTCTCTCTAATCCTTCGTTCAAAAAGTAAAAAAAAAAAAAAGGGTAAAAACTTTCCTGTTGATCTGTTTTTTTTAAACGCACAATTCAACCCCCCTTCTTGTGCGCCTTTTTTTTACCTTCAATTGGTATCAGAGCTCGGCCTCTTAGGGTTGAGCATCTAACACTGCAGAGGTAAAAACGATCCTGATCTCTTACTGAAAACGAAGGACAAGCTATTAATAGACCACCTCTTTTCAAAGGGCAGAACTATGATTACTGGAAGCAAAGAATGATAGCATTCTTTGATGCATGTCACATAGACATGTGGGACGTAGTAGAAACTAGGCGACTACCTGCCCCTTGATCATGATGGAATGGAACTCCCAAGAAGTCAATGGACAGAATCTCACAAATAGAGGTATCTTTTAAACTCAAAAGCTAGAAATGCTATGATGTGTGCCTTATCTGAATCTGAATATGAAAAGGTACACAGTTTAAAAAGTGCCAAGAAAATGTGGGACACCCTGTCTCTTGCTTACGAGGGCACCTCACAAGTAAAGAGGTTAAAATTAAGCTTACTCGTAAGACAATATGAACTATTTACTATGGAGGAAAATGAAACTATTGAACTAATGTTTGGTAGATTTCAAACCATAACAAACAACCTAAGGTCCTTAGGCAAAACCTATGATAATTATGATTATATTGACAAAATTTTGAGAAGTTTGCCTAGCAATGGAGACCTGCAGGTTACAGCTTTAAGAGCTTCCAAAGATCTAACAACACTCTCAATAGAAGAGTTACTTGGAACTCTTAAAGTACACTGAACTGGAGCTGAAGCAAGACGAAGGACAGAAGAAGAAGTCCATCGCTTTAAACGTCCAGCGACCATCCAGAGATCAGCAGTCCAAAGCGCTAAACGTAGAAGAAACCTCTGAGGAAGAATCTGAGAAAGACAATTCTGATGAGGATGAGATATCCTTCATCTCAAGGAAAATTTAGGCTATGTGGAGGAAGAAAGGAGGATTAAGAGCCCAAAACTTCACAAAGAAATTCAACAAAACTCCAAAAGAAAAATTCCTTCAGTATGCTATGAATGCAAGAAGCCTGGACATTTCAGAGCTGAATGTCCCAATTTACAGAAAAATAAAAGAGGACATTCTCCAAGAAAAAGAGTCTCATGGCTACTTGGGAAGACATAGACCTATCTCATCAGATGAAGAAGGAGAAGAAGAAGCCAACCTGTGTCTTATGGCAGGAACAAGCTCTGACAAGCTTAGACAATGAGCAAGACGAAGAGGTAAACTTCGACAACTTAATCTCCCTACAAGAAGCCTATAATGATCTGCTTGCTAACTCCTCAACTCTTTCAATAGGATATAGAGAACTAAAGAAGAAATTTTCAAAGATAACTAAAGAACTCAGCTTTCTCAAAGAAGAACATAAAACGATTTTGAAAGAAAATGAGATTTTGAAAACTAAAAATACATCAGAAGGAACATCTTCTCATGAAGTCTTGGAACTTCAGAAAGAAGTTACCCATCTAAAAGAAAGTTTATCCAAATTTGTCAGTGGAACTGAAAATTTAGACAAAATTCTTTCATATAAAAGAAGTCCTCATAACAAGTCTAGACTTGGCTTTGTTAAAGAAGAAGACCACAAACCTGGTAAAAATACAACATTTTGTAAAATATGTGGAAAGAATGGGCATGAATCAACACAGTGTAGATATCGTCCAACAAAGAAAGCGTCCAATGCTTTCAGAACTAACCAAAAAGGACCCAAGCCTATTTGGGTACCTAAGTCGATGATAATACCTGTTGCAGATTTGCTTGACAACCGAAAGAAGACCCCTATCATGGTACCTGGACAGTGGCTGCTCACGACACATGATGGGAGAAAAGTGTATGTTCCAAAGCCTGCAACCCAAGAATGGCGGGTGGGTCACTTTTGGAGGAAATCAGAAGGGAAAGATCTTAGGCATAGAACAATCGGTAAGCATTCCTTCCCTCTATTGAAAATGTTTTGTATGTTGAAGGTCTCAGACATAATCTACTTGAGCATAAGTCAATTATGTGACAATGGACACAATGTCTCCTTTGACAAAGACAAATGTACTGTCAAGAATCTAGATGGATTCATATTATTCTCTGCTAAAGAGGCAAAGCAATCTTTATAAGATTGATCTAGTTGACCTCACAAATCAAAATGTATCTTGTCTAGTATCCATCAAGGAAAATCAATGGACTTGGCACAAGAAGCTTGGGCATGTAGCCTGAGATTAATCTCAAAGCTATATAAGAATAACCTCGTAAGAGGACTTCCAAATCTTGCATACAAGTCTGATATTCTCTGTGATGCTTGTCAAAAGGGAAACAAGTAAAAAGTTCTTTTGAATCAAAAAATATTGTTTCCACATACTAGACCTCTTGAACTATTACATATTGATTTGTTTGGTCCAACTAGAACAGCCTCCCTAAGCAGAAAACGATATGGACTAGTCATAATAGATGACTACTCTAGATGGACATGGGTGATGTTCTTAAAACACAAAGATGAGTCTTACAAAAATTTTTCTACTTTATGCAAAAGGACACAAAACGAAAAGGGTGTTAGTATAGCTTCAATAAGAAGTGATCACGGAGGAGAGTTTGAAAACGAAAGTTTTCAATGGTTCTGTGAGGAGAATGGAATTCTCCACAACTTCTCTGTACCATGAACACCACAACAAAATGGTGTGATAGAAAGAAATAACAAGTCATTGCAAGAAATGGCTAGAACCATGCTAAACGATAACTCAACTCTTAAGCATTTTTGGGCTGAAGCTGTAAACACTGCTTGTTACTTACAAAATAGAATTTACATAAGACCTCTTCTGAAAAAGACTCCCTATGAATTGTGGAAAAGGACGACAAGCCCAACATATCATATTTTCATCCCTTTGGATGTCAATGTTTCATTCTAAACACTAAGGACAACCTTGGTAATTTGATTCAAAGTGTGATGATGGAATACTGTTAGGCTATTCTGAAACATTTAAGGCTTATAAAGTTTATAATTCCAGAACCTTGGCAGTTGAAGAAGCCATCCACGTTAAATTTAATGACAAAAGCCTGATAATGAAATATCAGAGCTAGACAACTCTTTTGCAGATATGAAACTAGACGATGCCAGACCTTCAGTGTCCTAGAGATCAAATGGACGATCCAAAAACAAAGAAAAAAACCAACTGGACGCTCTTGGCAAATGAAGACCTATCATCCTAGAAAATCAAATTCTTGGAAATGTTCAAGATTATGTTAGGACAAGATCGACCTTCAAGGAGCAAGCTCAAACTGCCTTGATTTCTCAACTGGAACCAAAGACAGTAGACGAAGCCCTCCTGGACGACGGCTAGATTAGTGCCATGAAGGACGAGCTTAGTCAATTCGAAAAGAATGATGTCTAGATGCTAGTTCCCGCACCCAAGGACAAGTCTATCATTGGAACAAAGTGGGTATTCCGCAACAAGCTTAATGAAGCTGGAAATGTGGTAAGAAATAAAGCAAGACTTGTAGCACAAGGCTACTCTCAATAAGAAGGTATAGACTTTACTGAAACTTTTGCACCAGTAGCTAAACTAGAAGCCATTCGCATCTTACTTCCGTTTGCTACTCATAGTAATATGAAGCTCTATCAAATGGATGTAAAAAGTGCATTCTTAAATGGCATAATAAACGAGGAAGTCTATGTGAAGCAACCACCTGGTTTTGAGCGTGATACTTTTCCCAAACATGTTTTCAAACTTAAAAAGGCTTTGTATGGTCTTAAACAAGCCCAAGAGCTTGGTATGAAAAGCTAAGCTCTTTTCTTTTAGAAACTGGGTTCTCTAGAGGAAAAGTAGATACCACTCTTTTTCGCAAAGACGTCAAAACACATTTCATTATCGCACAAATATATGTAGATGACATTATTTTTGGAGCTACTATTGACCAGTTATGCAAGGATTTTTCTAAGATTATGACAGCAGAATTCAAAATGAGTATGATGGGAGAACTAAAGTTCTTCCTAGGGCTGCAAGTAAAACAAACTAGAAATGGAATATTCATACATCAGACAAAGTATGTCAACGAACTTCTAAAAAGTATAAGATGGACGATGCAAAAGAAATGAGTACACCCATGCATCCATCATCAATACTTAGCCTGGACGACTCTTCTAAAAAGGTAGATCAATCTACATATCGAGGTATGATTAGATCTCTTTTATATCTCACAGCGTCCAGACCTGATATTATGTTCAGTATATGTCTATGTGCTCGTTTTCAGTCTGACCCTAGAGAAACTCATCTAACAGTAGTTAAAAGAATTTTTAGATACTTAAAGAAAACCACTAATCTTGGTTTATGTTTTAAGTCGACCAAAGAATACAGATTAGTTGGTTCTGCGATGCTGACTATGCGAGAGATAGAGTAGAACGCAAGAGCACTAGCGGAGGATGTCATCTCATTGGTGGAAATCTAGTCTCCTGGACAAGCAAAAGACAAGGAACAATTGCCCTATCAACAGCAAAAGCAAAATATGTCTCAGCTGCGTCTTGTTGCTCACAACTCTTATGGATCAAGCATCAGTTAGAAGACTACAGTATCTACGAGAGTAAAATTCCTATTTTCTGTGACAATACTACTGCTATAAATCTGTCAAAAAAATCCTATCTTACACTCTAGGGCAAAGCACATTGAAATAAAACATCATTTTATAAGATATTATGTTCAGAAGGGAGTTGCCGATATTCAGTTTATTAATATTGAAAATCAATTGGCAGATATATTTACAAAACCCCTTCCTGAAGATAAACTCATCCATATTCGAAATCTTCTAGGTATGGAATTTATAAATGAATAGTTTTGTTCAACATGCCTTGATCGTCCAAGGATCAGTAGCGTCCAATAAATTCACAACGTCAAATGTTTTCATAGCATCCAATACATCATAGTCCATTTGCATATATTTTCGCATTCCATAATAACTTTAAATTGTGTGTGCATTATTATTAGTACTCAATCATGTTTTCTCTGAAAAAGATTTGAAATGAATGTTTTTTTTCTGAGTCACTCATGCGCCGTATAACCGACCTCGAGATACGTAAGCGCCTAAGCCAACATTTATTACACATCACCTCTCTCTTCAAAAGTAAAAGAACCGCCAAAAAGCAAAACCCTTCAGTTTCTTCATATACACTCAAACCCAACCCGTATACTCACTTCTTTTCAAAATCCACCTGAACTTATCATCTTCTCAAAACCCTAAACCTCTCTTCAAGCTCTCAGATATGGAAACCGAAAAAGCTGGTCCCGCTGCAATGGCCGTGGCTCGTGTGGAGAGCCTAGACAAAGCTGTCATTCTCATCGAGAGCCGCTTTGATATACAAGCTCTCGACGACATGGGGGTGTCTGTAAAAGACAATCTGCTCAGTTGTGGCATCCTCAACTATTTCCATCTAAAAGAAATCATTTACCCAGAACTCATCTGACAGTTCTGGAACTCTGCTGTATTTTCAAAGACAGATATTACTAGAATCGCGCTGGGAGTCAAGGTCACTCTAGACCTAGGCTTTGTCGCCCAAGCCATTGGATGTGAACGGGCTGGGTCCTGCATCAAAAATGGCTGGGAAGATACCTTTGGAGGGCATGACATAATCAACGCTGCACTAATGGGTCCCGAAGGACAAAGCCCAGTCGAGTACAGCAAGCTGACGAAAGAAGGGAAGATATTTCAGCAGTTTTTGAATAAAGGAATTCTTCACAAAGCTGGATCCAAGGACAACGTCACCTTCTTGCACAGGTTTGCGCTATTCCACATGATCACTGGACAACAATTCAACTTACCGCACCTCATCCTGAGCAACATCTTCAGGACCATGAGAGGACGCGGAGAGCGTGACTAGATCACCTATGCTGCCCTTTTTAATAGAATCTTCTGGCAACAGCAGGTATTCCATGCCTTCTTTGCTCTGTTTTTGGGGGAGCAAAACAAAATAAGGATTCTGGGTGGTGGACATAGATTCACCCAACTGCCGTTCAGACACAACAACGTTGCACAAATGAAGGCTGGGTTCATGTTGAAGCCCTTAGAAACCACGTCCAGACTCATGGACGTTAAAGCAGTTGAGATGGCACCTTACAAACAGTAGCCCCAAGCGTCCAGCATGCTGCACCTATGGACGATGAAGTATTGTTTGAAAACCCTATAGTTGCCAGACCGTCCACCAGAAGGAGGACGTCCAAGGCGCAGGTGGCCAGAGCTACAAGGTCCAAAACTCAACAACCTTCAGCTTCACCTGCTCCACTTGCAACTGCTCCTGTTGCTGCATCTGCTCCATCTGCTGCACCAACCACTCTTCCCGCAAAGAGACAATTGATCGTCGCCTCTGATGATGAAACGATGAGCCCATTGGCAAGCTTGTCAAGAAACAAAAAGCTGCCACTGATGCTGTTCCTGCTCAACCACTATCCCATCCATCCACCTCACCCAAACAACCAGCAGACACGCCGTCGGGGGAAGCACAGTCTAAGAAACGTAAGCTTTCTTCTCCTATGGTTGCTGATGAACCTGAAGATGTTTTTATAGAATCCATTAGTGATGAGCCATATGAACCTCTCACCCTACCACAAACCAAACACAAGTTACACCTGAACCAGGAATGTTGTTACCTGGTGATGAAGGTTACACCTGCACCATTCCCACTCCCGGCATCTCCAAAACTTACCTCTCTATAAAGCCTCCTAAATTATCTCCCTCCTCAATCATCATCCCTTTTCTTACCCCCTCATCAGATACCTTGGCATAAACCAAACAAAAATGGCCTATGTTGTTTGTTGACGGAAATGCTCAAAACTTCTTGGATGACAATGCAATCATTCTACGTCCAGAGCTTCCTGAGCTAGACTTTGGCTTTGACTATTCTCCAATTAATATGGAGAAGTATATGGAAGACTACAGTCCATCAGCCGTCTGAGCAATACTTGGCACTACCTCTTGGAGCCATTGAACACCTACCGCTCAAGCAGTTATTAGACGGAGGTATCCGAAAGTTGTACGAGCTTAGCGCATAAATGCTCATCCTCCTGGAGTACTTCAACACAGAGTACCTTCAGTTGAAAACACGGAAAAAGCTCTACAACAACGAGGACGAACAGACGAACGAATTATCCAACTAAGGCTTGCAGATTTGAAGTTTCGGCCTTTGGATCCGGAAGAAGATGGATTCTTTCCATCCACCTTTGAGCATCTTTTTTGCATTTTTCTCAAAGGTTCGACCTTTTTAAAACATCAGTTATTCATTCCCCCATCCCAACATATCCAACCTTCCACAACCGTCCGCATCTAACCCGACCAAATATGCCCAAGACTGGAAATCATTGATGAAAATCGCAAGAAGGAGAAGATTCTGACCAAGGCACCATCTTTGCCTCTACCGTCCAGAGCTGAAATTCAACATAACCCAACCCATTCCCGTGAATGTTTTTTAGCTCAGCGTCTTCACACAGACATGGACGAGACGGATGCTGAACGCTTCTGGCACAACATATGTTCCAATGCGAACAAGAAGCGTCCAGCAGTGGCGTCTCCATAAACGACAAGGCCGATATCCCAACTGCAACGGACTGTGTAGTCACACAGCGTCCAGGTCATGTCTTTCACTTTTCGGACACTTCTGCTGCTTTTGTCCGTCCACCAGATGCGCGTCCACTCCTTGGTACAGAAACTTCTATCTTATATACATTGATTGCTGCTCTTACGCATATCAACATCTTCCAACCACCCTACCCTTGGAACCCTCCTCGCCCCTATTAACTTGACGTGCCAAACCTCAAGTTCCTAGAAGCACCTCCTTCTCCCTCTAAAACTCTTCCACCTTCTCCACCAGCTTCACCCACTCCTCCACCACCGCCTACTCCTGGCTCCCAAACCTCCGCCAGCCTCCCTATTTCTACTACCGCCCCCTCATCCATCCCACCTGTTGACCCTGTCGTTCAACAATATGTCGCCACTCAACTTCAACCCATCTTCTCTCTTCTGCACCAAATTCTTCAGAACCAACAAGCCCTTCTCCATCCTTCTCAACCTCCTCCTTCGCCATCGCTGCCACAGTGACTGTGATGACGACTCCTTCTTTTGATAATAACAAAGTGGGAGAAAGCATTATGGAAGCATTTTTTTATATATATATAGTTTTTTTTTGTGCATATATTCTTATCAGATTTTATGCTCTGAATAGTTAAATAAAAAGTTGATATGATTTACTTCACATATTGCTCCATCTGTTATATAATATGCTTAATACTTGGTATATCCGACTCAGGGGGAGCATAATAAGTCTTTCGAAAACTTCGTTTTATGCTTCTTTACTTAAAAAAATTAATAAGGTTTGTCATCATCAAAAAGGGGGAGATTGTTGGAACCAAAGACGTAGAAGCGTCTAAACCCTCAATGTTTTGAAGATAACAAAGCTTATTAATGTTTATATTTGTGTGTATAAACTAACCCTATCACAGCAAAAACGAAGACTTGCCAAGAAGGACCGTCCAGCTGATGCAACAATGACTGTCTAGTGGACACTTTGAAGACCGTCCAGTAGAATGCGATCAAAGACCATCTAGATGAACAGACCGAAGGCAATCGTCTAAATCTCCAGTATTCATATATTCAAACGACTAAGTTTTTAATTATGAACATCAATCATGTCTTATTCGCCTTAAAACCTACACAGTACCACTCCAATGAGCTAACGTTCAAAACGGTTTGAAACATCAACATCAAGTCAGTACAAAAGCACAGTAGAATGGGTAAAGCAAGTCAACTTATCAAGCCGACAAGACAGATGAAGAAAGTTCAGAAGACCAGACTGTCAGCACAGCCCTGAAACTTCTATTATAGTGCAAGTTTTCAACTGCCACGCCTGACTTTTCTAAAAGATAGTCTACACGCGCCTCATCACAGTGAAGAGACAAGATATCTGTAACTGATCTCTTTCCTGAAGATCGTATATATACACGCATCAACAAAAAGCAAATAGAGAAGGGAGATAGGTGGATTTTTGTTTAAAACAACAACATATACTTTCTTCTGTGATATTCTGTCAAGAGCGTCTAGTGGACAATAGTCTTTTTGTTTGTAATAATTCTCAAAGTGATCTGAGTCTAAGTTTTAAAATCCTCACTATGTGAGTCGATCTTTCCTCAAAAATATTTTTGAGCATTGTGAAAGCCTGGAGAGGCTTAGTGTAAAAAGAATACTTGGGTTAAGCAATCTGGGTAGATTGCGTTGCAAAGCCTGAAGAGGTCACGAACAATACTTGTAACCAAAGATTGGTTAGTAGAAACCTTCTAGGGCGAAGAGACTGGATGTAGCTCAGATTGAGTGAACCAGGATAAAATCTTTTGTGCTTTTCTTCTCTCTAATCCTTCGTTCAAAAGGTAAAAAAAAAAAAAAAGGGTAAAAACTTTCCTGTTGATCTATTTTTTTTAAACGCACAATTCAACCCCCCCTTCTTGTGCGCCTTTTTTTTACCTTCACTTTTCAATCTTTTGCAAAAGAATTCAAAACGAAAAAAGGCGTTTGCATAGCTTCAATCAGAAGTGATCACGGAGGAGAGTTCGAAAACGAAAGTTTTCAAGGGTTCTGTGAGGAGAACGGAATTCTTCACAACTTCTCTGTACTACGAACACCACATCAAAATGGTGTGGTAAAAAGAAAGAACAGGTCAGTGCAAGAAATGGCTAGAACCGTGCTAAATGATAACTCCACTCCTAAGCACTTATGGGCTGAAGTAGTAAACACTGCATGTTATTTACAAAATAGAATTTATATAAGACCTATTTTGAAAAAGACTCCTTATGAATTGTGGAAAGGTCGAATGCCCAACATATCATATCTTCATCCCTTTGGATGTCAATGTTTCATCTTAAACACTAAGGACAATCTTGGAAAGTTTGATTCTAAGTGTAATGATGGAATATTGTTAGGTTATTCCGAAACATCCAAGGCCTATAGAGTTTACAACTCTAGAACCTTAACAGTTGAAGAAGCCATCCATTTTAAATTCAGTAACAATAAGCCTAATAAAGAAATATCAGAGCTAGAAGATTCATTTGCAGATATGAAGCTAGAAGATGCTAGACCTTCAGCGTCTAGAGATCAAATGGACGATCCAAAAGAAGAAGAAAAGGAACCAACTGGACGCTCTTGGCAAATGAAGACCTATCATCCAGATAATCAAATTCTTGAAACGTTCAAGATCATGTTAGGACGAGATCGACCTTCAAGGAGCAAGCTCAAACTGCTTTGATTTCTCAACTGGAACCAAAAACAGTGACAAAGCTCTCTGGACGATGGCTAGATCAGCGCCATGAAGGACAAACTTAGTTAATTCGAACGGAATGATATCTGGATGTTGGTTCCTGCATCTAAGGACAAGTCTATCATTGGAACAAAATGGGTGTTCCGCAACAAGCTAAATAAAGCTGGCAAAGTGGTAAGAAATAAAGCAAGACTTGTAGCTTAAGGCTACTCTCAATAAGAGGGTATAAACTTTACCGAAACCTTTGCACCAGTAGCTAGATTAGAAGACATTCGCATCTTACTTTCATTTGCTGCTCATAGTAATATGAAGCTCTATCAAATGGACGTAAAAGGTGCATTTTTAAATGGCATAATAAACGAGGAAGTCTATGTGAAACAACCTCCTGGATTTGAGTGTGATACTTTTCCAAAACATGTTTTCAAACTCAAAAAGGCTTTGTATGGACTTAAACAAGCTCCAAGAGCTTGGTATGAAAAGCTAAGTTCTTTTCTTTTAGAAAATGGTTTTACTAGAGGAAAAGTAGACACCACTCTCTTTCACAAAGACATTAAATCACACTTTATTATTGTACAAATATACGTAAACAATATTATATTTGGTGCTACTAATGACGCTTTATGCAAGGATTTTTCTAAGATTATGACAACAAAATTCGAGATGAGTATGATAGGAGAACTAAAATTCTTCCTAGGATTACAAGTAAAGCAGACTACAAATGGCATATTCATACATCAAACAAAATATGTTAACAAACTTCTCAAGAAGTACAAGATGGACGATGCCAAGGAAATGAGTACACCTATGCATCCATCTTCAGTACTCAGCCTAGACAACGCATCTAAAAAGGTAGACCAAACTACATACCGAGGTATGATTGGGTCTCTCTTATATCTCACAACGTCCAGACCTGACATTATGTTTAGTGTATGCTTATGTGCCGTTTTCAATCTGACCCTAAAGAAACTCATCTAATAGCAGTAAAAAGAATCTTTAGATACTTAAAAAGAACCACTAATCTTGGTTTATGTTTTAAGCCAAACAAAGATTATAGGTTAGTTGGATTCTGTGATGCTAACTATACTGGAGACAAAATAGAACGCACAAGCACCAGTGGAGGATGTCACCTCATTGGTGGGAATTTAGTCTCCTGGACAAGCAAAAGATAAGGGACAATTGCCCTATCCACAGCGGAAGTAGAATATATCTCAGCCACATCTTGTTGCTCACAAATTTTATGGATCAAGCATCAATTAGAAGACTACAGTATCTACGAGAGTAACATCCCTATCTTTTATGATAATACTGTTGTTATAAATCTGACTAAAAATCCTATTTTGCATTCTCGGGCAAAGCACATTGAAATAAAACATCATTTTATAAGAGATTATGTTCAGAAGGGAGTTGTCGATATTCAGTTTATTAACACTGAAAATCAATTGGCTGACATATTTACAAAACCCTTCCTGAAGATAAACTCATCCATATTCAAGATCTTCTTGGTATGGAATTTATAAATGAATAGTCTATTCAACATGCCTTGACAGTCCAAAGATGTGAGCGTCCAATGTGTTGTAGCGTCCAATATTTCATCGTCCACTTGCATAGCTTTTCGCATTCCATAACAACTTACATTTATGTGTGCATAAAGATCCTTATCCGTACTTAATTATGATTTCTCTAAAAATGATTTGAAATAAATGCCTTATTCCGATTTGAGTCACTCATGCGTCGTATAACCAACCTTGAGAAATGTAAATGCCTGACCCAGCATTTATTGCACATCACCTCTCTATTCGAAATTGAATGAACCGCCAAAAGCAAAACTCTTCAGTTTCTTCATATACACTCAAACCTAAACCAAACACTTACCTCTTCTCAAATCCACATGAACTCTCTCAACCTCTTGAAACCTCTCAAACCCTAACAATCTTTCAAGCTCTTAGATATGGCAACTGAAAAGGCGGGTCCTGCTGCAAAGGCTGTGGCTCATGTGGAGAGCCTAGACAAGGCTGTTGTTCTTATCGAAAGCCGCTTCGATATCCAAGCTCTAGAAGACATAGGTGTGAATGTAAAGGACAACTTGCTCAGATGTGGAATTCTCAACTACTTCCACTTGAACGAGATCATATGCCCAGAGCTCATCAGACAGTTCTGGAACTCTGCCATCTTCTCCAAGACAAATATCGCGGGAACTGTTCTGGGCGTCAAGGTCACTATGGATCTTGGCACTGTCGCCTAGGCTATTAGCTATGAGTAGGCTGGGTCCTGCATCAAGAACGGTTGGGAAGACAGGTTTGGAGGACATGACACGGTTGATGCTACACTGATGGGTCCAAAAGGCGAAAGGCCAGTGAAATACAGCAAGCTAACAAAAGAAAGGAAGATTTTCTAGCAGTTTCTAAACAAGTGAATTCTTCACAAAGCTGGATCGAAGGATAGCGTTACCTTCCAGCACAAGTTCGCGCTGTTCCACATAATCACAGGCCAACAGTTCAACCTGCCGCACCTCATCCTAAGCAACATTTTCATGACCATGAGAGCATGCGGAGAGTGCAACCAAATCACCTACGCCGCTCTCCTTAATAGACTTTTCTAGCAACAGCAGGTGTATCATGCTTTTTTTGCTCTATCTCTTGGAGAGCAAAACTAGATTAGGATTCTGGGTGGTGGCTATCGTTTCACTCAACTGCCATTTAGACGCAACAATGTTGCACAGATGAAGGCTGGGTTCGTGTTGAAGCCTTTGGAGACCATGTCCAAACTAGTGGACAATAAAAAAGAAGTTGTTGAGATGGCACCTTTACAAACAATTGAGCCAATCGTCTAGCTTGCTAAACCGATGGACAACAAGGCACTATTTCTGAATCTAGTTGTTGCCAAATCGTCCACCAAGAGGAGGTTGTCTAAGACGCAAGCGACCAGGGTTACAAGATCCAAGACCCAAAGACCTTCGGCTTCGCCTGCTCCTCTTGCAGCTGCTCCTATCACTACCTCTGCTCCTTCACCTGCTCCGGCACAAGCTCCTGCTAAGAGACGGTTGATCGTCACCTCTGACGACGAAGACGATGAGCCAATTGGTAAGCTTGTCAAGAAGCAGCAAGCTGCCATGGTTGATGTTCCTGTTCAACCACAACCACAACTATCTGCCTCATCCAAACAACCAGCAAAAGCACTTCTAGGGGAAGCACAATCCAAGAAAAGTAAGCTTTCCTTTCCTATTGCTAATGAACCTGTTAGTGACTTGGCTGCATCAATTATTATTGAACCTTCTAAACCTCTTACCCAAACACAAGCCGACACACAAGCCACACCTGAACCAGACATACTACTGCCTGGTGATGAAGGTTATACCTGCACCATCCCCACCCCCGACATATCTAAGACATATATCTCCATCAAGCCTACTAAATCACCTTCCTCCTCAACCATCATTTCCTTTCCTACATCTTCCTTCGCCCCCCCCCCCCCCCTCAGACACCTTGACCAAAACCAAACAAAAATGGCCTCTACTCTTTGTTGAAGGCAACCCCCAAAACCGCATGGACGACAATGCTATTATTTTACATCCAGAGCTCCCTAAACCTATTTTCAGTTTTGATTACTCTCCATTTGATCTAGACAAGTACATGGACGACTATGTCCATAAACCTTCGGAAGCTTATCTAACACTGTCTCTTGGAGCTATTGAACACTTACCGCTCAAGCGGTTTATCAGACGGAGGTACCCTAGAGTTGTACGAGCTTGGCGCATCAAAGCACATCCTCCTGGAGTACTTCAACACAGAGTACCTCCAGTAGAACACATCGAGCAAGCTCTGCAACAAAGGAAACCTGGGGGCGAGGGGACTGTTCACATAAGGCCTGCAGATTTGAAGTTTCGACCTCTAGACCCGGTAGAAGATGAATTCTTTCCATCTACCTTTGAGCATATGTTTTGCAACACTCTCAAAGGTTCCACCACTTTGAAGTTTCAACTCTTCATTCCCTCATCACAACACATCCAACCTTCCACATCCATCTGCATCCAACCAGATCGCGTCTACCCAAGACTACCAATCATAGATGACAACCGCAAAAAGAAAAAGATTCTGACCAAGGCACCATCCCTACCTTTGCCGTCTAGAGCTGATTTTCAACAACATTCAACTCATTCCCGTAAATGTTCCTAGCTCAGTGTCTTCATACAGACTTGGATGAGGCCGATGCTAAATGCTTTCAGCATCAACATATGTTCCTATGCAAACAAGAAGCGTCCAGTAGTGGAGTTTCAGCAAACGACAAAGCCGATATCCCAACTGCAACAAATTGTGAAGTCACGCAGCGTCCAGCTCATGTATTTCACTTTTCGAAATCTTCAGCTGTCTTTGTCTGTCCAGCAAACGAGCGTCCACTCCTTGGTACAAAAACTTTTGTCCTATACATTATGATTGTCGTTCTTACTCACCACACAAATTTTCAACCACCCTACCCTTGGACCACTCCACGTCCATACCAACTAGAAGTACAAGACTTGAAGCTTCTTGAAGCACCTCCTCCCCCCTCTAAAGCTCTTCCACCCACTCCTTCCAAACCACCGTCACCTACACCTCCACCACCGCCTACTCCTGACTCTCAAGTCTCTACAAGTCTTCCTATCTCTTCTTCTGCCCCTTTACCCTTTCCCCCTGTTGACCCTACCGTTCAACAATACGTTGCAAATCAACTGCAACCCATCTTCACCAAATTCTCCAGAACCAACAAGCTCTCCTACAACCTTCTCAACCTTCCCACCTCCTTCTCCGTCACCGCAATAGTGACTATGATGATGTCTCCCTTCTCTCTCTGTCTGCTTTTTGCTAATGACAAAAGGGGGAGAATTGGAAAACTATAGCATTGTTGTTTTTGCTGTTTTATATGATCTTCTAGTACAATAAAATAGCATTATTGTTTTTGTTGTTTTGTATGATCTTCCAGTACAATAAAATACATGCTTTGTTCTGACATATTTCAAGTGTTGCTCTATTTATGTTTAAACTTATAACTATTAGATATAATATGCTTTGACTCTTGGTATTTTATTCGATATGGATTTAAACTAATATTTCTTGTATCTCAAAGTATACAAAATCTTGGAATATCAGACTCAGGGGAGCATAGTAAGTCTTTCGAAAACTCTTTTATGCATTCCTTTATATAATAGCAAAAGCTTAAAAATTAATAAGGTTTGTCATCATCAAAAAGGGGGAGATTGTTAGAACCAAAGACGTAGAAGCGTCTAAACCCTCAAAGTTTTGAAGATAACAAACTTATTAATGTTCAAGTTTCTGTCAAAGAACTGAACTCTTTACAGCATACAAGCTTCCCTTGGAAGACCGTCCAGTAGACATGTCAAAGAAGACCGTCAAGTAGACGTGTTAAAGAAGACCGTCCAGTAGACGTATTAAGGAAAACCGCCCAATAGACATGCTTAAAGAAGATCGTCCAGTAAACAACTTAAGATGATCGTCTGAAGAACAAATTCAAATATTCAATGCAAGCTTCCAATGACAAATATTCAAACGGCTAAGTTTTATTTTGAACGTCCAATTTATTTATGCTAGTTTTTCTCGAAACTAACATATTCCCTATCTTATGATCTAACGTTCAAATTGTTTGAAGCATTTAATTGTATCAAAATCATTCTAGTGCAAGAGTGCAGCAAAATAGATAAAACAAGTCAACTTATCAAGCTGCCATGCCAAATGAAAAATGTTCAGAAAAGCAAATTGCCAGCACAGTCCTGCACCTTTCGTTTTAGTGCAAGCCTAAAAGCTGTCGTGCTTGATCACTCTAAAAGGATAGTTTGCACACCTTTCCTCGCATAACGAAGTCAAGCCTTCACAACGGATCTTTTCCCTGAAGATTATATATATATGCACCAAGAAGAACAAAACACATATACGTGCCTGGTGTAACAATTCTTAGCGAAAAAAAAGAACTTCTGAACATTTGATAGAAGCGTCCATTGGACAATAGCAAAATTCTTGTAAAGATTTTCAAAGTGTTTTGAGCTTTATTTTTCAAATCCTCATTACATGAGTTGATATCCTTGTAAAAATACTTGTCTATGTTGTGAAAGCCTGGAGAGGCTTTGTGTAAAAGAATACTTGGGTTAAGCAATCTGGGGTGATTGCCATGTAAAGCCTGAAGAGGCCACGAACAATACTTGTAACCAAGGTTGGTTAGTAAACACCTTCTAGGTGAAGGACTGGACGTAGCTTAGGTTGAATGAACCAGTATAAAAACTTTCTGTGTTCTTCTTCTCTCTATCCCTAAGCTTGAAAACGTTTTCAAACTGTTTTACTTGTTTCGAAAAAGAAAAAGGTTTTAAACGCACAATTCAACCCCCTCTTCTTGTGCACTTTTTCTATTTCACATCGAACACAAGAATAAATGTAAACACATTTATCAAGTTAAGACATTTCACCCATCCTTTATTGCTTTGAATTTTAATCAAACTTTGAGTACTCAAATCAATCATTCAACTTTAGGTTCTTATACTAAGTTCTCATTCAAATTAATTATTTCTTTGTACATAACCTTATCTTAAGAATGTTAATTTTAGAAAACAAATTCATTTGACATATTATCTTTCTTTTCTTGTACTATTGTCATGCTATTGGGAACAACACTCCTCTTTTTAGAGAAGTTCAATGTTGTACTCTATTACACAATTGGGCATGTCTTTTAATAAAGTAGGTGAGCTTTTGCCTTGTTTGACTTTTGTCTAAGCTTATTCAATACGTTTCAAACTTCATTAAGATTGAGTGCACTTTTGTTCCTGAAACAAAGATAAGACCATGCAACACATTGATAATTTTGTATAAAGGAAAACTCTAGTTCTAAGGGACCAGTAATATAGGTGGTCTATCATGGACCAAATAATAAACTACCATAGGTTATACTACATATTACTTCAATGTTTAGACTTTTGTGTGGCCACCAAATGTAATAATATTATTATTGTTGTTTTTTATAAGAGGATAATAGTGGTTTACAAATTTCCACGCTCTATTCAACTACATTTGGATCTCATGTCCGTCCATCTAAGCGTGAGGCACCTCACAAGTTGCTTGCCCTACCTGCATGTCAACCCAGCCTTGACCAAGCATCGTCGTCCACTTCACCAAGCATCGTCTCCAACTCACCTTGATGACTGTTGCGTTGTCCTGATCCATCCTTTGCAGCCTCCATGTCGCCCCTCGACAAGCACAACATTTTCTATCGACAATCCGCTTCTATGACAAGCTCCACATGATCCTCGGCCACCCCAACAACGTCGCATTGCCGCCATCTTTGTCATGGCATCTACATCGGTGACACTGACAATCTCCAACAACTCCATAAGAGCAACAAGCTGCAGCGCCTCATCAAATGACTCCCGAGGTCCAATCAAAATGCTTGTTGTGATTGCTATAGAGGGTTTAGAGTCCTTGTTTGTGATGAGTGCAATCGAAGCCACAAAGTGTCTAAGGTCATTGCCAGTAAGGGTCTTTTGGTTGAAGGATATTAAAGTCATACTGAAATATAACCAAAAAAAAAAAAGGGTAATCGACAGAACCTATAATAGCAGGTGTGAAAACCCTACTCCACGGTGGACCATATGTATCAATTCCCCACCGTAGCATTCGTCCAAGGAAAAAAATTTAGAATTCATTCTTTGATATTTTGTTCTTTTTTACCTTCACAAGGCCTTAACAGTGAACCACCATTTAGTTATGGATAATTTTATTTTATGTTTATTTATTCTGAGACTAAGTTACTTATTGGAATATCTTTACAAGTATTCTCATTCTATCCTTAATTAGTAGACCTTGTTATTAATTAATAGGAGTTAAGTTTTATCTATGAACAACAACAAAAATGCATATTAGCGTTACCTAAAGTCAATATTAATCATGAAAAACTAACATTAATGGCTATTTTAGTGTCAGTCTTGAGATTGAAGCTAACATAGTCAATACTAATTACGTCAGCCAAGCTACCATTTAAGTCGTCACTAAGAACAATTGACATTACCCTTTTTTTTTAACAAAAAATTGTCCCAATTAGCATCAACTTGATCGTTGCTAATTTTTTTTTTATTTTTTCATCTTGTTTATGTCTCTCCTTCCTTTGGTGCGTAGAACACCATTGAAACACCACCACTAATGCTGCCAAAAGCTCCATTTGGTGATGGTTGTGGTGCATCATCAAAGCCATTTTCTACCTGCTTATCAACACACCACATCAGACCCATCCTTCACCACCATTCTCAAAGTCGTTCCAACCCATTGGCATCCAATAAACAATTGTCGAGGCTCTGAAGTCATCACAAAAAATGTATTGCCAAGTAGCAAATTGCTTTGAGTCTTACACCTCGAGCGAAGCTTTATCACACCACGGCCACCTCTGTCTCTATTAAACTCCTCCAACACGAAATCCTCAAAACCCACTCTCTACAAAACCCATCTCCTCAACTAAAATCCCCAAAACCCATTCTATATGTAAAACATAGGAAAACACAATAAGTGAGGTTGAATTGTGTTTGAAAGCTTTTACTCAAATCCTTTTGAAAATGTATTATCCATATAGGAAGAAAGTTTCTTCTTAGTAAAAATGTTTATAACTCAATATAACAACTTTAAATGTTTATCTTTCTTTAAAAGGATTAAAGCAACTTGTAAAAACAAGTTAAGAAAAGAGAAAAGAACACAAAGTTTAAATTGGTGCGTCTTAATCTAAAACTATGTCTAGCCCTTAGCAACCCACCAAGATTTACACTCATACAAATAGACTACAATGTCTTAACAGACGGATATACAAAGTTAAACTTAGTCTTTCTTTTCAACTCAAAAACACTCAAAGGTTTATTAAGCTATACAAAGAATTTTTAAGACAAGTTTAGAATGCGTGTTCTTGTTCAAGTTCTCACGCATAAGTTCCATACTTTTCTTCCTTACTTTGAGCTATTTAAAGGATAAAAAGATATTCATTCAAGACCATTGTGGTTTTCTTTGAGTTTGCTTTGATATGAACAGTAGAAGCATTAAATGTAGCATTTAAGGCTTTTACCAACTAGTCACATAAGATAAGATTAAACATACTACTTATCTTCATTTTTTTTATCTCGTACTAACTTTATATGGTAGAGGATAAAATATGATTTTATCAAAGAAAGTACTCTGAGCACTTTCTTGCCTACTTTTACTTTGCAGTTATACTCCTTTTGATAAAATAGGTAGGTTAGGCATTTGACTTTGTGAAAGTGAGCTACATTGAGGCTTCTTTGATACACTTCAGTTTGTATAAGGACAAAACATTCCTTCTGACTTGGAGAAATAAGTTAAGACGATGCATATATGTACAAAATAGGACAATATATAGGATCACAGCAATGTTAAAGAATTACGTCTGTAGGACGGTATGTCAATTATTTTATATTATGAAAACATATGTGTTGTTTATTTTCAAAACAATAGAGGGCTATTGATTGTCCTTTGATCTAACACTCTACAAATTTTCCACCATTGCCTCTAACACTAACCAACTCTCTTGAACCACCAAAGCATCCCAAGATACCCTGCCACATCCACTAACACTAAGGTCAAACCAAACCTATTCACCAGCTACCATCGAATTTGCCATGAACCTCCTCCTAACATGAATGCCATCCCATTCACCATCAAGAACCTCCATGCATAAGGCAGATTGAGATTGCAAGGGTTAGGATCTGAGGATGATGAAGACGAGAATGATTAAGGGTTGGGATTAAGGTTTTGAAAAAAAGGTTTCAAATTACAAAAAGAGAATGAGGCAGAAGAGAGTTTTATATTTTGTACTCAAATTAAAAAATAACATTGGTCTGACTGACACTCATATTAAAAAAATAATTTTTTACGAAAATTATTAATGGTTGACACAAGTTGATAAAGAAAAAAAATTACAAAAAATTAATTTAGTGTCAACCTAAGTTGATACTAAGTGTTCACATATATACGTTTCTTTTCCTGTAGCGATGACATTGTAACCCCAATTTAAAACATTATACATGGTCAAGCTATTCGAATATTACCCTGAGGTATTGACAAAAGCATAACTGATATAGAAATATAGCTTTATGTGAAAAAAGAAAGAAATCCAACTATTACACTCCATTTAAAAATATGTTTAATTATATCTTTTGTCCTTGTAATTTGAACTAATGTTTTTTTAAGAAAAAAATTGGATCGGTCATTCAATCGGTTAAGACACTCGTTCAAGATTCAATAGTTCAGTTGTAGTTAAATCATATATAGTCAAACCGATATTAATAAAATAATAATAATAATTAAATAATACATAAAATAATATTAAAGAAACATAATTTTATAATTTTATAACATTAAAAAGTAAAAATAAAACATAATTTTATAGGTTCTTAAATCTTAATATTCAAAGTACACACAAAAGTTCAAATCAAATATACCATAATAATTACGCTTAGGTTTCAACAATATACAACAATGTCTATCAACAATAACAAGTTTACATCTAGAATAAAAAGAAAATGATAAATATTTTAGGTTGATTTTTCATTTTTTAAGGAAAAAAAAATTCAAAATGACATTATATTAAACATTTTTTATTGACCTATTGTGAATCGATTTTTTGTCTGTTTTTGACCAATTTTGGTCATTTTTACTAGTTTTGAACCGATTTTCTAGTTTTTTTACATGTCAATTATGAGATTTATTTAAAGTAGACACTTGATCAATTCATTGATTTTTTTTGTTCGATTGACTGATCCTATCCAATTTCAAAACAGTGATTTGGATTGTATGCAATTTTCCTCTCCCAAGTTTTTTCAAATAAATTAAGTTCTTTAATATTTAAAATTTTGCAAATTTTCTCTATTGAATTTCTTCAACTTAAGACCCTTAAATTCTCATTTTCTGCTCAAAATTTTTATAATTGAACCAATTAAGTTGATTTGATCAAAATTTATCAACCAAAACATCAAATTTCATTTAAAATAAAAAATCTCAAAATTTTCTCTCTTCAAACCCTAATCTTATATCTTATAAAATCCTTCAAAAAAATTTCAAGTTTCCACTCAATTTCTTCCTTCTAAACTTTTAAAATTATTTCATATCCTAATTCTATCATAAACCCCCAAATATTTGGATAGAAAATAATAATTTTAGAGTTTTAAATAAAAAGAAAATTAATAAGAAACCTGATGTATTTAATTTTAAAAATAAAAAAACTTGAGTAGTTAAGAAAAAACTTAAGAAAACAAAATCACATACAATATAAAGTACAGAGACTTAAAAGTAAAATTAAGGGTGTGTTTGGTATAGAAAAAAGAAATAGAATGAAAGGAAGGGAAGAGAAAAGAGGAGTGAAGAGAAATAGGTGAGAAATAGAGTAGAATTAAGGTTGTTTAGTTGAAGAGAAATAAATAAGAAATAGAGTAAAAGTTAAGATTAATTTAATTATTATTATTTATTTTTATTATTAATATTATTTTTTATTTTTTATTTTTTATTATTATATTAATAATAATAATATTTTATATATATATAGTAGCAAAGCAAACAGTAAAGTTATAAAAAAAAAGCACTGCAAATTTGAAGCAAGTAAATCGACTTACTTGCAGTGAAGAGTAACCGTGCACGTTTTGCACAATAATTTCTCTCATTTTCTTCTCATATTTAGACGGAAATTACTGTACATGAGTCCCATAATTTTTTTAAAATTTTTTTTATACTTTTACTCTACCAAACAATTCACTTCTTCTTATTTTTACTCTCTTACTTCTTTTTCCTCTTTATTTCACTTTAGCATACATACCCTAAGTCAAAAACAATATTTTGTTACATCAGGTATAGTGACTTATCAGTGTACTGGAAACGAATCATGCAAGCATATGCATGCGTGATGTGAGTTAGTTAGTCCGAAGAAACTTTCGAACCCATACACACGCAATGCGATTCATAATGACAATATGACTTGAAGACGCAATTTTTGACCTCGCGCCACTTTTTCCAGTTCATGGCCCTTAGCTAGCTTGCATATACACATACATGAACTTGGTCTTGGTAAATTCAAGCCATTAATTATCTGCCCCTAAACCTTTTTTATGGGTTGGCTTTTGTCTTATATGCATGCATGCCCCTTCTTCACATACATGGAATTAAGTCGCAATTTTTAGGTTCATTCATACACTTAAGCCATAAACCGGCGGCGCAACAAATTCGGACAGAACGTACGTAATTGATGACGGTTTAGGTGTCCAAAACATAATATTTTAATTTCCATTTTCAGCAAGAACATTTTCTTTAAACCCATGCGGTTACATATTTACTTCTTGAAATTATTATTATTGTCGTCGTCTGTGGTCGCTAATTTAAAAGCAATTATAGTAATTGTGATTTTTTTGTTTCGCAAGAGCTCTCCACAATTTTGAAGTACGAGACTAATCCTTATTACTAGCCTAATAGTTCTTTCCGTAAACTCAAAGCATATAATATTGCAACAGTTCTGTTCAACTGTGTGATTATTTTCTCTAGAGATGATTCATCCTATGTTTGGTTGAGAGAAAGGAAAGTGAAAAAAAATAGAAAAGTTTGAAATTTAAATTGAAAAAAAAAAGTGATAAGAAAGAAAATTTTAAATTTTTATTTCTAGAAGACAATTTTCTTCTCCTTTTTTATTTTTTACTTTCTCTCTTACCAAACTAAAAAATAATAATATTATCTATGGTTTCTTTCCTCCCAACTAAGAGTAAATAGTCACTTTAGTTCCTAAATTTGAAAAACACTGTCACGTTAGTCTTTGAGTCGAAAGAAATTAAACAAAAAAGATTTTTAAAAGTGTAAATTGACAATCACATTAGTCTAAAGTTCAAAAAAAATATAATTTAAATAATAATATTAACATATGTTTAAAAACTACAATAACAATAAGTAATTAAGTTTAGAAACATATTTGATATTTTAGAAATTTATTTTATATTTTTTTAATTTTAAAAACTAATGTAACAATGCTTATTATTTTCAAGAACTAAAGTGACTGTTTACCTCAACCAAACACAGCATAACTAATATTTATTCACTTCGAGGAGATGTCTTTTTCTTGACCGCTTAGCTGAAAACCCAACGGTAGCATTGTAGATATTTACAAAATTTCTACAATGAATACCCGAATCAAAGAATATATTAGTTTTTCTCGCCAAAAGAAAAGAGAAAAAGAATACATTAGTTGTTAATTTTAATTTGCCCAAAAGAAAGAAAGAGATATATTTCTCTTTTCTGTTTTTTTAAGAAAAGCTAATATATATAATTATTTTTCTGTTACACAGCTAATATCTCTCTCTCTCTCAAAGCTAATAATTGGTGGCCAGGCCACAATACAATATAGCTAGCTAGTGACAGAGTAGCTCTCAAGCCTTCACACGTCTTCGGGCCAAATTTCTAGTGGGGCAATAAACTCCTGAAGTCTTTCATATACCCTCGTCGTCTCTACTCCCACTCTTGATATTTTAACCTGAGAGAAGAAAAAAGCCATCAAAATGAAGTAAAGTTATTCTAACATCAATCTTCATTCTTCTTTCTTCATCCAATCTCATTTAATTGGCTTGATTGAATTACTAACTTATTAAATTTCTGATAAACTCTATTGTCAAAAAAATATATATGAAAAGAGTTGAATTGAAAAGTAAAAATTATTTGCCAATCCAATTGAATTTCAAAAGTGACAAACGCTGCAGTAACGTGCTGCAACTGGTTAGTTTTTTGGTATATATTGTGAGATGAATTAACCTCTAAATTTAGCAATTGATTTTTGTCGAGGCACCTGCAAGTAAATAGTTAAATTTCTTTATCCAATCTCATTTAATTGGCTTGATTTGAATTATCACATTATTAAATTTCTGATAAACGCTAATGTTAAAATATATATATATATATATATATATATGAAAAGAGTTGAAATGAAAGCTACAAGTAATGTTTAATTTAAGGTCGTACAAAATAAGAGAGAGGAGGAAATTGAGGAATATTATGGATACATGAAAAGAATTGAAATGAAAGCTACAAGTAGTGTTTAATTTAAGGTCGTACAAAATAAGAGAGAGGAGGAAATTGAGGAATATTATGGATAATGTAATTAAAAATATAAAAATAATTATAAAAATTGTTAAATGAATAATATATATATATATATATATATATATATATATATATGAGTTGAATAGTCATATATTATCAGTGTAAAAAATTTTATACTGTCAACTAATCAAAAATCATCATTGATATGATTTTTAAAATATTTATTATAAAAGTCAATAAACTTATAATAAATAATCACTTATGATTAGATGACATTTATACTGTCAGTACATGACCTTTCTCTTTCTCTCTCTCTCTCTCTATTCTCTATATATATATATATATATATATGTATAATTTATAGTGTAAAATGTACTACATATATATATACGTATATTTGTACCTGAGCATGAACAACATAAAAGATTTTGTCGCCAACAGTTGAGAAGCTTGCATTGACGACTTCAGCGCCTTCTTCCTCGAGGACACTAATTACTTCGTACAACATAAATGTCTTGTTCAACCCACTCACCAACATCACTTCGATGCCGGAACCCAAGTCTCTTAGCTCAAGTACTGGCAATCTGGAGTCAACATCGAACCTTTTTCTATCATTGCTTTGGTTTGACATGACTTGCTCCTTCTGTCTCTTCAATTTCTCTATTCTCTCTCTCATGTGTTTAATATACCTTGCTGCGAGATCCAACTGGTCCTGCTGCCCCGGCATCAGCTGAAAACATTGAATAAATTAGTTAATTAATTTTCATCAATTAATTAAGTTGGTAACTGGGTGAAGATCGATTTCACCAAAAAAATAAAAAAGGGTGAAGATCGTTCAATTAAGATGAGGCAGAGGCAGAGAAAAGAGAGAAAGAAATTAAAAATGGGTAGATGATTGTTATTATGTACCTTGGATTTGGATGGTTTAAGGTTGGGAGGAATAAGAGAAGCAAGCTGAAGGCAGAGAGATTTCATGTGAATTCTGCGGTTCTTCTCAATGGTTTTGCGATCAAGTTTAGAGGACTCATTGCTGGTGCTGGCTAATCTCTTCTTCATCTTGATCGATTGTGCGGTTGCTTCATAAATTGTCTCAAACAAGACAGATAGGAACCAAACTAGCTAGCTAGTGCTTTTGCTACTTAAATTTTAGCCTGGGCATTTAAGCAACGATAGATAGGATGAGAGAAAATTTATCAATTTGAGTGTTCAAGAAGTTCAGGTGTTTATATAGACAAAACTTGTGGTCTGTGGCAGTCTCAATCTTCCAGAGAAAGACATGGGTATGGCAGGCTGTGGGTCACACAGCCTATGGCAGTGCACGTGCGGTTGGGTAACCCCATATTCTGATTGGAGGAATGATGCCTAAATCCTTATGTAAATTTTTTATTATTTCGTAAATGGTTTCAATTAAAGAATCAATAGACATAAGCATCTATGTTTATGATTTCATACTATTTAATCTTTGATCTTCAATATCTTATCATTAACAACTTGCATCTATTAAAAGAGATTTAGTATAATATTAACAAATAATAGAATCAGAAAACTATGGGGTACTGCTCACTCGTTCCACTAATTCAAATATTTTTTATTAAATAAAAGAGTAAATGAATTTAATACGTTGAAAACAGGAAAAACATTCAATACTTACAATATAAAGGGAATAAGAATATGTTTGGATGAGTTTTTTTAAAAGAACTTATAGAAAAAGAGTTTATTTAGAAATTTTATTATGAAAAATCTTTTTAAATAAGTTAATATTGTGTTTGGATAATACATTTTTAAATATTTATTCAAAATGATAATTATTTAAGAAGTTGAAAATTTTAGCTTCACCATAAGTTCTATTGAGAGTTTTTACTTCTTCAAAAGCTAAAAAAAAATTGTACACTCAAACACCATTTTTTACATAACAAAATGCTTATTTCAAAAGATAACTCCCAAAAGATATTATAATATATATTCAAATAGATGATTAGTGAAAAGACCTTATAGTAAGATTTAGAAATAATTTTTGAGTAAGGTTATATTTTTCTACAAATCTTTCTATAATTTTTCATAATTTTATAAAAAAGTATTAAATAGAAAAATAAATTCATTTATCTTAAAAATATAAAATGTACTTAATACTTATTATATAAAAAATAGAAAGATTAGTGAGAACATGTTACCAGAGAATTTAGAATTATTCGATTATATTTTTAATTCTTCAGCCTTGCGTCATAGCTCAGTGACTTGCGTTGAGGAGAGCGTAGGGGTGGGGCTGGCAGGGTACGGCACGACACCGCGTTGCTGTTGCGTGGTCCCATAACCGGTTGACAGTATTCAGTTTTTGACAATATTTAACATATAATAATGTTCTTTCAGCTGTCAAGGAAAAGAAATCACTGAATAAGAAGGCTTAAAGACTGACTATAGATGATTTGACTTGACCATTTGATTCCGACCACCACAAAGAAACCCACGCTTTCACCGACCACTGTTAAGTTATTATATTAATAGTTTTTATGAAACTAATCAAGTGTATAAATTATTATTAAATTTTAAAATTATCTAATATATGTTTTGACATCACTTTATTTAACTTTATTTAACATATAATATATGTTTAAATTTAAATGAATATGAATTATTGGATTACTTATTTATAAACATTTAATTTATATCAATTTTTATATGCATAACTATCAATTAATTAAATTCATATGTAGTAAACACTTATTAAAGTTAGTTATACTTCATCTCTTACACTGTGTTTGGTAACGCAGAAAAGAAGGGAAGCGCATGGAAGATAAGAGAAGTGTACGAACTTCTCTCGTTTGGTAGCGTTGAAATGTCGAAGAAATATTTAAAAATATGTGGGACTCATGTCTGAAAACTTCTTCATAAAAATAATCGATTATTTTTGTTAATAATTGATTATCACTAATACTAAAAAATGATTTTCACTTCCAATAATCGATTACTTTTGCAACATAATCAATTATCCCTTCCTCTTAACTGATTATCCCTTCCCCCATAATCGATTATCTACCCCCCTCTTAATCGAATATCCCCCTCTTATTCGAATATCTGAACCCCCCCCCCCCCCCCCCCCCCTCTCGAATATCCCCCTATCTTACATAATAATAATAATAATAATAATAAAAACAATAATAAAAAATAAATATAATATTAATAATAAAATAAATAATAATAATAATAATAATATTGATAATAATAATAAAAATAAGTATTTTTTATTAATAAAAATAAAAATAATATTATGATAAAAATAAATAATAATAATTAAAATAATCTTAACTTTCACTATGTCTCTTACCTATTTCTCTTCAACCAAACAACCTTAACTTTCATTCTATTTCTCACCTACTTCTCTTCTCTTCCCTTCCTTTCCCTCTATTTCTTTCCTCTCTACCAAACACTCCCTTAAGGTTGCAATTTGTTTTGCTCTAACTATTATAAGCTATGACTAGGATGGAGGAGTGAAATTGAGACTTTGCCAATATTATCAAAAGGTGGTGCTATCTACAAAGACTTTAAAGCTCAACTTAGTATTTGTCAGAATAATGATGATTAGTAATTATAAGGAATGAAACATACCTAGAGAAGGGACATGAGGTTATATTCATCGACGTGGAGAGGTGACGTGTTTGGTAGTCAAGTGACGTCACTCTAACATGTATCATCAATGTAGTGGTTAGAGGAGAAGGTCCATATCTCCTATTAGAGATACTTGAGTGATTTCAAGGGTCAAGGAAACGACTTCATTCTGGGCAATTAGGCATCGAGCTTCGAGCATTGACTACTAACTAAAGTTTAATCATTTCCTAGTGGGTCTTCTGGTGGTCAAGGGCTTGGTTGTGCGACCAGGTCGAGGGCCTTTAGGCTTATGAAGGTGGTGACAACAACCATTATTGTCAAACTCTTGAGTTAACTCAAACTCTTATGAGTTTATTGTTCTAGATAAAGAAAATGAGTTAACTCATTGTCAAACTCTTTTTGGAATAAACTTAGTTAAATTTATATAAACTTGTATAAACTCTCGAATCAAGAAAAGAGTCAACAAGTTTGAAAATCAAATGTAATTTTTGTCTCCTACTAACCCCACTGTGACAATGTTTTATTAGGACTCAAATAATTTGAAGAAATTAAATTCTTTTTTGAAATGTTTTCACTTTAGAAACTTATGCTTTTATGAATTTATAAATGATTTAGTCATTTATGTAATTTGATCTTATTTAGTATTAATGTGCTATCACACTTTATTATTGTGATTTATTACTTTGCTTTATTATGAATTTGAAATGTTGAAGCGTTGTTTTGTGTGTGTGTGTGGAAAAAGTGTTTGTTGTGTTATGAATTTTATGTTATGCATATATGTCATTAATAAACATGTATGTTATTAATAGATTTTTTAATATTATTTTTTATATTAAATAAACTCTTATGAATTTATGAGTATTGAGTCTAAGAAAGTTTCACAAGTCTCGAATTTGACAATTTTAACGACAACCTTATTTTCTTAGACCGACTACCGTAGCCAATTTGACCAGGATGTGTCCGATAAAATTATAGTTGGGCGCGAGTCTTGTCGGGAACGATTTCTTTAAATGCATTGGACTCCAAAATATTTAAGGTGGGATATCAAATATTTTACTAATAATTAATTTTTTAATAATTTTATATATTTATTATAAAAAATGAAAAGGATCTCATATAATATCATGTATTTTTTTTAAAAAAAGTGTCAATTTTCTCAATATTTTTTCATGATATTTTTCATTAAGAAAGTAAAAAGTAGATTACATATATATTTCTTACATTGCATGAAAGAAACTTGATCTACAACCATACAAATTAGCCATCATCAGTTCACTGATAGGAATAGAAAAAATGCATGTAAAGGATAATGTTAGTATATTTTACATTATTACATAAGACTCAATTAACTAATTCACAAATATTAAGAAAATTTGTTAATTTAGTTAGTGACATTAAATTTATTTTAAATTCATATATATATATATATATATATATATATATATATATATATATATATATATATATTTAAATACCCATAACATTAATGAAAGCGACATTCTAAATTGGTTTTTTATAAAAAGGATTAAGTAAAATCTCTAATTTGATTCTTATAAGAAAGACTGAAGAGACTGAGTAATAAATATCTAAAAAAATATTAAATAAAATTAATTATCAATTAAATATTTGATACCTCACCTTAAGTACTTAATACTTAATTACAAATTCTTTTTATTTCTTTTACATATTTTTGGTTAATTAATATTATGCGTGGTTAATTGCTATATCCCTTAGAACATACTAAATTAATGTTCAAAGAGTCAATTGAGTTCGAGTGTAATTTTAAAATAAATTTGAGTTGCATTATCATATAGAGAAATTAAACTACATGGGAGTAAAGTGTAATTTATTCAAATTATTAAATAATTTAATTAAACTAGTATAATAACCCGTGTTTTGCACTGGACATATGTTATGTTACAATTCAGTCTATCATTCAATTTGTTAGCTATTCTTACCTCCTAAATTTACTATAAATTATACGAACTATGCTAACTTTGTAAGAGAGGATGGGTATAAAACCAAACCTTTCAAAAAAAAAAAAAAACTTAATCTTTACTTAAAACATTGCAAAACAATGAGTTGGAATTTAGTTAGATTTATTTATGAATTAGCCTCATCTTTTTGAACATCAAATGAACTGTTTCAGCAGTTTCGTTATTGAAATTGAATTATATAGTTCATTACACCATTAATACATCAATATTTTAGAGGAGATAAAATTTCTAACAATATACACCAATAAGAAAACTTTAAATGCGTCTGCATTCCATCTAAAAACCTGAAAAAAAAAATCGTTTAGTATATGGATAATAAGAAAATGTTGTTAAAACTCAAAATACCATAAGGTTGACCTACTCTTTTGCCCATCCTTTGAAGTTGTGCATTAAGTTCTCCAGATCCATAGAGGGAGAAACCTATAGGTAGTTGGTTCATAATAAAAATAGTCAACTTTTGAAAGTCAATGAAGTGCAGCTGAAAATTTTCAATTACATAAATGTGCACTTTCCTTATATTTTCTAAAATAGTTTACTTTTATTTATTAATTAATTGTTTAAATTTATTTAAATTAAAAATGCTTGTATTTATATTTTGTTTGAACAATTAGTAACTGAAAATATAGACCATTTGAACGTTGGTCATAAAAATAATAAAATAAAATTATCCACTATTATTCGTTATATTACTATTCGTACTTAATGTAAAATAATAATGTAATAAAAAAATTGTAATTATAAAATCAAGATCCATAAAAAAATAACCTAATTATAAAATTAAGATCCATAAAATTATCCTAATTATAATATCTCATTTAGTTATAAAAAAAACTATCGCAAGGCTTTTTATTCACTAAATAAATTATTATACTACTTATAAATATTTTTTAAAAAGACAAGCTTGAATGTTCAAATCACCTAAAAATAATAGAATGAAAATATCCATTATTATTTGTTACATTGATATTTGTATTTAATATAATATAATATAATATAATATAATAATAATTTATTGTCATAATTATCATTATAATCAATCAATCATTATAATACTTAATGAAGGTAAATAAAATAATAGTATAAATAATAGAAATATTGTAATTGAGTTAATAATCAACATGTAATCAATTAGTATTTAAGGTAATATCGATTGTTATTTGTTATAATAGTATTACGGTAAGTTATTGTTAAATTATGATAATAAAAAAATTATCTTAATTATAAATTATTTTCCTAAATAATTTTTTTTAACATGAATTATTGTCCTAAATTAATTAGCTAAGAAAATTAATTAACATGAAATTTATTTTAGAAATAAATTAATTTAAATGCTAATGAGTCATAATGAGATTAAATTTGGGATTTATTTATAAAAATAAATGAATAGAATTTTGATGTCAAATTAAAATTCTAAGAAATAAAATCATAATATAATTCAAATTGAATTATATTTAGGACAATAATTTAATTGTAGTTTAATGGACCAAACTTTATTTACAGAAATTAGCATATGTTATCTTAATTATTTTGGTGCATGAAGTTTCAATTAAATTAGTGCTCTAAATAAAATTCATTTTTAAGATGAATTAATGTCCTAAATTAATTATTTATGAAAACTAACTAAAAGCATGCTAAATTTGGGCATTAAATAAAGTAACAAAATTAATATAACTTAATTTAAAATAGTATAGACAATCATAGTAGAATTCAAATTGGATTAATATTTTAATTGTAATTTAATGAACTAAAATTTATTTACAAAAATAACTTCCGATCACACTTATTTTGGTCCTCTAAATTACAATTAAATTATTGCCCTAAATAAAATCAAATTTGAATTGTATTATGATTTTATTTTTTGGAATTTTATTTTGAACTTCAAAATGCTATTAATTTATATATATAAATAAATTCTACATTTAATATCATCATGACAACTTAGCATTCAAATTAAATTAGTTTTAAAAATAAATTTCATGTTAATTAATTTTTGTAAATAATTTATTTAACGTAATAATTCATGTAACTATTTCAAAATTTTATTTTGTATGTAAACTTATTGGTAAGCCTAGTATAATTATTGAATTGTTGCACTAAATATATTATTTACAAAAAGTAATTAACATAAAATTTATTTTTAGAAATAATTTGAATTAAATGCAAATTAGTTGTAATACGATTAAATATGGAATTTTTTTATATAAAGAAATTAATATCATTTTGATGGTTAAAATAAAATTCTAGAAAATCAAATCACAATAGAATTCAAATTGGATTTTTTTGGGACAAAAATTTAATTGCAATTTAATAGACCAAAATTTATCTACAGAAATAACTTCTGGTCAAACTTATTTTGTTCTATGAAACTACAATTAAATTATTGCCCAAAATAAAATCTATTTTTAACATGAATTATTTTCCTAAATTAATTATTTACAAAAATTAATTAAAAGTATGTTGAATTTGGGCATTAAATAAATTAAAAAATTAATATAATTTACTTTAAAAATAATAACTTACTACTTGTATTTAATTTAATATAATAATGCAATAATAAAAAAATTATGCTAATTATAAAATAAAGATATATAAAAAATTGTTGAAATTATAAAATCAAGATCTATGAAATTATCCTAATTATAATTATTCTAATTATAATATCTCATTTACTTATAAAAAAAACTATCACAAACCTTTTTATTCACAAAAAAAATTATTTATACTAATGAATATTTTTTAAAAAGTGAAGTTTGAATGTTCAAATCACCTAAACATAATACAAAAAATTATCCATTAATGATCAATAACATTAGTATTCGTATTTGATGTAATATAATAATTTATTATCATAATTATCAATTAATTATTATAATATATAAATACATAATTAAGGTAATTACGATAATAGTATAGAATAATAGAATGATTGTAATTGAGTTAATAATTAACCTGTAATCAATTGGTATTTAAGGTAATATCAATTGTTATTCATTACAATAGTATTACAGTAAATTATTATAAAATTTTGATAATGAAAAAATTATCCTAATTATAAATTATTACCATAAATAAAATCCATTTTCAACATGAAGTATTGCTCTAAATAAAATAGCTAAAAAAATAATTAACATAAAATTTATTTTTAGAAATAAATTAATTTAAATGTTAATGAGTCATAATGAGATTAAATATGGGATTTATTCATAAAATAGATGAATAGAATTTTGATGGACAAATTAAAATTTTGAGAAATGAAATCATTATATAATTCAGATTGGATTATATTTAGGACAATAATTTTATTGTAGTTTAATGGACCAAAATTTATTTACAGAAATCAGCATATGTTATCTTAATTATTTTGGGTGCATGAAACTGCAATTAAATTATTACTCTAAATAAAATCCATTTTTAACATAAATTAATGTCCTAAATTAATTATTTATGAAAATTAACTAAAAGTATGCTAAATTTGGGCGTTAGAAAAAGTAACAAAATTAATATAACTTAATTTAAAATAATATAGATAATCATAATAGAATTCAAATTGAATTTTATTTTGGACAACAATTTAATTGTAGTTTAATGAATCACAATTTATTTACATAAAGAACTTTTGGTCACACTTATTTTGGTTCTTTAAATTGCAATTAAATTATTGCCCCAAATAAAATCCAATTTGAATTCTATTGTGATTTGAATTTTAGGAATTTTATTTTGTCAATCAAAATGCCATCAATTTATTTAGATAAATAAATTCCACATTTATGACTACTTAGCATTCAAATTAAATTATTTCTAGTAATAAATTTCATGTTAATTAATTTTCATAAATAATTTATTTAATGTAATAATTCTTGTAATTATTTGGGAATTTTATTTTGTACCTAATCTCATTGATAAGCCTAGTAATATTATTGAATTGTTGCACTAAATAAATTATATAAAAAATTAATTAACATGAAATTTATTTTTAGAAATAATTTAAATTAAATACTAATTAGTCGTAATGATATTAAATATGGAATTGTTTTATATAAATACATTAATATCATTTTGATAGACAAAATAAAATTCTGAATAATGAAATCATAATAGAATTCAAATTGGATTTAGTTTAGGACAATAATTTAATTGAAGTTTAATGGACCAAAATTTATTTGCAAAATAACTTCTGATCACACTTATTTTGTTTCATGAAATTGCAATTAAATTATTGCCCTAAACAAATCTATTTTTAACATGAATTATTGTCCTAAATTAATTATTTACAAAAATTAATTGAATTTGGGCATTAAATAAATTAACATAATTTACTTTAAAAATAATAACTTACGATTTGTATTTAATGTAATAATAAAAAAATTATACTAATAATAAAATAAAGATTCATGAAAAAATTATTGAAAATTATAAAATCAAGATCTGTAAAATTATTCTAATTATAATATTTGGTTTACTTATAAAAAAAAAAACTGTCACAAAGCCTTTTATTCATTAAGTAAATTATTTATACTTCATATAAATATTTTTTAAAAAAAAAGAGTGCTTGAATTTTCAAATCATGCAAAAATAATAGAAAAATATCCATTAATAATCAATGATTAATATAATAATTTATTATCATTATAATCATTATAATACATAAATACATAATTAAGGTAATAGTATAGAATAATAGAATGATTGTTATTCAATTTGTCTTAAGGTAAGTTATTATGAAATCGTGATAAAAAAAAATTATCCTTTATCAATTGTCTGATAAATCCAAAAAATATATTTGATTTTATATCATGAAAATTGAAAATACTTAGTTGAACAATAGCATTGGGTAAACTCTTGAACAAACTGAACTAAAATTTAAACATAGAGTGCAAAATCTTCTAATAAAAATGAAAATCTTGTAAGACAAAAATAACAACTAATCTAAAATAGTTCCTTCTTAGAATTTTCACAACCCTTTGGCTTGATCTAATCCAGTTTTTCTCAATTTTGATGTCCTTTTTAAGGATCTTGAGCGGTGTTGAATCCCTTCCTATAGGATAGGTCCTTTTCAACAATAGAGCATTGGGGGAATCTAAAGTCCATGACATCTGCTTCAGTCTTTTCCTCTATAAAGTCAACCATTGATTCATTAAATTTCTCGATTAGGTCTTGTTTACATAATAGGACACATGTGTTAGTTGTGTATCGAGCATTTGTTCATACTTCAATAAATAAATTATCTATATGTTGTTAATAATATAATTACCTCTGTAACCACCTTAGCTACTCTTGCATTTGATCCACCAGCTTGTGGATCCAAATTTGGGACACTTTGGTGCGAAGCCTTAATACAAAACAAAATTTTGATATATTAAAATTTGAAGTCAAATTAGTAAAATTTATCTAATCCAATCAATTTTAATGTAATCTAAATTAATATAATGTAATAAAGTATTTTTGTTTTATCCATGCATTATAGTTAAAAAAAAAAAACCTCAACAATCTCATAATATTTGAACTCTTAGATTAAATCAGAATCGGTTGTAACCTTCTTGACCATATAAGAAGGCTCAAATCTTGATCTAGACCCCTTATCATAGCTAATGTTGAACCAAAAGGTTTGATCCCGTAGGTCAAACAACTCCTTCAGGATACCATGCGAATCAGTTCTTTGTAAATTTGTTTGTTAGAATAAAAATGGAGCATAAGAATGATTAATTGACTGCTAAAATTTAGTAGATCTATACCACACATCAATTAAATATTGTCCACCACGTTGACAGATTCAAGTAATCTGCGCAAGTTTGGTTTAGCAAAATAGATGTATCATGATCAAACATTACAAATGTGGGAGAAGTAGTCTCGTCATTAACTCGTAATTTGAGGAAAAACCTACAATACAATTAAGTATACCTTAATATTTGTTTAGTACTTAATAAATTGTCATTATTGTATGAATAAATAAACATAGAGAACCATTGGAGTTGGTGAATAAATAAAAACAGAGAACATGTAAAATATGTAGGTAGAATTAATTACCTTAGGGTGACATTTATGACATGCTTGTTACATCTACCACAATAGTACATTCCAGACTCTGGGGATACCTTCTTGTGGTAATAACACACAGTGTAATACCAATTATCCTCATCAACAAAAGAATTAATAATGACTAGTATGACAAAATTCAAATCCTACAAAAATACATTTAATAACAATTAGAAAAGAAATATGTTGTGAAAAATAAAATATTTTCTTATTCTAAATTCAAAAGGCTTTCAAGCACCTCTTTAGAATCCTTCATACCATTTTTTGGTAGGCTTCCTTCATTGATTGAATAGTAGCCCTTGGTGTAAACTTAAGGAATTCATCGTCCAAGCTCATTTTAGATTCATCTTGCAATTGTCTTAATCCCTTAATAGGAGTTTTTATTAAACTTAATGGTTTCAGGAATGTCTACGTTCAACATTAGTTATGAAGTAAAGGTGCTGCTAATGTTTTTATTCCATAAAGACCAAAAAAATAGAGCATCACAAACAATGTTCATAGGTATAAAAGATTGAGATAGCAACATGTGTTCTAATTGAGATAGCAATCGAATTTCACTATTCTAAAATGTTATTACCATTCCATGTCTTCACTTTGTAGAAGAGCACAACAACTATAGCATTAGTTGTCTCTCCACTTGCAAGAAATGAGTTTAACTCATCAACGAAAGCTTTAAACAAAGTGACTTTGAAATGATAACTGTGGAATAAGAAAGAATACATAAAAAATTTTCGTGTGTTGTAAAATGTTAGAAACTATGCTTAAAATATTATATATAAAAAAATGTTTATCCCTTACCCTTCATTATCGAGCTCCACGATTATAAGCCTGGACTTGACCTCATCTTTTACATATTCTCGTTCATTGCCTACACTGGTAAGAACTCCCATTATATTTGAAAAATATGAAATTAAACATATTAATTTTGTTGTAAGCCAATAGATTAACCACGATTTGAATTAAAAAAAAAACACATGATATTGTTTGCTCCAAAAATACTAACCAACCAAGTAATTGCAATTGAAATTGTCACGAAACAAATCAATAGGGGGTGAACTTAATTATGGTATGTGGTACAGTTGCTTTAGCTTGATTTGCAACTGTTGTTTTCATATTGAAACTCAATTTATATGAATATCTTGTACGATACTCTCCTTCGTTTGAACACACACCAAACTTTGATAACAAGTACCCCTCTTCCAGCTTAGATTGGATCATATAGATTAGTTGCTTGCAAATTGTTGCACCAATTCTATCTCCCTGCATAACCAAATAATTCCTAACTTATATTTGGCAACAAAACGTGAAATAAAAGTAAAATAAAATTAGTCCCAAAATACAAACCTTGTTGTCCATAAGGACTAATTTTAAAGAGAAAGTATTTTTTTCATTGGCAGCATCCGACATGAACCACATATGGACAACCCTTACCGATATACACAAATTATCATGTTTGAGAATTATCTGTGACAAAAAGTCATATTTTGGGGCCATTTGTTCAAAGAAGATGAAGGAATGATGCACCTTTTATGATAATTTTTGAATAAGTTAATGGGTGTTCCATTTCATTTTGGAATTAATATCATCATAAATAACATTTACACTACCTATGGTCTTGCAAAAAGGAAACTAATTAATATCAAAAATACCAGTTATAAATTTCTAGAAATTAAAAAAATTAATATCTTAAATTAATTTATAATAATTATACATACCAATTAATTTAAAAATTATACACAAATATCTTCCCAAATTATACTTAAAATATATCATAATAATTATTTTGGTCCTTGAAATTTATATTAAATTATTGTCATAAATAAAATTTGCTTTTAACATTAATTATTGCCCTAAATAAATTATTTATGAAAATTAATTAACATTATTATAATTTAATTAGAAAAAATATAGATAATCATACTAGAATTCAAATTGGATTTCATTTAGGATAGTAATTTAATTGCAATTTAATAGACTAAAATTTAATTATTGAAATAACTTCTTATCACGTTTATTTTGGTCCTTGAAACTGCAATTAAATTATTGTCCTAAATAAAATCCGTTTTTAACATGAATTGATACCTTAAATAAATAATTCACGAAAATTATTTTCATGAAATTAATTTTTAGAAATAATTTAATTTGAATGCTAAAAATAAATGCAAAGTGAGATTTTATATAGGGTTAAATATGTTTTTGGTCCTCCAAAAATTGACTCATTTGGGTTTTTAGTTCTCAGAAAAAAATTTCCTTGAATAAAATCCTTCAAATATTAAAAATACCCTAATTAGATCCCTGTACTAAACTTTGTTTAACTTTTTTGTTAAATGATGGCCACATCAGTATCATAGTCACTATTAATTTGCTGATGTGGTTGTCCATGTCGACTGTTATGTCCAGGTTAAATTAGTAACATATTTTTTAAATAAAATTATTACATGATTAACCCTAAGCCACATATTTTTTAACCCTAAAGCAAAAGTAGTTACACGATTTTTATTAAAAATTATCATTGGGCACTTTAAGTAATAAGATAATTTACTTGGAAGCTGATGTGACCATCATTTAACAGAAAAGTTAAGCAGAGTTTAGCATAGGGATCTAATTAGGGTGTTTTTAATATTTGAGGGACTTTAATCAAGGAAAAAAATTTCTAAGGACTAAAACCAAAACAGGTCAATCTTTGGAAGACTAAAAACATATTTAACCCTTTTATATATTATTCATGGTAGTTTATGTTAAAACAATGTTAATTAATATAATTTAATTGAAAAATGTATCGATGATCATAATAGAATTGAAATTGGATTGTATTTATGACAATAATTTAATTGTAGTTTTATGGACCTTTATATATTTACGGAAATTTGGAATCATTATAAATAATATGAGATTTCTTTTTTAAATTATAACATTTACACTACCTACAAATAATGGTCTTGCAAAAAGAAAACTAAATAAAATGAGATTTCTTTCTTAAATTATAACATTTACAGTACCTACTAGTTATATAATTATGGAAAATTTTAAAAAATTAATATCTTAAATTAATTTATAATAGTTATACTTACAAATTAATTTAAAAATTATACTTAAAAATTTTATGCAAATATCATATAGTTGGAAAAGTTAATTAATATACTTAAAAGTTATGTGATTTCTATTTAACACAAAATTAGAGTGAATGTAAGTAAAGAAATTATTGATTAAGTATATAATTTTTAAAAAAATAAAAAATACTCGTTAGTTTATCCATGATTTCAAAAATAATTAAAGAAACTATATATATTATTCTTGTTAGCTATTAAGAAATAATTAGGTCAAATGACCAATAGAATTTTTAATTATAATTAAGGTAGTTATTTAAAAGGTAGGTATTAAATAAAATTTTCAAATTCAAAATTCAAATGTAGATATTTAAAACTCAATAATGTAATAATTATAATGATTATAATTATTGTTTGTAACCGAACCAAATATTTACGAAACACTATATAACGACATGTGTTATTTGAACCTCACTGTAAATGACACGTGTTATCCAAACCTTGAAAGTTACTATGGATTAGGCACATGTAATCCGAACATGTGAATGAATTCTCAATTGCTGATGGAAATTCGAAAGTAGCCTATATATGTCTTCATCAAAGTTAATTAAGAGATAATGTTGTCGTAAAAAATTTAAATAATAATTTTGAGATTTAAAATTGTTCCTGCAAAATTTGGTTCTTCTCCTTCATCTTCTTCTTTCTGCCTGGATCCTCCTTCTTTAGCCTTCTTGTCCTAATGGCATATCGAGAGTGGGGGGTACCTGCTAAGACACTCCGACGCTCAAGTCAGATATTGTTGGAACCAAAAACGTAGAAGCGTCTAAACCCTCAATGTTTTGAAGATAACAAAGCTTATTAATGTTCATATTTGCGCGTATAGACTAACCCTGTCACAGCTAAGAAGAAGACTCGCCAACAAGGACTGTCCAGTTGTCATGTCAAAGACTGTCCAGTAGATGTGTTTAAAGACCGTCTAGTTGAACAAACTGGAGGCGACCGTCCAAGTCTCCAAGATCATATATTCAAACGGCTAAGTTTTTAGTCTGAACGTCAATTTATGCTAAGTCTGCCTCGTAACTTACATATTACTACTCCTGTGAACTAACGTTCAAATCTGTTTGAAGCATCAACATCAATTCAGTACAAAAGCACAACAGAATAGATAAAGCAAGTCAACTTATCAAGCTGACAAGACAAATGAAGAAGGTTCAGAAGAACAGACCGCCAGCGCAGTCCTACACCTTCCCTGTTAGTACTAGTCTACAAACTGCCACGCCTGACTTTTCTAAAAAGATAGTCTACACGCTTCTCATTGTGTAAAGAGTCAAATTCTCTACAACGAATCTTTTTCCTGAAGACTATATATATACATGCACCAACAAAAACAGTAGCACAGAAGAATAACAAAAAACAAAAAGATGAATAGAAAAAGGTGAAGTTTGTGAAAAAGAACAAGAACCTAAAGACTTTTGTAATATTATGTTAAGAGTGTCAAGTGGACGATAGCAAAATTTTGTAAAGATCCTCAAAGTGATCTTGAGCTTAATCTTTCAAATCCTCACTACGTGAGTTGACCCTTTCTCTTAAAACACTTATGTGTTGTGAAAGCCTGGAAAGACTTAGTGTAAAAGAATACTTGGGTTAAGCAATCTAGGGAGATTGCATTGTAAAGCCTGAAGAGGCCGCGAATAATACTTGTAACTTAAGATTGGTTAGTGGATTCCTTCTGGGTAAAGGGACTGGACGTAGCTCAGGTTGAGCAAACCAGTATAAAACTTTCTGTGTTTTTCTTCTCTCTATCCCTATGCTTGAAAACATTTTTGTTTGATCTACTTAATTCGAAAAAGTTTTTACAAGGCACAATTCAACCCCCCCTTCTTGTGCGCTTTTTCGTATTTCAGATATCCCGGTCTTGTGAAGGGGTGCAGGGTTTTAGATAGAGAGATTAGGGTTCGAGAGAGTGCACCTGAATCATATATATGGGCGTATAATTCTTGCCAAGTTACCTGATTTACATGTCATAAATGCTAGGATCACAACCCTAGTTTCCATAATTGTGCCTAAGGGGCCTTGTTTCCTTATTTACGCAGGCTGATCTGTATTCGGTGTGCCATGTCGATCGGTCCTTGAAGTGGTTGCTTGGTCTTACCATTGGCTGCCAAATCTAGGCAGTACAAAAATAAAATACAAAAAATAAGAGAAAGACCAAACTTCGATAACAAAAGAAAAATATGTTTTAATACAAATAATCTCTACAGGTTAATATCATGGAGAGATGACGTAATTATTCGATCTCAAACTTTCCGTGTAATTTTGTTGAATATAATCACGTTTAGTTTTTATTTTTTTTTAATAAATAGACCAAAGCTTTTTGAAAAAAAAAATCATTTTTATGATATAACTTTTTATCTATAACTTTCTTAGAGGTTAACTTTTTAATGTCAGAAAAACACAAACTATTTTTTGGAATTTTTTATATTTCTACAAAAATCTAATTATCTTTAAAAACAATTTTTTTTTTTTGGTGTACATCTTTAAAAAACAAAATATACTTTCCACAAATCACTTTTGATATAACCTTCAATGACAGATGCATCAAGCAAATATGATCATGTAGAGCTAGCTTTACAGTTCGAAGTTAAATTGTGTTTAGTCACGTTTAATGAATTTCACTAAATCACTTTGAATGTCAACCCCTGCATTTAATGTAATCTACACTATATATGTGTAAAAAATTATATAAAAATCTCACATGGACCATTGAAACTTTGCTATTATATTACCTGAAAAATCTCAACTCTTCCTTTATTTGAACGAGTCTTTTGTAAGACTTTTTATTTATATGTTTGTCGTTTATCTTTCAGCACAGGTTAATTAGATGGGGAATAAGCTCATTCGTTATTGTATGTGCTTGGTTTCCTAGACTGAGGAAGGAAAGAAGGTAGATGGACAAAAACAAGCCTTTCACCATTTTTCCATGGTTTAGGTTTTGACAGATAGGGAAGATGGGTGATGAGACCGGTAGATATTTAATTCTGATTGAATAATAATACTAAAAGTACCTACATACTATTTTCCCTTATGGTATCACCTATTTTAAAACGTGTTAAAAGTGTTTACTATAGGTGAAAAACATTAATTACTACTCCATATGCGTGAGTCATGCATAGGTAAATTACGAAGACGAAGACGATGATCCAGTCCCGTCAATATATCCACAGTGCGACTCTTTCGTATGTCTTGCATACGAGTTTATTGCCTTCGTCGAATCATTAATTGTCCCCCTTAATTATTCCCCGAAGCTAGTCCTTTATTCCGTTCGGATCCTTCTAAGAAAGTTGAGACTGACAAGATAACGTTGCAAATGGTACTCATGCTGGAAGCCATTAATTGTATACAAAGGGCGCTTATCAATAACGAATTCAAGTCGTAACCGGCCACATCTTAATTGACCCCCGACAATATTATTGTATTCTAGTCATTAATTATCAATGCAATAAACTCTTCAGTTAGTGATGAACTTTGACCGAACATTACAATGATTTCCTTTTGGGTTTAATAAGATATTGGTTGTGGGGTTACATGAATATATTGGCAGGATTTAGGAAAGAATTAGTTTATTATAGCTAGATCAACTTTCGAACACTTTCAAAGTCCGGGTTAGAGCTTGGAAAATTGAGTACCGTAACGCGTGTCGATCTATCTTTCGTAGTTAATGACGATGAGGAATCGATAGGTCAAGATCGATCAAAATAAAAACTTAAAAGAATTCATCCCAAATTACCCTGCAACCTTCCATTCAGCTTTTTGCTTTTATTGGACTTGCAACCTGAGAAAAATATTTGTAAATTATGTGTATCTAAGGCCCTGTCGTGGTGTTGAAGACTAGAGGTTCTGAGTCAACCGTTAAAATATTCGGGCTCACAGGGAATGAAATTTCACAAAGGAGGATTTGTTATAATCAACCCATTTTAGGTCTCGAGGAGGAAGTAAAAACCCCTAAGCTTTGTGTAATAGGGAGCCTTTGAGTATCCCAATAGTCCAACACTGTGATTGATGAGATTGTTTTATCACACTAAGCTTTTAGAGACATGAGCATTTTAAAATAATTAATGTTGTCTCTAGTTGAAGTTTTCGTTTAATGAATTAGCATGATATGTTATCGTTCATCATCCTCAGTTTTATTTCTTGTCTCAACTTTCTCCCATTCTCACTCAAATTGTCCCGAAAGAGTTTGATCTCACAATAACATCTGAAAATTCAGAATGATTTCCAATTATGAAATCTCATGATAGAACATGTTGAAAATTACAGACTTCGGGAAAATTTATTATGTTCTAGATACTTATCCAGCCACTTGTCCAAGTTTGCCCGGGGCAATTAAACCCTTTTGGGCACAAAAAAGAAAAAAACGATGAAAACTTTTTAAATTAAAAAATCCGTTAGGCTAAAAACTTATAAAGACAATCTACGTAAAAGTTAAGACACATAAGTGTTGTCCTAGAATTAACTTTTTGAAACTAAGTAGTTATAATTTGAAATGATGTTTAATTATTTTCTCCTATCCTAAAAAATAAATTGTCCTTTATTATCCATTGAGTCGAAAAATGTAATAATTTTTTTTTTTTCAATTACTTAGTACAAGCATCACCCTCATAATGGCGACTAGCATAGTGTTCTACCTAGGGATGTTGACGGGACAGGGCGGGCACGGGTAGCAGCTATCCGCCCTACAGGATAAAATCTGTACCCGTGCTGGTCCCGTTAATATCTGCGGGTATCCGTGAATATCTATGGATACTTTCTAGAAAATAAAAAATAAAAAATTTATTTCGTATGTTGTGAACAATCATAAAGTACTATAAATATCACTTTGAATTTATAAATTAAAGAGTTATTGTTTAAAATAATCACTTTGAACACAGATTTTAATTATTCTAACCATTTTTCTAAAAAAGTAGTTTAAAAGCCCACAAATTTATATTCCTTTTATCTCGTAATATAATTGTATAAGATTTTTCCCGTAATAAACAATCGTTTAGAAAATTTTGGATAAATTTTATGTAATTTTATTTATATTAATATATAAGGGTATTTAAGTAAATATATAATTGTGAGTAATGGATATCCATAGGTACGGATACCATGATATTTGTACCCGTCCTGTTAATAAAACAAGTAACGAATATACTCATTTAGAATATCTGCGAGTACCCATTTAAAGTACCTATTTTCTACCTGTGAGAGATTTTATCCACGAATATCCACAAGTACAGATTTTTTTGCCATCCTTAGTTCTACCAACTCATGATGCCATCAAATTAGAGAAAAGGAAAGAAAAATAAAAAGAATTGAAGTAGATATCAAGAAATGAGAAAAATCAAAAACAAAAAAGAAAATGTGAAAGACAAAATGAATTGTCACACTAAAGATCCTTATTTTGATGAACCCTTAACAATAATTTAAGCCTTTTATATTCGTTTTTCTTCTAGATCTCTTCATCCCCTGATCATGTTACAAGTCTAATAAAGTCCATATTGATCAAAGATTGACTGTGCTTATTTTCTTAAACTTTATTCCTAAGACAAAACAACTTGTTTTATTCGTAATTGCTAGTGTGTTTGCTTAAAGAAAAAAGGAAAAAGAGAAAAGAAAGAATCAATGTTCCCAAGACTTGTCCACCTAAGATATCCTAATATGAGAAACATTTGTGGCAAAATTATCATGCATTGAGAACCATGGGATCATTCAATGAGATCAAAGGAATCTTGATCAAAGTAATTGTTCCTGCAAAAATTGGATCTTCCTTTGCTTCGATCTATTGCGGCCTTAAGCTACCAACACAAGCACTTGTCCTTCCCTTCTTGATCACGTTCCTCTTTGCACAATGCTAAATCGCACCAACGGGGAGTACTTGCAAAGACACTTCGACGCTCAAGTCAGTGGGGAGGTTATGATGATGCAGGGTTTAATGAGATGATGAGTCCATTAGGGTTAGAAGGTGGGCACCTGGGTTGCATATATGGGTATGTACGCCTTATTGAGTTTACTAATATTCTTATCTTCATTGTAATGATTTTGTGCACAGTTTCCTTCATTATGCGCTAGTTTCCCAGTTTCTTAATTTAAGTTGGGCTGAGTTCTACTCAGTGGGACCTTGGTCGTAGATCGAAGAGGTCGGTCAAATGCCGAGGCGCCAAATCTAGACGGTACAGCAGCCCCCCAAGCTCTAACAAAGAGCTTTTTACAGTTCATCCAGTTTCGCTGAGTGGAGGTTGAATGTCCCAATCATCCTACCATCAAACTGATTGAAGGTCGATCGTTTGGCCAATCTTTTGGACCCCTGTTAGCTGGCCGAAAGGAGTGGGAATGGTCATAGCGTTTCAAGGGTTGTGTTCACTATCCTCGGTCTAGTCGGCGCATTGGAAAGAGAAACGTTGAACTTCCTTGCCTTGGGAACCAACATCCATTCCCACGCTCATTTAATGCGTGGTGGCAATTGTAGAGTAGGCCAATGATAGCCTGTAGAACCTTAATCATCACCCCATCTAGACCTTTGGACGTGGGTAGTTGCGCAGAGATTTGACGGTGTGGGGGAGTTAGGCTTTTGGGTTGCCGAGCCCCCAGCTCCTATACAAGGGTATTCTTTCATGCATTCCTCACACTTTATTCTCTTTTCCTTATTTTCCTTACTCTCTACCTTTTGTTGCTTGCTTTCGTCGCACCGAAAAGTTCCTTCGCCGTAGTCACCGCCATCTTCCTCCTTTTCCCCTTCCAAAACCTCCTCAAGTACGTGTCTTTCCCTTTTCTTTTTCTTCTCCCTCAATGTCTTCCACTTGTGAGAGCAACGGTTCTCCCAATTCAAAGCTTAGGCCCATGCTGTCATCAAAGATTGAGCGTATCAGAGGGGACCCAAAGGTTTCTGGTTCTTCTGTGCACACCTCCTACTTAAAGAAGGAGGAGGAACAAGCCAAGGAAAACTAACAATTCCCCGTGGAAAACATCATTTGGCTAGACAGTCCTATGGAAGAACAGCCTGTTGGGGTAGTAGTGAACATTGATGACCAATCTTCAAAGGCGACCCCCAATCAACCCTTGGTAGGGCGCCAAAGGAAGAGGCCACTTGAAGACACCTTCCCCCTATCACCAGACCTAGGTATGAATGGGTCTCTAGGGAAGTGAGGGTCTATTTTTCCAAGTTTCAATCTGATCTCTTGAAGTCTATCACTTTATGTCACTCGGTTTAAGAGGATATGGTGATAGCAGAGCCGTGTGGTTAAGACAAGAATGTCTATCTCACTATGGCACTAGGGCAACAGCACTTCACCTATGTCTATGAGACGTTATTCTACAACCTTGGGATTACGATGCCCTTTGACGAGTTCAAGGTCGAAGTGCTAACAGCCTTAAATGTGGCCCTAACCCAGCTCCATCCGAATGGTTGGGCAGCCATAGCCGCCTTCCGGGTCCTCTACAACCAACTCCACATGACACTAACCACACCCAAGTTTCTCCATCACTAAGTTGCCAAGGAGATAAAGAAGGGCGGTTAGGTGTTCCTGTCCTATGTTAGTGGCATCTCACTATTTACTGCCTTCACCACCAAGGATTTTTCTATGTACGCCCGGGTTTGGCCGGGATGGCTAACTTCTTCGATCCTCATGATTATCCTCGATTCTCCTTTTACTGGACAAAGAATCCAAACAAGCATATAGTTTGGCACGTCTAAGATATGTCAGCCGAGGACTAGGCCAACATGATTGACCTGCACAAGCTTCCTCAACTGCTCTCGTGCCGAGCTATGTTAGGGTTTCTTTAGTCTAAGAAGTCATCGAGGGATATGAAGTATGAATGTTGGTGCGTTTTTTTCTTTTGAGGATGTTTCAAATCCTAACTTCTGGATTGTTTTGTAGTGATCATAAGCAAGTTTGACTTCGTCAAGCTCCGCACCTAGCGAGCCGAGAAGGCAAAGCATTCCAAGGCAGCTGTTATTTTCGCTGGCTAGGCTAGCACTCCCTCTGTGGGTCAACCCGATCCTCACCTTTCAACTCCGTAGGCCTCCGTTCGCGCACCCACTCCCCATATCATTTTGCCCGTGGTGGAAGTGCACTCAACCAGCACCCGCAGCACACTTCTGCTGTAGAAAGAGCCGAAGGATCCTCTTTGGCGCCAAGTGTTTGCTGGCCTTCTTGACTGCTACCAAGGGAGTTAATTCATTTTGGGGTCGTGACTTTGACCCCTGAAAATTTCTGGGTCCTGGCTTCCTTTCCGAGGCCAATCAGAATGTGCTCTGGGTGGCAGTCCCACAGGTGGATCTAAAAGTGCTCCTGGTGTTCTAAGCTCACTCTTGGGCGATCGCCCAATTCTGGGCAGACGAGCTAGAGCAAGCTCGGACATCTAACCAACTCGTGGAATCCAAGGAAGCTGAAATCCAAAGGTTGGAGGCTGAGCTAAAGAAGGCGAAGACCGGCCTCGCTGAAGCTACACAAGCCAACGGGATACTTCTTTTTGAAGCCGGAAAGGTGAGGAAATTGGCAGCTGCTTTGAAGACCAAGCTAAAGGAGTTCTAGGCTTGCGACAAGGCTCTGATGGACCAGGCCGTTCGAGCAGAGAGCTCCGTGATTGCCTTGGGGACCAAGGTGGAGCGTCTTAATGTTAGACTCTCTCTAGAAAAAATAATTTTGTTTTTATGCTAAAGATTTTACTAGTTTTCCAACAACTAGTAAAGTTTTCTTTCTAGGAACTTTGCACCAATAATTCCATCAACTTCATCAACCATTTGTGGTAATGGGGAGAGTGGGATTGGTTCTAAATTATTGTCACTTTGCATGTTGGTAGGAAGGGTTTTCCCTTAAACCCGTTTAGGCTTAAGCTTTATTATTGTTGTTGTTGTTGTTGTTGTTATATTGTTTGATGTTAAACTTTAATTTTTGCTAAGTTGTTACTCTGCCCAAATTTAGATTATTAAATTATAATTACTAAGTTATTACTCTACTCAAATTTTAATTATTAAATTATACTTGCTAAGCTGTTACTTTGCTCAAATTTATAAAATTAACATGTATTTATTTAATTGTTATTCTGCCAAAATTTTAGTGATTAAATTATAATTACTACGTCATTATTCTGCTAAAATTTTAGTAATTATTAAGTTATTATTCTACTAAAATTTTATGTGATTACTAAATTATTATTCTGTTAAAATTTTGGTATTGTTCAATTTCTACAATATAAAGAAAAAATGTTGATTATACCAATACTCAAATTAAATGAGATGAGGGAAACCTCTATTTGAGAAGTTACGAAGTGATATATCAGTCAGAAATATAAAACAAGTGACATGTTATGGCATGGCACCCTGCTAGAAAAACTATAGTTTGGTACACTAAGGAATGAAAGGCAGTGACCCACTTACGGAGGTCTTAGGGGTAGACATCAAGTGGTGAAGGTTCCAATGGCCAGGGTAGCGCCCTCAAGCTAAGATATTCACCTGACCAAGCTCGATAACCCTGATAACTACTTTGCATTCCAAGATTGGTTTGAGAGTATCATTCTATAAATGGATATCCTAGACTGTTATTTTCCTCAATGATGATGAGGATTATAACATGTGATGATGTTGATGAGGTAAATGTACTCCTAGTCACTTCCCAGATTTTGTTGAGAACTATTACTCACTAATGAGAAGTATGGATCCATACCGAGTTAAAGGTAGTCTAGTACAACTTAAAATAAACTCTAGGTTCCCCTCTATTGTCAACTGTGTTTTATTTGTATTGTACGATAGAGTTCCTACCATACATGTAAAAGTGATTTTAAAACAAATCACCGCACTCTATTATTTTTCTTCCATGTATGTCTGATCGCGATTATTAAAGAAGACTGAAACGCCTAGTGATGCTGAGGACAAGTCAGAGGATACCCTATGGATGAGAATCTGTAGACTTAGTTTTTACTATTTTCTTTTTGTATAAAGGACGGGGTATATGAACACTACTATGTATAGGATCTTTTTGATGTATATATAGGGTTAGGTAGTGTCTATCTTTCAATGTATTTTTAGTCTTTCTATATTTTATGTCTGTCATGTATTATCAAACCATGATGTACACTTTTACGACATATATGTATATATAGTCTTCTCTTTCAACTTTTACTACTATTTCTAAATTTTGTTTAATTTTTAGAACTTTTCTATTGCAATAATCGGAAAAATTTTACTCGTAATAATTAAATAACTAAATTAATACGGACTATGATTAATAAGAATGGGTGTTACATTAAGTCTTCAAACATGATGGGTCAGCTTGGCAAAGGTTTCAATAGGTCGAAACATGTAATAAGTTTTCGAGCATGGTGGGTCGACTCGACAAAGGTTTTAGTGGGTCGAAACCTGTTAAGTTTTCAAGCACAGTGGGTTGACTCGACAAAGGTATCAATGGGCCGAAACATGTTGTCTTCGAGCACGTTGTTTCGATACACCAAAATAGTCCCACATCACTTAGGAATCGAGGCCAAGGGTAGTTTATAAACACCCTCTTCTCTTAACCCATCGAGGTACCTTTAAAGGACAAAATTGTGAGGCCCACGAGCGTCGAAGCGGACAATACCTCGGATGCGGTGACCCTAACAATGCTAACAAAATCGTGAGACCCACGAGCTCCGAAGCAGATAATACCTTAGATGTGATGACCTTAACAATGCTAGCAGACATGAGGTCAAAACATTAGCGCTAGAAGGAGTGCCTAGGCCACACACGTGGGATATCAGGCCCTCTAGCCCCTTGGCCTCAATTAGGGGCTACTGTTCCAGTACACAAAAATAGTCCCACATTACTTAGGAATCGAGGCCAAGGGTAGTTTATAAACACCCTCCTCTCTTAAGCCACTGAGGTTCCTTTTAAGGACAAAACTGTGAGGCCCACAAGCCTGAAGCAGACAATACCCCGGATAAAGTAACCCTAATAATGCTAGCAGACTTGAGGTCGGAATAGTAATTAATTCACATTTCATTCCATCCTTGTTTCACTTTCTAATTCCATCCCAACAAAGGGTAATTGATGCACATGACATTCCATCCTTGCTTAATCTTTTGATTCCATTCTTTCGAATCTATATAAGGGCAATTACTTTACATGTCATTAATTTTATCCTTACTTCACTTCCTAATTCCATTCCTTCAAATCTTTAATAGTCAATTGTTCCATCTTTCAATCCATTATTGTGTCACCCTTGTGTCCTATTGTTTAAACGACAACAATCATCCATTCCTTCATTCTATCCTTGAACTATATGTCATTATCTTTTCAAAATTGGGGCAATTTTTTCTTTCTTGACGTTAGGCCAGGGAAATCACATGAATTGGGGCAATCACCTTGTTTGCATCCTGTAGGGAACCAACTAGTTAGGATTAGAGTTTAGCTAATATTCATTTTCATTCGCCAAATTAAAACCTTCTTTTAATTAGATCAGCAAAAATTCGAGTAAATTTTTTGCTTTTAAATGTAAACCTATGTGAACATTTTATAAAATATGGAACCTACAATAATAACACATCACACAATACCCTTGTATAGGGAAAGATAAAAGAAAATGGCCACTTAGAGTGATCGCGTCCGTAAGTACCTCATAGACAATTCATATATAATTACATTTAAAATATAAATCAGCCTGAACAAATAGGGAAGTACAACTCTTAAAACCAAAATATAAAATAAATACTTTAGCATACAAAGCTCTTATCCGTCAATACCTAATAACAGTTGTATACAGGGTATTAGGATTGAGAAAGTATAGAAATCTTAAATGTCATCAATAAAAAAGTTCCATACATATCTTAAATAATAAATATCAAGTTTACAGCACCAAATAAAACATATCATAGTTAAGATTACAATCCTCCAAATGAACTTAGAAACTACTAATTCTCAACTACAACCATTAACTCACATAGCCCACAAACACTACAGACACTCCTACAAAGTGAGGTTTTTAACCTTATCACTAGCCTTACTAGCTAGGGGTGTAACCACCTTAACCCACATGATAGGACAAGTTGGCGTCACCATCATCTTGGGGAGTCATTACGGGAGTCCCTACTATCCCCACTACTCTCTCTATCTACGCCCACTTGGAATGCATACTCCACGATGTCTTGAAGGGCTCTCAAAGACCCAACAGTGCACGAAAAGGTAGGCATGCATGGAGGCACAACTTTTCTAATAGTCATGCAAGTCCTGTAGCCCATAGGCCTTATGGTCGAAGGACCCTCTTGCCCTTCCTGACCATGGACTCTCCTACATCCCTCTGTAGTGGCAACAGCTGCGGGAACCACAACAACTCTACTCTGCTCTTTGGCCACCTGCCCCCTCAAGGCAAAAGCTACAAATGCAATTTAAGAAGAGGGAGTAGGGACCCTAAACTAGTATATTCTTCGATCTATCGGCATCAATAGATGCAAGCCATGCACTATCGGCATCGCCTAGCTAGGGTCATTGCTATTAGGATGCCTACACCAAAAGGTAACCCTCCTAGAGAACATGCTCTGGTAGTTTACCCCGTCGGGTTGCTCCATGTGCTCTGCCCATTCTCCCTCACCGAGACTGATCCGCATAAAGTTGATCCGTCTATCCATCCATATCCAAGAAACAAAACAAAAGTAAGGGGGTGAAATAACAGACATGGACAAGCATATCAAGGAGCATACAAGCTCAAGGGTGTGTCAGTCATCATTGGCAATGACCCACTCACAAATACATTTACAACATAAATAACTTAGGTAGCACTGCCACTATAGTAACTCATCAATGAGTAAGGAATATCACATGCTAGCACAACATATAGCCCACAATATAACCATCATCACACTAAACAAGCACAATCATCACATCATAGTCATAGTGCATAACATGTCTAATCATAATCATATAGCCATCAGGTAATCACACAAATGGCATCACACCACAAGCACATTCACAAAACACCCAATTTCATGGGATACACAAGCGAAATGCATGGCCAACTAGTTAATCCTTCCCTACCCTTTCATCAATGCTTATGATTCTTGATGGGTACCCATTTCCAACAATAATCTGGCACCAACCACCTTGTACCAGCATTTTACCACTTCATACAAAGCATTTCCACCCTATGGTTATTTAAACCTTCCCGTCAAATGTGCACAATAAATATTTCCTATGGGATAACCACCTGTATATGAGGTATTTTGCCTTTTGGGCTTAGGAATCCACATGGGATTCATGATGAATTTATTACGTCTTTTCATTATTAATACCGAGATGAGAGGAGCAGAGATGGATTTTAAGAGAAAAGCCCACCACCCCTCAAAATTACTTTCCTCAACGCTGAAATCATCCACATTTTGAAAATCCTCTTCTAAACTCATAAAGGTTTCAAAAGACATGAATAAATCACTTGATTGCCTTAGGCAACTCAAGGAAAAGCTTTAGTTTTCAAAACTCATACAAAATTTCAAAAGACTCAATTCATGGGCATTAGTAATGATGAAGGACATTCGGACTTCGTGCATAATCTAGACGTCAATCTTATTAAAACCATGCTTATGACATACCATTCAAAATCAGTCAATTTTAGAGAAAACCACTAACAATGAGTTTTCAAAAAACCCATAACAAGGAAAGCATTCAAATGAAATCCAACATAATTATTTTGGCCAACATAGAAAAAGGGCTTTCTCATCCCACTAAATTGTTTATCTGAGAAAATATGGCCAATTTGGCTTTCTGACCCAACTAGAAATCATTTCATGCTAAGCCTTCACAACCATACCATCTCCCTCGTCATCATTGGGTGTTTCTCATCATTCTCCTCTATTATGTTGTTAGATGAAACCAATCGACCCCACACACAATCTGGGTGCTTTCACAAGCCACCGCAACAGGGAGGTAAACTACAACATCCACAGTCCACTCATATACATCAGAATCAGATAATCCATATTCACAAGCATATAATTAAACATGTTGTAGCAACACTTCATCATGACTCACATATGCTACATATACATATCAGTAATGTCACACAACATGTACCTCCATCATTAGAGTGCAAATAGAATAGATGATGCATTTTATATCCACATCCCCATCATGAATCAAGCATCAGAAAAATCACAATGAGCCATTACCAAGCATACACCAACTACACACAAGCAATTAAGTAATCATAAACATATGTTGTCCAACAAGGAATACCACATAACCCACATGACTTAGAAAACCATCAAAATTCTCATAAACCTCCAATTAAGGTAAGGCCGCTTTCATTTGAAAGCACATGGGGCCACAGGCCTACCAAAAGGTTTTGGGCAACTTCTCCCATATCACTACTAGATTTGAAAACAATACAAGCCTCATGCAAAGTGAGATTTCAAAAATCTCTTCACGACTTAATTTAACCTTCTACTTTGTCCTACACTGGGACATAGACTTAAACTTGGATAAGGCTAGTTCCATTCACCTTTTAGGTGCAAGAAACCAGGGGAATCATCCTTACCACAACTCTCTCACCACAACATCTCCCAATAGAGTAAAATCCACAACCATCTCTCAAGCCATCTTGCCTATAATAGATTTGACATCTCTCACAAGAAAATTCACCAAATATTTTATAAAACTTCAAAAATCACAAAATCACAAGGGTTGGAAAGAAGACATCTAGGGCTACATGCCTACCAAAGGATTCTACATAACTTCCACCAAACAGCTCACACGAATAAAAGGAAGACAGGATATGTGCTATCCATCAGCTTCCACAACCATAACCAACATAGTTTAGAACATCTAACCTCCCATAGCCTGAGGCAAGGCTTGACATATAGCCAAGGACACATCCAGACCCTTTTCACACATATAAACACACAGGAATTCCTCCCACAACCACTTTGGCACCTTATCCAATTCAACAGCCCCAAACGATCCACAAACCTGAGACTGCCCTGCACCATAGTGGGCGGAACCTATCTCACCAAAATATTTGGCAAATATTCTACAAACCTCAAAAAAATATGAAACCATTTAAGTTTCAAAGAAGATATCCAAAACTACAACACTACCAAAAATTAAGACATGGTTCCTCAAGGACAGACCACACAAATTTCCATAAACAGTGTAGATTCAAGCGCAAATTTCAACAATAACAACAATTATCACACTACATTTCTTGACTCTAAATGTGACATGTAGAGTTATAACTTTGAAGCTCCTTGGGATTCCTTTTTGAATCCCTAAGGCTTAACCTACATATACCACATCACATTCACAAACATCAATCCACAACCACAGAATACAATTCATTACATGCAAGTGCAATAATGTAAAATACCGACTTAGAGCTATAAGTTGTTAGCATTGGTGTGCTTCTAACTGACTCTACTTGTTTACCACCGATAAACCATCTAACTACCGCTTTACCTCAGGTGTGAGAAGACCTATGCTCTTTGTCAGACACATGCTCACGTGTCTCGCTCCTTCATGACCCTTGATCTTGCAATTAGTGTTGTTTCTTCATCGGTGGTTAGATTGGAGATCAGGACCTACCAAATGCGTAGATCACCAAAATGCATTTGCATGTAGCATTCGAAAGTCCAAAGGCCCACACGCAAAGCTCAGAAACATGCCCAAGGAAGAAGAAAAATGAAGGGGGCTTCATAACAGTAACTCACCTCGGGTTCCATAGGTTGCCAGATGGCTTTCTGACTTGATCCGAGCTTCATTGGCGAGCTTAAAGCACTTTCTAAGCTTGGGAATGGGGAGAAAGGGTAAGAGCTACATACAAAGGTGGAGGGGAGGCCATGGTGATGGTGGCTACGACTGGTGGTGGTGATCTCGAGTGGGTGGCTGGCCACAGTTTGGTGGTTCGTGTTAGTGGTTTGGATGGTTGCACGAAGGTGGCCTCATGGTAGTGTGGGTGCGGGGCGTTGGTGGCCTCAGTGGCTAGATGGTGGCATGTGGAGATTATGGTTGTGCGTGGGGGTGGGGGTGGTCTCAATGGAAAGGAAGGGAAGAAGCAAAGAGAAGGGCAAAGGATATGGTGGTAGCTCTTGATGGCTTTATAAAGGTGTAGTGGTGGTGTTGAGGGAGGAAGAAACAAGAGGAAGGGGAAGTGGTGGTGTCATTGTGGGAGATGGCATGGGGAAGGGAAATGGTGAGAGAGTTATGTAGGAGGAGGCTTGCTCACAAAGTGAGAATGAAGGAGAGGCTGCTCCCATAGCTTAACAAGGAAAAAGTGGGGTCTTTACATGCATTTAGATGAAAGAAGGGGCTTGTATTTTAAGGTAGTTAAATGGGGTTCTAATTGTGTTTAGATGTAGGTGTAGGTTCTTAAGTGTTTAGGATTCAATTCTTTAGCTATTAGTTTATGGTTTGTGGGTGAGTTTAAGGTTCCAATGAGATTAATAATGTAATCTCATAACAGCTATATTGTGGCTTTGGTATTTAACTAGAATCGCCCTAGCCTTTAGAAGCCTCAAACATGTCGAATCCTTCGAGGATAGTTAGGGAACAAGTCCACTAACCATAGCCATAACGTGGTCAGGTGCTCTAAATGCATGTACATGCAATTTATAAAACTAGTTTTAATAAAAACATGTAACATATATTTATAAGAGAAAAAAGGTCATGCAATGATAGTGTAAAGTAATTTATACTGTCATCCAATCACAAACCACCATTTATTTTAAGTTTGTTGACTTTTATGATAAACACTTTAAAAGTCATATCAATGGTGATTTCTAATTGGTTGACAATATAAAATTTTTTACACTGACTGTGCATGACCATTAAACTCTATTTATAAAGCCCACAATTATAATTAAAACGCACATTTAAGTAAAACTTAATTAATAAAAACCTTATAGTAATATTATGTAATTTAAAAGAAATCTATTTTAAGACTTTTGTATATGTAAACTCATAAATCAATTGCTACAGCAATATGTGAATACATTAAAAAGCTTATATTTTTAAATAAAATACTTATATTATGAATGTATAAATTAGGAATCCTTATAGCGACTTTATATAATGTAAAAGGATTTATTTTTAAAAGTTTCTCATATTAAAAACTCATGATTTAAATCACTATACACACACACACACACACACACACACACACACACACACACACATATATATATAGTTTGAGAAAGCAACATTGTAATTTAGCCATCATAATTTAGAAAACATAGTCATAGCATATATGCCACAAAATAGTTATTATAATAAACATAACCCACTATAGTAATATATTAATTTGATAAAATATCATCCCTTTCAAAATGCTAGAGCCACATCTTTATTTTCATAAAACTCAGCTTTAAAAATATATATATATATAATTTCGCAAGAGAAAGGCATTTTCCCATTGAAAATAATAATGTTAGGAACCCATACATATATATGAACACATTTGCAAAAACATGCAAATTGATCATGCATGAGTATACACCTACACGAGCTCGTAATAATACAAGCCCTTATGGTAACAAGTACTTACCCTTCATTAGGATACAAGGTACTTAGCTGGAGTTTATTTTCTAGGATCAAAACTCAAGATTTTACCTATTCCATCTTTCATCAAGTATATCATGCTTATTTTAAAACTTAGAAAATAAATTTCTTGAAGCTTTTTTTTCTTACACAATCATGTGTGTTAATTAAACAATGTTTCAAATAGAGATAACATAAGTTTAATAGTGTGGTATAATAATACAACTTCTCAACTATCATGTTGGACTAAATGGACTTAACTAGATTTAGGTGGATTCAAGTCAAAGGATATTTGAATTAAAATCAATCGACAATTGCATATTAAGGTTGCCATTTATTACAATATTTGAAAAAAGTTGTTGCTTACTCAATCAACGTTGAAAGTTGGAAGAAGTTGACAAGATGAGATTGCATGAAAATGAGAGTTCACATAATTGAATTTTTCCAAGGAAAGTAATCAATTTAGAATAGTTTTTTTGCAAAAAGTGAAAAACAACAATAACAAAACAAAAAACTCTCTTTGTTGCCAAGTCTCATCATATCATTTAATTTTTTACAAGATCATTTACTTTTCTAGTACATCATATCATTTACATTTCAATAAGATCATTTATTTTTTAGTAAAATTGGATCATTTTCATTTTAGGAAGATCATTTGTTTTTTTAGCAATATCATATCATTTACTTTTCTAACATATTGATCATTTACTTTTCAGCAAGATCAGTTACTTTTTAGTAAATTTAATCATTTGCTTATCTAACATATTAGATCATTTACTTTTTCTACACATTAGGTCATTTATTTTTTCAGCACATCATATTATTTACATTTTAGCAAGATCATTCACTTTTCAACAATATGAGATCATATACTTTTTTAATACATCAAATCATTTACATTTGCAACAAGTTATTTATTTTTCAGCAATATCAAATCATTTACTTTTTCACAAGACCATCTACTTTTCTAGCATATTAGATCATTCACTTTTCAATGCATCAAATCATTTACTTTTCCACTAAATCATTAACTATTTCATGTATTAGGTCATTTATATTTTCAATAGATTATTTACTTTTTAGTATAGCACATCATTTACATTTCAATAATATCATTTATATTTCTTACATAACATTTACTTTTTTGCAAATCAGATCATTAGTAAATGATATCATTCATCTTTTACACAATATTGAATTGTTTCATTTTCATCATAATGGATCATTTATTTTTCAACGTATTAGGTCATTAGCATATCAAACTAATCATATTTTTAGCATATCTGATCATACACTTCTCAACATATCTAATAATTCATATTTCAACATATCAAATCATTAGCATAACAAATCATTCATTTTCTCAGTAAAGTGAAAATATCCAAAAGCATGTTTGTGAAAATTGATTCGAGAGTGATTATGTACAATCTATTAAAGTAAATGAATTTGTTCTCTCTAATCAAGGGAGAGCTTTACCTCAAAGTTTAGTACGTCAAAGAAGATCTCCCAAAAACATAAAACATTGGTAAACAGAAAGATCTATCCTTAAAGAAGCCACTAGAAAATTCATAAGACATATGGAAAACAAAAAGATAAAGAGGAAGAAAAGAAAAAAGTAGGAAGTTCCAATGGAGGCAACACCAAGGACACCATCTCCATTACTATCGGAGGTGGAGAATTCACCTATTGCGTAGACGAAGAAGTTGACATAGTAGAAGGCAAAGCACGGCAAAGTATAAAAGCATGCTAATCTAAACTTGGGCGATCACAAATTAAGATCTCTAAGTGGCAATTGAAGCCATTAAACTTACCATGGGTGTTAGCAAATCAATTGATTTTGATGAGAAAAATCATCTGATTCAATCACTTCAATTTTTTTTCTTTAACATCCGATCGATTTGATTTAAAGTTTAAATATGATCCAATCGAATCCAATCTAAAGCAGTTTGGATTAGATTGGTTTATGATTTTCGTCTTTATTTTATTTTTCTTTGGAGAAAGTATTGAATAAATAGTAAGATGTATATAATAAATATAATAAAAAATAGTTAAAATATTAAATATCTCATCTATATTTCATTATATAGCTAATAGTAGTATACTTATTTAAATATAGACTATTAAAAATAAATTTACACAGTTTGATAACTACATTTATATACCTGTACTCAAATAGTTATCAAAAACTATCTTTAATTAAATATATTTTCATAAATAAATATAAGTTTGTGATAATTTTACAAATATATAAAAAATAAAAATGTAAACATGAGCAATATTATAAATTTATAAATAATAATCTATACATATGTATGTATATGTTCGGTTTAGACTAGATTGAATCAATTTTCAAATTTAAATCTAAAATCCAATCCAATACAATAAAAAAATGGTTTTTTAGTTTTCGATTTGCTTGATTTTAAATTTTTTGAATTTATTTTTATTGGATTAGATTGGTTTATGAACACCCCTTAGCACTTATAGCTTCATAGATCTTTATGCAACCATTTCTCTATGTTCATGTTATAGGATTCCATTTGGTTAGAGGAGATAAAAGAAGGGGACTATATGAGTGAGAGTTGTCTCAAAACAAATTGAGTGAGTAAAGGAAAAACAGAGGAAGAAAGAGGGTCACAACAAATGAAAATGAAAGAGAGAAAGACAAATTTAGGGTTAATATATTTAGAGATCATTGTGATGGGTTGCTAAAGTCGTAGCAAACAAATAAAAACATTTTAACAACCCCGTACCATTTGATCATAAAGTAATATAATCAATTCCCCAAAATTTTCACAATATAGTGTCCAAATTAATGACTGTTTTGCTTCGCGATAATTTGTAGCAAACTATTATGTCACTAAAATTTTAAATGTTTCCTTTTGCTAGTATAATTCATCAATCACAGAATCAATCACAATTAGTGATTGATTAATTTTGGTCACTAATTTATGTTGCTAATTGATATTTTCTTGTAGCGAAAATTGAATTGGGTCACAAATGTGGCGTAGTATTCTTTGTAGAAAAAAAAATACTCCAAAGGTAAGTCAAACAAAGAAAGTCTAAGAATTATTTTACCTTGAGCATAAGATGAAGACGTTTGAATTGAGTTTTTCTTTCTTTCTTTAAAATCTTTTCACAAAATTTTTTATCAAGGAAAAAGATGAAGGCGTTTAGCATTTTTATATGAGGTAGGTATATAACATCATAAATTCTTCATTTTTAGTTATGAGTAAATGACTAATTTAATCCCTAAAATTGTCACTCACTGTCATTTTAGTCCTTAAATTTAACAAAATTCAAAAAATTCCCTGAACTGTAATCCATCACCCAATTTAGTCTTTTTGTTAACTGAAGTTTGTTTTCTTTAACGAAAGTGCGTGGGTGCCACATGACATATGAGTGTCACACGATGTTATTTTAGTTCCTAAAACTATAACACAATGTCACTTTAGTCCCTAAAATTGTAAATTGATGTCACTTTAGTCTCTAAAATTGGAATTCGATGTCACTTTAGTCCCTAAACATTATTATAATTTTGTTTTAATTATGGTAATTTGAATAGTTACATGATAAATAGATAATTAAGTTAATATTGTAAATAGGAGGACAACTATATTTAAGTCGTAAATTACCTTCCCATTTTAATCACTTCCATTCTCTTTTCTTCAAAGCAAAAGAATAGAAGTCACTTCTCTTCTCAATTTTCACAATTTTATATAATCTCTTTTAGATAAATCAAATATGCCCATAATCTTTTTGGTTAGTTGACTAGCAATTTTCACATTTGTAGTCTTTCTTTAATTCTTTAGATAAAAAGTATAACACCATAAGAATTGTTTTCGATAAATAAAAGAAATAAATAGTTTAAAACAAAAGAAAATAAGAAAAAATTGTTAAGTAAATTAATATAATTCACTAAAACAAAATAATATTGATATTCATTTTATGAATAAAATTAAGCATGAAATTGAATTTTGACCTTTAAATTTTAATTAATATGTTTAGTCTTTTAGAATTTAAAATAGGAATCCTAACATTCAACTACATTAAATTGGATTATAATAAAAATATAAAAAAATAAAGAACTTTACTTTTCAATTCTGTGTTCTAAAAGAAAGCAAGATGAATAAAAAAGTTATAAAATTGACAATTCAAATAATGGACAACATACTTAAAATGAGAAGCAATATTACATACCACTTTCTATGATATAATATTAAATATGATTGTCCTCCAACAAACAATATTAAAATATTTGTGTATTTTTTTCTACAATTATGCAAAAAAAAAAAAGATCATCAAAGGCATAAACAGTGCAATTTTTAGCCAATGAGTAACAAATATTGTTTAGATAAGAGAAAAATAAAGAATAATTGATAAGTTAAATTATTATTAAAATAAAATTGTAATGTAGAGAAATTAAAAACTTTGTTTATATTTATATATTGTAAAAACATAAAATATATAAAAATAGACAATTAAAAGAGAAAAAACTCAAAATGGGAATGAATATTAAGTATCACTTTTATAGTATGTTGTTAAATATATTAGTCTTCCTATAAACAATATCAATTTAATTATTTATTGGCTAAATTGCATTTTTGGTCGCCTTATAATTCTCACTCCTCAATTTTAGTCCCTTTATTTTTAATTCCACAATGTTAGTTTTTCAATTTTAAAAAGTCATGATTTTGGTCCTCCTATTTTTAATTCCGCAATTTTGGTCCTCCAATTTTAAAAAATTTGTAATCTTGGTCCCTCTAAAATCTCAAATTTTCAAGATTTTTAAAATTTTAATCTAAAATTGGTGGACCAAAATTACAAATTTTAAAAATTAGAGGACCAAAATTGTAAATTTTTAAAAATTGGAGGACCAAAATAGCATAATTAAAAATAGGGGGAACAAAATCGTGAATTTTTTAAATTGGAGGACTAAAATCACGAAACTAAAAATAGGGGAACCAATATTGTGGATTGAAAATTATAGACAAATCAAAAGTGAAATTTAGCCTTATTTATTTTATTCTACAATTATTCAAATCAAAACTAGAACACCGTAAATACTATAATTTTTAAGAAATAAAAATAATAAATATCTTGAGAATAGAGAAGAATAAGAAATAATTGATAAGTGAATTAATTATAAAAATAAAATAAAAATATAGAGAAACTAGAAATTTTTTATATATGTTTTTAAAAATAAAATGAATAAAAGAGGATAAAAAAATTGACAATTAGAAAAGGAGGCATAACATACTTAAAATAAAAATACAATATTAAATACCAATTTTATAATATGATTTGATTATATTTGCCCTCCTATTTACAAGATTAACTTAATTATCTTCTTTATCATGTAAATATTCAAGTCACAATTACTTAATTAAAACAAAATTATAATAATATTTAGGGATTAAATTGATATCAAGTTACAATTTTGAGGATTAAAGTGACATGAAGTTACAATTTCAAGAACTAAAATGACATCAAGTTACAATTTCAGGGACTAAATTGATATCATGTTATAGTTTTAGGGACTAAAATGACATCGAGTTATACATATATTACACGTAGCACCCCATATGACATGTATCACTAACATGTGTGCTACATGGCATTAAACATGCCACATAGGCACTTTCGTTAAAGAAATCAAACTTCAATTAATGAAAGGACTATAATGGATTACAGTTTTGGGTACTTTTTTTAATTTTATCAAATTTACGGATTAAAATGACGAGTGACAATTTCAGGGAATAAATTGGCCATTTACTCTTTACTTATTTATAGCATGGACATTTTTCTAACTATTAGAGATAAAGTTTGATTTAATTAAAAATTGCAATGTTTTCATTAAGCCTTGCATTTAATGCAAAAATAAATTGTTTTTTTCTCCAACCCAAAAAGTTTTAAACCTTGATGTGGTAACCATATATTCTTCTTGATAAGCTTTATAGGTGAAACTTTTATTTTGAGCTTGACATCTTAGCATTTGTTTTAAAAGTCCTACTTGTCGTATTCCCTTTCTTTGAGATAAGGACACATGCTTTAATGAAGACATTTATGAGAGAATTTGAAATCCTTTGTAGCATATTAACAAGCCCTTAAAGGGACCTACCAAACTCTGAGATTCTTTTCTCATTAAATGTTTTTGCTTTCATAGAACATTTTGACATATAGACTCTAGTTTATCTTATCAAATACTTCATTCTTTAAAACTATTTCAAAATTTTGTGCGCTTAATAAATGCATCATTTTTTTTCTTTTAAATTTATTTTAATTGTAATGCATTATTATTTATCAACATTTTGGGGGTGTCAACTATGTTGCTTATAATAGTATTTTTAATCATACATTGTATCATAGTTGAACCAAGATGATTAAAACAATCATGCCAGAGCATAAATGTTTTAGGATCTAGGCATTGTTAAGGTACATATAATTTGATTTAATCATTTTTACTTTTGCAAATTATAATGCTAATGAGAACTTTGAAATTTTTTCTTATATAAACTTTAGTTTGAAATTATAAAAGTAATATACATAGAGAGATTATCTAAAGTTCCCTCTCTTTTTTTGTTTTAAATATAACTTAAGTAGTTTTTTTAGCATCTACTAAAATACAACGATCATTAATTTATTACTTTTTCTATTTGGCAACAAACTATGGACTCTTCCACTTACATTTATAAGAATCAAATGTTTTACTATTAATTTTTTTTACATGCCAAAAGATTTTAGTAATAACAAGTATCCCATTCTAGCACAAGGAGTGCCAAAGATTAGATATAAAAGATAAGAAAATACCTGATAACATACATGAGCTTAGAACACCCACAACATATCATGTGATGATGCTTACCTATATGTCAAATTGAAATTCCCCAATATATAAAGAGATCTCTTGTCATCAATATTGACAAAATAAAGCCCCATATATGTTAAAACACAAGACATGACAATTTTTTTTCCAAAGTTACAATGGATCTGCACCCTACATACATCATGATACCAACAAAATTTGGATCGCTCAACCATTGAATTTATATTGGCCATACACAATTTGATGCAATATACATCAATCTACTTCCCACCAAAGTAAACACACATGGCCTGACACATTATATCAACTTATGCTATAAGTATACCCCCCAATATGGAGCTTCATATTTCAGTAGCACCCAAAGCCATCAGATAGTTATTAGTCCTAAACATGGCTTTGGCAACACCGTTAAGTCCAACCATCCACCCCCACCATGCAATCACATATATTAAGTTATTCCTAAACAAGCCTTGGGATTTAGAAACCAATTAGAAATGGGTAATCAAAATCACATCTAAAAGTGATCCATTGCCAAGAATAGACTTTGATTATTTCAACTATTTGATTCATATTCTTTTTATTTATTGAAAACATTATAGAATTGCGAGCCGTCTAAATTATTAGACCATCACAAATCACGTTGATTGTCATCTTACTTTATTATGGATGTCACAATTAAGAAGTCCTATAAACTGTAGGAAATAAAGTTGGATATTGTTATGTAATGCTAAACAAATGCCCTTACCAACTCAACTTCGCTCCATAAAGTAGAGAAAAATTTTCGTTCAAAAAATAAATGTTCAATATTTTTTACTGCCATGTCACATCCTTTTCACATCACCTCATTATTAGCAATTATGCATTGATGAGCTAAATTTTGAAGAAAGGAAATTTTATCAAGAGCTAACTTCCATACAAAAGATTGCACCTTCAAGGTGAACATTTCACATACATATTTTTGAAAAAGAAAAACATTTTTTTCATCATTTGCTTAGACATAATGCTCTTATATGCCAACCTGTGACTAGATGGATCTACTTTCCACTCCCATTTATCCTTTTCCCTTGTTGCCAATTTTATGCTTCCCACAACATCCTTCATTTCTCCTAATAATTCATTTGTCCATTCGAACAATTCCCTTCTCCATACCCATCTCTACATTCATTTTCCATCCTACCATACACCAATGTTATCTTAATAGTTCTATTTACTACTAATGAATATAATCTATTATACTGGACATTTAAAGTGTCTCCCCACCACCCATAGGTCATGCCAAAATAATGTGCCCTTCTCCCCACCCACCTTTCTACGAAGTGTGTGTGAAAACCATTTTGAGTGCAAAAAGAGTCTTCCTCCTTCAAAGAATTAACATCTAACCACCATTTAAAATATCTCCTTTTTTTTTTTTTTCCCATTTCCCTCCTGCCCTCTCATAGTTATATTCTAGTACCTTATACCATAATGATTGTTGCTCACTCTTCATTCGCCATAATCATTTCGCTAGTAATGCAACATTAAACACCCTTAAATTTTTAATCCCTTATTCTACCTCTTTTCTCTCCAAACATACTTTTTCCCACACCACCCAATGTATTTTCTTATTACCCTCACCCCCACCCCATAAGAAATTTTTAAAAATAGATTCAATTAAAGATATAATATCTTTTGGAGCCTTAAAGAATGAAAGAAAGTACATCAAGAAGAACAAGACTAACTTTAACAACACCTCTCCACCACTAAAAGATATATTTACTGCTCCATGACAACAATCTTCTTCTCCCTACATCCACCATTGGGTTCCAAGTAGCTTTTTTTCTTGGATTTGCCTCTATGGACTAGATATTTGAAAGGCAATGATTCAACTTTACCATTCAAAATTTGTGATGCCTCATTCAACCACCATTCCTCTACATTTACACCCACCAATTGACTCTTGTGGAAGTTCATCTTCAAGTAAGATGTTAACTTAAACAGTTGAAGAATAGATTTAATAGCCCAAATATACTTCAAGCTTTTGTCACTAATAATCAACATGTCATTTGCAAATTGTTGATGGGAGATACACAAACATTACTCCATTATATTATAACCATTGAATAGATTAAGATTAACAGCCTCTTAAAACATGGCACTCATGTCTGTTACTGCAATTAAAAAAAGGGTGACAATGGGTATCATTCACTAGAATTGAAATTATCTAGCAATCTTCAAGCATTCTTTAATTCATCCCTTCCATTTTTACTAAATCCCATACATTCCATCATGCCCATTAGATATTTCAATTAATTGAATCATAAGTTTTCTCAAAGTCAACCTTAAAATATGCTAGTTCTTTTTTGCTCCTCCTTTCATCTTTCACTACCTCATTTGCAATGAATACCCCATCTAAAATTTATCTACTCTTTATGAATGCAATTTGATTCTCAAATACTATGTTAAATATGTACTAAATTAATTTCAACCAGATTAAATTGTAAGAAATAATTTTTATTGCAAAAAACTATACAAGCTTTTCATAATCTAGTGTTCATTAAATTTATGTCATCCTCTATATTACTAAGTAGTTTATTTTCCATTATCTAGTAATAAAAATATTTGTAAGAATTACAAAGGAGAAATAATCTAGATATGTAAAATATATTACTACTTATAATATAATATAAAACTTTAATTAGTTAAAGATTTACATAAGACAATCCTCAATGGGCTAATGGGTCCTTAACTACTAATACACTTAGTTTTCATATCTTTGTGTAAATGATTAAAGGAAAATAATTGTTTTTACGGTATCTTATGAGGATGCTTGGCTTCTTTTTGCTTAAATATGTTTTACCTCCTTGCATTTTAACACTTTTTTGCATTTAGTCCTTATAGTTTTTTTAATGATTTGTGTCCCTTATTAATTTTTTGTTGTTAATTTTCTATCAACAATATATGTTTTAAGTTCTTATATTTTAGCTTATTTTTGTTTAGTCCTTGTCAAATTTTTTTTATGGTTTGTGCCCCTTATTAATTTTCCATCAACATAATTAGTTATTTATTATTGTTAACCAACCTTAGAGTTTTTATTCTCATATAAAAAAGTTTGATATAATTTTTTATAATATATAATGATTAAAGTACATTAATTCTTAATAAATAATTAAAATATATTATTATATATATTAATCATAAATCAAAAAATATAAAAACATAAATGAATATAATATAAGTAATTATGATTTTAACTTATTTATAACAATTCGCTATTGTTAAAAATTCAACATAAACATGCTCTATGTTTTGAGTTAAGTCATATTGATAGATTTAGTTTTTCAACTTTTAACTTTTCTTTTTGCACTATTCATTGCAATTTTGCGTATATGATTTTTTCTTTTGTTGTAATTAAGGATGACAATGGATAAGGTTTAGATATGATATTATAATACCTGTTCTTATACCCACATTTGGAAAAAAAAAAACTCTATCAAGCCCCATACTTATGTGGATAGCAACTTTAATCTTCATGTTTGTACATATTAGGTACCTATATGAAATCAATTAAAGAAATTGCTACAACTGAATTAAAAAATTATTCTTAATTATCCAAACATAATCATACTACATTAGGAACATAATCATTTAGCATACAATTAATCATTCTTAGATATAATGTTATAATTCTTAATGTTGATTAAATTTAACAATAAACTTCAAGAATGATTAATTCTTAAACTTGAATGTTATGCACTGGTACTATCCAAGACTTGCCAAAAAAAATATATTGACACTAATTGGTTTATAGTTATATATGTGTGTGTGTGTGTAGATACATATATATATATATATATATATATATATATATATATATATATATATATATGCGGGTATGGGGTGGGGTGGGTACTATGGTACCCATACTCGCATTTATTTTTATTAAATTTTGCGGGTAAAATTCTGACTTTGAACTCATCTCCATTAAACAGATATTTATCATACTTATTGCAGTTATTTTTACAGGTAACCATAACATCTGACTAAAATTGTCATCTCCAACTATAATAAAATTTCATATTCAACAAAAAAAAAAAAACCATTCACTCTTTCCTCTTTACAACACATGTAATGTTTTTTTAATTGATTGTCAAGCATAACTTCTCCCATTCCGATACACTTACAGTTATTCCTTATCATTAGTATTTTTACTTTGTACATTGCATAAAATAAATTATAATTTTTAATTATAATCAAACTTAAATATATAAATATTTTTTACATATTAATTATAAACATCAATGTTAATATCAAAGTAATTACTTATATTATATTAAAGTATATATATGTTTGACTTCAAAAAAAATGTTTATTTTCCTTTATATATTATCAATATATGAAATAAAATATATTTTATAACTTATTCATAATTAATGTACTTTTAGTTGCAACTCATTTTACAAATTTCAAAAAAATTAATTATAAAACAAAAAAGTTAGAAAGTTAAAAGTATAGGATAATATATATATTTATTGAGATATATTATTACTTATGTATGTCAAATTAAATTGGTATTACTTAAACATTATTTTCATTAAATTTTGTAAGAATAAAACTAAAAATGAAATAAACAAAATTATTTTAAAAATAATTACTTAAAGAATATTTTTTATTTAATTATGAACAATATAGGTAATAAAATATATTTCTTAAGATTTATTAAAAATGAATGATCGTTTAATTACTATTTGTTTATGAATTTAGTAAAAATAATGATTAAATATAAAAAATTATAAATATGTTAAAATCATAACTACTTATATCATATTACATTATATTTTTTATTTCTCTATTTATGATTAATATATGAAATAATATATTTTTTAATTATTTATTAAGAATTAATCAAACTTTTTATATGTGATTGAAAAATCCAAGTTGCTTAACAATAGATTAATAGTAGGAACTAACTATGTTTGATGGAAAATTAAGAAGAGATACAAACCTTTAAAAAGGTAACCTAATAAGTTCGACCTAGTAGTGGGGGGTTAAAGTAGTATGTATGAGGTCATAAGTTTTAACCTCTGTGCAACTATTGTTGTCAAAAAAAAAAAAACCTTTAAAAAAAGTAAGTATGAACTAAAACAAAAACACGCAAAAATGTAGGAACTTAAAACATATATTGTTGATGGAAAATTAAGGATAGAGACTAATTATATTGAGGAAAATAGGCATGATAATTAAATTTGAACCTATAAACAAATGTCTAATCTCAACCTGATTTTAACAAAAAAAATCCACTTTAACCAGGGTTAGGGACTAGTTTGAGTTTTTCCCAACTTGTGAAAGCAAGGTCAAAGTTGAGGATGTAACCCCCTACTCACACACATATTAGAATTAGAATTATAATTAGGATTAGGATTAGGATTTTATACACATATTCCTTAAATTTTTTATTTTTAAATTCTTTAGAACTTTATTTGTTAATTAATTTAAATAACAATAATTAAAGAACAAAGTTAAAATTATACATTTAACTAAAATATAAATTAATTTTCAAATTTTTATTTTTAAATTATTTGTTATTTATTAAATTTTAATATATTATTAAATTAAAATATAATTAATAACTTAATATATGATTTATTTAAAAATATATAAATAAATTAAAATTTTAAAAAATATGAGGGCAAGTTTTTCACATGTTTCCCTAAACTTTATAAAACTTGACAATGATAGAATTATGTTTAAATTTTTTTATCTTTACATATCCAAAACTTGACCTTGAATCTATCTTACTTTTTGTGAGAACGGAGATAAAAAGAGCCAAATCTGTCTCTACTCCACTCCGTTGCCATGTATAGATAGAAAATTAAAAATTAAAAAAAACTTGACGCTAAAATGTAATGACTTAAAACATATTTAAACTGAATTTCAAATTTTCACATCATTACGATGATGCTTATGTATTTATGTTCCCACATCTAGTGAGAAGATGTTTAGAGAAATTTTGCCCGAAGTTTATAATTGCAAAGTTCTTTCAGGTGAGTGAGGGAAAAATTCACCTCTAAATTATACCTCTCAAGTATCTTTTTTCTTTCCTAAAAAGTAAATATCCTTATCATTTTTTAAAACAAGATAATTAATTTAGTAAAAGGAAAAAAATTATAAATGTTATAATTTATTTCTTATGATAAAAGAGTCTGTGAGTAATTTATAAATTCTTATATATTATACAAATATTTTTTTGAAATAAAAATTAATTCAAATAAAATTAAATTATTTAAACAAAATAAGAAAAAATATTAAATAAAAATATAAAATGTGATAAAATATGCATAATTAATTTACAATTAAAATTAAAATTAAAATTTAAATAATTTAAATGAATTATTATTTAAATCAACAATTTAAAAAATAGAAAAAGTAATTCCTATATTTCCAAAGTAGTATAGTATTATGGTTATAAGTAGAGTAGATAATATGAACCTAAACTTGCAAGTAGGCCTTTCTAACCCAGAGTCCTTGCAGATTAAAAACTTTAAAAACATGAGCTCGTTTTAATGTGGACTTTTTTTTATCCCCATTTTGCATAACCCGTGAGTTTAATGGTTTGCCGGTCCATGTACTAGAAATTTTTTATATATAAGAAAAGATTTTAAAATATTGGGCGTTTTATATTTTATTTGATGTTTGGATGATACAAAGAGTTTTTTTTTTCTTTATGATTTTTCTTTTTGATTAATCCATGCGAATTTGATATATTTTTTAGTTAATTTTATTGAGTTTTTCATATATTTTTTACCTTTCTAGTTTTTTTAGTTTTATTTTTATTTTTGTATTTTTATGAATTATAGGGGACAATCTACTAACCCTTAAGCCAAGGTGGCTAGACACAAATTAGTAATGGAGGGTTTATGCTAATCAAACCACATCGTATAGCACTACTTGCATCAATAGTGACTTTCTAATTCCTCATCTCAAATTGCCACTTCCTCAGTATTATCCTACCGAGTATAACACCTATAATATATTCATGGTCTTTGCCTTGAGGAGTGTTATCGTCAAAAGCATGAGAGGGATACCTTTTATAATTTTTCTAGCTGACCATGATTTTTGTGGACCCATGCATTTTGCTTAATTAGCACACTAGGGGTTGAGTCATAGTCAATTGAGTGTAATTTGGACCTATAAATTGTTGAAATAACTTGTTGATTCATATTCCCTTTACTTTCTAATATAATTATTATTAGGATAAAATGTGATTTACGCACGTTTTTTAAATTCTGATCAAATTAAGTCTTAATTTCTATATTTTAAAAACAATGATTTTAATTCTCGTATTTTTTATAATCAGTAAATTTTGTCTCTCATCCTAGTATCTTAAGTTCCATAAAGAAAAACAAATTTCATCAACTATAAAAAAATAAGAGGATCAAAATCATCTTTTTTAAAATATGGAGACTAATTAGACTAATTTTGACTGAAAATTGAGAGACTTAAAATATATTTTACTCTTATTATTATATAAAAATATTTATTCTAAATAATTTATTTGATTTTCTTGTAGTAAAAACTTGAATTAATTTGTATTAGAAGAATTAAATTCAATAATTAGCTAAATTTATTATAATAGTTTGGGTTTTTGAGTCAAGTTGACTACTTGAGTCACAAGCATTCGTGCTTAAATTTGGCACAATCCACTCGTCGTCTTAGATTAATTTGTTAGATTAATCTCACTCGTCGTCTTCATCTAATTATGACACCTAGAATTGACATTTTTTTAGGATATTAGATAAAATTTAAAAGTTGTTCACACTAGTTATTCTATAATTCTATGAAATTATCATTTGAAACTATGATTCTAATTCGATCTAGTCCTCCACATTCTTCAGCGACTGCGTTTTTGGATCGGAACCTCTTCTTCGGCCTCCAACGTTTGGAACCCCGCCCCCTCTAATTCGATCTAAAAGCACTTTAAACATAAAAATTATAATAGGATTGATTCCAAACTCAATATCAAATTCCATGCTCAATTCTATACACTAAACAGATAGTAAGAAATTTAATCAGCCTTCTATCTATCTCTTTAATAAATAAGGTACATGGAGAATGATCAAATCTCTTAATCTACTTTTCTTAAACAATGCACATGTCATTCTTGACTTCTTTTTATTTTAAATTTAATTTTGTTAATTATTTATGTATATTTTCTTTATAATTTAAAAAAAGGGTTTCAAATATACCTTTTAAATTCTATTTAAATTAATTATGCATATATTGATCTTATCATTTTGAATATTTTAGTTTTTTTTTAATTTTACCTGAATTTAAAAATATTTACACATTGCACAAGTATTTTTAAAATAAAACCACTTGGATCAGTCTAGTGGTGTGAGGCTGGGGTAGCTTGCATGAAGTCTTAGGTTCGAACCTCAATGTCGTCATTATACACACAAAAAAGTATTTTTAAAATAAAAAGTAAAAGGTTAAATTAAAATCAATACATTATTAAGATTATAACAAAATATGCACAATTAATTTTAAAAACTTAAATTACAAATGAATAAAAATAAAGCAACTTGTTTTTTTTATTTAAATTTTAAGTGAATGGAAATAAATAAATATCTTATTCTTTGTTTTTAAAATCATAAATCGTATTTAGAGAGGGGAAATATGTGTCTAATTATAGTGTTGAATTTTAAATATGTATATATATTGAGAAGATTTAATTCCATCTCTAAGATAGCTTTATCCTTTTATAATACTGAAATAATAAAAGAGATATGAAATTAGAGACCAAATAATTTTGTCTGAGATGGACATTTCTATCTCTAAAATCTATCTCTAACATATGAAATTTACATTTCATTTCTAAATCATAAAATCCGTCTCCAAAAGAAATGAAAATAATTTTAATTCTAAATTTTAATTCATACAAGTTAATTAGAGTAAACAAATTCTTACCTTGATTAAAAAAAAAACACACACACACGAAGAATTTAGCTACATTGGTAGAGACTTGATCATGTTGATAATACATTGAAAATAGAAAAGGAAATATAAAACGATATCAATATAAAACTAGATATAATTTTTCTTTTCTTATCATCTTTTCCGTAACAAATTATATGATTATATAGGACTCCAAATGTGATTAATTAGGAAAAGTAGGTTATATACTTTACAATATAATGTTTCATTATATACAATTGTTACACTTCAATGAAATATATTAAAGGTTGTTACACCAACAAGTAGTTGGTCCGAGTGGCATAGGGCTTAAATCCTTTATGCAAGTGGTCAAAGGTTTAAGGGACAACACACCCATAAGTGTCAACAAATTTCTTGGAGGAGATTAAAAATCTTGATGACTAACCATGATACTCTTTTGCAATCAAAAAATATCAAAGGTTGTTACGATAAACCCCTACTAGTGGCACATTTAATTTAATTGTTTTTACAGAGAACGGATCTTTTCATGTTTAAATTATTGGAAAAAAAATCCAAGTGTTACATTGACTAGTGATAAAGTCAAACTAGAGTATATAAGTGAGGGACAACCCTAGCCTCATAAGCTAATTTTGTGGGATAGAGTTAGGCCCAAATTGAAAATTGTAAGATGATATCAGAGCTTATCCTATATGGCTTTTGCTATTTACACCCCCTATTCATTAAGTGCATCCCTATCCTTTTTTTATTACCAAATATGCCCTTTTAAGCCCTATTTTGATACTATTATGTTTATTATTTTTTTAAATCCTATTTTTACACTCTCATCAAATATACCCTTTAATTTTGAACTCTTATCTTCACCTTATATTCATAACTCTTTAAACCCTAATTACGTAATACTGCATTTCCCATCAAATTGATACATGCATTTTTCATCAAATTTCTACGTGATACTATGTTTTTCTCTATAGGGCACTGCTTTTCAAGGCGTGTCCAATGTCAACTTTATCTATTATATGTTTCAATTTACAAAAGTATGCATTCATTAATTTATCAACCTTTGTCTCTCAACGTCTGGTTTGTGTGCATTTAGTAAGACAATTATCAACTAATGCCTCTCTCAACTTTTACGTCCTTTCAATTTTACTTTTAATTTTGTGTTGACAAAAGAAAAGTGTGTGTTCAATAATCACGCTCGAAATCATTTTCTGTTATTATTTCCAGAAATCACTTTTTAGAATAACATCTTCCAATTCCACGAAGTGTTTTTGAAACTATATTTTTTCAACAAAGACATAGTTCAGGAAATCGCTTTCTAGAACAATGTCTTCCAATTCCGGAAAGTAATTTTTGGAACTACATTTTTTCAAAAAAATATGGTTCCAAAAATTACTTTCCAGAATAAAGATGAAGGGTATTTAAGTAAAATTATATACCAAAAAAAGGAGAATAGGGTGTACTTAATAAGTAGGGGGTGTAAATAGCAAGTAATCATATATTCATTAACAAGCTACCTACCATATTATCCATGCATCAAGTGTAATAGTACTGGGCATGAGGGGTGTATTGGGAAAAATCTAAATCCCACATCGACTAGTGATAAGGTCAAACTAAAGTATATAAGTGGAGGGCAACCCTCACCTCAAAAGCGAGTTTTGTGGGGTTGAGTTAGGTCCAAATCCAAAATTGTAAGATAAATTTCATATGATAAGGTTATGTGTAACTCTTTAAGTTTGTTGTCAGACTTTGATTTTTGACCATTTATATGAAAAAATGTTTTAGAAGAAACAAAATACATTTCAATGATTTCGTTGTCTTGAAAAACATTATTAATCTTTAGTTACTGGTTATAGATAGGATAAGTCTAGGGTGAAGTACCAAAGTTAACAGTATATGAATGAGGCATTAAAATTACCTACAATAATAGGTTTTTCACCTGAAGAATTAAAAAAATAAAAATTATATAAAAATCATTAAAAGATTCAGCTGTGCCGAAACAAAACAGGAACAAGTGCATGTCGAAAAAGGTGCTACTATGCACAATTATTGATTGAAGGTGCACGCATTTGGTGTATTGATGTTCACATTTTGGTGACCATTTTGCAAAATGGGGAGGTTTCGATAGCAATAGTGGCACTGACACTATTAGTGTCGGCAGTGCTGGTGGTGGCGATGGTGTGTCATCCTTGTTGGCGAGGTCGAGGTCAAATGTGGTGAAGTTGTTGTTGTTTGTCATATTGGTGGACTCCTAGTTGTCGGTGGAGACAATGGTCTTGGCTTGTGAAAACAAAAATTAGATAGTCACGGCTCTTCCATTGGACTTGATTCTATTACCGACGGCAATCGCAAAGCCTTCTTTGCCATCTTTGTTAACTCTTCTTTGATCTCCAATGAACTCTCTTCTCTAATCTTCGTTGCCTTCTCAAAAAGCCTTTCCTTCTTTTCCTTTCTTTTCGATGAGGAGGTTCAAAACGCGCTTTGACAAGGAAGGGGCAAAGGCTGCCCAATTACGGCATCAATGCAAGAGTCAAACGGAGGTGCAAACAATGTGTAGGCTTTTTGCCGTCGGTGACAAAAGTCACAAAACTAAGTGTGGTGGGGAATTAAGGAAGTCCTCCTTCGTGGGGGAAGACTTGATGGATTTGTTGTTTCACCATGCGAGCTCACCAAGATAGAGGTTGATGATGGTGTCAATGAGGTTTTCTAATAGACATGTGGATTTTCTTGGTTTTATCGATTAAACAAGTTTCCCATTTTTTATTTGAGGCATTGAATATTTTATAAATCTATCTGACAGTTACCATCTATTTTGGTGCTTCACCTTAGACACCTCCTTATAGATTTCCGCATACTAAAAGTAAGCCATGCCTCTCTATCCCTCTCTTATAAATAGATATTAAACAAGTATGGTGTTATAAAAGTTCATAATGAGAATTGTTTTAGGCTTAAATCTAGTATATGAAAAATATCTTTATTAAGAAAACTACTTCCATACCATATATAGTATAAATGTTTTGAATTTTGACCACAATTAATTTTTGAAGAAGATGCCCAAATGAATTGGCTTATTCAAAAAAAGCCTTGTGTGTGTGTGTTTAGTTACTGGTTAAAGATACCTTTTCTCCATACCCTAAAATAAGCCATGTGTGTCTATCTCTCTCTTACAAATAGATATTAAATAAGTACTGGTCTTACAACAATTCATAAAAAGAAATGTTTTAGGTTTAAATCTTGTGTATGAAAAATATCTTTGTTGAGAAAACTACTTCCATACCATATATATTATAAATGTTTTGAATTTTGACCACGATTATTTTTTCCAAATAATTTGGCTTCTTCAAAAAAATGCCTTGTGTGTGTACTAATCACATTTCACAGGGCCAAGTGCAGTTGAAAGATGATAATTAAATAATATATTAAATGACAAACAAAAATAAAATCATAAAAAGAATCAAGTCAATTATAAAATTTCAAATTAGTATAAAATGGTTATATTATATATGTGTTGCAAGATAAAATATTTGAGGAAATAAGGTAATTAAAGAACCTTGAGTAGTGGCAAAACTTTAACTATTGTTAATTGAGGAAAATAATTCGCAATAAAAATAAAATATACTTAGAGTAGAAAAACCCACACTTAGAATACAAAAGCAAATATCAATATTACGTTGATTCGAGTGAAATTGGACTCAAATCTCTTAAATAAAGCCCCAAATTTGAATCTTGTTGATGAAAAAAAAAACTTAGTTAGAAAGAGAGACTTATTAAAAGTGGTCAATTAGATTCTTCAACAAAAATTAATCATTGCAAAGTTAGTAAATACTTCGCACTTATAACAAGGTAACCACCAAAACAAATACAAAAGCAAATCTTTTGTATTTTGAGCATTGGTTTTTGCCAGTTAGAAAAAAAAAAAAGTTCTTGTGAATGTGGTGCTTAATTTTTAAAATGTATCAATAAGTTAAACATATGCTTTGAGTTGTTTCACGTCATAAATAAACTCTAACACTTAAGAAATATGATGAATAGGCGGATTCACACCTCTTACAACCAACATTAATAAAATATTAAATAATAAAAATTTATACATATACATTATATATACGTAAGTTTTTATTTGTATAACAAATATTTCTAAATAAATCAAAATTAAAAATAATCAAAAATTGATTATTTGTCATTGCTTTGCATGAGTGTATCCATCCCAGTGATATTTTACTAAATCATATTCGCTTTTTAGTTGTTTAGACTAGTGGCTTCACTGATTTATAAGGGTGAAAATGAGTTAGGTTGGATTAGACTTTATTAGATTTAATACTAACTTGTTTTCTAAGACAAAGACCAAACCTGACTTCTTACAAAACCTGACTTATTTACTTAATATAGATCTTTTTTTAAGATCTAATTTAAAAATTTGTCTTGACTCAAAAATTTATTTAAAAGTTTACTTTACTACAAACCTATTAGATAAAGTTACATACTTCTAAATACACTAACAATCTTAGACTTACATTTAAGCAAGCAAGCATAAGGTTTTGAATTAAGAATGCAATTAAACCTAAAGTCCATTAATACTTACAAAAATTACCTACAATGGAGAGGAGAATTAATTGCTAAATGAGTTTGATTCTAGGTAAGGGTATTTATCTGTAAAAAAAATATAAAGAAATAAGTGCAAGTACATGTATCTTATTATCCAATCTGCTTCGTACTCCCACATTGTTTAACATATTAAATTTAAAATAAAAATTAATGTTACTTTAATTACTAAATATAATAAATATTACCTAAATTATATAATAAAAAAATGATATGTTTGACTTCACAAATCAACTAATCAATGTTTATATATATTTTTTTCGACATATCTTAGATAGTGCAAGCATTAAATTTGTATGTTTGTAAATTAATTATTTCATACATAACTTTGTTATGTTGGATTTTAAATTTATTTAAATTATTTTATTTATGCATTAGAAGTACATGATGTTATGTAATTAATTCATTTTTTTTTATCAGCCAAAGAAATTTTATATAATATGAAGTATAAAGGGTACTTATACCCTTTTACACAAATAGCCAGTCCACTGTATAACTCCATAGCATACAACAAATACACCCAACCCCTCCATAAAGAATCAGTCTCTCTTACATGAACAGCCCCTGCGTAAATTTACCCAACATTAATTTTACCCTGCTCCATCTTGCATCCGTTGATAGAAAACCACCGCATAAATATTCAACACCTGCCACTATTGAACTATATACAAGATGTAAACCTTGATGTCTTTACAAACACTTCAAGCATAGCAAAAGATTCGTCGACCATTCAAAAAAGTAAAATAAAAAGTCTTTTACCTTAGAATTTAACCAAGACCAATATCTAAATTTAATCAACAGATATTGTCTTAAAATCTAAATTTAATAGTAAATTTAATTAGTTTACTATTATATATGTTGTATTTAAATTTATTTAAATATTTTATTTTGTTATTTTGATAATTAAGATATAAAATAACGTTTAATGAATCCGAATTTGAATATTTAAGTACTTATAAAATAAAGGAAAGGATATTAAAACTATTACCCAAACAAATATAGGCTTTTCTACCAAAATGGTAAATAAAAAAAAAACAAATTACCAGAATATTATAGAAAAAAATAATTTACTAAAATGGAGTGTTTTGGACACATTGGTCTCCAACGTGGAATTGATATAGGAGAAGGCGCCAATGATAATGGCGCCACACACTTTTTAAACAATATAAAAGAATGCGCTAGAAGTAGTGGCACCACTGATTCTTGCTGCCAGAACAAGAGGCACTAGTGGCAGTAGCGCCACCTGGTCAAATTTTCCAAAAAAGAATGCGCTGGTTTGACCAGTGCCATATGCTTTGTGACTTTTTCCTGTTACACATTTTATCGTGGGTCAAATCAAACAAGGAAGCAAAAGTAAAAATATTGATTAGAGAGAAATCTTGTATTGTGGTTATTGAAGAGAGTTCAGATAAATTTTAATAATTATTCATAATATATATTTCAATCTCGCTCACAATTCACAGTATTATTATTATTCTTACAATATGTACTATTTATTTAAAGCAATATAATTAATATATATGATTAAATTTATTTATTTTTTGCTACATATGGTTAACTTTTCAAACTTTAACAGACCTAATTAACTCCTTTCACTTAACACATATTAATTAAAAAATATAAAGTAATACTATTTCAACAGATAAATTATTGTTTTATTATTAATAAAAAAATAAAATAGATCTATTTAAAAAATCAGTTTAAAATTAAATTAAATTAATTAATAACATTTATTTTAATCTATAATTATCTTATTACTTTTATTATAAATTAAACAAATTTGAATATTGATTAAAAATGTTTTTTATTTAATCAATCAATTAAAAAATATTAAAGTTATAGATTATATATTGTTAGTACATGTTCTTGTATTTGTTTAAAAATTAATTCAGTCTTTATTTTCTAATAGTCGATAAAATTCTACTAACTATTTCTAAATTATAGAAATCTTTTTTGAAAGTAAAAGCAAATCATAAGAGTACTTTTTTGATTGTGTGACGCCACTGTCACCAGCGCCTTCTATTGTGGCAAAAAAAGTGGATGGCGTTACTGTCAAGGGTGCCTTATTCATACATAGTAAAAAAGCGTGTGGCACCAGTGACAGTGGTGCCTTCTATGTAATCCATTCCACCTCAGAATAAGAATTGAAATAAGAATCAAATATCATATATGATATTACAATACATGCATGCGCGGAGACATTTAACCTGAAAACCCTATTATCTGCACAATGTCAATTGTAAGTCATGCACATTTTATTTTATTTTTACAAATGGCGCCCTTCACACTTGTGCTGTAAATGAAAAGTAAAATTTATGTGTGGCATTGGTGCAACAAGCTCTTTTCGTGCTTCACAATGCAAAAAAGTATAGAAAATAAGTGGCACTTGTCTGGCCAGCGCCTTTCTTGTCTGACCAGTACCAAAAAAGGAAACAAATAGTCATGTCGCGTGCAAAATTTACTGTTTCAAAAAAGACAATTTCCTGTCTCTTTTACTACCTGATTCTCATGACTGTAGGTGTCAAATCAGAATAAACAAGTGGAGTTGGTTTGACCAGCGCCTTCTCTTTTTCGACACATAATTGGGTGGCACCACTGCCACCAACCCCTTCAGTTGCAATTTCTGAGACCGGTGTAGCACCACTGCTACTGGCGCTTTCTACCACGCCAGTTGTCCAAAACAACCCATTCAGGTAAAATATTTTTTTTCTATAATATTTTGGTAATTTTTTTATTTTTTATTACCAATTTGGTTTAAAAGCCACAAATATAGATAAGGAAACAAGTATTTTTTTTTTTTAAGAAGGGTATTGAAATGAATTCTATAATACCTTACTCAAACCCTATTTATTATCATCCATACTTTAAATAGATCATATAATAAGTATATAAATAAATAAATAATATTATTGTACAATTTAATACAACAACAACAATAACATTATTTTATTTGTATTTATTTAAATAAATTGACTTATTAAATGTAATTTGTTTTGAATAACTTGAGATTTGAACTTTTAATTAACTAATAAGCCTAACCTGCCTTAGCTATGTTTCATATAGGTTAAACCTTCGATGCACTACCTAATATATTTTCATCCTCATTAATTAATCAGTTTTCTTTATTATTATTATTATTCAACTAATTAGTTTCACCCGGATCGATAGTCACTACTACTATTAAAACAAAAAATAGTTTCACAATATTTCACAGAAACTTCTGGCTTTAATATCTAATGTATTCTCCATTTTGTTCTCAAAATGTCTAACGTAAGCATGGCGACTCCATTTTGTTCGTTCTTTTCTTTTTTTCATGCACCTAACTACTCATATAATTTTAAGAGATAAAATGAAGTTATTTGTAAGCCTTCATCCAATAACTATACTTTTAAGAGAAAGAGTTGATTACTAACTTAATCTTAAAATCCTTATAATCAAGTGATTAAGAGCTTATCTCTAATAATTTTATTTTTAACATATAATAAAAATATGAGCATCTAAATTGTCAAAGAAAAAAAAGTTGGTCCTAGATAAGTGCGTGACCAGTTACTCTTCTTCGAATGTCTTCAATTCTTCAAGGTGCTTGCTTCGAGTTTTCTACCACCAACCCAAATTAATTGCCAATACTCCTGGAACATCATGAAAGAGTTGAAAGTAAACGTCAAGCCGATTTTTCTGCCATAATAATAATAGCAAAGACAAACGTACAGCCATTTGTGAAGTGCCCATTGTCATGAGAAACAAAAAAAGAAGGGTCCTTCAAGGTTCCACACATGTACCAACAGAATGGGCCCATACGGGTAAATTCATCGGTGTGAACCTGCAGAAAGAAAGATGCACTCTAGCTTTAGGTTTCATCATTTTCTATAGGATTCTGGCCCAGCTCCAATATAGTAATAAAATGTAATGAAAAGTTCTTCATGGACCCGAGGTTGACAAAAATTAATAATAAACAATAAAAAATACAATTTATTTTATTTGAAAAATATTTAAATTACATTATTTTAATTTATTCATCATTATTTTTTCTTATATATTTAAAAATTTAATTATCTAAAATGATTTTTATTAATTTATTTATATAATATTTTAAATTTTTTACTACTTAATTAACTACTTATTTAAATTTAAAACCATTTGTTTGGGGTGCTGTGAGTTTCCATTTTTTTCTTTTCAAACTTAAATTTGAAAACAAAATGTATTTGGATTACAAAAAAAAAAAAGGACTGAAAATGGTTTTTAAATGAATTTCAAAACTATTTTAACTCATTTTTGGAAATACCAAAAACAAATAGCTTTCTGGTTCTAATTAATAGTTTTCTAGTTCTAGTTTTAAGTTTTTAAAAGTTATTTAGTCTTTTTCTATACTTCCCTCCACCTTGGACAGGGTTAATTGACCCGACCAACATAAACCCACTTAATGAAATGTAGGGCTTGGATTTTACATTTTAAACACAAATTAAATACGGTTCATTTTAGGGGGCTTAGCCATAAAAGTTGTACAAACTGAGCTTAAGTCTCATTTAGAAGCTCAAATTGAATATGGGCTTTTTGGCTCACCTTACTATAACCCACAACTCACATCAAGCTTGCAGCCAACCTAACTCGAACCTGCTTTATGGAATGTAGGGATTTGGCTTTAAATTTTGAACACGAATTAAATTTATGCTTTTTTAGCCCAATTCGATCATGGCCCAATCTGGACTTAGCATACAAAAAATTCATACAAATCGAACTTTCACCGTGCTTAGGCCTCATTTTAGATGCCAGAATTGAATCTAGGCTTTTTGTCCTTACTTGTTGTAGCCTACAACTCTCATCGAGCCTATGATCAACCTAACTTGAATCCTCTCAATGAAATTTTGGGCTTGGGCTTTAAATTTTGAACACAAATCAAATTTGAGCCTTTTTTGCTCGATTTGGGCTTATCCTACAAAAAGCTTGTGCAAATTGGGCTTTTATTAGGCTTGGGCCCCATTTTTTAGAAGCTTGAATTGAATCTGGATTTTTTTGGCCTAATTTGCATCACATCTATAACCAACTTAGCTCGAATCCACTTGATGAAATGTAGATCTTAAGCTTTAAATTTTGAGCATGAATTAAATCTAGGCCTTTTTAGTTCGATTCAATCATGGCCAAATCTAGACTTAACTCGCAAAAAAACTTGTACAAATTGGGCTTTCATTAAAAGCTCAAATTAAATTTAGGCCTTTGGCCCGATCCATTATAGCTCACAACCCACATTGAGCCCACAGTCAACCCGACCTAAAACTTCCTGATGAAATGTAGGGCTTGAACTTTAAATTTTGAGCAGAAATTAAATTTGGGCTTAGTTGGCTTGATTCAATCATGGCCTGATATGGGCTTAGCCTATAACAGACCTTTAAAAGCTTAAACAATTTATTTTCTACTTTGTTCTGCTTTCACTCCAGATCCTCACATCACAGCTTCATATGAAAAGTATCACATTCTTTTAGCGAACTTTTATAAAAAAAAATATAAGATTAACAATAAATTTTTAAAATTGGAAACAAAAAAAAAATTAAAACTACAAACTAAAAATTGAAAACTACTTTTAATTTTTAAAAACTTAAAACTACAAACCGCCTTAGTTATTAATTACAAGTTTTAATATTAACTTTAAAATGAGGCACTATCTATTTTCCCTAAAATTTTAAATTGGAAAACATCATTATACAAAAATGTATAATTTCAAACTTTTGATTTATATTTTTAGTTATTTTATTTAAATTTTATAAACTAAAACTTATTTTACTATGTTTATATTATTATTGATTTTAAAATAAGAGTTTAATGATCATGCACTGTCAATGTAAAGTAGTTTTATATTGTCAACCAATCAAAAATCACCATTAATATGATTTTTAAAATATTTATTATAAAAATCAACAAACTTACAATAAATGATAGTTTGTGATTGGATGGTAGTATAAAATTATTTTACACTGTCAGTGCATAACTTGTTTTCTCTTAATATAATCTCTTTAGAAAACTAAGATATAAAACAACAAACACAAGAAATTATTCGGAATATAGTTTTTTAAATGCAATGAAAGTTATTAATTTTTTCGGTGCATGGGAAAGTAATCAAGGGAATAAAGAAGTTACAGTCCATGAAGCCAGCTAACAATGAGGGAGAACCAGTGGGAGGGGGCCTGCCGCTCCGAGTAACTTGAATCTTGAGAGATACATAGCACCCTCCTTGGCTAAAATGTCAGCGCAAGAATGATGACACAATAAGCAACCCACTTGCGTGTGATCAACATGCTAATAATAGCAATAAACCCAGCACAATTGTTAAGGTGCGGTAATTAATTCTTGACTCAGGCAAAATTTGTGAGTCTCACACTTCTTATCTAATAAATTTTACTTATGATTTTATAATTTTAATAAATTTTAACTCATAATAGAGAGTGCTTTCTTGAAGTAATTCCAAGATTCCAAGCAAGAGAAAGGCCATGTTTGATGGGCTAAAATCTATATTAGTAGTTGAGACACACCCTCTAAATCCAACCACCCAATTACTTAGCTCGTCTCTAATTAAACCGCCAAAACTGACATTATCAGAACCAAGAGAATAGCTATCAAACACGTTTAATTTAAAGGTTCCAGCTCAGGGTTTGATCCAGCCAACCTCCTTGGGAACTATAGGCACAATAACATCAGACTTGTTGTCATTGATCCGTCTATGGTTGTTTAAAAGTCACTTAATTATAAGCACTAGCAGTGCTATATTCATCACCACAAATTTGACCTTCCCAAATCCAAGTGTCTTCAACACGGGAAAGATGGGATAAGGATGCAAGAAATGGAATCTTAATCATCAGCTGGGAGGCAAGTTTGAAGATCGTTTAAGTTCCATTTATCATAACGCCAAACATCATTAACTTGGGGAGAAGTATTAGAAATATGCACAAACTCAGTAGCTTCACATAAAGGGCCTACTTTACCGAGTGTTTAGATTCACGTAGGATTTACGTTTGGATTCACATTTCATTTTCTAAAATCACATTGATAACCAGTTAACCATGATTTTAAGTAAATATTCAGATGTTTGGTCTTATGCTAAGAAATTAATTAATTGAGGTAAAACAATTTTAAATAATTTTTGTATTAAAGAAAAAAATTATACTAAATTTTACTATAAATTGATTTTAAAATAAAAATATTTAAACATAAATTACTCGACTTTAAAATTAATTTTAACCAAAATCAATTTTTTTGGAATCAATTTCATTTAAAATTAATTTTGCAAACCTGCGGGCTAAAAAATAAACCGCTTTCACTGTACTTCGCCATGTATAAGAACCGTACGTGGGGGTGATGTCATGTGGAGGAAGCCTAGTATCTAATTTCTCGGTCAAGGGTAGGAAATTTTGGTGATTAGCCTTAACTTCGAATGGAAGAAACCCTAAGTATTTGCCCAGCGACAGCACAATACATTTTTTTTTTAACGTTGTAACACAATTTTAACACGTCTCGGTATACCTTGTGGTGAGTACAAACTACTTCCTCTGTCCCATTTTATTTGAAGTTTTAACAAAAAATAATAAAAATCCTATTTTAATTGTTATTTTAGAATATCAATAAAGTATTAAATATATTTTTTTCTTATTATATCTTTAAACATTTATCGTGGAGTGATAAAATATAAAGGAATATGAAAGAGAGAAAATCTAATTAATATGAAAAATAAGGGGTATATTGAGAAATTTCATAATAATTATTTTGAAATCTAAAATATTAAGGACAAAACTTGCATATAATTCTATAAGTATTGTATGTACTGTTCTCTAATTAGAATTGGAGTTTTATTTCGATAATCTGTGAAATAAATATTTGCATTAAAAAATTATGTAAATCACTAAGGTGAAGCTCTAATTCTAATTGAAGAACAGCACAAACAGAACCTATAAAACTATATGTAAGTTTTGTCCAAATATTAATTGCTATTTCTTAATTCCTATGCCAAAACCTTAACCATCAAACAAAATGGGACGGAGGGAGTAAAATGAAACTCAAATTATATCTCCAAAACCAAAATTGAACTTACGATGTTGTGTCTCTTGATTTGCCATTGAATACAAGCATGGACTATAATAACATTAATTTACAAATCAAGAACAAGGCACTAGCATTTCCTACACGCTATTAATACAAGCAAATTCAACGGTCATCTTTCATAGTAATGTCTTCAGTTTGTTGAATATTTGTCTGAGTGTTACTTGTTGTGGTCGAGCACAAACTAATTTCCAACACAAATTATATCTCCTCAAGCAAAACTAAATCTCAAAGGCTGTGGCTTGGTGTTTCTTACTTCGTCGCTGAATACAGGCACAAACGCAACACAAATAATATCACCAAATGTAAATGGATATCTGTGGAGAAGAACAACCACGAGTCATTACTCTTTGAATGATTAAGAATTTGACAATCAACTTTCATACTGTTTATTCACTTCTCTAAATACGTCTCTCAATATTTCCCTAGTAAAACTAGAATGAACTCATTTGCAGCACAAATTTATATGCGTGACTAAAGTTCTTTCACTATTTTGACCACATAGTAAGAGCTCCAATGCTTTGTCCATGTCAGTAATCCGTGATAGCAATTTCATATGGATGTGGTGGCACGTTCCAATTTCTCTTATAAGCAAAAGATTAATATTAATAGAAAAGAAGGGGCTTGACTTGAATCATAAGGTGTGCCCAGACAAGACTCAAGAAAAAGTTACAATAGTCGTTGATGAGGCCTTCCAAATAGATGCGGCCCTTGAAATAAAGCATTACACCCCTACTCAACAACAGATGACAAATAACAGTAAAGCCCACGTGGTAAGCTATACCACCCAATTATTGTGACTAATAGCTAAATACCCAAATCTATGACAAGTATTAACCAAACCCATAACCAAATTAAACATTACTCCATACAAAGACACTATGGCCAAATCCAGTTGAGCTCCCAGTATTACAGGATGATAACATAGTTATTCATAATCATAATAATTAGTTAGTTTGTTACACTGACAGCTGTCAGTTAGTTCCTTTTCTCATTCTATATAAATACTATTCAGTCTGTAATGTAAACGGGGGTTTTCATTCTTGATTCATATGGAAATGCATATAATCGTAATATGGTATCAAAGCTGAAAAGCTCTGCATACCCAATCACGTTTCCTCTTCTTTCCCTTTGATATCCCAAATTTCCTTTCCTAAAACCCTACGTCAATGGTGGAAATGTATGTAGATCTAACTCAGAACCCTTCGTCACCTTATTACCTTCATCCTGGGGAGAATCCAAGAGTCGTTCTTGTGTCACCTCTGATGACCGGTACCAACTATCATTCATGGAGCAGAGTGATGAAGAGAGCTTTGCCTTCTAAGAACAAATTCAAGTTTGTTACTGGTGAGATCAAAATTTCATCTTCGAATGATCCTCTTTACAGTGCTTGGGAGATATGCAACGTGATTGTGGTGTCATGGATGACTCGAACCCTCGCTTTGGAAATTGCTCAAAGTATTATATACATCGAAAACGCTACGGATCTTTGGAGTGATCTCAAGGATCGTTTTCCCAAGGGAAATCATTTTAGAATGTCAGATCTTTTGCAAGATATACATTCAGCCAAGCAAGGTGATAGAACTGTCTCTGTTTTCTTCACGGACCTAAAGATAATGTGGGAAGAACTTGAATCTTTGCGAGTAATACCTTCATGCATTTGCTCTATAAAGTGTAATTGTAGCTTAGGTAGTGAAATAAAGAAGCAAAGAGATGCAGAATATGTGATTTGTTTTCTGAAAGGTCTTGGTGATCAATATAATACTGTGAAACCCCAAATCTTATTAATGGAGCCTTTACCTTTGATCAACAAGGTATTTTCCCTGGTCTTGCAGCAATAAAGGCAAATTAATGGCAGCATCTTAGGAAAACCTAAGGCATTATACAACAGTAGCAATGATAATAATTCTTCGTCTAAATGGAACTCACAAGGTAGAGGAATCTCTCAAGGTGGGAAGAGGGCGGGGCAGACATAATTTTGGCAGAGGAACTAATTATAATCCTAATGTCAAGGTCTACACTTATTGTGGGAAACAAAGACATACTGTTGAAACCTGCTACCTGAAGAACAGTTTTCCCCCTGGATTCAAGAGTAGAGACAACAATTCATCAATGAGCAACATTGTGACTGAAGTTACCAATGTTGAGACCACTACTAAGGAGGAACTGAAGGATGGTGTCATGCTTTCTCCAGAAATGTACCAAAAATTGGTATCATTATTGCAGAATTCAGAAAAATCAGCCCCTTCTTATGGTGATGTTAAAATCAATATTGTCTCTACAGCCTCTAATCATGTAGGTATTCAGCCTGATTTCCAAGATACTTGGATATTGGATTCTGGGGCCACTAATCATGTATGTCATTCTTTATCTTATTTTAGTTCTTATCATAGAATTTCCCCTATTCGTGTCAAGATGCCTAATGGTGATATTACTTTAGCCCAATTCTCTGGTATTGTCACCTTCTCAAACACTCTTGTTTTACACAATGTGTTGTTCATTCCTAACTTTCAATTTAATCTCATCTCCATACATAAACTCTATCATTTCCTTAATTGTCAACTGATTCTTAATAGCAACTCTTGTATGATTCAGGATTTGCATACATCGAGGAAGATTGGGCATGCTAGAGTACAAAACAGCTTATATGTGTTAGATACTTCCAATACATCATATATCTTTCAATTACCTGTTGTAAATGTCATTTCTAATATTCATACTGTACATCCAATGTTTGATTTGTGGCATTTTTGGCTAGGCCATCCCTCACACATAATATTATAGAAAATTCTATCTCAATTTCCTTATGTTCATTTTGATTCAAATAAAATTTGTGACTTTTGTCATTTAGCTAAACAACAGAAATTACCTTTTCCCACTAGCATTCACACAGTTTCCCATCCTTTTGATTTAGTACACATGGATATTTGGGGGCCACTCAACATATCTTCCATTCATGGGCATCATTACTTCTTAAGTATAGTTGATGACTATACCAGACACACATGGCTATACCTCATGCATTCCAAGGCTGAAACCAGGGGTCTTGTTGCTAAATTTATTCGTTTAGTTCTAACTAAATTTGATTGCAGGATTAAAATTCTAAGAACAGACAATGGATCTAAATTTAATATGACATCTTTTTATGATGAACATGGAATCATTCATCATACATCCTGTGTAGAGACCTCGCAACAGAACGCTTTAGTTCGAAAGGAAGCATAAGCACATTTTAAATGTTGCTAGATCATTGTTATTCCATGCCAATTTGCCTAAACTATTTTGGAGCTATGCTTGTAAATCATGTAATCCATCTCATAAACAGGATCCCCACTCCTGTTCTTGGGCACTGATCACCTTTTGAAATGCTGCACAAGTCCTCTCCAACTCTAATGGATTTGAGAGTTTTTGGTTGCCTCTCCTTTGCCTGCACTCTTACACAGAATCGGACTAAGCTAGATCCTAGGGCCAGAAAATGTATTTTCCTTGGATTTAAACAAGGCACTAAAGGTTACATCTTGTTTGATCTTAGTTCAAGGGAAATTTTTATTTCTCGAAATGTAGTGTTCTATGAGCATATAACACCACACCTACCATTCCATAGCCTCCAAATTCATATTCTCCCACTTCTACATTAACTTCATTTGATTTCTTTACCCTTCCACAACTTGCTGTTAGCCTAAACACAACACATGATGTTCCTTTGGCCACTACATCTAATCCAATTGCAGAACATACCCTTTGAAGATCCTCAAGAACTCACAACCCACCCGTTTACCTTAATGATTTCCATTGTCACACAATTGCCACTACCTCCCACACCCCCCCCCCCCCCCTTTATCCTCTCTCATTTGTTCTATCTTATCAATCCCTTTCCCCATCTCACCTACATTATACTCTCTCTATTTCTACTGATTCTGAACCTAAGACATATGCTCAAGCCGCCAAATCTGCATGCTAGTTGCAGGCTATGAAAGTTGAGTTAAAGGCCCTTGAACACAACAAAACTTTGGAGATCACTGATTTACCTCTGGTAAAATTCCCATTAGCTGCAAATGGGTGTTCAAAATTAAATATAAAGCAGATAGTAACATTGAAAGACATTAAGCCAGGCTGGTTGCAAAGGGATATACCCTAACTGAAGGTGTGGACTATTTTGACACTTTTTCCCCTGTTGCTAAGCTGACCACTGTCCATTTACTTCTTGCCTTAGCTGCTATTCAAGGTTGGCATTTACATCAACTTGATGTCAACAATGCCTTTCTTCATGGGACTTAGATGAAGAAGTTTATATGACTCTTCCTCAAGGCGTTCACTTACACAAGCCGAATCAAGTATGCCGTTTATTGAAATCCCTTTATGGCCTTAAGCAGGCTAGCAGGCAATGGTTTGCAAAACTGTCATCGTTCTTGACTTCTCACGGCTTCTCTTAATCTCAAGCTGATCATTCATTATTCTCCAAGTATTCTGGTTCCTCTTTCACTGCTCTTTTGATATAAGTAGATGATGTCATATTGGCTAGAAATGATTTGAATGCTATTCTCAATATTAAATGGGAGCTTGATCATGCTTTCAAAATAAAAGATTTAGGTCCTCTAAAATATTTCTTAGGCTTGGAGGTTGCTCGGTCTCACCTTGGCATCATTCTATGCCAATGAAAATACACACTGGATATTCTTTCAGATGCTGGTTTATTGGCTGCCAAGCCAGCTCTTACCCCTATAGTTCAATCCACCAAGCTTTACTCTGCTAACACTGAACTATTTTCTGATCCTGGGCTTACAGAAGATTGATTGGTAGGTTGCTTTACTTGACAACTGCACGGCCAGACATTAGCTTCTCGGTCCAACAATTAAGTCAATTCATAGATGCACCCACATCTAGTCACTACAATGCAGCACTTCGTGTTTTACGCTACCTAAAGGGGCTCCTGCCCAAGGGTTATTTTTTACTGCCTCCTCTAATATTCAGTTGAAAGCTTTTAGTGACTTTGATTGGGCAACCTGTCCAGAAACCCGACGATCCATTACTGGGTATTGCATTTTCCTTGGTGATTCCCTCATTTCCTAGAAATCCAAGAAGCAACAAACTGTTGTTCGCTCTTCATCCAAAGCTGAATACCAAGCTCTTGCTACTACTGTATGTGAGATGTAATGGCTCACTTACCTCCTTCATGATCTTCAAGCTCCGTTTGTATCCCCTGCACTTTTATATTGTGACAACCAATCGCCACATTGCTGCTAATGCTAGTTTTCATGAACGCATAAAACACATAGAAATTGACTGCCACGTGGTTCGTGAAAAGCTTCAGAATGGCTTGTTTCATTTGCTTCCTGTGTCCACCACTGCTCAACTAGCAGATATTCTGACAAAGCCCCTTGATCCTCAGCCATTTTCTCTTCTTATCTCCAAGCTGGGAGTGATCAACATCCACTATCTAGCTTGCGAGGGGGTATTACAGGATGATAACATAGTTATTCATAATCATAATAATTAGTTAGTTTGTTACACTGACAGTTGTCAGTTAGTTCCTTTTCTCATTCTGTATAAATACTATTTAGTCTGTAATGTACACGGGGGTTTTCATTCTTGATTCATATGGAAATGCATATAATCAGTAATACCCAGAGACTAGATCTCTGATATGTTTGGATTGTGAGAGATTATTTTGACAAACCTCAATTGATTTCTAGCAATGCGGATGATGGAATTGGAAACAGTCTTGCAAAAAAGGCTGTGATGTTGGACGGAACATGCAGATGTGTGCCTGTAACAGTTGAAAGGTGTTGCATAATTAGATTGGCTGATATAGGGTGGCACGTTCCACTTAACTTGTCACATGGTATTGTCTTATATTTTTATTTTTTAAAATTTATTTAAATTATGAGTTTAATGGTCATGCACTGTCAGTGTAAAAAGTTTTACACTGTCAACTAATTGGAATTCACCGTTGGTATGACTTTTAAAGTATTTATGATAAAAGTCAACAAACTTACAATAAATGATGGTTTATGATTGGATGACAGTGTATCAGTGCATGATCTTTTTTCTCTTAAATTATAACTCATTTATTTTATCTAACTTTTCATTTCACTCTCACATAACTTCCTTGACTTTTCATATGAGGGGACTTATTCATCACAAATCTTTTAAGAACCAAATTGATGTATCAATTAAAGTTTTAGGGCATTAATATTTAGTATTTTTCAAGCAAATTATGTTACTCTTTTTCATTGAAATTTATTCTAATATAAATAACAATAACCTATTTAATAAATAAAATGTGAATAATTGATAAGGTAAGAACAAAATATTGTATATCTTGTGCACGCATAAGTTCTAACTCCAGTTATATCTTTAACACTAAACTTCAAAACCTGTGTCTTGATTTATGGCATCTTTGCTAAATACAAGCACAAACTATGCGCAAACCAACAAGAGCGATAAATGCTATTAATATATATATATATATATATATATATATATATATATATATATATATATTAGTAAATTACACTGATATCTCTTGAAATTTTTTTAGATTACATATAATATTCTTGCTTTTTTATTGTTTACAACAACCTCTCTTATAAGAATACACAATGTAATATTTTTCAAACAATTAAGGGGGTTAGTATAATGTGTAAAGAATGTCAGTGTAATGTTTTTCAAACAATGAAATAAGTTAGTGTAAAAATAGAAAAAGGAGAGATATTGTATACAATCTGAAAAAATTTCAAAGAGTATCAATGTAATTTACTTTTTTTGTTTATAAGCAAAACATTTCATTGAGAAGAAACCAAAGCACAAGATGTGCAAAGGTTAAGGTATTCCTTAAAAATGAAAAGCCAACACCTAAACTAATCATGTGATATACCATTCCATCTTACATGTAATCAATGGCAGACCTGTGTAGAGCTGAGGGTGACTTTGAGAAAAATATAAATATATATTTATCTAGTGTTTTTGCATTCTGATAAATTGCATTTTATTTTTTAAATAAATTGCCTCCACTGACCCAGGTCTCCACCACTGCATGTTATATACCATTCCATCTTACATTTGATAGCAGGATATGATTCATACAAATCTTGTAATGAAAAGCCAACAACTAAACCAATTGTCTGTTAGCTTTGGTACTAGGCCTTCTCGTTAGCACAACAATGACCCCTTGCATATGTAGCATGTCATGTGTCTTCCTTTAAATCGTTCGATTAAATAAGTGGTATAAAGCCATAAGCACAGTGCAATACATATAGCTTTGCATAAGCATCTGCAACCCATCAAATATATATCCTAGTACCAAGACATATAATTATATCTTAGCATACACACAATGCAAGACAACCATATGTGCTTCTACAGCAGCATATGTAACCTGTTTTTCCCTATAATCAAGTTTGAAACCAGCATTACACCTCCCATCCCTTCAAAATGTGCTACACCATGATCCCCTTAAGATTTATGCATGTTGCAGGGTCTGTCCACCAACATGAGAGTGGATTATTAAACCCTTTTACTCTTACTTTGACCCATCTCCACAAGCAAATCTTGATTCCCTCAATAATTATGTGCAACTTTTGAATTTTTAGAATCAGAAACCAACGTGTTACGTGATCTCCAAATTGACCAAATGCTGACAAACCAAACAAGCTGCCACATTTCTATGCCAAGTTTATTACAATCCACCAAACCCCTAAATTGTAGAAAGTGATTTTGCACTCATTTTGAATACGTGCTGATATGCCAACCCAATTTAGGCATTGCATCCAAACTGCAACATATAAATGACATTCAAAGAACAAATGAGATCCTTGTCTCCGTAAATGAGTCCCTCCTTGGGCACAAAACCTCACCAATTTGCAGTATGTTGTCGGTGCTTGATCCAAACAAAGTTTCCATGCAAATGAAGACAACTTTAAGAGTATCTATTCCATATTAGTATGAAAAAACTTCTTTGAGGGTGTTTGGAAACCCATCCAATAGGCACATCTCATGAAAAAATCACATCAAATTGAATCTTTTATGCAGAAGCTATAATTTCTAGTTTCTGGTCTGATGCGTGTAATTTTGTATAAAAGCGAAACAAACACGCATTTTATGTATTTCATTTCTTGCCATAATAACTTTGTAAACAAAGTAAACACCTGAATTGTCCATCCTCCACCTCCACTTATCCTCACCTTGTATCTTCACAGATGTTGTGCACGATAAACTATGAACTTTGTTACGCAACTCTCTTTTTCCCCCATTGGAATAGATCCCTTCTCCACCTACATGACCTTTTCCATGTCCCATTCACCCACTTTCCTACCCCTGTCACCTTAGCCTGTTGATTAACAACCAACTCAAATAGCCTGTCGAATCTGGAACGAAGTGTTTCTCCCTCCAACCAAGAATCTAACCAAAAGAATGTATTCGTGCCATCACCTATATCTTTAGAGATTGATTTGGTCCACCAATGCTTTGTGAGACCAGAATCAATTTCATCTATAGATAACAAATCCTTCAACCACATCGATCCCTTCCTCCCACCCCTGTCCAGCTCACCATATTTTTGTGATAACACCCTATACCATAAAGAATCCTTGTTAGTCAACATCCTCCATCTCTGTTTACCTAACAAGGCCAAGTTAAAAGTTTGAATGTTCTTTATCTCCAACCTCGCTTGTCTTTCTCTCTGCGAACTCTCCCAAGCTGCCTTTTTAAACCCAAGACTTCCACTCCATAGAAAAGATTTGAAAAGAGATTCCATAGACACAATAATACCTTTTAGAGTCTCGAGGAGAAAAAAAATTGGCAGAGAATTTAGGACTGACTTTAGAAGTACCACAGAGTCTCTAAAGGACAAGTGTTGGCTTTTCCTTTTGGACAATCTACCCTAAATCTTATCAATCACCTGGCCTCCAAGTTGATATTTTTCTTAGATCAGCACCTATTAGAAAACCAAGAAACCTAAAAGGGATGCTTCCAACTTTAGGACACTCGAAGCCAATGTTAACTACATCTCCTCAACATTTACATTGATCAATGTTTGTCCTTTTGGCAAGTGTACCAAATCGTACAAGTAGTCAAATGATGAGTAAAGCATCATTCCTTCGAAGTCTTGCTGCACAATATTTAACAATATGTCATAAATTTATGTTTGCAAGGCTCAAATTAACTCCACTTGAAGAAATATACTAAAAAGACAACACTTTTTGTAAGAAAAACTCTTAACAAAACTAAACTAACTCAAAGAACTATTTTTGGGTTTTTAAGAAGGAATAAATGTTGAAAGTTTTAGTTTTTAACGCTATGGAAAGATTGTTGGGGGTTAGAGTACACCAAGCCTTACTCTTTTTTGCCATTAAAATAGAACAATATCTTGAACTTTCATATTAACATCAGTCAAGAATATTACCTTTTACTTTAATCCCTTACATGAAAGAGCCTAAATTCCTTTATTAAGAGTCAATCCCTTGAACACTTAATAAACCAACTTGCTTTAAGTTTTGTGACTAAAAAGATGATCAATAAGTTAAGGACTATCCCTAGCCTCAAGATTTTTTGAGTGTTTCCTTCAATTCATAGCATTGAAAGCATTTTCCAACAACATTCAAGCTAAAAAGAACAAGTTATGGTTGATTAGTCCACAACAAGCATTAAGCATAGAAGTAAAACACTAATATGAAGAAGAAGTATACATTTATAACTCAAAATAAATATAAGAGAGATGAGTTTGGTTACATCTAACCCCAACAAGGAGGAACTTAGCTACTCATTGTCATTTGTAGCATCAAAATACACTTAGAAATGTAGAATAATGACAAATTAGCCTTGAGAGAGCTTAGAGAACAATGTAACAGTATTTCTTCGTGATAACCTCCATGTGTCCAAAAAGCTAGCCTTTCCCCTTTTTATCTCCTTTGAATCTTACCAAAAATGGTAAATTCAAGTGAGCATTTGCTCAGCGAGTCGTGACCTCGCTGAGCGATTTCCTGTAATTCAAAAAAGGGTCTTCAGTAGGTTCCATATTCATTGAGCGATACATAATTTGCTTAACGAATTAACCCTTGCAGACACCTTTCTGGCCGAGATTTGCTGAGTGAGCCAAAAACTTGTTGCACAAATCCATGACAGAGAGTCCCATTCTGTATGCTCAAATTCGTTAGGCAAAGGACCATTTGCTGAGCAAATATCCATTTTTTGCAATAGGTCTTATTGCTTCCAATTTTCTACAATCCCTGGTGTTATTTCCTTCATTTCCTACAAAACTAAGCAAAAATTCAACTGTAACCTTCCAAAATAGTTAGTTAGCCTAAGAAATTAGATTATCTACAATTCTATCTAAAAAGTAGTCAAACGTAATTCTAAATGATGGAAAATATAGATAATTTGTCTAAATATAAATCCTTAAGGAGGGTATTTATGACAATTATCAATCATATGGCTTTTATGAAAATTGACCTTTAAATCCGACATTAACTCAAAAAATTGTAACACAACTTTAATCACCTATATATCTGATCAATGGCTCTTCTTACAACCAAACTATCATCAAGCAAATTGCAAATGTGAAATTGCAACTCCAAAAGCAATTCCCTTAAAAGAATTGATCTCCACCGCTCTGTTAAACATAACACTTAATCCCTCAGTAGCTATAAGAAAAAGGAATGGGGATAAGGGATCCTCCTGCCTTAGACCTCAACCCACATTGAATTCTAAAGTTAGACTACCATTTACCAACACCAAAATGGTTAATTTCAATAAATACTCTTTAATCCAATTCCTCCATATTAGAAAAAAAAATCATTCTACTCATGACATAATCTAAGTATTTCCAACACACCAAATCATATGCTTTTTAGAAATTGACTTTAAACAAGATAGTTTTCTTCTTTCTTCTCTTGGCTTCATCAATTAACTCATTAACAATAGGTACACCATCTAAAATTTGTCTACCTTATGAAGGCATATTGTTGCTCTAAAATCACTGCATGTATGACTTTACTAAGTCAATTTGCAAGAAGCTAGGAGATATTAGTCTATAATCACCAATATTTTGTGGATTCTCTTTTTTGGGAATAAGTACTATAAATGAACTATTGGCACCCTTCACTAATATGCTATTTGCAAAAATTCTTGTATAAATGCTACAAAATCTTATTTAACAATCTCCCAAAATTGTTTTATGAGCCCAAAATCAAACCCATAGGGCGGTGCTCTTTGTTTTGTGTTATCACAATCCCAAACGGTAGCTCTAACTTCTTCCTCCAAAAAAGATAAGCTCCTTGTTCATCTCCTCATCTATGTCGTGAAACCTTATATTTTGTAGCAATGATCTCTTCCATTATTGACTATAGAACTATGACTAGAAATTCTCTTTAATTTTATCTTTTAATGGCTGAACACCTTTTACTCATTGAAATTCAAGCATAAAATCTCATTATTTTTCCTTTTCTTATTCATGCATCCATGAAAATAACTAGAATTAGCATCACCCTATTCTAGCCATTTATTTCTTGATTTCTCTCATAATATGTTGCACTTCATATGAGTTAATTTATGATTTTTTGCCATATATTCTCTTTTTTTTAAAACCTCTTATTTCTTCAAATTACCAATTTCCCCTTTAATGTCCCAAAGTTGAAGCTCCTCTTTTGCATATTTTAAATTTTTGATGAAATTTTGGAAATGATCTCTATTCCACTCTTGAGTCATTGCTTCATGATTTAAATTTTCTCCTTCAAAATGTATGTACTCCAGCCCCGTACCTCTATATTTGGACATTATTCTTTCATATGTTTAGCATATCCTGGATCCTTTCACCAACAATTGAGCAATTTAATAGGTTTAGGTCCCTTATTGAGTTCCTTGTCCTTCAATATAATTGCACAATGATCTGACAAGCCCTTTTACCATCCTTATTGCAACAAGTTTGGCCCTAAGTGAACCCACTCCATAGATAAAAGGAAACGATTCAATCTATTCATAGCAGAACCATCACTCTTATAAAATGTGTCTTTTCTTCCTTCAAATGGTAGATCTATAAGCTTTGCTTCTACGATAAACTCCTTAAAACAGTTTATTTTTTCTCTTCTATTATAAGAATAGCTTTTGTTAAAATAAAGGACGAATTTGTAGCCTGTAAATATTTTGATAATAACAAATAGTTAAAAGTGTGAGAATTCACTTTATCGTTTGATCTCTAGTTTGCAGTATATCGTCTGACAATGTTTTTAAAACTGAATGTTGACTTATCTGTATATGTATAAACTATTCAACTAACAAAGCTTACATATGATGTTTATGCTCTAAAAAGATCTGCATATCAATCAGAGCACAAAGCTACCTCAATATGTATAAAGCCTATACACCTACTCTCGAGGAAAGTCAGCGAAAAAGAAGGAATATGTGTGCGATTGACAGAACAGGAAAGCAAACATGACAACTGCTAAAAGATTGAGTACAAGAATAGAAAAGATAAGCAGCCTGCTTTATCTTATTATATGACAAGTTGGTAAAAAGCATTAAATGCAACAATTAATGCTCCAACGACTCTCTTCATCAGACGAAGGCTATCTCCTACAAAATACTCAACGGATACTTTTGGAGAAGCCTATAAATAGAAGAAGAGACCTCCTTCCAGTTGTTGTTCAAAAAATCTACAAGTGTTGTTGATATATTTGTTGTTGTTATACTTATAACTGCTTTGATAAAACAAAAAGCTTTTGCAAAAATAGTTTTTGAATATCTAAAGTTGAACTTCATTGTTTATTCGTCTGATAAGACGTTAAACTCAGTGAGGTAAACTCACACAAATCTTTTTCTGTACGAGATTGGTTGAAGCCTGAAGAGGCTTTGTTTCAAAGAATACTTGGGTGTTTGCTTGGAGAGGCAAGTGAAAGACTACTTGTGCTTGAGCTTAGAGAGGCTTGTGGAAAGAATACTTGTAACATGTAAAGTTAGTGGAACTTGGTTGTTGCCAAGAACTAGACGTAGTGTCTAGAGTGAGACGAACTAGTATAAAATCTGTGTGCCCTTTTATTTGTTCTTTCTTCTTCCGTCTGCCTTCTTTAAAACGTTTTGAAAATCTTTCTGATCCAGTTTTATTTATTAAGCTTCTTCGAAAAAGATTTAAAGGATTACGAAAATTGGCCTTAACACAATTCAACCCCCTTTCTTGTGTTCAACTTGTGCCTTACAATTGGTATCAGAGCTCAGCCTCTAAGGGTTAAACACCTTAACAAGTGATAGAGGAAAAAGATTTGCATGGCACACCTTGAAGGACAGTTCATTCTTGAAGGAGCCTCCTTGTCAAGGCCTCCAGCCTTCAATGGAAAAGACTATGCATACTAGAAGGACAAAATGGAAATGTATATCAAGTCCATTCACTACAATATCTAGAGAATCATCACACATGGAGATCATACTGTAATCAAGCCAGAAATCGAATACAATCAAGATGATTACAATCTGTTACAACAAAACACAAAAGTTAAGTATATCATAACCTGTGCCTTATCAAAAACTGAATATAATAAATTTTGTAGCTGCAAAACTGCTAAGGAAACGTGGGATGCTATACGCATAACACATGAAGGCACGGAAGATGTTCGTCTCAGGAGAGCAGCAACTCTTCAAAGACATTATGAAATGTTCACCATGAAGGAGACTGAGACCATTGATGAAATGTTTGGAAGATTTCAAATAATTCTAAATGGACTTCAAAGTCTTGTTGTTGAGTTCTCTAAGGCTCAAAATAATCTTAAGATCCTAGACAGTCTTCCTAAAGTGTGGGAACCCAAAGCTACAGTCATAGCTGAAGCAAGGGATATGAAAACTTTAACTCTAGATGAGTTATTGGGAGCGCTAAAAGTACATGAAATACATCCATTCAAAAGAGACAAAGTCAAGAATAATGATTCTGTTGTCCTAAAGATTGGCAAAACAAGTAAAAGAGCAGACGAAAAAATTGAAACAAAAGGAAGAAATAAAGCGTTGAAAGTTCAATCTGAAGAATCTAAGAGCTCAGATGAAAGCTCTAGCTACTCAACAGACGATGAGATCTCCCTCATCTCACCAAAAAATTCAAAAGGATGCTTAAAAAGAAAGATAGATTTAAGCAATCTTCCAAAAGAAAGATACTAGATACAGAAAGTATTCACAAGAAGAAAATAATGAAATTATCTGCTATGAATGCAAAAAACCTGGACATATTAAGGTTGAATGCCCAAAAATGAAGAAAGGATGGAGTTCAAAAAAAGACATAAGAAAAATCTTCTAGCTACCTAGGAAGATCTGAATAGCAGCAGTAGCAGCTCAGACGATGAAAAGGCTAATATCTATCTTATGGCAGACGCAAAAGAAGTAACGTTTGAGGTAAACTCTAAATACAATAACTCTTTGCATGAGTCTGAAGACAATGAATCTGAATCTGAAGATGAAGATATGTTATATGATATTCTTCTTGCTAATTCTCATAAGATTGCTCTTGAGTACAAAAAATATAAAGAAAAACATCAAGAAGCTCTTTTAGAAAATGAGATACTTAAGAGAGATCTAATGAAAATGCAAAAAAGTTTAGCTTCAAATCCTGAAAAGGCAATGCTCCTTTCTGAAGTTGATAAACTGAAGAAAGAGGTCATTAGTCTTAAACATGATTTGACCAAATTTGTAGACAAATCTTCAAAACTCCAAATGATTTTAAAACATAGAAGATCTCCGTCTGACAAATCTGGGACTAGATTTGTAGAAGACAAAAGTGCTAAATCATCGTCTTCTAAATCCTATTCAACCTTCTGTAACCTTTGTGGAAAATTTGGACATTCATTGCAAAAATGTCAACACAAAAGGAAACAAAGGTCAAATAAGACCTTTGGGACTAACATAAAAGGACCCAAAAGTATTTGGGTACCAAAATCTCAAATAATTCCTGTTGCAGATATCTTTAATGGGAAAAAGAAGGGATTCATTCTGGTACCTGGACAGTGGATGCTCACATCACATGACGGGAGAAAGGTCTATGTTCCTATACCTCCAATCACATGAAGGAACAGTCTCCTTTGGAGGAAATGGAAAAGGAAAAATCATTGGAATAGGTAAAGTTGGTAAGTCTCCCCTTCCATCTATAAATAATGTTCTATGTGTTGAAGGATTAAAATACAATCTACTTAGCATCAATCAATTTTGTGATAGTGGATTTATTGTATCCTTCTCCAAAGAATCATGCATAGTCAAAAGAAATGATGAATCTATTCTTTTTACTGCCAAAAGACACAACAATCTATATAAGATTGAGTTTGAAGATCTGAACAAACAAAATGTAACTTGCTTAATGACCAAAGAAGATGAAAAATGGATTTGGGACAAAAAACTCGGGCATATCAATTTAAAACATATTTCGAAGTTATATAAAAAGGGTTTAGTGAAAGGATTACTTGAGATTTCTTGGAAAACTCATCTTTTTTGTGAAGCATGTCAGAAAAGGAAACAAATCAAAACCTCTTTTAAATCAAAAGATGTTGTTTCCACTTCTAAACCATTAGAATTACTACATATGGATCTGTTTGGACCTACTAAAACTCTTAGTCTTGGTGGGAAAAAGTATGGTTTTGTCATTATTGATGACTATTCTAGATATACATGGGTTTATTACCTAGCCCACAAACATCAGTCCTTTAATGTGTTTGAAATATTCTGTAAGAGAGTTCAAAATGAAAAAGGTTTTTCTATTACTGCAATTAAAAGTGACCATGGAACTGAATTTGAAAATGCTGAGTTCAAATCCTTCCTGTGAAAACAATGGAATTTTCCACAACTTCTCCTCATCGAGAACACCTCAACAAAACGAGGTAGTTGAAAGGAAAAATAGAACCGTACAAGAGATGGCAAGAACCATGCTCTGTGAAAATTCAGTCTCCAAGTACTTCTAGGCAGAAGCTGTAAACATAGCATGTTATGTTCAAAACAGAATATTGATCAGACCATTAATTAAAAAGACTCCTTATGAACTGTGAAGAGGTAGAAAACCCAACATTTCATACTTTCACCCTTTTAGATATGAATGCTACATTCTCAACACTAGAGATCAATTGGGAAAATTTGACTCTAAGGTTGATAAAGGTGTTTTTCTTGGATATTCTGATACATCAAAAGCTTTTAGAGTATTCAATCCCAGAACCTCTGTTGTAGAAGAATTTATACATGTTAAATTTAATGACACACTAACCCTTGATAAAAGACTATCAGATTTGGAAGAAGATTTTGCATATTTATAGATAGAACCGTCTAATCAAAATAGAACAGACGAAGCAAAAGAATTAGAAGAAACGACTCAACAACAGACCAATAATCAGACGAAGGGATTTCACAAAGACTGGAAGTTCGTTACCTACCATCCTCAAAATCAAATTATTGGAGAACGAACAGAAGGAATCAAGACAAGGTCGTCACAAAAAATCAAGCGTCTTGTGCCTTAGTCTCAGAAATTGAACCTAAGACGATAGATGAAGCACTTCCAGACGATGACTGGGTGATAGCAATGCAAGAAGAATTACATCAATTCACAAGAAATGATGTTTGGATTCTTGTTCCCAAACCAATACAAAACAGCATCATTGGAACAAGATGGGTTTTCCACAACAAGCTCGACGAAAATGGTAAAGTAATTAGAAACAAAGTAAGGTTAGTAGCTCAAGGTTACAATCAACAAGAAGGTATTGATTTCACTGAAACCTTTGCTCCTGTGGCTAGATTAGAAGCTATTAGAATTATGCTTGCCTTTGCCGCTCATAAAAACATTAAACTTTTTCAAATGGACGTGAAAAGGGCGTTTTTAAATGGTTTTATCGAGGAAGAAGCTTATGTTCGACAACCTCTTGGCTTTGAGGACCCAAACCTCGTAGACCATGTCTTTAAACTTAAAAAGGCTCTGTATGGTCTTAAACAAGCACCTCGTGCCTGGTATGACAGACTGAGCAGTTTTCTTATTGAAAATGGGTTCATGAGAGGCAAAGTAGATACAACTCTCTTTAGAAAAGAATCCAACAAAGATTTCATTATAGTTCAAATTTATGTAGATGATATAATCTTTAGAGCTACTGATGAAACTCTATGTAAAGAATTCTCAGATTAGATGCAAAGTGAATTTGAGATGAGCATGATGGGAGATATAAAATTGTTTATTGGACTACAAGTTAAACAAAAAGAGAAGGGTATATACATTCATCAGCAAAAATATACAAAAGAATTGCTTCAGAAATATAAGATGAATGAGTCAAAACCTATGAGCACACCAATGCATCCATCTGTAGGTTTAACAAAGGACGAATCAGGTAAACCTGTAGATCAAACTATCTATAGAGGTATGATTGGCTCACTTCTCTATTTAACTGCAAGTAGACCAGATATCATGCATAGCATCTGTTTATGTGCTAGATTTCAATCTGATTCTAGAAAGTCTCATCTAAAAGCTGTCAAAAGGATTTTTAGATATCTTATTGGTACATCTAACCTTAGTCTTTTCTATGAGAAAAACAAAGATTTAAGGTTAATAGGATACTGTGATGCAGACTATGTTGGTGATAGACTTGAACGAAAAAACACAAGTGGTGGATGTCACTTCATCGGACCATGTCTTATATCCTGGACTAGTAAAAAGCACAACTCAATTGCATTATCCACTATTGAAGCAAAATATGTATCTGCTGCAAGCTACTGCTCACGACTCTTATGGGTAAAATACCAACTTGAAGATTACTCTAGCTTTGAGCATAACATTCTTGTGTTATATGACAATACTAATGCAATTAATTTATCTAAAAACCTGATTTAGCATTCTAAAGCTAAGCATATAGAGATAAGACATCATTTTATTTGAGATTATGTTCAAAAAGGTGTTTTTGAAATTAAGTTCATCGATACAGACCATCAATGGGCTGATATCTTTACAAAAGCTCTACCTGCAGAACGTTTTAACTTCATCTTAGAAAACCTGCACATGAAAGTTTTACAAGAATAGACCGTCTTAAAAGCATCGTCTCATTTGATCATTTACAATTCTTCTTACTATATTTCGTCTTACTCTATATTGTCTTATCCCACTTCATCTTACTAACCCGATTGTTTGAGAATATGAAAAGTTTTTAAGATGATTAAGTTTGATATTCTCTTTATTGGTTACCCTCGATAACCACCCAAGAAGCGTACACCGTGTTCCCTACCACATCAAGTCACCATTAATGCACGTCTCTTCAGTATTTTCAAAACCTTCTTTTTATTCAAACTTACCGCTCTTTCTTTTTCTTTACACTCTCTGAAAAACCTCTCAAACTTCCTAAACTAAAACCATATTCCTTACCTTTACTCTCAAATCCCTTTCCCTCAAACTCACACTCATGGCTGCCCAAAAACAACTTATGCCCATGGAGAGATTTCCAGAAAGTGACTTCATCGCCGGAAAATGGGTTGACTTACAGAAACTTGAGGAAGAAGGATTTCCTCTGCAAATGTTTATCAGGAACGTCGGATAGGAAGCCTTCATGTAGAAGAAAACTTCCTGGTATCACGCACCATACACATACTTCTGGGCCTCTGCATCTGAAGTCAAAGGAACTATCACTGGAACCATCGACAATAAAGCCATCATCATCTCTACCGACACCATTGTTGCAGCGTCTGGCTGTAAAAAAGAGGGTGACCTGTTTACTGAAGATTGGGAAAAGGTCATAACCCCAAAAACTGTCAACAAGGCATTATATGGAAAGCCCAGGCCTCAAACTGAGAACAAGGATGTTCTAAGGAAGGTCTTGTATGCTTCACACATAAAGCCTATATGCCGACTTCTCCACAACATCTTGCTGCACATTATCCTACCTAGAAAAGGTTCAAAGGATAACGTAACCGCTAAGGACAGGTTCTGGATCTACAAAATGATGACGAGTCAGAAGGTCAATCTGTCTGCCTCAATTCTGGACAACTGGAGATCATGTCTCTCGAAGTCAAAGGAAAATGTCCAAAGCAATAGAAGCATCCTATCCCCTACGCCATGCTCTTCACGGAAATCATCCGTCTAGCAGGTATAAGAGAATCTGGGTTGGAAAAGATGGAACAGGGTTTTGAGATTGATGTATCCATCATCCAGAGGATGAGGCTTGCACATCTCTTCTCTGGGTATGTTGCAAGACATCCAGAGTTGGCATTGATCAAGGAAGAACCACTAGAAGAAGTTGTTGGAACTGCATTCAGAGTGCGATCATCTGCTGACCCCTTTACTAGTACTGCGCCTAGTCAACCTCCAACACAGAGGAAACCCCAATCCTCTCAAACACAACCCAAATAGACCAAGCCACAAAAACCTAAGTTACCAATCAAGAGACCCTCACAACCCGACCCTCAACCCAAACAGACCAAACCTCAAACCTCTTCATTCCCACCTCATAAGAAACCAAAACCATTAACCATTCATCTGAGATCCAAACCAACTCCCCAACTTGACTCAGACGATGACCTCCTCCTCAACACACTTCTGCCTACTCCAAGCACAACCATTTCCGCCCCTCCGTCAAAACTACCACCTCCACCACCTACATCTTCTGAACCCACTTCGTTTGCACCACCATCTAAAAAGCTCTCAGTATCCAAAATGATTCCAGCACCAAAAACAAAGGCTCAAGAAGAAAAGTAGCTCAGGAGAGCCCGAGCTAAATCAAAAAGGGCTGAAAAGAAGAAGAAAGAAGAAGTAGAAAAACTAGCTGAAGTTGAACAAGAACAGATTAAGTAAGCAATGCTTCAATCTATAATTGAACACTCGCTACAAACAGCCCCTGCAGAGCATGATGAGCAAGAATTGCTTACACAAGAGGACATAGCTGCTACCTCAAAAGACCTAATAGCTGCACCCAGCCTCGACCAGCTTGTAAGGGCTATTCCACTCTCTGTTTCCTTCGCAGAACGTGAAGTAGAACGAACTTCGTCTAGAGGAGCTGGACCGACGATAGACGAAATGGCACCAGAAGATTATCGCTCTGAAAGGCCTCCATCTGAATGTCTCCAAAGGCGCACAATGATTTACTTTGAGCAGCCTGAGTCGCGTCAGAGTGGAACGACGAAAGAATATTGCTTACCAGAACCCTTTAACTCAGAGCTACTTCAATCTTCAATTAATTATGAACTGGGTGAAGTTAACAACCCTAGGATGTGGACGACTCTCGTCAAAGAAGAATGGCCTTTTCTAGTTCGCCATGGGTATGCTGAAAAATTCCCCATCATTGAAGAAGAAGCTACCCCAACCATGTCATATGAGCTGCACATCACCCTATACGATTGGGAGCAGCGCTACAGTACTTTATCAAACGCTTCAATCTTCGTCTATCCACCATCAACAAAAACCAAATTCCCAGCCGGATACGAAGTATGGAGACAGCGTGGGATTCTCTGTCACACTTCTCCCTTCATTCTGAAATGCAACTACTCAGAGTATCTGATCATGTGCAGAACGTACCATTACAAGCCCAAAATCATTTATCCATTCTGTCATGGGATGATCAAAACTTATCCTTTCGCCATTCGTCCAGAAGACAGTCCAGACTTTGAAGATTGGCGGATAGGTGATGATGACTGGAAATTAGGGAGAGTGATGAACAACTTCCTGCAGGAGAAGATGCAGATCTCGTTGCAGTGTGCTATATGTGAGCGAAGGTGTCCAGACCTTGATCTAGGCCTGCCTAAATTCATGATTACTCACATGAGGCTCCTTATGAAATCATGGACTACCTTTCACATATGCTGTCAAAAGAATTATCCATGCCAAAATATGTCTATGGGGAAAGGAAAAGAACCGAAGTTTAGGCGCAACCCCCGAAGGCACTTAATGATTCGACAAAGAGCACTTTCATCTGCACAGTTGGCAGAATTAAAAGGAAAAGCAACTCTTCGAAGCACATACCGCAAAAGGTTGCAAGACCATGTCGAAGCGCTTAAACACTTCTCTGGCCTCTTTGCTGATGAAAAGAGTATGCTAAGTTATGAAGCTGCACTACGTCGAACGGGTCACTGGACGCAAGTATCTCCGTCTCCCTCCACCTCTACACCCAACCCCCAAAACCAACTATCCCTTAATCAACCCCTCACCTATATCTTCTTCTCTTTTAAAACCTTTGAACTATATTTACCCTATGGTCACTTTTGGTTCTGTGGTCCTCCTATACCATATGTTTTCAGCTTATGTTTTGTAGAAGAACCAACTGATGAAGCAGCTACTAACTCTGTACCTGCACCTTCAGACGACAGACAAGCCTTCAATGAATTGAAGCAGACCGTGCTCCATCTTGAAACTTATCTTCAAAAAGAACGCAGAAAACGTAAACGTGCAGAAGTTCTATTGGCCAAGCTGGCAAAACGCTTCAAGAGTGACCTTAGCTCATCGTCTACACCTTCTAACTCTAAATCCTCTAATTGATGATGCCAAAAGGGGGAGAGAAATAGAAGAACAAAAGGGAGTATAAAGATATTGATCTTAGGGGAAGTATATTTTATTTTGATGAAACTTACGATGAATAATATCCTCTGGCTTATTTCAAATACTTATGTTTTTTTTTACAACTCACTAATCAAAAAGAACTTTCATAGAAGATTGAAATTTGTTTTTACAAAAATTATAATTGTTTGTCATCATCAAAAAAGGGGAGATCGTTAAAATAAAGGACGAATTTGTAACCCATAAATATTTTGATAATAACAACAGTTAAAAGTATGAGAATTCACTTTGTCGTCTGATCTCTAGTTCGCAGTTTATCGTCTGACGATGTTTTTAAAACTGATGTCGACTTATCTGTATATGTATAAACTATTCAACTAACAAAGCTTACAAACGATGTTTATGCTCTAAAAAGATCTGCATATCAATCAGAGTGCAAAGCTACCTCAATATATATAAAGCCTATACACTTACTCTCGAGGAAAGTCAGTGAAAAAGAAGGAATATGTGTGCGATTGACAGAACGGGAAAGTGAACATGACAACTGCTAAAAGATTAAGTACAAGAATAGAAAAGATAAGCAGGCTGCTTTATCTTATCATATGACAAATTGGTAAAAAGCATTAAATGCAACAATTAATGCTCCAACAACTCTCTTCATCAGACGAAGGCCGTCTCCTACAAAATACTCAACGGATACTTTTGGAGAAGCCTATAAATAGAAGAAGAGACCTCCTTCAAGCTGTTGTTCAAAAAATCTACAAGTGTTGTTGATATATTTGCTGTTGTTATACTCATAACTGCTTTGATAAAACAAAAATCTTTCGCAAAAATAGTTTTTGAATATCTAAAGTTGAACTTCATTGTTTATTCGTCTGATAAGAGTTAAACTTAGTAAGGTAAACTCACATAAATCTCTTTCTCTACGAGATTGGTTGAAGCTGAAGAGGCTTTGTTTCAAAGAATACTTGGGTGTTTGCTTGGAGAGGCAAGTGAAAGACTACTTGGGTTTGAGCCTGAAGAAGCTTGTGGAAAGAATACTTGTAACGTGTAAAGTTAGTGGAACTTGGTTGTTTCCAAGAACTGGACGTAGTCTCTGGGGTGAAACGAACCAATATAAAATCTGTGTCCCTTTTATTTGTTCTTTCTTCTTCATCTGCCTTCTTTAAAACGTTTTGAAAATCTTTCTGATCCAATTTTATTTATTAAGCTTCTTCGAAAAAGGTTCAAAGGATTGCAAAAATTGACCTTAATACAATTCAACCCCCCTTCTTGTGTTCAGCTTATGCCTTACAGCTTTCTTTCTCTCTAATTCATATTTGATTGAATTTAAATCCTTTACCACACATCGTCCCCTCCTTTGTGCTTTTACATTAACAATCTTTTTCCAAAAGGCTTTATTTCCTTAAAGGTCACATAGAGCATAAATATGTATAATAAAAACATGCGTCTTGCCACAACCCCAACATCCTTGTACACCTATGTAATGACTGCCTTGTAATATTGTTGTCATCAAAAAACTTGATTTTTTTTTCACATCATAAGAAGCCCACTAGCTCTTCCTGTCGAAGGTTTACACATCTAGTCAAAATCCTCATCCACCCACAATGAAACGCATAACTTCCTCTCAATTATCTCAGTTTTGGTCTCCTGTGGGCAAAGTAAGTCAGGTACTTGTGATCTAATCATTTGTTAGATCTAGCTCTTCTTTGCTTTTCCCTTAAACCCTGATGTTATATGTAATTAACTTCATCAATAACCTGTCAATCCCCCTTCACCTTTGTCGTTTATCATGGCCCATGTTCCTCTAAATTCGTCCTTCTTCCAGCATCTTTATTATCCTTGATTTCTATGTCCCTTAAGTAACCCACTACTTGACTCTCCTCACCTTGTGTGCCACAACTCCTAAGTTCTTCCCAAAATTCCAAAATTCCATTGCAATACCTTCTGGTTCCTTATTTAGAATCATCTAGTTGCACCATCTAATATTGCTACCATATAAAGTATTTCTAGAGATTGAAATACCTTGCTATTAATTATAGAGAATTTAACACTCACCTAACACACTAATTTCTTCACTTTGTTGAATACATATTTTAGTATGAGTTTAACTTTTATATACTATTAGTGTAAGTATTTCTTCACCACTACCAATTAGAAATCATTTTAAATATGATTTTTAAAATAATTATTTTAAAACAATTTAATCATGCACAAAAATGTATGATTAGATAATAATATAAAATATCTTTACACTATCAATATATTTTAATTAAATTCTTTTAATATTGCATATTGTGATTGAGCACAAATAAATCTAGAACGAATTATATTTTCAAAAGCAAAACTAAACCTACAAACTCTCACCTTAATATTTATTGCTTGGCAACTAAATACATGTACAAATAGGTTTTGTTACATTTTTAATTTGTTTGATTTACCTCAATTTTAACTCTTATAATATAAAACTTTAGTCCCTATAATTTACTTCATTTAGATTTTGGCTTTGCCAACAATATGTCACCACATGTATCTTTTAGAGATTACCACCAAAACCAATGTCTAGTAATTAATTGAACGGATCAAAACCTAGGCGAAACTAAATTATAAAGACCAAAAAGTAAAGTTTTATAAAACTAAAATTGAGGTAAATTATAAATATTAGAAATGTATTTAATATAAATTTGTTGAAAAATAAACTATATCCCTACACTCAAATGGATACTATTGTGAAGATTGAAACTACCATTACTAGTTACCTTTACACACTTCTATCACAATTCAATTTTGATCCTGACTAACACACAAACTACCATCCTAGTCCGACAAGTCTTAATTAAGAGCAACTCTACATAAGACCACAAATGTAATAATAATTTATAAAAGATACTATATTTTAAAGGAATTTCTATAGAATTTTTGACAAAATCTCCACTAAATATTGACATCTCAAAATTGTCCAAAAACATGTAAGATCACAAAAATACAAATCCAGCCATAATAAAGTCTCACATAGGCCAAACAAATTGTAATCTAACTATTAAAATACATTATTCATCATAGAATACACTCAATATTATCAACAACATTTCAACACAATAAAACCTCACCAAGAAGCCTACAACTCAAGTTTAATGGAAGCACTCAATTATGTATAAATATGATTGTTTGATCAAAATGGATTAGAAGACAATGTCAGTCACCACTCATGAGTAAAAAATAAAAAATGTAACAAGTGGAACATGGTAATATCAAATATGGAAATATAGTTACAAATGTCAAATCTTTGTTCATATCAAATATGCTATATATAAAACCATAAATTAAAATATTTCAAGTGGGGTACTACTCAAATATAACTATGACAGCTCCTAACTAAGGAGTTTCTCTCACACATGCCAAACTCAAGTTTCCTGTTTGAGATATCAATAATAGGTTCCTTGTATAAGGTTAATAATCTTCATTTTTTTTTTTCATTTTTATTTGTATTAGAAACTCATTGATGGCCTTTAGCATATCTTATGCTAAGGTTCATGTTATCTTATAATGAAACTTAGTTTGCTTATTAAAAAATGAGTAAATTACAGTAATACCCCTGAGATTTTTTAAGATTGCACAAACTCGCTATTTTTTTAACGTTTACAACAACCACCTTTATTGGCGTACACAGTGTAATATTTTTCAAATAATCAGGAGGTTAATGTAATATATAAGGGGTGTCAATATAATATTTTTCAAACAATTAAGGGAGATTAGTATAGGGACAAAAAAAGGAAAGGTATTGGGTAAAATTTAACGAAACCTCAAGGGTGCCAGTTTAATTTACTCTAAAAAAATATCAATAATAGGTTCCTTGCCTTACAGTGTCAATAATAGGTTCCACACTTCTAAATATTAATAGTAGGTGCTTCACCTGAAAAATATCAATAATAGGCTCTTCAACTATAAATAAATTATGGTACATCAAAACTAACACCTACTTTATTAGTTACAATATTTTGAAAAAGTGTTTCTCCTAAATATTATTAGTTACATCACAAACTCATACTTATGAAAGGCCTTCAATCTACAATTATCAACATTTTCAATAATTCTACAAATCGAAATAACCAAATTATTTTTCAATAATTTCATAGCGTTTCTCCCATCATCAAATCCAAAAATAATGTTTCAATTGCGTTCGAAGAATTTCACGAAATTATCAAACTACAACAATTCATACATTTGAATTTTATAAAATTCTTCAAATTATCAAATCTTGACTAATTATCTAATGATATCTTAATAATTCCAGAACATCAAATGACAATAAACCATGCATTTAAGTTCATGAAAAAAATTATATTACCCTATCCCTCAACAAAATATAATATTTTATGTAAATAATTAACATATCAAATATTCATTTTTTAATTAGTTTGAGACAGTTGAGAAAAAAAAAATTGGCTAATTACTGGAATAGTATGTGAAAAATACATTCAAAAGAGAGAATAGAGAGAGTGAAGTATTTTAATTTAAGTTTAATTACACTTTTAGTCTCCTATAATTTTAATTGTTCAATTTTGATTCACACATTTGAAAAATGGGCAAATACAGTTTCCCCTCCACCAAAGACATCTACCAAACCCTCAAATTTCTCTTTTCCCTCATCAACTTCCCTCCAAGCTCAAAGAGGATCTCCCCCTCCTCCTTTGATGCCTCATGTACCCTTTTAAGCTTAACAATTCATCCTTTGATCCCTTGCTGCCTTTCACCAATGGCCTTCCTTCCTCGCCCTTATCCACTAGCTCATTCAAATCGTCAAGTTCCACCTCCACCTATCTTCTTCCCCCCAAACACCCTCAACAACTACATGCACTACATCCTTGGCAACAACTATGTCGTCAAAGAACTTGACTACAGCATCTGCAAGAACTCCACCATGAAAGCCTGCCGTCAAGGAACAACTCAATCCTGCGAGGCAGAGTGCTGCCGATTTGGAGGTAGAATTGGAGTGGCTTCAATTCATGCCTCCACAGAAGAAGGCTTTAGAGACCTTCAAAGCATCTCTATGAGTCAAACCACAACCACACAAACAATCCACTCTCAACTTCCCTTCAAAACAAACCCTTAAGGGCCCATTTGATGGTCAGAATAGGATAAGATATGATAGGATATAAGAGTAAGATAAGAACAAGGTAGAATAAGAGGAGGATAAGCTACAATCTTATCTAATGTTTGGCGCACACCAGATAACAAATAAGATAATGATAGGAAAAAATATAAAATATATGTTCAAATAACAAAATTAATGTTTCGTTAAAATTACATATAATTTTTTAAAAGTAACTTTTAAGTTTTACAAAAAAATAATTTTAACTAAAGTATACAATGTTGTTTTTATTTATGTAGTTATTTTTCTTAAAATTATTAAAAATTATATAATATTTTTAAAATTATAATTATTTTTCAAATATTTTTATTTAAAAAATATTTAAATAATTATTATTTAATTTTTAATATTTAAATTAGTAATATACTTTAAATTTACATGTTAAAATTATCTCTCTCTCTCTCTCTCTCTCTCTCACACACACACACACACATATATATATTATAATATTTATTATATATAGAGAGAGAAAGAGGGGGAGGGGGGAGGGCTTGTCCTATCCTATTGCTTCTTAACCTGGCTCTCCCCTCAGGATAAGAAATACACTAGAGCGACAAAATAGGACAAGAGAAAGGACAACATTATTATATCCTATTGGCGTAACAAACAACATATTACAATAGGATAGGATAGTTATCATATCATATCCTGGCCACCAAACATGCCCTAAAGAGATTGGGGAAGCAAAAGGAAAATAAGGAGGTTGGAGGGAGGGGTTGCAAGAGAGGAAGGGAGGGAGAGCATTGGAAAGTTGAAAATTGAAAGAAAAAAAAATAATTAATACCATGTCATATGTTTATATGAAATAAATTGTCCAATTTGAAATAAATTGGTTGAATTTACCATCTTATCACACATGTAAAAATTAGATGGTGAGTTAACGATATAACTAAAATTGTTCATTTTTTAAATGTGTGAACCAAAATTAAGCAATTAAAATTGGGACAATCAAAATTACTCACACACACAACTAGAAAGATCAAAAGTGCAATTACTTTTAATTTATAATATAGAGTAGATAAGTTTTTTAATAATATTTTTTTAATGTAATTACCAAGACCTCCCTTTGACCGGAATATCTATCTTATGTCTGAACGGCATTTCGTTCAGCATGTGCGACAGCGATCCAATATGTCGGTATATATAACAATGCACGCAATACTAGGGGCTATTTCTATTTAATTTGGGGTAAGTATGTTTTATTATTATTAATTTCATACTATTTTAATTTTTTTTTCAAATATAGTGCAAATTGCAGGAAGTTATAAATTATACTAACGATTTTATAGTAATTTTTTAATTAGTTTTAATACATCGGGAAGAAATATAGCGGGTTAATCGTAGTTGCAGATGACTTACATTAGAAAAACTCGAGTTACAAGAAATAAAAGCACCGTGTCAGCACATGTTTGGTTGCGCGTTTTGACTACTTGGATGCAAGTCAAGCTGAAGCTGCAATTTTTAACTTTTGCATTATTTCAATCAATTGACGTGATTTTGATACTTAATATTCATATTGGATTGGATGCCGAAATAAACATGGGGAGTCTCATTTCAAAGATCTACCTTTATATGTTAGGTTCTTAACACAATGAAGCTGAAGGTCATCAACACCAAGAAGCTAAGAAAGACGTCTAAATATTGTTTTGCCTTACAACAAATCCGAATTCCATCACAACCCATTGGGTGGCATTTGAGCATCACTACTACCACAGTGCAAGCTGGCCTAGCTCTGAACATATAAGATTTGAGATATGTTTGACAAAACTACTATTAAATAAGTGTTTTGAAAGTTGAAAAATTATTTAAAATATAAAAGTAGATAATTAGCTAATTAAAATAAAAGTATTTAATAAAACTGTTTGTTAAATTATTAGCTAATAAGTATAAAATAATATAACAGAACATGTTTAATTATTTGTCAATAAGGTGAAGTTTAGTAACTATATATATTTTCAAATAATTACTACTTTTTATATCTTAATTTATTTTAAATAAGTTATCATCTTAAAAATTAAGATATAAATTTTTTTAATTTTTTTCTCATTTTAGAATTTTTTTTTATTGAATGAAATGAGATAATATAAATAAATTTAATTATAATTTCGATGATTTTATACCATAAAAAGTAATATTTGATGAGAATGAGAGTATAACGGGTACTAAACATAAGAAAGGTAAATAGGAAATTCTAATAAGATAGTGAAGATAAAAATGAGGAAAAAAAAACAATAAAATAGAGTGTGTAACCTCAAACACTACATGAAGTAACATTTTAAGCTAATAAAATAAACACATTTACCAAATAACTTGTTTTGATCAAACAAGCTTTCTCAGTTAGTTAAATAAGATAGTTGCCTTGCCTAATACACTTTTAGAATGTGTTTGGCAAAATTAATAGATAGAAGCTAACTAGAAGCTTAAAGCTAATAAGTTAACTAATATATTTAAAATATTTGGTAAATCTAGTTGTTGAATTAATTGACAAGTGTTGAATGATATAAAAGGACATTAAAAAAAATTATGATAAAATAATGAAGAAAAAAAAAGCTTATGAACTCAAAAATTATATAATTTCACATTTCAAAAAATACTATTATAATGCTAAAGCAATTAAAATAAGTTTTTTTATCAGACGTCTTTGATTTGGTCAAATCAAAATAGTCAAATAAGTTAGAAGATAACTTAAAAGCCTTACCACATTGTTTGAGAACATAATTGTGTGTTTAATATAATTTATTTTCACACACATACATTATTTGAGAACATAATTGTGTTTTTTGGAAAGAGGGTTACCATGTTATTGGTGCAAAGTATCTACTATACTTTTTACTGAAAAACTTGACTAATCACTTTTAGTGGAGTATTGCTCTCAACCACATTTTTTACAATCACAAGATTTAAACCTAAGACATTGCTTAAAGAATCCAAACCCAATTCTACTCGGACCAACATAATGTTGATACATAATTGTGTGTTTAATCTTATTTATTTTGTAGAAATAAGTATTTATTTATATTAATTGTTTACAAGATTAAAAAATTATTTTCTCAAAATCCTAATTGTTCTGGACTTGATCTATCTTAGGTCTAGCTCGGTTAAATGAGCCCAAAAGTACTGAGATAGGAATAATTAACACAAGGAGAAGAGACTTAACCTAGAGATAATTCAAATACCCTTAACCTTCTCACCCAAGATAACCATTATATCATATAGAAGATCATCATATTATCTTATCTAATCTAGTTTGTTACCTCAACAAAAGAGTTTATAAAAGCAGTCTCATATGCTAATAAAGGCATGACTTCTATTCTAGTCACCTTATGTCCATGACCTTAACTGACTTGACTATCAAAATCTTTGCAATAGTCTCCCCTACTCATTTGACTAGGATCTCTCACAGTAGAACCACCCAATCAGCCTACTAGAGAGAAACTTAAAAGTCTCAGAGAAGCATGTGCCACCTAATTTGAGCTTGAAACAAACACCAACTAAACATGTACTAACTCATCACATTGTTAAGTGTGTTTTTAATATAATTTATTTTGTAGAAATATATAAGTATTTATTTTTATTAATTTTTCACAAGATTTTAAAAAAACAATTATTTTCTCAAAATTAATCCTTACTATACATGCCCTAACTCATTCTCTGCGGTCAGCACAACTTCAGGATAAATGGTCGTCTACTACATTCGCGGTTTTTATTAAAATAATAAATTCATCAAATTAATAATGATAAAATGTAGTTAGACGAATTGAGTACAAGAAGGCCCACTACTCGTAAATGGATAGCTAAAGTCAAAAGGGAAGCATCTACAGAACCCAAGTTCAGAGTTCCACAATTGGAATTGCCTAGTTTATTTATTATTTAACCATACCTAATCCATTGAATAATGTTAAAACTCTGATCCCGTTCAGCGTCCACTTGATCAGTATAATACAAACTCAATTTGGTTCACTTTGTTTGAACCATTTGTGGTTCACTAACTAATCCCCAACCTAATTAGCGCTACATGCACCACCTGCATTTTCCCTAAACAAAAACGAGGCCACGCACGATCGGGCCATATTTAACTGTTTGAGGAGCATTAGGAGAAAAGACAAGCAAATAAAACATCATTTTACTCTTAAAGCTGCATTATACATAAATATAAACACAGCCATACATATCGTCTGACTCTGCCACAATTTACAAGAGAAAAAAAAGAAAAAAGAAAAGAAAAGAAAAGCATCGTTCCCAGTCATTGATACCAAGTTCGCGCAGAGAAAAGCACACTATGTCTGGGGAGACCACAAATTTATTGCCCCCGGCCCCAATCGATCAATGGTCCCTCTCTTTTTCTTCTTCTATATCACTATCTAGTTCCTCCTCACTGCGCACGCAACACGCTCACCACTTCAAAATGAGTATTCACTTCTTCTGCTTGTTCTTGTCACTCTCATCTTTCCATGTAAGAACCAGCACAACACACTCCTCCTGCACCATTCTTTAAACTGTACAAATTGCATAATAATAATCTTACCACATTGCATTGTCGTAATTTAATGTTTTGCCCTATGAGTGCAGGTTTCTCTAGCAATTAAGGGAATGCCTCTGCCTCAAACACATGAACATTCGAAACAGATCAACATCAACCCTTTCAGCCCCAAAGCCTCTCTCATTCGCTATTGGAACGCTCGCGTCTCCAACAAGCTTCCAATCCCTCACTTCCTTCTCTCGAAAGCTTCCCCTCTCACACCACACCACTACGCCATCCTCAGCAACCTCCTCAACCAAAAACCCAAACCCTTCACTCCGAAGCTTCGTCATTCCCTATGCTCCTCACCCAACTTATTCTGCTCCTTCGACGACACACCGACAAACACACTCCAACGCGAAAACGACGACCCCAACTTCGCCGTTTACAACAACAAACGCTTCGCCAACTACGGCTCCTCCCGAGTCGGCGGAGCCGACTCGTTCAAAAACTACTCCAACGGCCTAAACGCGAACAACGACGCGTTTAGAAGATACAGCGCCGCCTCAACGCGCCACAGTGGCCAGTTCAAGAACTACGCCGAAAACGGCAACGTCGCGAACACGAACTTCACCAGCTACGGTTCCGGCGCGGCTGAAACCTCCACCGAGTTCAACAACTACGACAAAACCGACAACGTTCCCAACCTCGCATTCACGACCTACGACTCCGGCGCCACCAACCACAAACTCTCGTTCACAAGCTACGGCAACGAGACAAACTCTGGCTCACAATCTTTCAAGAGCTACGGAAAGCGCGTTCGCGGCGGAACCAGCGAGTTCGAGAATTACGCCGGCGACGCGAACATTCTGCAATCGGAGTTCAACAACTACGGCGACTTCAGCACCGGAGTGACCAACGACTCCTTCAAGTTCTACAGCTTCTCCGGCAACAATCCGCGGAACGTTTTCAAAACCTACGCCGCCGGATCCGCGGCCGGCGTGGACAGTTTCCTCAGTTACCGGAACCGCGCCAACGTCGGCGACGACTCGTTCCAAAGCTACGCCGCGAGGTCGAAATCCGGCGCCGCCACGTTCGCGAACTACGGCCAGTCGTTCAACGTCGGAAACGACAGTTTCGCGGAGTACGGAAAGGGAGCGTCGGGAAAAACGTCGTTCGGGTTTAAATCGTACGGTCTGGGCCGCGCGTTTGAAGTGTACAACAAAGACGGCGCGTCGTTTTCTGAGTATCGCAATTTCAGCGCGTTGAGTGGCAAAACTGTAAATAAGTGGGTCGAGCAGGGTAAGTTTTTTAGAGAATCCATGATTAAGGAAGGGAACGTGATGGTGATGCCTGATATTAAAGATAAGATGCCCACAAGGTCGTTTTTGCCCCTGGCTATTGCGTCGAAATTACCGTTCTCGTCATCGAGGATTGAGGAAATGAGGGAAGTGTTTCACGCGCGGGAGGGGTCGGTGACAGAGCGCGTGATGGTTAAGGCGTTAGGGGAGTGCGAGAGGGTGCCGAGCCGGGGCGAAACGAAACGGTGCGTTGCGTCCGCAGAGGGAATGATAGAGTTTGCGGTATCAGTGCTGGGTCCCATGGTGGTGGTGAGGACCACTGAGAATGTGAATGGGTCAGGATCGAGTGTGATGATTGGAAGAGTCTACGCCGTGGACGGTGGAAAAGTGACCAAGTCAGTTTCGTGTCATCAGAGTTTGTACCCTTACTTACTGTATTATTGCCACAGTGTACCCAAAGTGAGAGTGTATGGAGCTGATATTCTTGACGTGGACACCAAGGAGAAGATCAATCATGGGGTTGCCATCTGTCACCTGGACACGTCAGCGTGGGGCGCGGAACATGGGGCGTTCTTGGCTTTGGGTTCTGGCCCTGGAACAATTGAGGTGTGCCACTGGATTTTCGAGAACGACATGACCTGGACCACTGCCCATTGAGGAGAAAATCTCTACTTTGGTTTTTTCAGTTAGTTACTACTATGTCAAAATCCAAAACAGCTCGAGAATTTAATATTGTGAAGCCACATTTCTATTTATAATTCAGCTTGTGTCGTTTTGTAGAGGTTTGGATTATTCGACGGTCATGACTCATGACTTTTATTATTTATTGTGCCTTTGAGAAATTTAAATGCTTGTGTGATTGTTAATTGTTATTATTCTGTTCATTTTGGTCATGTCTTATCTTTTTTTTTAATCTTAAATATAAAAAGACGTGAAGGCTGAAGCTTGCATTCAGGTGACAGAGTGGAGGACAAGGGAATATGTTACGAATGTTGAGAAACGTTTGCCTAATCGAGCCATTACGGGATGGCATTTGAGAAGCATTTTCAGGGTTCTGGTAGTGGTGATGATGAGATAGAGGCATGGTTTTGATTGTTATGCACACGATGCCTTGGCTAGGGAGCCAAGTGCCATTATGCTTGCTCCATGACTCATTTGCTGTGTCAGTGAATTCATTGGTAGGTGAATGTGTAGAGTAGACGGATGGGGAAGTGCGCATGTTCGGGGGTGGAGTGATTGTGCGGTCTAAAGTGAGAGCATAAACAGCATGCAAATATTGCAGCTTTAAGTGCAAACCAAGAAATAGACCATCAAAGGTGCAAAGGCACGATCCATAGCTTATGATAGGTGAGTGGGTGGTGTAGACTCTTGGTGGCACGGCGTAGACAGGGGACAATATCAGACAATCAGGACCCACCATCACTTCTTGCACAGTCCTTTAACGCTTTTAGACTTCTGGAATAGTCTTAATCATATCCGAGACAAACTATGTCACGGCTTAATTAATGAACATTTGATCATCAAATCTTGAACAGCTGCTTGAATTAACTTCGTTTCTCTCTTAACTGTATGCTGATTCTTTTCTATGCAGCTAGCTTTTGCTGTTTTGCTTTTTTATGTTTTGACTGTTTGGTGTCGTATCTGGGATTATTCGGTCGGTGGCGCTCTTTTGTTTCTCTCTCGGAGAATTTTAATATGCACCTGAAATCAGGGGCGGAGCTTTTATATGACGGGAGAAGCCGTGGCCCCAAAGTTTTTTAAAAATTTATATATGTATGATATAACGTAATAAAATAATAAAATATAATATAATATATTTAGTAAAAAAAAATTAATGTTAAAATTTCTATTACACGAAACTTTTCCCAACTGTACTGAAAGCTTAAGTGGGAAGCTTCTTGCTTTTTGGCTCCTTGCACAGTTACACTTACACAAGTATGTTGTGTGGTGGAGCTTATTTTTCTCATTTTGTAATCTCGTCATTCTTCACCAATTGTGGAATCGCCCCTATTTGCAACCAAAACGCTGCTTCTTTCCACTTTTGTGACATTTGGCTTCATTTGCGCTGAAGTATCAGGTGCGTGCAGTGTGCTCAAGTTCATATGACTTCTGAGTTTCAATTACAGCTTTCTTGTTGTTCAAACTCAAATAATTTTATTTTACAGCTTTATTATCACATTCCTTTTCATTAATAAATTTAGGATCTTTTTTATTAAAAAAAATAGCATCGCACCGCACCATACTTGTTTGTGGTTGATTATTTGATATAGCATTGAGTCATTGACACTTTGACAAGTGTTTTATTTTCATTTGAAAAAGATGCAAACTTGTCTTGAGAAATTGAAAAGTTGATTTCTATTTCCTAATTAATCAATGGCGGCACTGACTTTTGTTTCTTAAAAATTTAAGAATTCAATATATTGGAATGTTTAGTAATATCAATATTTTAAAATTTTATTTAATTGAGAAATATTATTTAATTAGTAGAATTTAATATGCTATTGTAATTTGTAAAGTGATATTTAATATGCTATTGCATTTTCACATAAATGTGGAATTGATAATGCATTTAATTAAATTTATTTTTATTGCTTTTATGTTATCTAATTAGTTTTATGGAATAAATTATATCTATTTTGATTTATGATAATTATGTAGTTGATTTTTCTCTTTTCCTATGTAATTGATAATTTATCTCAGGAAAAAATGGTCAAGAGTAAAAGAATTGATTCTTTTTCCAAGAGGAAAGTTTGTGAAAAATATATAACTTCCATGTCATCTAGACTAGAAAAATGTCTTGAGAACCCAAGAATTGAAGGAAATGGGAAGCAACCTTCCAAGGTTCCTAGAGTTGCATATGAAGAATTTAAGAATGCTTTAGAACGTGATCTTGGAAAGCACCCTCAAATTTGGCAAGATCCAGCAAATAAAGTGGATAAAATATGAAGGGCTTATCAAATGGGGTTCATATCAAATGCATCTACAACATTATCCTTTGTCCGGTAAAAATGATCATCCAAGACGATTTCAATACACTTGGTTTAGCATCTTTCCTTCATGGCTAGAATATTCACCTTCAGAAGATGCTGGATATTGCTTACCTTGTTATCTTTTCAGCAAAAGACCATGTGGACACCCTGGTTCGGATGTTTTCATTGCTACAGGTATTAGAAATTGGAGGAAAGTTAATAATGGAAAGAATTGTGCTTTTCTTAAACACGTAGGAAAGGATCCTTGCTCACCACACAACAATGCAATGGGAGCTTATCAAGACTTGTTGAATCAAGACGGGCATATTAGGAATGTTATTTGTGTTCAAAGTTCAAATCAAATTATGAAGAATCGGTTATGTCTCAAGACTTCAATTGACACAATCCGTTATTTAACGCTTCAAGCTTGTGCTTTTAGGAGTCATGATGAAACTAGTGAATCAAGAAACCAAGGTAATTTTCTTGAGATGATAAAACTCTTAGCATCATACAATGATGAAGTTGCAAAAGTTGTGTTGGAACATGCTCCATATAATTCCAAGTATACTTCACATCAAATTCAAAAAGAGATCTTACATATTCTTTCTAATAAAGTGAAAAACCATATCCGTGAGGAAATTGGTGATTCCAAATTCTGTATAATTGTTGATGAAGCTCGTGATGAATCAAAGAAGGAACAAATGGCTCTTGTTTTGAGATTTGTTGTAAAAAATGGCTTTATACAAGAGCGATTTTTTGATATTGTGCATGTTAAGGACATTGCGGCATTAACTCTTAAGGAAGAATTATGTGTTATACTTTCTTGACATAATCTTGATGTTTCTAACATTCGTGGTGAAGGATATGATGGTGCTAGCAATATGAGAGGAGAATGGAATGGTTTGCAGACATTATTTTTGAAAGATTGTTCTTATGCATACTACATTCATTGTTTTGCTCATTAATTGCAACTTGCCTTAATTGCTGCATCAAGAGAGGTTAGTCTAATTCATTTGTTCTTTTCAAAATTGACTTTATTATTAATATTGTTTGTTCTTTTAGTAAGTGCCATGATGAGTTACAAGTTGTTCAGTTAGATGAAATTGCACATTTGTCAGAGATTGATGAGCTTAAAACTGGTAGAGAGGAAAATCAAATTGGTACTTTGAAACAAGCTAGGGATACTCGCTGGGGATCACATTTCTCTTTTATTTGTAGCTTGATAAATATGTATGGTGCAAATTGTTTAGTTTTAGAAAAAATTATTGTTGATAGGTCAACTTATTCTCAACGTGGGGTTGCTGATTGTGCTTACAATAGCTTGACCTCATTTGAGTTAATATTGATCTTACATTTAATGAGAGAGATTATAGGGATAACAGATGTTCTTTGTCAAGCTTTACAACAACAATCTCAAGATGTGGTTAATGTCATGCATTTAATGTGTTCTACAAAAACACTCATTCAAAACTTGAAAGAAGATGGTTGGGATAAGTTGTTAAAAAATGTGACATCTTTTTGTGAAGAACATGATATTGAAGTTCCTCCATTTAGTGCTCCTTATGTAGTAAGGCAAGGGCGCTCTCATCATTAAAAGGATCACATCACAATAGAGCATTATTTTGGAATGGAAGTATTTTTTTTTATTATTACCATTGACAAGCAATTACAAGAGTTGAATAGCAAATTTAATGACCAAGCCATAGAGTTGTTAACTCTAAGCTCTACATTGATCCCCAAGGATACTTACAAAGCTTTTAGCATTGATAATATTTGCACTCTTATAGAAAAATATTATCTCATGGATTTCAATGAGCGGGAGAAGATTAATTTGCAATTTCAACTTCAACATTTCATTATTGATGCTCATCAAGAATCAAATTTGAAGAATTTATCAACTATCCTAGAGTTGTGTACATGTTTGATAGCAATAAAAAAGTCAAAGGTTTACTACTTGATTGATAGACTACTTCGGCTTATCATGACTATTCTAGTTTCTATGGCTACAACTAAAAGATCTTTTTCGACAATGAAAATTATCAAAGACTAGATTAAGAAACAAGATGGAAGCTGAGTTTTTAGCAGATAGCATGATAGTTTACATTGAAAGGGAGATTGTTGCAAGTTTTGGTTTTGATTCAATTATTAATGACTTCAAGTCACTCAAAGAGTGAAGAGTGGCACTTTAAGGTAATCTCTAGTCATTTGTTTCAATATTATTTTTTGATCAACTTTGTGTTTATATTGCAACTTAAATTTTAGATATATAATATGACATTATATATTTGATTTATACATTAAGTTTTATTTTGGCTCCCCCAAATTTTTTGTTGAAGCTCTGCCACTGCCTAAAATATTCTAGGGACATTTATGCTTCATGTTAGAAGCCGTTGATTTTTTAAAAAATTTGATCAATGGATCTTTTGTATACAAGCATTTAAATCTGATTGTACATGTTTGCTGTGTGTTTGATGCAATCATACAATGCATTGTTCGATGGTAAAAATATTCCTGTACCGAAAGAGGCTGTGAGTGTGAATTGTAAATCAGATTGTACGTGTTTGCTGTGCAAACGAAAAATACTTTATTGGATCACATAGGGATAGTGAGTAATTATATTACACAATCTAAGAAATACATTATTAGAGTTGTAGAAGAATTCAAAAAATTCGAGTAGAAAAGTGGAAAAAGCGAGACTGAGATCTAACAAACAAGAAAGAGAAAAACATTACAGTACATATCCCTTCCATTTGAAGATAACCAAACATACGGTTTCCTTTTGCAATCACAATATGAGGTGAAAGTACTTGTGAATTGTCACACGTCAATCTTTACATAAATTTATTAATTTACGATAGAAATTTTAAGTTTAAATATATTTTAATTATCCTCTACAGTACTTTTTTATTAATTTTAATCTATAAGTTTTATAAATAATTTTTATTATTACTTAGTAAACATGATATTACATTTAAGATTTAATCATGTTTTTAGTCTCCAAAAAATACACGATTTTTGTTTTTGGTCCTTATAACTTTTTTTTCAAAATAGTCTTATAATATAATATTTTTTTCATTTTGTCTCTTATATTAGTATACTTTTATTAAATGTTGACATGATTCATGAAATGCCACGTCAACATGTTAGACAGGATTACATGTTAGCACTTAACAGTAGCATATTAATGTTAGGAACCAAACAAAAAAAATATTGGAGTGACCATTTTGAAAAACAAATATTTTCTAAGGACTAAATCCAAAAAGAATGTATAAAAAGACTAAATCTATAAGAGATAGGGATGAATGAAATACAGAGAAAGGTAGGAAGGCAAGCACTACATAGGCTTCTCTAATGACTACATTGTCCCTTATGTTTTGTTTGGATAAAGAAAGAAGTATAGAGGAAAGAAGTAGGAGAGAAGAGAGAATAAGTAGAAAACGAGTTTTTTTTTTAGGGTGTTTAGATTGAAAGAAATAGGACAAAAAAAAAAGGTTGAGTTTTCTCTCCACTCATTTGATTGGATAAAAAGAAAATGAGTTTTTTTTTTTTCTTGTAAAGACATATTTGTCCTTAATATATGTAGATCATGTAAGGTAGAGAAGAAATAATAAGGTTAGAATTGTAACTTTGCACAATATTATCTCCCCTTCCTTAGTTTTCTTCTCACCAAAGGGGGTATTTTCTTTTGGGTGGGTCCACACTTATTTTTCTCTCTTCTTTATTTTTTTACCTAACCAAACAATATAAAAGTACTTTTTTCTCTCACACTTCTCTCTTCTCAATTTTTGTTAAACCAAACAACCTGTTAGGGAAAGGAAAGGATGGTTAGTAAATCCGATTAAAACAAATTCGCAAAATAAACAAAAACAACAACAAATTTCATGGAGCAAGTGAAGAAAAAATAACAAAGGTACATGTTGTAGCACATAAGCAACCATTTTCCATCAAGAACAAACATTAGCATACAAGAAATCAATTTTCCAATAAGAAAGCAAGGTTAATAACCCACAAGCCTCCAAGGACTTATATTAAGAGGCTCCCCTTACCAAAAGCTTGAATCTTTCCTTAAAGCTTATTCAAGAAAATGACAAATCTCACCACCACAACATCAAACCTACCATTTTGAACCTAAAATCACAAGTTTGAAGATAGAAAGAGAATGAGATGAAGAGGATGGATTTCCGTACAACACAATAGGAAAAGGAGAAAATAAAAGTTTATCTTGAAGATGGAATAAAGAAGAAAATGGAAGACTTAAGATCCTAAAGTGTTGAATTGATGGAGTGGGTGATGGATTCAAGCTTCCATGACAGAAAAATGAAACAAATGGTGTTGGGAGGGGAAGGGGTTGCATGTCTAGTAGCTAAAGAAAAGAGACAAAATAGAGACTTTAAGGCTAAGAGAAAGAATGTGAGTGTTAGAATGGTTTAGGGTTAAGGTTTTTGTAACACCCATTCATTTAATTATAGTCTATATTAATTTAGTTATTTAATTATTACGAGTAAAATTTTTTCGATTCTTATAATAGAATTTTTTTTTAAATTAGACAAAATTTGAAAATGGTAGTAAGAGGTGAAAGATGGAAACTATATACATACATATATATATATATATATATATATATATATATATATATATATATATATCATCAAAATATACACAATGATTTGGGTAATACATAAAAGTCATAAAGTACAGAAAAGGAAACAAAAAGTACATCCAAAGATAAATACTACTTAGCCTAATACATACATAAAAAAGATCCTATACAGAATAGTGTCAATCTACCATATCCATTATACAAAAAAAACAACAACTATAAACTAGGTCTATAGATCTTCACCCGTCGAAGCATCCTCTAACTCGTCCTCAGCATCACTAGGTGTTACCATCATCTTTAATAATTGCAATCAATCATACAAAGAAGAAAAATAATGGAGTAAGGTGTTTGTTCTAAAATCACTTTTACATGTATGGTAGGAAGTTTATCATAAAACAAAAATAAAACACAATTGACAATAGAAGGGAACTTAGGGTTCATTCTGACTTGTATTAGACTATCCTTAACTCGATATGGATCCATACTCGCTATTAGTGAATAATAATTCTCAACAAAATCGATAAGTGACTGGGAGTATATATACTTCTTTAACATCATCACATAGTACAGTCCTCATCATTATTGAGGAATAAAATAATAGTCCAGACATCTATTTATAGAGATATACTTTTATACCAATCCTGAAATGCTGGAGAATTGTTAAGTTATTGAGCTTGGTATGGCGAATATCCCGGCTTGAGGGCACTACTTTGGCCATTGGACCTTCACCACTCGATATCTATCCCCAAGACCTCTGTAAGTGGGTTCTTGCCTTTTATTTTTCAACATACCAAACTGTAACTTTCCTAGTAGGGTGATATGCCACTACATGTCACTTACTTTATATTACTCACTAATCTATCAAATTCTCACTTCTCAAATAGAGGTTTTCCTAGTCTTATTTAATTTGAGCACCAGTAACATTTCTGCCTTATATTGCAGAAATTACTTGATAATAATTTAGTAATCATCAAAATTTTGCAGTATAACTACTTACCAAAATTTAGTAGAATAACAATGTGATAATCACAATTTAATTACCAAAATTTTAGCAGAATAATGACTTAATAATCAAAATATTATTACTAAAATTTTAGCAAAATAACAATTTAATAACAAAATAATAACTGAATTTAAGTAGAATAACTACTTAATAAAAGCATTTTAATTATAAAATTAGGTAGAAAAACAACTTAGTAAATACATTTAATAGTCTAAATTTGAGTAAAGTAACAACTTAGCAATTATAACTTAATAATCTAAATTTGAGCAAGGTACCAACTTAGTAAAAATTAAAGTTGAACATCAAACATTATAACAATGTAATGATAATAGTAAAACTTATGCCTAAATGGGTTTTGGGGAAAACCCTTCCTACCAACATACAAAGTGACAATAATTTAGAACTAATCCCACTCTTCCCATTACCTCTAAGTTTGTTGACGAAGAAGATGCAATTGTTGATGTAAAACTTATAGGATGAGAAATTTTACTAGTTAAAAACTAGCAAAATTTTAATATAAAAACAAAGTAAGAATTTTTTTTTTCTAGAGAGAGAAGCTCTCTAAATTTTCAGCCAACTTGAGAGAGGGAGAGGTGATGAAAATGTTGTCCAAGAATGGGCTATTTATAGAGGAGGGTGGGAGCTTAGGTGTCCAATTAGTTACATTATGCAATATGTTATAAGTCTAATTTTTATTTATTTTAAATTTTGACTTAGGGACACATATTCAAGATAGGTGGTGAGTCATCTAGGAATAGGCTGTACATGTGTCCCATGAGCTATCCCAACTTTATCAGTGTAAATTTTATCTACAGTTAAATAAACTGGTACCGATAAAATCGCCTAATTTGAATAATTTAGCTTTTAATATCAAAATAATTCATTTTAATGCCAAACTAAATATATACATTATTTTTCATCAAAAATAAGTTTCTAATAATTAATTTTAATTTTTATTAATTTATTTCAAATATATATATATATTGTATTTTTAAGCTAGAAAATTCATGTTAATTTCATTTTAATTCAATAAATACCAAAAATTTTATAAAATTATAAAATTAAATATTTTACCTATAAATGAACTGGAATTATTATTTTCACCATTTTTGGATGTCAAACCAATACTGGTTAGGTTTATTGGACACCTAGGTGCATTTTGGTTATTTTATACAGAATTCTAGAAAACTCCCAAAAAATTTTCAAAATTATATTTTAATATTTATGACATGATTCCAAGCTTAAATTGATATTTTAATATCAATTGAATCTTTTTCTCATGTCAACCCTAAATGTTTAGAAATGAAGGCAAAATCGTTATTTTCTAATTTTTCTAGGCTTTGGCTTGGAAAATTATTAAAAATCATGATTAAATAGCTCTTGAAATTCTGAGTGTAATGGTGGAAATCAGAATTTTGAAATTCCTTCTTGATTTTTCAAAATTAAATCGTCAAATATTAAAAAACAGTTGAAAATTTGAAATAAGGTTGTTATATTTTTCACTATTTTTCTTTTAAAATAAAATTTTTATAATGAAATATACTTAGTATAAAATTTTTAAAATATTTTGAGAACAAAAGGTCTTTGGTTGGTTCCCGCAGTCAACTAGGGGTATTTTTGTCATTTTACAAAACTATCTCATAAATTTTCTAAAATTATCATTAATTATTATAAGTATATTGATGATTTAAAAATAATATTTAAATGCTTCTAACTATTTTTTTTTATTAATTTTGTTATCTAACAAAATAGTCATTTTACCAATTGTTAGGCTCCGTTTCCCCCAAAAAATTTAAACTAAGTACTATTTACTAATACAAACATAACCATAAGGATCAAATTTTTGAGATTTTCATCCAGTTCTCAGAAATAAATACAAAATAATTAAGAATATAGTTTAATAAACAAAAGTAGGGGGTGTTAGAATAAAGCCATAGGAAATTAGTGTGAATTTGAAATTGTAATGAAAATGGACAAAAGGAATTCAAAGTTAATTCCCTCCCACTCTTCATATAGGATGGAAGGTGTTAATCACATGGCTTGATTCAAAACTAAACACAACTGGGGTAAGTTATAGACATTTGACCAAAGGTGGAAGACCTATGCTTAACCATTTTTATGAAACATCTACATAAGACAAATAAAGAGTAGAATGATAATTTCCTAAGTGTGGCGAGTGGTACTGGGTGTATCTTTACTCTAAAAATGTTCCTCGTAAAACATGCATTTAGTACCGAACAAAATAATAATATTTTAATCCTAAGTGTTAGAATCATTTCAAAATTTCACAGATAATTATGATTAATCATATTAATTTTCATGAAATATTTGACGATTTGCTTACATAAATAAGTAGAAGCTTTTATTATTTGTTACACAACACATTACATGTTTTAATTGAATTAACAATTAAAATTTACACAAAATTTCACAAAAATTTATTTAATTAATTTTTATATTTTAAACAATATTTTCACTTATAAATTATGTCAATCAGGTTAATCAAATGATTAGCAAAAAAGTAGGTGTTAAACCATCATGGATTAAAAGATTAGGTGTGACAAATTTATAGTTGAATTCAAAATCTTCAGTTGCGTAATGACATTTTCAAAGGACTCATCAACAATATATCTCATATCAGTCATATGCTTGGTTTTTTCAATCTCGAAATCAAAAATCAAAAATCAATTTAGCCTTTTCAACTTCTAAGGTTGTCTTCTTAGCTTTCATATTAACATATTTGCCAAGTCATCCTTAACCTTCTTTAATTCCTTTGACTATTGAAAGGATACCTCTTAAGTCCACTTCATGTCCGCTTCCAAGCTTTGATCCATAACCTTCTTCAAATGATTATTTCTCTTAGACAAAATATCTCTTTTACTCCAGGCTGTGGTGTTATTCATTGTTCATAATAGCATAGCATGGGCCTAAGTAAGGGTGTTGACCTCAATCAACATTTAGTGAATTGGGTTGTTTCACAACATTGGGTCGAGATGGCTTGCTAAGCTAATTGGGCTTCTAAGCCTAGTCCAAAACACCTCCAAATTCACAAGAATTGAAAAACATAATAAATAAATAAATAAATGTTCTAAATTGGGGCACGACCTCAAATAGTCCATGAGGCTAATAAGGTAGGTTGACCTAACATTAGAAGACAAGCAACACGTCCCTAAATGTCGAGTGCTAAATAATGATTGAGGATTTAAATTGAGTAATTATTGGTGATCATCTCTCTCGATATTCCGAGATTAAATCAATTAATATTTAATAGCATTTAATGTTAAACGTAAATCAACAAGCTATAAATACCTTGGATCAATTGTGATAAGTTACACTTTCTCTCAATCCCACACTTCTCAACTTTGAATCTTACTAATTTAAACATTCATGATCACCAAAAAAAAAAAAACCTTCAAATCCTTGCAAATCTCTAGAAAGAGAAGACTTCCATTACAAGCCATCAACACAATTTACTGTAGCAAAACATGTTATCACTCCTTGAATAGTTGAAGAACAATACCAAATTATATTATTCATATAATATTTTGTAATTTTTTTCTCTTTATTAATCACATTAATTATTTTATGTCATAATTTTTCTTCTTTTTTTAGAAATGATACTTGTACAATAATTTATACAACAAATTTACAATTAAGAGAGAGAAAAAGAGAAAAGTTTAAAATATAATAAATGATGAGATAGAGAGAAATAGATACAAATAGTAATATTATATAAATTATTGTAAAAATTGTTGTATGTGTATCATATATTTTTTTTTTATCTCTTACATTATTCATATAACATATTTTAATTACGTTTTTTTTTTGTTTCCATTTCCTTCGAATCATCTTACGTGGAAATTCTTTTTCCTCTCTTTCTTTCATTATTGCACAAAATTGTAGAATTCCAAGCTCGTGAATATTTAACCAAGAAAAAAGATTAACTACCCATCAACCTAATCCTGACCTGACAGTGAACACAGTTCAGTTAAGATCCCGCACTGCACACCTTCTCTCTGCTTCTTCTTCGATGTTCAATCATAATAGCACCGACTCGTTTCATGAAACATCCCTCTCCAATTTCGCCCTGTCACAATCACAACACCCATGCATTGTCCACTGTCACATAACCGCGATCGCCCGATACGACACCGCTTCGTTCTAGGGTTTCCCCTCCGCCATGGCCATCAGAGGCGTCAATTTCAAATGGTTCGTCTCAATCTTTCTCTCTTCGTTGCTTTTGGAGCATCCAATTTTATCTCAATTTGACATGCAAATCACGCTGCTCGCAGGTTCGATGGCTTTTTCTTGTCCATGCTCGTCACCAGCATGTATCCTTCAAATTTCCCCTTCTATTGGATTCTCCCAATTCTCCTATGATTCATTATTGATTATTCTACATTTTTAATTTCCATGAGAAAAGAGAAGAAAAAATAAATAAATTTCTGCAACTCATTGGCGAGTGTGTTTTCCTTGACCATTTTGACTTATAGAGCTATCGTGGCAGTTAATTGGGAGCGGTACCAATCTTGTACATACCCTTTGCACATATGGACTGTGGTGGGTTCCTTATATTAACGATGTTTATTATTATTTTTAATATTTTTCAGAATGCTATTTTTCTTTTCTTGATAAGATGTGTAGTTTGACTCACAAATATGCCTTTTTGTTTATTTATTTCGATGGTTCAGGTTGACTACGCTACTATTTTCACTTTCCGGCTTTTGATGTTTGTTGATGATGGGCTTGCTTCGGGAATGGGTTTGTAAGGCCTTCCAATCTTTTAACTTTTGAGGTTGCTATTGTTTTCTTGGATTTCTTCCAAATTGAATAGAGATGAATGCGTTAATATAGGAAGCCCTGGTGAAATTAGAGTGTGATGAATTAATGATATACGAGTCATCATGTTTCAGTGTTTTCATGTTGTAACTAAGATTCTTGTACACACCATAATCACGGTATCAACTTATAAATTGTTTTGTGGTATAAATCTACATGATACTAATGTGGCAGTATAGTCATTTGCTTGAATTACCTTGGGAAGCACTTATGGCATGACTTAGGTTAGAACTGTACTGTGGAAGTGGACAGGAGAATTTCTTGAAAATACGGTCCTCTCACCTGTGATTTTATGAAAAATTGAAAACTTATTGTTCATATGCAAAATTCGAGATTATTCATGTTCCAACTGACTTCTTTGATTTCATCAAATAAAAGTTCACGAAATAGTTCTGGTACTTTAGTAATTTTTCAGATCCCATTACTGATTTAGTCTGTTTTTATTTTCCACTCTTTTGCTATATTTCTAGAGATTTTGGGTGGCCGCAGAGATATGCTCGTTTCTGTGGAAGAGTAGTTGTACTTACAATCCTTGCATTGCTTCTCTATCCATTTCTTTGGGCTTGGACATTAATTGGTACCCTGTGGTTCAGCAACACTAAAATCTGCGTATGTTTTATTTGATTTAATCCTCAATGGTACTTTTGACTTTGTAAACAAGTTTATGATGCTTACTCCAAAAATTATGTACAGTTGCCTGGAGGGGGTCAGAAATGGGGCTTCCTTATCTGGTTAGTTTTTAGCTACAGTGGACTCGTTTCTATTGCTTGCATGGCAATGGGGAAGGTTAGTGGTGCTCTGTTGTTATCCATTAGATGTTTCTATGACTTGTTTTCATTTTCCATGATACAAAAACTTTTCCTGTTCTGCATGTGGTGCTTTTCTTGTTTATGGACGAAGAGTATTCTCCTTCATTGTTTCTTATCTCTACTTCTGTTCTGTTTTCATTTTTGGTTTATTTAATTACTTGCAGTGGTTGAAACGAAGACAAGCACACTTGTTAGGTGCTCAAGAGGGTATCCCTGTATCAGCATTTGGGGTGAGTTCTATTTTTCCTCTTTTTTTTATGTAGTGTTAGTTAATAACACATGGAAACACCATCTTTTGATGGCATGATACCGTTATGTTTAGCATCATACAGGGGCTATTTCTAAGTGATATCCTGAATGGCATGGAAAGAATTCCCTTCCTCTTTTCTCCCTATGAAAAGAAAGGACAATAAAGGATTCTTTTACTTTTGTATTTCTTGAATCTGCAGTTCTGTTGTGTAATATTTGTTAATGTTCAAAATAACTGGAAATCTGGCATGTTATTGGAGCTATGATGAGTCTATGATGCTTTAATCCCATTTAGGGCCTGTTTGTTTGTGCTTAAAAGAAGTGGTTTTTAAATAAGTGATTTATTTTTAAGAGATTCTTATATTAGCATAAGCTAATTTGTGTTTGGTTACAATCATAAAAAGCACTTTTTAAAATAAAAATACTTTTTAACTTGTTTGGATATAACAATATAGAAGTGCTTTTTTTGTTACAAAATAACAATAAAGGACCATGCATCCTGGAAAAGGTTTCTCAACATTGTGAACCCTTCTGTTCTGCACCCCATTCATTACAACAGCTGCACATAAAATCACCTAGGTTAATCCCTACACACAACTACATAAGGGTTTGATAGGGGAGATCTGTAAGCTGAAGAACAGTGAAATACAACATCACATAAACAATACATACATATTCACCAAAAAAAATACGTACATAAGACAAACGTAGCCAAATACATTAAAAGTGGAAGAAGAGCCAATCAACAGAAAAACACAAGATCCAAATACTAATGCTATTAACACAGGGAAGAATTTATGGATACTTAGAAAACAACTAGAACAAGCTCTATAGAACTGATGTAGACCAAACTTGCAGTGATTTTCAATGAATATCAATAAACAGGAAACATGCGCAAAAGAGAGAGTAAGCAGAGAACACAGGCACGACTTTCCTGAAGCACAAGAAACCATATTGTTCAAAGATGACAGCAAATTCACATGAAAAATCAAATCACCTCATGTGTCAGCAATAGAATAAAATAAAAAAATCTGTTAGCTCAGTTCAGATTCAGAAAAAAAAAAAAAAGACAGAACAGAATGGAACACACGGTACAGTGATGAAAGGGTTATATTGTTAAATATTAACAGTAATTGTTTCCGAAAACGCAAAAGGACGTTCCTCCCGAATCCCAAACAGCCAAAAAGAAGGAAATCATGAAAGCGGAATCTTGGTGTTGCTTCACTGGTTTAGTTAGTGCAGATGGTGGCTCGCTGCTAGCTCAGGGGTGTTTCACTGTGAGGCAGCGAAGTGATGTGGTAGGTTTGTTATCTGCATGTTGGTTGCTGGTGAGGTTGAGTGTTGTAGTTCTAAGAGCGGCGTGACATGATGGTGGATGAGCTCTGTGTGTTGGCTGGATGAGGCTATTGCTAGACGCTGCATCCTGGTGGGCACCATGGCTGGTCCACTGTTTTCCAATTGTTTAGAAGGACAATTTTGTCCAAGTAACAGCTTGTGTTTTTCAATTTTATTTCTCTCTATGTGATTCTTTCAAGAAGTAGGTACAGATAGCTTATCAAAAAAAGTAGAAAACTGCTTCTTTTCTGATTCTGATTCTTCAAAAAAGTTTACCCAAACACCTTATAATTTTGTGTAAGTGATTTTTCTCATAACAAAAGTGATTCTTTTAAGAAATAATTTTAAACAAACACACTCTTAGTTTTCTCTTGCTTTGATTTTGGAACCATGTAGTAATTTTGTTCTTATGAACTTAATTATTCTGGCCAAGATGATTCTGGGAAGCTGTCCCTTCAGAGACTTCTTACTAACATTTTAGATTCTCTTGTTTTATGCAAATTTTCTTTATCGTATACTTAATTTAATTTATTGCAGTATAATGCTTCTAGATGCCCGGTGAATTCTGCTTTCTTTTGCTGTCATTTATGGTTGGCTGTCCTATTAGCTGTCCTTATATCTGTTATAATGCACTCTATGTTACTGAGACACAGCACCTTGTTATGTTGTAACAAAACTGTAAACTAATGAGGTGTATCAACTTTTATCACATATCTCATTATCTCATCCTCTACAAATTTTGAGGGATTACCTTCAAGCTATGGAGAAAGCATGGTCTTCTGCCATGTTCTTTCTTGAGGTTTGAAGAAATATCTTTTTTTCTAATGGTGTTTCATCATTTCAAAGATGTCACATATACAGGGTTCATGGGAATCCTTAGCAATCTAAGAGGGTGTTTGGTTTGTTTTCATGTTTTTTATTTTTAGTCGGTAACTTGATATGTTCTCATTGTAATCACTACAATGTCACTTTGTTTTCATTTTGTTTCCCATTTTCAAAATTGTGAAGGGAATGGTGAAAACAGCAAACTGAAAATGAAAACAAACCAATTACCCCCCTAAATCTACATTTCTGTGTGACTCTCCAAAAGTTAGGACTATTGGATGCTATTGATAACATTTAATGTTGTTTTTTGTTAGGTTCTAGTTGAAATGATCCGAGTGCCTGATTGGGCATTTGAAGCTGCAGGTCAAGAAACTAGGAGCATAGCCCAAGATGCTGCATATCATCCTGGACTGTACCTAACTTCAACCCAGGTTATTTTGGCTTATGTTTCTAGATGTCTTGATCACATTTTGAAACTAATGTAAAGCAGCAATTAATGCTATTCTGAGCCAAGCCAAATGAGCTTTATTGTGACGTGCAGTAGTTAATGAAATCTGTTGCTTGGTTTGTCTGATGAATTATTCATACCATTGCCTTGTGTTTTTGATCAAGTTGTTGGTTAGGATTATTTGTGCATTATGTTTATATGATATCTCTTATTTGAATATCCTTTTGTGTATACTATACATATTTCTGGTACATGTACTTTTTGTATATTTATTTTCAGTTTCACTGCTGATAGCTAGGTTTCTTGTCTGAGTTGGGTGCAGAGAGAAGCAGTTGAAGCTTTAATTCAGGAACTCCCATCGTTCAGGTTAAATGCTGTTCCTACTAATTGCAGTGAATGCCTCATCTGCTTAGAAGAGTTCCATGTAGGGAATCAGGTATACTATTTGTTTCATCTGAGTACCTGTGTGGTCTTATTCAGCAATAGGAGAAAAATATTAATATACATACTACATATTCCGTCAGTCACATTGCTTTAAATAATTTCTGAGGATTCTCATCTTTAGGGTCTGTTTACTTCTATTTTTATTTTCTGTTTTTACTTTTTAATTTGCAAAACTGTCACTTTGTTTTTAATCTGTGTCCTGTTTTCAAAGATTTGTATAGGAAATAGTGAAAATAACCTCTCTTTTTTTTTTTTCTATGTTTCCTGTACAAATATTTGAAAATAAGAAACAAATTGAAAACAAGGTGTCAGTTTTGTAAATTAAAAGTAAAAACAGAAAATGAAAACAGGAAATGGAAACAAACCCGTAAGTTCTGGCTATTCTAGCAAATTATGCATGCCCTATACTTTTAACGAAATTGAGATGCCATATATACCATTCCGAGCAATTGAAAATTAGTTTCTAACTTTTAATGCGGTGTAGGTCCGTGGCCTGCCCTGTGCTCACAATTTTCATGTTGAATGCATTGATGAGTGGCTTCGGCTTAATGTGAATTGTCCTCGCTGCCGTTGCTCTGTTTTTCCTAATCTTGATCTTAGTGCTCTGTCCAATATCCAATCCGAGTCTGAACAGTCTTCTGCCACTGCTGTGACAAGCAGACATGTGACAAACCAAGCTTCTAGTCAGAGTTACCTGTTGAGATTACAGGGGCTTCTCCGCCCAGTATGTGCTGAAATTGCAGGGCCAGTTGGTGAGACAGACAATGCTTTGGAAAATGCTGAAAATGGTGTTGGACCTGTCGTGGCTCAAAATCCGTCAACTGGAGATCAGGCCACTTCCGTTAGTCTTTCCTCTGCACAAAATTAGACATACTTTCACATTGCTTCTCAACTTCTGTTATATTTCTACCCCATCCGTGAGAAGTTGCTGGATACATATCCGCATCCATCCATTGCCTGTAGCTTTAAAAATGGTGCACGTTGTAACAAGAAATTTTCTGGTCTGATTCATGAAGAAATGGATCAGCTTTCTTTTTCTGAGGGATCTTGTAGAAATAAGACTTGAAGGTTGAAAATATACCTTTTTTCTTAGTTAACACAGGTCAGAGCTGCAGATGTGCAATTCTGGTGGTTTAATCAACCGTCAACAGAGTTGAAAATTCTAAGAATTGTATATTGAATATTTTTTTTCCTACTTTGTTACTTCTTGGGGTAAGAATTCCTTTAACTGTTTTTAATGTTTTGGAAGGGGGGTTGATATGGAAATAAAAATACACATTTGTTTTTCTCTTTTGTTATGGTGTTTTTAGTGTCATATTTCGCTTTATGGTTTATGCATGTTGAAGGCTTATTATTGTGAATGTCAGCTTGGTACATGTTTTTCACGTCAGGGATCGGATAGCTCTTTTTACACCCAACCAAAAGCTCTAGTGCTGACTATAGGAAGGAATTTTACCTTCTGAGCCGCGGGTGATTCTTTGCTAAATCAAATCTGACATCCCTAAAGTTTTTGGATGAAAAGTATCTTCAAATGTGCTTGGTATGATGTTGACTTTGTCACTAGGGACTTTGGCACTAGAGTGACGACCATAGACTCACAAGAAAACACTATCAGTTTCTCGAGATCTGGATGTATTGTTCGTGTGTTTTTGATTGTGACTCTAGTATTCTTTTTTACTTCTAACATTTGGGCTGGCTGTTTCGTAGCACCTGTCATCTCGATGTCTGCAACTTTTGGAATTATTGTGATCATTAATAATTTTCAATGCATGAAATATTCCACTTATTTGTGTTAAGGGTTATAAACTTTCCACGTGGAACTTAGATTTTGGCCCATTCAATTACGTGGTGGAAAAACACTGCGCACTGTCTGGTCAAATATGTTCAGACAGTGACGGGCAAGGACAGGGCTAACAATTAACTGACACCTAATTAGTAATGAGATTGGAATTAGATAAACAACTGCAAAGTTAATAGTTTTGATACTTTTGAGGGAGAAGGAAGAAAGAGTGAGAGGGAGTAATAAGTGTGATAAAAAATAAAAAAATCAATGAAACGTAAAGATATAAGATAGGTGTAAAATATAAAGTGTGAATAAATTATGATGAGAAATATTAGTAGTATATTTTCTAACATATTTTTTTAAACATATTATTATTGATTAAAATTAATTGAAAATTATAAAATTTTGTGGATGTTTTTTATTTAATGAGTTTTATTTATGATTTTTGTAATTTTTAATCAATTTTAACCAATAATAGAGAGTGTATTAGAAAGAGTATATTGTTAACACTCTTCAATCATAATTGAATTTTTATGACTTACATGTTTGGTATACTGTAGTTTTAATTGAGAAATAGATTCAATGACTTTAAGAAAGGAAAGTAACGGTGACTTTCCTTATTTTAGTCCATTAAATCAATCTAACAGTTCTGATTTTGCCACTTGTTTTAGAAGATATTTTTTTAGTTTAATTATTGATTTGCTTTTTATATTGATTTGTATTTTAAAATCATTAGAAATTTTTTTGTGGCTTGTAAATGTCAAAAATTTTCTAACAGTTTTACATTATCACAAAAATTTCTTTTATAACTATAGTTTTGAAAATTGGATTGGCTAGTTTGACTGGGAACTAGTATAGTGATTGGTCTGTTAACTCTAAAAAAAAACCAATTCAAAACTGGTGAGAATTGGTTAAGAATCAATCCAAAACCAGTGAAAACTAGTAAAAAATTGATGTAGAAAACCAGTTTAAATCGGGTTTTTTTTTAATTTTTTAAATTTAATCTAAAACATTTGTATGGTAAATAAAAACACATATTTAATAAGGATTACAAATGGGTATAAATTATTTTATCAATTATTATTTTTTCTTATAAAACATATAGTTTAGTCATTTATATTAATTTACAAATTTTTACATCTTAATTTCTTATAATTTTATATTATATTGATTTGTCATTTTCTTTTGTATTTTAGATGTAAACTTGTTATTGTTAATGGATATTGTTGTATTTTATTAAAATTTAAACCTAAGTATTATAATATATATTGATTTAGACTTTTTATTAGTACTTTGAATGTTAAAAATCAATAAAATGATGTTTTATTTGTTTCCTTAGTGTTGCTGTTAAATAATAATGAAAACATTGGCTGCCTTCGGTAGAAATTTTGTTAACACACACATGAGCACGCATATGCACACCTGTCCACTCACACTCACGCATGCAATCTTGCATGCGCGAACACACACAAAGATATAAAAAATAATTATTATTTAATTAAAAAATAGATTTTTCAAATAATATGTCAAAAAATAGAAACAAAAATTGCATGAGTGCAATGCCACTTGAGGCATCTAAAAGTAATTATATTTTTTGATTAGGTAATTTGATGAACTCTTCAAATTGAATTAAACTAATTAAATTATTTTTTTTCAAAATTCAGTCGAATTTGAATTAAACTAATTAAATTCCATCTCTATTAATTTAGTTCTTAGGTTCATAATTTTTGAAATTGACCAAATTTAAACCAAGTCAAATCCTATCTATCTATTTATTTATATATTCTTTCATGTTCCTCTTAGATTTGAGAAATTTCTCTCTTCTTAAAAAATAGGGTTTCACTTTTTAAAATGAGGTAATGCACTTTAGAGAATAAAATACAATAACAACTATTAATTAGAAAATTAACGATTGAGACTATAATTAATTTTAAATTTTATTATATATATATATATATATATATATATATATATATTTGATTTTATCACAATTTTCAACTGATGATTTTCTAATCAATGATTATGAGTGCACTCAATTTTCTAACGTGCTTATTAAATTTATATGTTAAAGTTATATATTTTTATGATAAATTTATAAATTTTATTTCATATTCTTTGAATCAAGATTTTAAAGGTATAAATAGATTACCAACTCCATTACTCAAATTAAACTAACGCGCTCCTTGATTCCTGTTTGAATTTATTTATTTATTTTTTAAATTGGAACTGAATTAAATCCTTATTTTTGATTAGTTTGATTTTCTTTTTCTAAAATCAAACCAAATTGAGCCATATATATGTATGTTTAATGCCCAACGTGATATATGGAAACCGGTAATAAAAAAGAAATAAAAAATTTCATTTATATTTATTTTTCATATAAGTAATAAATGTAAGACTTAATTTCTAATTAAATCAAATCAAAATTCACAATTTTATGAAAGATCAGCATATACTGATAACATTAGAAAAATACAAATATTCCAAATAAAATTATTGTTTATATAAGTTATAAATGGGAAATTTAATTTTTAATTAAATTAAATCAAATAAATAAAAAAAATCAAATCAAATCAAATTATTTCTTAGTTTAAGAAGGACAGGAAACCTTTAATTTACTGTAAATCACTACACCATAACAATTTAAAAACACCCACAATCCACATGGTATATAAAATTGCTGATTTTCCTTTTTGATTTTTGGTAAATCATCACTCACCACCCCGTAATAATTTTAAAAATCCGCAGTCCACATGGTATAAAATGACTGATTTTTCTTTAATTTTGTTCCATCCGAGCCAACAAAAAACTTGTTTCTACCTACTCACAAGTTGCAATAACTATTATTGTACCGTATCTACCTTCTCCCTCCCCTCGTGAGAAACAAATACCAAATCAAACAACATGGTGGTGGCGGGTGGGTTACAAGCCATTTTGATCTCCATCTTTACTACCAGCAGAATCCCTTCTTAATATTTATATTTACATTTATCCCTTTTAATATTTTTAATGTAATCCATTCAGGAAAATTTTAAATTATTAATATTTATTCATTAAACTGTAAGTAAATCATTCAAATTTTAAATTAATATTTATCATTTTTTAATGTAATTCAAATTTAAATACAAATTGGCTTGAATAATACGAGAAATTTAAACATAACATTAATATTATATTAAATTATGACTAAATTAATCAAATGTATAATATGACAACGTGCACATACACACACACACACATTCCTATTAAAAAAAAGAAAACTAAGATATTACCATAAGATTATGTGTTCAATGTATTTAAATTGATAGTTAAAATCAAATTAATTTATAGTTAAAAATCAAATTTATATTTAAAATCAATATTTTAGAATCACACTCAAAATATAAAAGCTTGTACAAAGGCAATAATTTTTTTAAAATAATAAATAAATTATAAGTAAATTATCAAAAAATTTATAATATGAATAAAAATATTATGCATGAGGTCATAGGTACTAACCTTAGTGTCACCATTGTACATACACACACACACAAAAAAAAAAAAAACCAACAACCAAATACAAATTTATCAATGTCAATTATGTCACATCCCAACACAAAATTAGAAATTTTTTTCATGTAAAACATTTTTTAACATTTTTTTATTAATTTAAATTTCAGCATTCTCTAATCATCACCTTAAATTTTAATCTATATTAAGTTACATTTTTATTGTTACTATTATGTATCATGTAATAAATAATAAATGTTTTATTAACATAATTAATTCATGACAACAAATTAATAAATAATATATAATATTTTGATTTAATTTAAATTAATTTCTATTCATATTAATTCATATCAACATATCACACATACATACAAATTTCATATAAATAAAGTAAAAAAATTAGTTAATCACATATAAATTAAGTTAAAAAAATCAATTCATATGAATAAAAATATCAAATAAATTGTGGAAATTTTTTTAATTTATTCATTTTAATGAAATTTAAATTTAAATTAACTTAAATAATACAAAAATAACATTAAATTGAAAATAATTCACTTAAGAGTATGATTTGACAATGTATTATGATAAATATCGGTTTTCTTTAGAATATATGTGTGTGAACACACACGCATGCATGTATGCCAATCCACGCACATGCACACTCACACTTAAACCCGCACGTGTACACCCCATACCCATAGTGCCCCCCCCCCCCCCCCCCCCCCGAAAAACCCAATTCACACGCGCGAATGCACGCACGCATGGATATGAAAAATTCATAATAATATAAAAAAATTAGATTGTAAACTTAATATTTGTGACACATCCAGCTGCTGAATCTTAATTATCACTTGACCATTATCTTATAGAGTTGTATTTGGTCACACTCACTATGAAATGGTCATTTTCTAATGTCAAGCTATTGATTAAGGAATAAGAAAAATTCCTCTAAGTTATATAAAAATGTGTATATATTAATAAAGATAACATTTTTTTTAAAACATGTTTATATAAATTAAAATGATATAAGACATAGGTGAATATAAAATTATTTGAATATATATATATATATATATATCAATATTCATAATTTTTATATATTTTTAAATATACATATATCCATGAACGTATATTTATATAAAATTGAAAAATAATTGAGAAACACATAAAAAAATCAAAATAAAATCAAAATTTATAGATTGTAAACTTAATTCCTATGCAAAGCATGGATTATTACACTAATTTATATGATAAATTTATGTATTTTTATTACTTGTTTATAAATTTTATTTCATATTCTCTGAATTAATATTTTAAAAGTATAAACAGATCACCAACTCAATTAGTCAAATTAAACCAATGTCCTCCTTGATTTGTGTTTAAATTGGAACCAAATTAAATCAATTAATTATAATTGGTTTGAAATTTTTTTCCTAAAATCAAACCATGTTTATGCACATATATTTACGTTTAATGTCCAACGTGATATATGGGTACCGGTAATAAAAAAAGAAATAAAAAATTTTATTTACATTTATTTTTCATATAAGTAATAAATGTACGATTTAATTCCTAATTAAATAAAATCAAATTATTTACAATTTTAGGAAAGGTTAGAGTATGTTTGGCCTAGTTTTTTTCTTTTTATATTTAAAAGCTATTTTTAAGTTAAAACTAAAAAAAGAGATTAAAAATAAAAGTAAAATTTATTTGTCATTTTTTTTTTTGGCTTAAAAGCATCTTTTAAGATAAAATTATTTGATAAATTTTTTTAAAACTTTGATTTTATCTAAAAATAGTTATCTCATCCAATAAAAACTTCATTTATAAAAATAAAAAATCAGTTAAATTAATTTAATTTACATAAAATTATTTTAATGATAATAAAAATAAATAAAATATAAAATCGTATATTTAAAACTTTTAATTTTTAAAAAAATGTTATATATATATATATATATATATATATTAATCAAAGAAATTTAAATATTAATTACAAATGGTAAAATGTTTAACTTATTTATATTATTGTTTAATAATATTCTTAAAGAAATAAAAAATAAGAATTTCATTACAATCAATTATTAAAAAAAGTAAAGTAATATAGAAAGTAGTTATGAGACCATGTTCAAGAAGTTATAGGACACTACTTAATAAAAAAATTCTCCCCAAAATAATAAAAATAAGAAAAAAATATAAGTATACAACAAAATATAAGTATGCAACAAAGTAATAAAAATAAAGTAGTATAAAATATAGGTAGACATGATTTAAATTAGTGAGGTTCAACATAAAAAAAAGCTCTCTAAGGGTGCATTTGGTAAAAGAGATTTTTTTTTTACGTCCAAGAATCATGATTCTTATAAATGACTAAAATCTATTTTGTTAGTCATAAATATTCTTAAAATATTTATATTTGTTACTTGAGAATTAAAGATTTTTATGTTTAGTTTTAATAGAACTTTTCCAAAAACTTTAATTATTTATCACATTAAATGAATTAATAAAAGTAACATGATATTTTTACTGCAATAAAAATTTTCTTCCAATTCGAAAAAGTTAGATTCCCACCTCTTCACTTGGAAACAATTTCATGGGAAACACGGGAAAAAAGATTCCCAGATAACAATGTTTTCTGGAATGTTATCTTTTAAATAATAAACCAAACATCAGAAACAAACATTTTCAACTTTAGATTTCTGGTAAACTAAAATCTTCCCTTTCGCCAAATGCCTCCTAAAACTCCTCCAATTAGTTTTTGTAAAAGCTCATTATTCTCATGATGATTTCCTCTAACTTATTTTTTTTTTAAGAGCTTTTATATAAAGTGTGTTTGATCCAACTTTTTCTTTTAAGGAAAAGAAAAGTCAAAAATAAATTAGGTCAAACACTATTTTAAAAAAAATAAAAAATTTCAACTAAAATTATTGTTTATATAAGCAATAAATGTAAAATTTAATTCTTAATTAAATTAAATCAAATCAATAAAAAAATCAAATCAAATCAAATTATTTATAAGTTCAGAAAGGATAGAAAGAAACCTTTATTAAATCACCACAAAATAGTAATTTAAAAATGAGGCAAATATATTTTAGAGGCTAAAGTGCGATAAAAATAAATCAAAAAAATTAATGATTGGAATAATAATTAATGTTAAATTTTATTATATATATTTAGTTTTATTACAATTATTAACGGTTACTTTTTTAATAAAAAAATTATAGGTATATTTTATTGTCTAAATTATTCATCGCCGTTTTAAAGAAATCAAATCCCTTAAAAACACTCGCAATCCCCACGGTATAAAAATGCCGAGTTTCCGTTTTTTTTTTGGGCAAATCACTACGGGATAATAATTTAAAAACATCTAGAATCCTGCCAATCCACATGGTATAAAAACAAAAGAAAACTTATCTTCACCCACTCACAAGCTGCAGCAACTCGTATAGTACCGTATCCAGCATCCACTATCCACCTTCTTCGAAGTCCACCCTTCCTAACAAACAAACACCAAACATGGTGTTGGCGGGTGTGTCCCAGGCCATCTCTATTTCCATCTCCACCGCCTGCAGAACCCCCTCTTGCTTCGATTTCCACCCCAAAAAACCACCCTCTTGCAATTTGGGCCTGGCCCACCTTCTCCAGCCCAATGTTTCAATCTCCTCCAGAAGGAACCGCAGCGGCAACACGCACTGTTGCCGCTGCACCCTCAATTCCGACGACACTTGCCTCAACTGGGATTGGAACCGATGGTGCCGCCATTTCGCGGAAATCGAACAGGCCGAGAATTTCGCCTCTGTCCTCAAGGTACATAAAAAATAATATATTTATTTATCTATTATTTTATTTTATTTTTTGGCGAATTTTTGGAAAATAAAAAGTGCTCCTAATTTATGCGGAAATAGATGTGATGCTTATGTTGCTTGTGTTTGTGTGTTTCCGTAGTTTCAACTTGACGATGCTATTGAGAAGCAGGACTTTCAAGAAGCGATTAAGTTGAAGAGTGCCCTAGCGGAAGCAACGTCCAAGGACACTGTTGCTGAAATTATGGCTCAGTTGAAGGCAAGAGTCAATTTTGACTGAATTAGTTGTTTTTTCGATTATCGTACTTATGGTTTGGTTCGTACTTGGTGGTTTCTTTATGTTGCAGAGTGCTATAGATGATGAACGATACCATGATGCTTCGAGATTGTGTAGATACACCGGAAGTGGACTGGTATTTTTCTTGGTTGCTACTTTGTGTTAACCGTTGTTCAGAAATGTTCCTTTTGCAGTTTTTGATTCTCACATTTGTAGCTTTGTTTTATTTAGGTTGTGTTTGGCTTAGTTTTTTTCTAGATTGCTTTTTTCCTATTAGAAAGAGAAGTTGAGTCTGGCACGCCAGCCTTTAGAAAAGCTCTTGAAAAGAAAACTAGTTTTTTTTAATGAACAAAAGCCCAAAAATTGGAGCTATTGGAGGAGGAACTTTTACTTTTATGTAGATGAGATGCGAAAAAATGCTGGGCCAAATACTATCTTAGTGTTCCCAGAAGAGGTAGCTTCTTTCTTTTCTGTTCTTCTAACATAATTTTTTGGGAAAATTCTACATAAAAGTAAACACTGTTCAACATGGCTCACCAAACTTGCCTTCATCCATAGGAGAAGACAAGTAGGATATCCACTGCACAAAATTGCAATTTACAATATTTATTTCTCATATTGAGTTTATCAGATGCTCAAATGCATACCATATTTAAGTTACAATCAATAACTCGTTGTCTGGAGTGGGAGAGAATAGGGAGTTAGAAGTGTGTTTTGGAAAAAAAAATTTGGGAGTGATGTGGATTTAAAGTTTGTCTTCTTGAAGGAGTAAATAAAATAAGTGAAATGTTTGGAGGAAATTTGGTAACTGTCATCATTCACCACACTTATAACTAAGAAAAAGATTGATAAAGGTTATATATTATAATAAGAAAGAAACTCAAGATTAAGAAACTTCAAAACAGATGGTGTGCCAGATTAGAAACAAGCTTGTGATAATAAACTTATGCAGTTGTCTGGGAAGATACAGATAACCCCATCTGGAAGACAAAAAGTGGTTGTGATTTGTGAGTATTGATTATGGTACTGATGGCCTCAGCATGTTTTTGTGAATCACACTCCCTTAGTGTTTGATGTCCATTTTTACCTTCTTGTGCAGGTGGGTTGGTGGGTAGGGCACTCAAAAAGTATAGACGACCCCTTTGGTAGAATTATACATGTAAGTCCTGCTATGGGTAGATTCATTGGCAAGAGTTACAGTCCAAGGTATGATTGTTCTATTTTATGTTTTTCCTTTTGCTTATTGGGAAGCACTGCTTATTTCTGTTTAATACAGACAGTTGATCGCAGCATCTTCTGGGACTCCAATTTTTGAAATTTATGTGGTAAAAAATGCTGATGACACGTATCATATGCAGGTAATATTCAAATTTTCCAACTAAATGATGCTTTTTTATTTGTGACTTGCCAATATGTTAGAGGAAAACAAAGTCTTAGTTCTAATGTTGATTCATGGAGGGTTTTGAATAGTTTCAATCTTAAAGAAGACTCACGTATTTATCAGAAAAGGCTTAATTTTGGGGGTATTAATGCAAATATTTAGTAAGGAAACTGAACATAAAATGAATTATAGAATGGGAACATCATTTTGAGATTTTGCTTAAGTTTATGATTTTCGGTTGGCTTGTCTTTATGTGTCTCTTGTCCTTAATATATACTTAATTCTGAGCAGTTTGCTTTAGCAGTGTGTGTATTGCTTATGATGCCATATTTGGCAACACCTAATAGGTAGTGTATTTACGACAAGCCAAAGGAAAGTCAAGGAGAAATCCTCCATCTGTACCTGCTAAAGGCCCATCCAAACCTGAAGTGGAGAATGCATCTTCAGGTGAAGTGCAGGAACATAAAGAGAAGTTAGAAAGAAATGATGAGAAAAACAGTAATATCGAGGGAGCAACTGAGGAGGGCATTAAAAGTGTCATAAATTTTCTTAAAGAAAAAATTCCAGGATTGAAAATCAAAGTTATGAATGTTAATGTTGAAGAGGAAGCAGCAGAAGACAATGATTCTATTAAGCAAATGATGGAAGAAGATAGTAAAACAGGCTCCAGTGAGAATCATGAAGAGGAAGTTAATAATCTGGATGAACCTGATGAGGTCACTCTAGAAAGAGATGGAGATGTCACAGGAGAAGAAAAGGATTTGGATATGAAGCTTTTTATTGGCGGGGTTGTACACAACAATGAAGATACTTCTGTCAAGGATGAATTTATACGTCTTCCAGCTGTAATAAACAATATGGAAAAGGATTCTTTTGTCTTTCAATTTTCTAGGAGAAATCTAGATTATGGTATGAGAGAAGATAAAGTTCCTGATATCAAAGTGGCAGCTCTAGCAGCACAAGGAGTCTCAGAGCTTATGCCTCCTGATGTTGCTAAGGTATTTTGGGGTTCTGACAAAGTCTCTTCAAAGGTGAGATTGGGATACGTAATATTTAAGCTTTATGAAAAAAATAATCATGCATTTATTTTTGTTTCTGTTAACTCTTATTCGGTAAGAATTAAGAAATACTTGTTAAGATTCTAATTGTAATGCTAAGGTTTTTATTTGTGATAAAATCATGTTGACTACAATTCTTTTTTGATGAATAACACTAATCAATAGGACAAATCCTTTATGAAAATGGGAGACCATATTATTGATGATAAAAACTGACGTAACCCTCCCCCCTAACATTGTATCCATCATCTATATTCTCTCTCCTTTACCTTGCTTCATGTCTCACTGTATTAATTCACCCTTTCCAGCCTTCTGTCTAGGAAAATACACTTTAAGGGCCTGGGGACCTTAGCCAGCTGAGAGATATTTGGATTCTCTTATCTCATCAGTAACTTCCCCCAAACACCCTCAATAGGTAAATTTTTGCATTTAATCGGTTTGGCCACACACATATTCCCTGGAAAGTCTTATACAGTAAGTCTTTGTACAAAATGGAATGAGAGGAGACGGAGTCTTGTTTAAGGGTTTTTTGGGTAAACATCAAGAGAAGCTTAGTGTATTTTTTTTTAGATTTTTGGTCTACTATTTATGCATAGAAGTTTAGTACCGAATAGATGGAACTTCATTTACTTTTGGAAGATATAATTTTCCAAATAAAGTGTATATTAATAATGAATGCTTAAGTTTTACTTTATTTTTTCTGTAAATTTTGTTTCAGAATTTCTTATTTTACTCTCTTGGTTATTGTTGACAAGTGCATGCAGACCAAACGATTTTCCTTTCCCCCAAAGGATAGAGATGGTATCTGTTGTAAGAGAGAATTATTGAGAGAAATTGTGTGTTAGGTTGCACACATGTTCTTTTATTTTTTGATTGATTTACAATCAAATAGAGAGTAATCTCATCTGTCAAAATTACCTCTCACCTAATAACAGTATAGTTGAATTTTGTAATCTACAACAGCAAAAACTACATTAATTGGCTATATAGCTAAGTATATGGTAACAATCTATATCAATATTAATGTTGATTATTGCAAACTAATCAACATTAATATAAGTGAGAGTTGACTATATTCTAATATAAATGATAATGGTATAACAGAAACATAATCGTGATGTCAGTTCCCTTGCAAATTTATCTTAAATTACTCAGAAAAGATGAGATTATAGTGTCTGCCTGACCCATTGCAAAGTTTTTATCTATCACCTGATATACTGTGCTTTACTTGTCAATGAGCTGACTGATGCTTCATGTAGGTCTCCAAAAACATGCGTGAAATTGTCAGACTTGCTATTAGTCAAGCACAGAAAAGAACTAGATTATGTGGGGATACACATTTTAGCCGGATTACCTGTTCAAAAGGGGATTTTGATCCTTTTGATGGTGAGGTTACTTATCCTTTTTGTGTCAATGATGTTTTATGGAATTTAGGCAAAGAATAACAAAGAGAACGGATTGTGCTGGTTAAAATGTAGGACTCTATTATGGTTCATTTGGCCCTTACGGCATTGAAATAGTGCTATTGAGGCGGAAATTTGGACATTGGAATGAAGTGGACAATGAAAACAACACTTCAGATGTGGGATTCTTTGAATATGTTGAGGCTGTGAAGTTAACTGGGGATCTTAATGTTCCTGCTGGCCAGGTTTATGAATTTTTAATTTCTTGATTCTTGTTATCATATTGTAAACTTCTATCAAGTTTATGTGTGAGCATGACGAGAAAGCAAAATTTTATTTTTTGGTGTGTAGGTGACATTCCGTGCTAAAATTGGCAGAGGCAAACGCAACACCAACCGTGGGATGTATCCTGATGAATTAGGAGTGGTAATTCACTATATAAGTGGATGTCTCTGTGTGTGTGGGTCCTCCTTGATGTCGGAACATGCTTATTTTCAAATTTCACTTCAACCCATCATACTGCACCTTTTCCCTAACAATCTTTTATTTTATAACCTTACACCTGCCGTCCCTCATAACTTTGTGTTCTATTCAAGTCCTATTTTGTGCCACTGCAGAGTGCAGTACTCTGCCCAGTGCCCACTATTAATGATAAATACTCAAATCTCCCAACTTCTTCAGTAGTATTCAAACAAATGTGACACCCACCCTTACTTTTTATTGAATCTTTGACTTGTCTTGTATTTTAAATACGAATCTCTTTTGAATTTTGTTTGTTTCCTTGATTTGTATTGTTATTTACTTTTATGTTTTGCTCAAGACCTTTTGATTTTTTTTTGTTAATTATGAGTATGTCATGAATTTTGAATACTTATATTTTTTTTAGCATTTATATGCATATAGTATAAATTATTTAATCTGTATATAAAATTTTTGAATAGTGGCCTGCTATAGTGTTTTTGAGGCCAGCTGGTACGCGTGGTTATCCAAGACTGATAACCCTGAGCTGATGTCACTGTTAACAGTATGTGAGAAAAATAAGATGCTTCGCTAGGAGAGGCAAACGCTATTTAAGGCTATCTCTACACCTAGACAAGGATTAGTCTTTGGTTGTTGGCTAAAGGATACCTCTAGTGTACACCAAAAACAAAAAAATACTTTTTCTACAATTTCCTTGTAGTTGCTTGCTAATGCTGTTGTATGTTCTTGATGTTTTTGAGGCCCGTATATTTATTAGTTTGCATCCTTTTTTCTTTGCTTTATTTTTTTTAGCTGTCGTTTTGGTCACTTTGGATTGTTCTGGAAACATGCAACTAATCTTAAATACTGCACTCATTTAAAAACAGGTTGCTAGTTATAAAGGCCAGGGGAGAATAGCTGACTATGGTTTTCGAAATCCAAAATGGATCGATGGAGAACTGCTCCAACTTAATGGCAAGGTAAATTAGTAGTCAGATGTGTTGCATTTTTCTCATGATTATTAGTCTCAGTTAATAGACATTTATGGTCGAATTTCTGTTGACATTTTTTCTGTTCTGCTGTTGTCATATTTAGGGCATGGGACCGTACATAAAAGGTGCAGATCTTGGATTCCTTTATGTTGTGCCTGAGCAAAGTTTTCTTGTGTTGTTCAACCGGTTGAAACTACCCGAGTGAGCCATGGTGCCCTAATCCTGTCTAATTTACTTATTGTCTGATGCGGGGGAGAACATGAAGGATTCTGAAACCAGTGATGAGAATACTGTTACTTTTTTTTTTTGAGTGGTAGTTTTACCCGACAGGCAGACACTTAGTATTTTTCTAGCCCTTCAATCCTTTAATGAGTTCATTTTTTGTTTTTTCTTTTTACCAATCTCTTTGCTATCTATCATCTTGTGTATATAAATTTTGCTGACCAATAAAATAGTATGATAGGAACTCTGGAAGAACCAAGTTATATTTTATGTGCATATTGTGGTTTATGGCTGTGCCTCCTTTCTTGTTTGCACTTATCGTTTGTGGAAGTCCCAGGAAGGGAGCAATTAATAATTAAATTTGATAATAAAAAACTTAAGACCTGTGGTGATTTATCCACAGATTTTGTTACATCATTTCCTCTTGAAATAAAGGAAATAATAATTGCAATCTTTATGCTTCGTTTGCCCCTATAAAGAAGAATTATGGTCAAGGTATCGGCAACTCAAAAGATGCCTCAAGCTAGATTCCCGTATAAACCTGTAGTGCTTCGGTGACGTGTGGAGAGATAAAAGTATCTTGTGAGAAAGCAAGTGCTTGCTGCTCCATTATGTAGCAGGTTGCTTTCAATATGTTATTTTTTGGGTCCTTAGATGTTTGTATGTGAATAAATTGCATTAAAATGCAGTAGGAATCTTTCCAGAGTGAACGCTGGGTTATAGTCTGACGGAATTGTATTTATTAGTACACTAAAGTAAGTCCACTCTAGAACGAAATCAGATAACTTTCTCTGTTGGAAAGAGGTAGTTTAGATTTTAATCGGACCCGCTTGGATTTCCTTCGTTTGTGCACTACAGCCCCCACGACTTAAATAGAGCACTAAGAAAATGAGTCTTATTAGTTAAGTCATATGAAATTATTCACGCATTTTTATCTTATTTAATATTCTTAGGAAGTTATTGAAATAAGCAAAAAAGTTTAAGGGTGGCTTGTAAAGTGTGCAATTATGTGGCCGTATTTAAATTTTATAATGTTAAGATTATGATGTATGTAAGTCGAATCATGGATGTATATGTTCGTAATTGTAAATTGTACAAACAAGTTTATTAGTGTCCTTAAAATACCGGTTAACATTGTCTTCCTAAAAATCTAGTTTTTCATAGTGTGAGTAAATCGAGCATCATTGTTTTAACTTAATCATAAGTCTTACGTCTGAATCCTTTAGAGTGCAACTTTGTAAAAAAGCGTCACCGGTAATAATCTTACAGCACTCGATGTAAATTAGTTAAATACCTAATATAATATCCAGGGTCAATTAAAAAATAAAATTGGAGCGTCTCCTTCCCCACACTAAGGGTGTATTTGGTAGAGAGTAAGGAAATAGAGGGAGTGGAAGTAAGTAAAAAAAAGAGAAGAGAAGAGAAATAGGTAAGAAATAGAAAAAAAAATAAAGCTTGTTTTGTTTGAAAGAAATATAGTGGAAATGTATTTTTTTAACTTTTGATATTTTGAATATAAGTATAAAATAACACTTATACCCTTATTTTTTTACCGTATTATTTGTTAAAAAAGTCCATATATTCGATTATGCTACTCACATAATCGAATATATGGCCATAATAGTGTCATATATTCAATTATGTGAGTATGATAATTGAATATATGGCACTACAGAGGAGAAATTTAAAACGACTATATACATATATATATGATCAAGATTCGTTGACACCAGGTGTCAAAATTAGTTAAGTTACACTTTTAATAACTTTTTGTGGAATGCAAATTTAACTAATCCAATCGTTGAATTATTTGATATTATCTTCATGATTGTGTGTATCAAATTTCACATAATTTGGACTTTTCTTGATATGTTATCTAACATTGAGTATTTATATATATTTTAATATCGTATTATATGATAAAATAAAATAATGTGATGAATTACTAAATAATTTTAAAATTGTATGAAATTTTGTTTATTTAATCTAATTAATAAGAACATCAAATTTAACAGCTAGATCGATTAAATTTGTATTTTACAAAAATTTATTAAGGAGATAATTTGACAAACTTTGACACTTGGTGTCAATGAATCCTAACCTATATATATATATTATAGTATTATTTGTATATTTATTTAATTTTAAAAATTAAATTTCGGGTTTGATTATTGTGTCCCCTGCTTTGACAACGAAAAAAAAATCTAACAAATTATAGGGCATTTAACGAAAAGTTGCACACTTCTTTACATTTCTTCACTTATTCGAAAAAGGCTAAATTGAATGTGGGATCCACCAGATTTTTAAATATTTCTCACGAAATTTTGCATTACCAAACAAATCAAAATTTATCTTTTTCCTCCATTTCTACGCATTTCTCTTTCTTTCTCACCTATTTTGGCGTTACCAAACACAAAGAGCCGAGAACAGGAATCGTTGTCTTCGGCTCCATTGCTGTGGATAACTAACCCAATCTTTTCATCTGTCAGACTGTCGCATGATTCTTTTATCAATTAATGATTAATTAATGTGCTTATTTATGGCTATGACAAAGATGAAGACTATTTTAATAACATTCATTAATAAATCAAAAGTGATAATCTTTTATAAAAAAGATATATTATGATTAATATTATAATTGCATCTTGTACGTGACAGGTCAAGTTCGAGCTTCCATTCATTTTTATAAGATAAGATAAATGTAAGTATTTTTACAAAAATTCTTTGATTTCAAAGGTTTTTTCTGAAGGCATCATCCCTTTTTTTTAAATTTCAGTATACCAAAAAAATAAAAATAAAAATATTTATGAATTTTTAACTAATATTATTAAGATTATAAAAAAAAAAACTAACATCATTAAGATACTCGTTAATAAAATTTTATTAATAAATATTCATAAAAAAATTAAAATTTAAGGCCGTGATATAATTACAAATTATTAAGATTTGCTCGGTTAATTAAATTTATCAATTATAGCTTTTCCTTTTAGCCTAACACAACACTAGAGCACTACAGAACCATCGTTCTTCTTTTTCTTTTTCACTTTCTCTCATTTTCTCACCACCCAAACGAACCTTTTTCCTTTTCCATTCGTCTTCCTTCGCCTTTATGTTTTCACTCCTCTTCCTTTTAAAATCCTGGCGACACAAACCAATGCGCACGGAAAACGCAGAATGGCAAATCACCACGACACTGCCGCCATGAACAAGTCGCTGTCGAAGAACTCCGAGTCGTCGACTCAGTTCGACTCGCCCCTCCGCTTCCACTCTCCCATGCGCTGGGACGGCACCGATCCGCCGGAGTCGCCGGAGTACCGGTCGCCGGAAAACTCGCCGGATAAGTACGTGGACAACTCCATGGCCATCGTGACCGTCGGCAAGCTCAAGCAGTACCCTCCGGACAAGCGCGCGGAGCACCGGAAGCAGCCGGAAAACGCTCCGTCGGCGGTGATGGTGTTCAACGGCTCGGCGACGGAGGAGCCTCAGCGGCCGGCGGCGAAGGCGGGTCCGGCCATCGACGGAGGCGAACGGAGATCGAGGTCGGCGGCGGGGGGGTGGAAGACGGAGGAGACGGTGAGCAAGGCGGCGCTAGGGTTCCGGCTGAGCGAGGTGGTGGTGTGTCTCATTTCGTTTTCTGTCATGGCGGCGGATAAGACGCAAGGTTGGAGTGGCGACTCCTTTGATCGCTATAGAGAATATAGGTATTATTATTATTATTATTATGAAGATTAAATATTTTTTAATTCTTTTAAATTTAGAGTAAATTTGTTTTTAATTCTTTAAATTTAAATTAATTTTTTTAGTCTCGTAATTTTTTTAAAAAAAATTATTTTAGTCTCTTAAAACAACCAAATTGAATCAATTATATAAAATCAGTTGAGTTTGATGTAATATTTTTATTAATAAAAATATTAGGTAAATTTTGTGTGAAAAATTCAATAATAATAAATAAATTTTGTGTGACAGATTTATTGATAATATTTGTATAGAAAGACTAAAATATTTTTTTTAAATTACATTTACTAAAAAAATTAATTTTAAATTTGATAGACAAAAAATAAATTTATCTTAAATTTAAGAAATTAAAAATATATTTAAATCTTATTATTATTATTATTATTATTATTATTTACTTTATTGTTAAATTGATAAATCAATACGTGGATGATCGTAGAAATGGGCAACGTATTTATAAATGGTGATGGTTATTGATGTGGCAGGTATTGTTTATCTGTGAATGTTATTGGATTTGCATACTCAGCATTACAAGCATGTGGTCTGGCATGTCAACTAGCCACAGGGAATCACTTAATCAGTCACCACCTTCGCCGCCACTTTGATTTCTTCATGGATCAGGCAAGTTGTACCACTCGGTTTCCATGTATGTTTTATTTCTGTTTTGTCAGAAAAGTGGGCATGTTGTGTCTTCCCAATATTTGCTACCAAATAGTCAAATTAATCCGAAAATAAGATATGTATGGTGTCAGTCATAGTAGAATAGCCGCAGAAATTACGCTTACAGTGTTTATAATGTGTAATTTCCATCATTCAACAACTAACATGACTGATGCAGCGTGTTTGATAAAAAAGAAGAAAATAAAGTGGGAGAAAGTAAGAAGTTAAGAAAAGAAGAAAAGAAAAATAAATAAGAAATAAAATAAAAATAAGTGTATTTAGTTTAAAAAAAATAGAAAAAATAATAGTAAAAAACAACACAATTGATTATCAGCGTGTTAGGATACGCGTTACTTATGCATGTTTTCTTTCATTTTCACATCAAATTTACATGAGATGTAGAAGTTTGTGAGAGTGACTTCTCTGTTAGATGCGGATCCGTTATTTGCAAACGCAGATCCAAACGTATACTATGTGCATGTTTGGTTTAACACTCTAGGTCCACGTTCTTCTTCAAATTACGTCGGTTTTGATGCAAAAGCAACTAAAAGTTGCTTCAAATGGTCCACATCCTGCCTTGTGACAGCGGATCCAAGCACGCACTATGTTTTGTCACATAATCGATTACAATGCAAAATATAATCAATTATGTTACACATCCAGCATTCATTTTTGCACAAATCTTTGGTATTTTATGTGGAAATTTTTATGCATGGGCTTTACTTATTTTTTTGAATATTTCATTGTAATTCTATGTTAGCAAATAATTAACATTCTTATTTTCACTCTCTTTCTCTCACCCTTTTTCTCCTCTATTTCATTGCAGTCAAACAAAGCGTTAGGGACTGATTTAATTATTTATTTGAATATTTATCATACATAACTAGTGGAAAGATAGATCATTCACTAGAATGGACTTGGTGGTGGGGTTTGGATATTAATGTGAGAGATTGAAATAGAACAGTGGAGTGATTTTCAATACCAGTTGAAGGATAAAAAAGTCTAAAAAAATGTACACAAATAGAGATATCAGATGAGATTCATTCCGTCACAGTCACTTGTTTAGGCAAAATTCATTTAATTGAGCGATACTGTAGGCCATCTTTTCCCGTTTAACTTCTTATTACAATGTCTTACTATGGTTTGCATTACAGTGAATTTTAATGTTATACGCTCACTGTTATTGTTATGCGTGTGTATGTGGAGATTTTGCACTAGAGCAAGCCCTTTTATTGTTGTTGAAAATTATAACATTTTTGTGACAAATTGATGAGTAGGTTCTGGCATATCTTCTGATATCGGCATCATCATCTGCAGCCACACGAGTTGACGATTGGATATCGAATTGGGGGAAAGACGAGTTCACAGAAATGGCCACTGCTTCAGTTGGAATGGCCTTCCTCGCATTTGTTGCCTTTGCTATGAGCTCACTCATCTCTGGTTACGCCCTATGCCACAGCAGCTCCATGTGAACCTCACACTTCCTAGTTCTTACAACTTATCTGCTATACAGAGTTCTCTTTTGTTTCTCTTCTGCTGTGACGGAATCAATTAAAGAAATGGTTCGTGCCCGTGGCTTTGCACTGTACGGACACACTTATGTATATATACAGTTTCAGTGTATTGTTCGTGTTGCGAATGGGAGGGTGGAGAAGCTTGATTTCCTTGTTTGATTTTCACACCTCTTTAAATCTTACGTTCTTCCTTAAAGAACTTGGTACAAGTCACTGGTTAAGTCCTAATTAGTAGATATAGGACTGGAAATCCTGAGACGAGGGCTTTTATAATCTACCACTCCCAAAAGAAAAAAAAAGAAGAAAAATGAACGGAATTTGGAGAAATTATGAGTAAATAGTTTAAAATGCTGCATTCTCGTTTATCCAATTTTATTTCTTTGGAGTTTGTTTACCTCTTTGCCCATTATTGCATGAAAAGGAACACTTAGATGACGTTGAAGTAAAGGTCCCAATTGTCCCCGGAAAACATGAGCACCAGATGATAATTGATAAGGAGATTTGGATTATTATTTTTTTGAGTTATTTTAGTTCATTGGAAAATATGGGGTAGGTTTGATTGAAAAATGAAAATTGTCACATTAGTCTTCGAAAGTTTAGTCCATAGGTCAAATAGGTCTCTACATTAATAGGCATGATTTAACATTGATAGGACGTTCATGTGGCATGTTAAGTGTCATAACAATTTTATGTGAGTATTTTTTATTCGTTCAAATTAGTCCTTGAAAGATAAGGAAAAAGGAGCTAAACTAATGGCTGTGGGGATTTCGGGCATGGTGGCTACTGTGAGAATTTGTACAAAGGTCCGAGGCAATAATGTAGGGACATTGGGACTAGTTTGAAAGGCAGGAAGCATAAAAGAATTCGTCAGTGTCTTGACAGTGTCAAGCGTCAAAAAAGAAAAAAAAATGTTAAAAGAGAATGACTTCATCTTCATTCTTTTTTGAAGAGATTATATTTAGATTATGTTTGGATAATGTACAAAAATAGAATGGAATCGATTGGAATATATTGGAATGGGATGGATTGGAATGAAATGAATAAAAATGTTATTCTATTGTTTAGATATTTTATAATAGAATGAAACAAAGATTTCATTTCATTGTTTGGAAAAAGAACAAAATAGAATGAGTTATAACTTTTTAATTCTCATATTATCCTTAAGAGACTAATAATTAGGATAAAATTTGTAAGAATAAAAAAATATTTTATAATTTAAAAATTTTGTTCCATCAAGTGCATCCCAAATTTGGGGGGAAGAAAATTAAAGTTAAGTGATGGAATGAACTGTATCATGTTTCACTTTCTTTCATTATGTTTCATTTTTAGTTTTACAAATCAAATAATGGAACAACTTTTCCTCCCATTTCATCCCTCTCCATTCTACCCTTTACCACCAATCTAAACATAGCCTTAGTGCGTGTTTGAATAGCTGAATTAGTTTATTTTGATTATTTTTTTTGGTTAAATTAAGCAGTAGCTCCTTGAACTAATTAAAATTTTTAATTAGGTCCTTAAACTAAAAAAATTGTAATTGGATCATTGATTTTGTAAAATTTTTGTAATTGAGTCTCTAAGATCTTTAAAATCGTCACAAATTGTTATTTTCTGACAGTTTTAAGTCACTATAAACTAATATCAAGAATTCAATTACAAAAAATTTTATAAGATCAATGATTCAATTACAATTTTTTTTAATTTAAAGACCTAATTAAAAATTTTCAGATAGTTTAGGATCTATTGATTAATTTAACCCCCTTTTTTTCCTAATTTCTTGAAAGAGCTTGAGAAATCATTTTTCATAATTAAGCTTTTCATATGTTTTTCCAGGATTCCACTAGGCATAGGACTCAGTGCATTGATTTGAGGAAATGGGCCGAATAGATGTTAAACAATGATCAGACGTTAGTGGGCGGTTATGGACTAGAGTTATTGTCTATATGCTTTTGGGCCTTGGGATAGGGATTGAAATACATTGGGAACTCAAATTTTCTAACTGGGTCTATTCTTTTACTTAGGGTTTTAGGTATGATTATTTTAAAAAAAGAAATTTTGTCTAAAACTACTGAATCAGCACCGATTCACCGTTTTGGAGGAGCATGTCGACCAAACAAGAAAAACCGTTTACGAGGATCATTATTGTTATGATAGTTTAATAAGTTACTTGGTGTGATCAATGATGAGAAACGTACTGATTATTTATTTTTCTATTTTATGATTTAAAGAGTATTACTAACTTTATTTAGGGTGTGTTTAAATAGACTGGAAAAAAATACTGTGATGGTATAATTTTAGTTAAATTATTAAGTAGGTTCTTCAATTATTTGAGAATTTTAATATTGGTCCCTAAATTAATTTTTTTTAATTAGGTTTATAAACTAAAAAAGTAGGTCTTGGAGTTAGTTTTTGATAGCTTGAAATTATAAAAAAAAAATTAACAATTTATGATAGTTTTTAAAATTCTAGGGACTCAATTAAAAATAATTTACAAGATAAAGACCCAATTAAAAAAAATAGTTTAGAGACCTATTTGAAAATTCTAAACTAGTTTAGGGATCTACTTAGAAATTTAACCTACAAATTTTTAGAAATTACTTTTTCAACTTTAAAGAAAATACCTTTTTTTTTTTAAATTTTAGTTTTTTTTTTTGAAAAAATTATCTAATTATCATAAAAATTTTAAATTAAAAAATAATTTTTTTTTATATAAAACACAAACAAACAAATTATTGATTAATTTAGAAAGCATGAAGAGAAAGACCTAAGAGAAAAAAAGAGAGCGATAGAATCTTAAGTTGATACATAAATGGTTCACTATTATAGATAATAATTTAGAGTTACTCAAAATATCATCTTAAAACAAATTGTACTCTAAACTAAATTGAACTACAATAGAGGACAAAACCCAAATGTTGTTCAACCATCTTCATGCTATAATGATGGAGGAAGCATAGGCATTTGAACTCTCCCATGATGATAAATGTTCTACTCCTACTATTAAGGACAGAGTTTCCATCACCTTAATCTTTTTCCTCTACTTGTAGCTCCATGAAGGCCCTATGGTTCCATTTAATAATTGTTTCATTTCAAAATCACTTTTTGCATTTTCTTTTTATTCTACATTATTTTTAATTGATTCACATTCTTTTAGAATTGATTTTGCCCTATACACTTGTATGTCCTACCCTCCAAAATCTAGGAGTGACAAAGCGGGTTAACCTATCCCGACCCTTAACTCGCCTTAAGTGCGACAAGACGAATTGACTCACCAACGAAAAGTGGGTTGAAAAATACAACCTACCTCGTTTAGAGGTGGGTTGACTGGTATACTTGCCAAAATATAGAATGGTGAGTTATAAAATGGCCAGTTGGCGAGCCAAAATTCGCCCAAAGATATAACAAAAATAAAAAATAATAGAAAAAGTATTAAAAAAATTACCAATTAATTTCTATTTAACATATCACTTATTTTATTTTATATACATATACATATTGTCTAATTTTAATTATATAAAAATATAAATTTATTTAAACATACCTTAAATATTGGTAGGTTAGGTGAGACAAGTTGGTGGGTTGAGTCACCTAACCCACTTGCCATTTTTAGTGGGTTACGCGAATTGACTTAGCGGGTTCAACCTGCTTTGTCACCTTTACCAAAATCTTATGTTTTCGTATACCATTTCTTCTGAAGTTTTTCAAACTCATGATTTTTTTTGTCTCACATCACCCTGTCACATCATCTTCTAAATTTGAGTTCTCTACATCAATCACTACTTTTCTGCATTTCAAAGTTTGTACTAAGTTGATGAATTATGATGAAGAACTGGTGAAGGAGTGCATTGTCAAAGAGCCTGCTATGTTGCCAGGTGAAAGGTTCAAATTCCTAAAAGCTCAAATTGATTATCATATATGTTGTCTACAACAACTTCATGACAATTATGATAATTCATAACCAATGTGTTTTAGACTTTATGTAGCCTACTTTGTCGCATATGGGTTTTTTTTATGCTAACAAAAAGGGATAGAAGTAAAGATGAAAAGATTAGAGAAGATTAAAATTTTTGAATATTTTTTTCCTTTAAAATTCATTTAATTTTTGCTCCAATAGTTTACCTTGTTCTAGACAATTTATTTTTTGTTTTGCTTTGATCAAATGCATCAACTTGATGTAAACAATTTTGTCTTTTAAGTTATTTTGGTGCATCTTACAAGTTGTTTGCTTCAATATTAAAGCTTTTTTATTTGCTCTGATATGATTATGATGATTGCTTTAATATCATTTGATGAGTACAATTAAATGGCCTTTGCTTTAATGCTTATCAAAAATAAGTGTACATTGTCCTAATGTTTTGATATGATGTTTAGTATGTTACAAAAGTATTTTATATGCTTTAAAACACCTCAATTTGATATAAAAAAAATTGTTTTAAAAAATGTTAGCTTATTATCTTTTGATTTGATCACCTTATCAAAGTTTTTGCTTTGATCATCCAATCTTTTACGATTATCTTAGTATTGGAATCAAAGACATATGAAGTGTCTAACTCCTCAAATGTTTTGATTATAACAAAGGCTATTAAAATTTGTGATAGTCCAACAATTTTTGTTTTGGTTTTGGGACCATAAGCGTCCATATAAAATACTACACCATAGCTTTGTCTTAACTTAGTTTTATTTGCTTTATTTTCACAAGCGTTCGTATATTTGCTAAACAAGTCTTTAATGTTTTTTTAGATAAGTGTCCATAATAATTGAAGAGTCATTTCATGATCTTTTAAAAGTGTCCAAAAATCTATTTTCCCATAAATGTGCTTTATAAAGGACCTCATACGTTATATCGCTTATATATCTGGACAAAGTTATCTTACGAAGAAGAAACCTTAACATGCTTTGTCGAAAATGGACTAAGTGTTTTCAATGAATATACATATGCTTTATATTTTCGAATGTTGTGAAGTAGGTTTCAAATCAGACAAAAAGCTTTGATACTTGGTACAAGCTAAAGTGGAAAAACAAGTCAACTTATCAAAAAAAGTACCAAAGTAGTTCAACAAAGAAATAAAAGTTAGAAGCACCTTACGCATGTCAGGAAAGAAAAACTTCTTTTGGGTATAAATTGTCACTGCTACAAGCAGTGTTAGAGTCTCTCTCCTCAACTTTTTATGATATGCTATCTCGTGTATTAAATGCACTTAGAATGAAAAGGAGCTTCATCTCACAATGAATATTTTCCCAAGCTTCTATAAAAAGACACAAGAGTGAAAAACGAAGTAACGAAGCTAAGTAACTTGTGCAAAAACTCTATCACTCTTTGGAAGATCTCTTTGAACTTAATTAAATTTTCATATTCTTTGTACACACAAAGTTATCTTGTATCTACGCTTAAACCTGTAAAGTTCACCATTGTGAGTTATCTTTTTAAAGTACAATCTCTAGTGTGTTAAAGAATATTTGGGTTAAAATAATCTTAGGTGAATATTATTTTATTGTAAAGCTTGAAGAGACTTAGAGAATACTTGTATAAATGGTTTGCTTAATGGAACACTTTCAGGTTGAAGGAACTAGACATAGCTCTTAGTTAAGAGTGAACCAATATAAAATTTCTATATATGCTATCTTGTTTCCCTATCCTTTGTTCTTCACGCCGTTTTTAATGGATGATCTTTTATAGTGCTTATGAAAACCCGTTTTGCAAAAAAGTTTTCGAAAACACACCATACAATTCAACTCCCCTTCTTATGTGTTCTTTTGTTTATTTCACTTAGCTCTAATATGTTTTTGAAAATAATGTTTTTCAAATTGCACTCTAGTGTGTTTTTAAGATTGTCTTAATTTTGGCATTTTAAAGATAGTTTACAAAAATGATTTTGCTCAGATATATACACAAGATCATTTGTTAAAACATAAGTTTTTCAAAGTAACCTTAGATATTGTCTAATTAAAAAGGTTTTTTAGATGACTTTGCTTTGTATGACATTTCTATGATTTGTCTAAACCTATTTTGTCTTATCATAGAGTGTTATTTACATATTTGTCTAAGTTACAAACTTTGTCTCTTAAATGGGGAGCTTTTTGTTTTCATCTTATGGTTGTTTGCCATCATAAAAAAAAGAGAGACATTGTTAAGATTGTCCAATCCTAAGTTTTAATGATAACAAACAAGACATCATAATATATGTGTTGTATAAAGGCTAATATCTTGTAAGTCTATAAGATGAATTGTATCATCTGAGTAGAAAACAACTTAATATGTCCTACAAGCTTCATCTATGACATAGCTACAAGCTTGGTCTGTCCCATAGTTCATTGAATATGAAGATTATCAAGACTTCAAGGCATTCTAGTATATAAGTCATTTGACATATCCAACAAGCTTAAAGGTCCATCATCTTATCTAAAATAGACAAATTTTTGAAATTTACCAACTATTTTATCTAGAAAAATGTGACCGGCATAAATGTAAAAGTAGACAAGACACCTACATAAAAGTTAAAGCGTATATGCATAAGTATAGAAACTTACACCTATCATGCAAACAAAGTATAAAAAAAGAAGACAAAATCACACTTTTTTTTTTTAAATTATCCCATTCAAAATAGAAAAAATATTTAATGCACCTTAATATTCATTTTTTACAAGAGGAAAAAGCTCTCACAAGGACTAGTTTTGAAGTCGTCTATAAAACCCTTAAAAATCAACAAGTTACACAGATTGACAAACTTGAATTTTAATACATTTATTTTTAAACATTAGAATAAACATTCTATGCAAACATTTTAGATATTCTAAGTGGATTAGACTATCATTTATTGTACTTGAACTTAACCAACGATAGTCTAGAGTTACCTATTTTTTTCAAACTTATAAGGTTTGGTTGAGCCTAAAGAGGATTGTTTAAATAATACTTGGGTTTAGTGTTTAGAGAGATAAGTAAAAGAATACTCTTAAAATTTCCTGAAGAGACAAGGTTAAAAGAATACTTGTGTATAGTTTGGAATGTTATTCCTGTAATTTTGTGTTGTTAGTGGAAATATTGATTTTTGTCAAGGATGGATGTAGTCACAGGTTATGAAATGTATCAAGATAAAAACTCATATTTTTTTTCCTATATTTCCCTTTTTAATGCACTAACATTTCGTTGGAAATAAACTGGTGAAAAAATGCTTTTTTTTTTAAATTAAAAGTTTTGTTAACAAAATTTCATCTTTCATGTCTTATAGTCTTGTATAGATTTGCGAAACATTTGATCTACATGTTTTTAGCTTGTTTAAAAAAGACTTGTGAAAAGTTTTTGAAAACACAATTCACCTCTTTTCTTGTGTTTTCCTTATTTCTTTATACATATAATTGTCTTTTTAATGATGTGTAGGTTCTACTTAAGTTATCTTAGCACCAGTTTTGATTATTGGGTTGAATTGATCTTTGGAGAAATTTTCCAACATTAAATAAATATTGACCTTGTTTTAGTATTTTGGCCATACCTTGAGTTTTAGATCTATGACTTTTATGTTCTTTATGCTAGGAAATTTGAGACAAATATCTACAAGTTTTATGAATGATAAATTGGCTAATTCAGACGAATCAGGGTCAAATTTAGCCCTAAAGTTGGGCCAAGAGTGCTGTCACACAATATTGGGCATACCTTTACTAATTTGGACACATCTCCCTCATTTTAAACTTATTAAGACATATAAGCACTTATTGGAAAGCTTATTTTGTGGTTCATATTTTAGGCTAGTGGTAGATTAGCAATTTTGAAAGAATTGACAATTATAAATAGGTCAATTCAGAGTAAGAACTTGGTGGAAAACCTTATTTGTACAATTTTGCTCTCTTTGGATCCTAGAAATTCTTTTTTATCTTCCTTTCTCTCTTTTATGATTTTTCCATTCTTCTTGTAGCTTCTCAAATTAATGTTTAAATACCTTGTCAATCCGAGGAGTTCAAGGAGTATTGTTTGGATTTTGAGTTCTTTTGCTTAATTGTTGTTTACTATGCATTATAGCCTATCTTCTTTCTTCAATTATGAATATCTATCAATTATGATTTTGTTTGACCTAATTCAAATTGTATGTAGATTTTGTTCTTATAGTTGAAGTGATTGAATGTAAGGTTGATTAATTTAAAATCAATTGAAACTAGGTAATCGATTGGTAATTTAGATTAATTGAATCAATTTGAAATCAACATGATTTTTTGAATTACGATTGTGATTCAATTTGTATTTATTGAATTCTATGTTATTACCTAGAATAAATTTTGTAGGACAAAGGACCGATTTATAACCCTTATTACTTTTGATTCTAAGAAAGACTAAGTGTGTGTTATGCGAAGAAGACAAATTGATCGTCTTAAAAAGACGATAGAACAATATGTAATGTTTCATTAAAAGGATAAAGTCTTATCAATATGCTTTGTATAGACGTCTTATCTTCTTAAGAAACCAATAATGCGTGTTGTTTCTTAAAGAAATGAAGAGTATCAAAAAAGCTTTGAGGAAGTCAACAAGCCCTGCTCACCTACTTCATCAAAAGATGTGCCAAACAAAAAAGCAAGACATAACAATGCACTTGTCTAAACAAAAGAATATTTGTTCTCTGAAACTTGATTCCACTAAAAGAAAAGAAAGATAAACACTCTGTTTTATCTTATCAAAGTGATTGGTTGGTAAAAAGCATTTAATGCAGTGTTTAATGCATCAACATTCATACTTCCTTTAGCTCGAAGAAGAAGGCACAATGGTCTTACGACAAACATTTCTTAAGTCTGCCTATAAATACCAAAGAACTAAAGTTGAAGAGAACTCTTGCTCAAACAACTTAACAAGATCTCTAGTTCTCTCCCATTCCTTTATTGTAAATCTTTGTGTAGTAAGAAAAATACTTAAGCGAAATTTTTATATCCATCTTAGTAAGATGAAGTAGTTTGTCAACTTTACCCTTATATTTTCTAAGTGAAAACGGTAAAAGCTTGAAAAGGATTTGTTTCAAAGCATACTTAGGTGTGAACCTGGAGAGGCTTGTTGTGAAACAATACTTAGGTTGTTGCTTGGAAAAATAAGTCAAATAATACTCGGCGTAAGCCTAAAGAGACTTGTGTTAAAGAATACTAACAGTCTTATGTCTTAGTGGAACTCTTGATTGGATACTAAGGACTATATGTAATGTTGGGTTAAAGATGAACTAGTATAAAATTTCTTGTGTTCTTATAGTTCTCCTTATCCTCCATATCTTGCCTAAAGTGACTTAAACTTTCTAAAACGATAACAAGAGCTTAAAATCATAATAACTTTTAAAAGTATTTTAGAATTTATCATTTTTAAATTACTAATATATCACCCTACATAAGATGAAATACGTTCTTAAGAAAAAGGATTTGCGAAAAGTTTTTAAAACACAATTCAACCCACCTTCTTATGTTTTTCTATGCTCTCCAAATTCAAATTAACAAAGGTGTGTATGCATAGAATAATTGATTTAGTTATGAGCAATGATAAATCTTACCACATGATTTGATTGTCTTGGATTGATTTTGATAAATTTGGAATTTTTTACAACAATTGATTTTAATTTTGGATTGAATTAATGAGCAACCCCCTTGCCAATTGCCTCCAAATTAGGTTAGAAACATTAATGTGTGTCCTTGAAAGAATAACCTAGGTTGTGTCTTACATTACATTAAATTGTAGAATATAGTTGTATTTTGGCTTAAGTGCAACACTTATGTCACTCAGTTTATCTAGGTGGCTCAGTCAAACTTCAAGATTATTGATGCATCTATAATGAACTTAGAGAGCCAAATTGGGTAGTTATCTAAACAGATCATCAAGTATCCTTATGGCATCATGGACGACATCTTAATAAAGGTTGATATGTTTATTTTCTATTGATTTCATTGTGATGGATATGGAAAAGGACTTTAAGGTATCACTGATCCTTGGAAATCTGTTCTTAGCCACTAGAAAACCTTGATAAGTGGGTAGTAAGGTAAGTTAATGTTGAAAGTATGGGGTGAAAAGGTCTCATTCAATGTCTTTGAGAATATGAATCATTTGAAGAATAAAGAGTAATGCTTTAGAGTTGATTAACTTATAAAAAGTTTGATGACTTCTTATAATCAAACATACTCCTAATTATTTGAAGAAGTTAGTAGTTGATAAATTGGAAGAAATACTTTAGGAGCACAAATTTGCATTGCAAAGGTAAATTTCTATCTAGGCCAACAAGTTCCTTGCTTTAACTCTAAATTGATTTTTTTTTTTGTAGGAAAATGTAAATCCAAGTACTTTGGACCTGGTTAATAAGGTTACAACTCATGGAGTAGTAGAATTAAAAGATCCAACCTTCGGCAAATGTTTCAAAGATAATGGCCATAGATTGAAGCCTTATCATGGTAGAAAGATTGAGAAAGAAATATTGTCTCTCTTGCCTTACAAGACCCTTAACTAGATTTAGCTATGTCAAGTCAGGATGATAAACAAGCACTCATTGGGAAACAACCAAAAATACTATTTTTCTTTGTTTTATGTTTTCCTTGATTTTTTTTTTTAAATTGAACTATAGCAAGTGGTTGGCTAAATTGAATTTTAATTCTTGTGGATGTTTTCATGTATAAAAATGGAATGTACACCTATTAGAAGCATTGTGATAAGTGCTAGATTTGGTTGAATGCCTAAGGAACAATTTTTTACAAAATTTTGCTCTAAAACTCAGCATCAAGCACCCATCAATGGATTACCACATACCATAGGGATGAGACGTTTAGTGCATAAGAGAATTTATATGGCTTTGTCTGACCACTAATTAGATGTCAACCATACTTTTCTCCAATCAAGGCCTTAAGCTCATCCCTCACAACATATCCAGGACAACTTTTCCTAAGTAATCCTTTTATGAAATAATTTGCAACATTTTTCTCACTTTTCATATACTTAATTAAGATAATGCCATTTTTAATTAGGTGTCCGACAAAACTATGTCTTATACATATGTGCTTTCTCTTGCCATCAAAAGCACCATTATTAGTCATAACAATTACATCTTGAGAATCACAAAGGACATGTAGGTCTCCTCCATAATGGTATATCAACCATTAAGTTTCTCAACCATTCTACTTGTTGACCTGCAAGTTCAAGATCTATGAATACTAATTCTATTATAGATATAATTGTACATGTTTGTTTTGTTAATTTCCAAGAAACAACATCACTTCCTAAGGTGTACATGTACCCACTAGTGGAATTTAACTAGTCATTATTTGAAACTCATTTTTCAAAAAATAGGACCCTTCTTAATTAAATAGAAGAAAATTTCTAAATATGCAAACATCAACCCATAATATCTTTTCAAGGCAATGAAGAGAATTCCCATATTCACCACTTGAATAAAGAGTATATACATTTGTAGGTAGCACCATCATAAACATAGGCACCACAAGTCTTAACGCCTACATTATTTTATTTTAAAATCTATTAACAAAATACCCCCACATTCTTTAGGATATTCAAATTAATACTATATCCTTTTCATAACAATATTTATCATTTCATTATCAATCTTAATCCACAAACTTCTTTCTTATAACATGATACATACATACATACATACATATATATATATATATATATATATGTATAATCGTTCATAAATCTTGTGCTATTCATTTCGGATCAATTTTCTTATATAGAAACCAAGACAAATATTTATTCAAACAACATTATACATCCTTTAAATAAGTATAACAAAATTCACACATATACTTTTCTTTTTCTTAAAATCAATGACTAACATTTATTAGAGATCTAATAGTATCATCATGTACTCATTATACAAGTCTCTTGAATTTTCCTTTCTTCTAATGTTAAGAATATGAATTTATTATGGATTAACTAGCGCAGGGTTATTTTAACTTAACCAATGTTCTTGAATTCAAATTTTGGGTATAAAGCTACATTAAATACTCAAAGGGAGAGTTTTGCTACCCATAATGATCCTCCTCAACTCAAGCATAATTGCCTCCTGTAAAGGATACTTATAGTTTGTACCAAAAGAAATTCAAGGGTACTTAGCATGTACAACTTCCAAGTATAAACAATAACATTTGAGTAACTCTATAAATAGAAATTGTAATTACGATTATCAAGTACTTGAGTTATAATTCAAAAGCATCGTAACCTGCTTAATCGAGAATATGAAAATTTAAACTAATGAGACAATGTCTTAGTGAGTGCCCTAATATGCAACAATACAAACATATTTCCTAAATGCATATTATATAAAATGTTTCTTGTTCATTAACATCAAAACATAATTCTTAAACTTTGCATACTTATCATTATCTTTCCTCTTTTCGTGTATGGCTGAATTAAGCTCAAATTCTTAAGAGGCATCCTTTGTGTCTATGCCATCATTCTTCCCTTACAAAAGAGCATCTTACCATATCTTTGAGGACCAAAGGAGACTAAAAGCCTTCCTTTGTCAAAGAGAGTATAAAAACTTTATGCATGCTTATTTCATTTACTTAAAATATGTTGTCATCCTTTGGTGTCCAAAGGGGTTACTATCCTTCTTCCTCCAAAGGAGACTCCTCATCATTCATACATGAACATTTAACATTATCATGCAACTATAACTAGATATAAAGTATAGTAGGTATGAGTAAAAACATAAAAGAATTCAAATGTTGTTCATAGGGTCTGGTGCTTAGCACTAGCATAGCAACGCGTAGCGCATTCAAATGGCGCTTAATGCCATCGTGCAAGGGTTCCAAACATGCTCTCTAGAAGCTCCACACTTAGCACACAAAGGCTGCACTTGGTGCAGTTGTGCATGGTTTTTGGACACCCTTTTTGGATGTCCAACGCTTAGCACACGATGGGTGCACTTAGCATCACTTCTACAGCCTCATCCATAGGCTCTGAAAGGTTCACGTTTAGCTCAAAACAAGGTTGCACTTAGCGCGAGTGCACTAGGTATCAAACCCAAGCATTTGTATGATCTCCATTTAGCGCCATAAATTTGCGTTTTCAGTTTAGAATATAATAAAATTTATATTTAAAGAATTTTTGTTATAAATAATTATAACATAATAATAATTGAATTCAAAATAGAAAATAAAAAAAATGAAATTTTTATTATTCACTTAGCACGAGCAAGCGATCTACTAATAGTGAAAATCACAAATATGCTCACCCTAAGCCACCACCTATGGGTTCTAACCTCAATCCAACTCAACATCATGCAATAAATCACTTCAAATACGTTTATAAACTTCATATTTATCATTTAAATTACACAATCATATCAAATCTCTTGTAACCCCAAATCCCCCACCATAAAAAGGTTTCAAGCAATTTTCCAAATCCAAGAGCAATTCAAACACAAACATAAAAGGGGAAAGGAGGAAAAGATGAAGAGGAATGCACTCACAATATGCTCCTAAGTGTAGGTGTTGTGTGGTTCTTCCATCTTTTCCTCCTTCTCCTTCTTTTCTCTCTTCTAAGTGGTGTGTGAGTTAGTGAGTGTGTGTGGAGTCTAGAAGGGTATAAGCCCTTAATGGGCCTTATAGGATCTTTCTCTGAAAGCCCGATATATCTATGGTTTATCATTCCAATATTATATGAAGCACTTGTTAAACAGATAGAAAAAAAATATTTTATTTATTTTATCTTATTAATTACTTATTAGTTTAATTTCAGAGATGTTACAATGTGTGTTTCCAGTATTACAATTAAGATGCATCCACATTTATTTTCCTAAATTTTGTATAACTTGCTAACCAGATTATCTTTCGCCATATTTATTATAATAAAATAAAAATAATTAAATTAATTCTTACAAAATGTATGAAACCAAATTAGGATATAAACGTATCTTGATTTAATATAAATTAATTTAAATTTTACACTTTTAAATGTTGCTCAAATTTCTTCGTATATTTTATCTCATTAATTTCGCTCTATTTAAAGGAGATCACATAAAATATCTCTTTACATTTCAATACCTTTTTTTAAAAAAACCTATCTCCCTGTGTTCTTTTATTTTATAGGGTAAATTACATTTTTTGTCTCTCTATTTTCTCTAATTCACAATTTTGGTCCTTTTATTTTTTTTAAAGACATTTACTCTCCCTATTTTTAAAAATCTGTAATTTTGGTCTCCTTATTCTTTTTAGAGATATTTAGTCTCCCTATTTTTAAAAATATATAATTTTGGTCTCCTTATATTTTTTTAGAGATATTTAGTCTCCCTATTTTTAAAAAAATGTAATTTTGGTCTCCTTATATTTTTTTAAAGATATTTAGTCTCCCTATTTTTAAAAATCAACCACTTTAGTCTCGTTGTCAAATCTCTTGCATTAACTGTTAGTGCTTTAACATTGATTTTGACGTGTTAATGTTGATTCTGACTCTGATACGTCATTTAAGTACTAACACGTCAGAATCAATGTTAAATTACTAACAATCAATGCAAGAAATTTTGACTGCAAAACCAAAATTACGGATTTTGAAAAATAGGAAAACTAAATTTTTCTAAAAAAAATAAAAATAGGAGAGCTAAAGTTGTGGATCGAAAAAATTGAGAGACTAAAAATACAATTTATCCTATTTTATATTTAGACAAGTGTGATCCATTGAAATAAAAGCTAAATACTTAGTATTATAGCCTTTCTCTCAACTAGAACCGAGACACCAACAATCTAAGTGTCCAAAATTCATTTTATTTCATGGCACGCAATCCACTCCTATGATTTCGCTAACAATTAGCAATCATGGGTTTCAACAATTAGGAATCATTAAGTCCTTCACAAAAGTAAGGTCCTAAGCATAGGCCTTATATCTTGACTAGACTTTTTTTTTTTTTTAGTTATAGATATCTTGACTAGACTTTGAATATTAAATATTATTTTTTGCTACGAATTGTTAAAATTAAAATATAAAGTTAAGTAATTTTTTTAAAATAATTATTCGAATTTTAAAAAATAATTAATCCTGACTATTGATATATAATTGTATGATTTAGATTTCTTGTGTATATATACGTGTGTTTATATATGCGTGTGTTATGAGATTTGATTTTTAGATTTTCTGAAGCTATTTAATAATCGTAATCTTTGGAAAGATTATTATGATGGAGAGAACTATCAATCTCTCAAATTATCAATACTTGAGCCTTTTATGTTGAAAAAAAATAAAAAGGAAGTAATGGTTTTAATGTAGTTAAGGAAAGGAAAGAGAGAAAAAGAAAAAGAAAAAGAAAACGTAACTTTCATTTGTTGTTATTTTTTACTCTTCTAAGTTTGTTGTAACATAAATTCAGAAGTTATATAATCAACTCAGACATTACGAATGAACATGTTTGGCGAACTTCGATGTTGAGTGTTCATGTCTCAATCCAACAACAACACGCTGGTCTTTCTTTGCCAGTACATATATAGCTGGAACCTTGTGGGCTTTTGTTCCCTCATAGATAGGCCAATGCACATGCAATAGACAACAATCGCAACTGAGATCACGACTAAAAGGTAGTGAATCAAGAAATTTAAAAATAAAGTAAAAGTTAAAAATGAGATTAAAGTTTATTTAATTTGAAAATGTTATTAAAAAAGCTTTTTTATTAAGAAAAATGGTTCTTTAGAAAAAGATTTAAATTCAAAAGTCAATTACCAGTGAAGAATGTGCTAATAGTTTAATACTTTATACATTCATTTAAAAAAAGGATCATCTCAAGTTAACTGTGTAAATTTATAATAACTTTAAAGGTATTTATTTAATTCCTTAAAAGAAGAAATAGAATAAGAACTAAAAAAAATATTTGTAATGAAAAATATATAAAAGTTTAATTTTGATTTGATAGATTATCACACTGTCACAAAAGTGTCTTAAAATATAGGATCAATACGATGTCTTGTCTAAATTATTGTTTTTATTTAAAACTTTAAATTTTATTAAAAACATATATAATGTAAAAATTTAGGATCATTAAACTATTTCAACTCACACAAGATTAATAAATTGTCACAGTTACATTAATTCCTTTATTAAAATGATAGAAATATTTTTATTAATTATTACCATTATACAATAAACAAAAAATAATAATGACAAATAAAAATAACGAACTTGAAAATAAATAGAAAATGAAAAACAACGTTTAATATCAACATTTTAAGCCAATAGGAGTTGGCACATTTAGTCAAGTCTTTCGTATCTTCTCCTAATCTAAATTTTTTGTAACAAAAAAACATATCAAATTAATGAACAAGAAATAATAAAAGAACCATATAAAAAATTAAACTATAACAAAAGTAGGATTCGACTAAGATTACAAAATATAGCGGAAAAAGGACGCGTCAATTCCCATTTTATCAACGTTTTGTATCTCCAAAATCTGATTCCCTTTTTATTTGATTGATTTATCCTTTTCTACATTTGACAATGAAATTAATTATTTACAAAAGGATAATTGAGAAATCAGTAACACATTTCTAACGTGATAAATGGATTGAAAATATCAAAATCTAGCTAAGTTCACCTATTTTATACCGAGAATGTAATTTATTTATTTTTTTGAAAAAATAGGTTATATACTGACAGTAAAAATCAGTTTTATACTATCATTCAATCATGAATCACTATTTATGATAAGTTTGTTGACTTTTACATTAACTACCTTAAAAGTCATATTAACAGTAATTTTTGATTGATTGACAATGTAAAATTTTTTACATTGATAATGTATAGTCATTAAACTTTTTTTTTTTTGTTTTTTTTTTACTTTTATAATGAAAATATGGAATAATTACTTACAAAGACAGCACGTACAAGAAAAAAACTTGAAATTCTCACTTGCAACAACAACAAAAAAAAAATCAACCTACGATAAGAAAGGCGTAATAGATGGATGATTTCATGAAATTGAATTTGATTGCTATTTTCTCTCCCATTCATTTCACGCTAGCTTTCAATTTATTTTGAAAAGTCTACCAAAGTCCTAGGTGAATTACTAGCACACCCTATACTCTAGGATGACAAAAGTAATACTGTTGCCATGTTATGCAAACTTCTAGGCTACAAGTATATATGCAGAGTCATATTCTGAGTTTGCCAAAGGCCCTACCATACACACAAGTGTCAATAGAATGAAATCATATACAGACAGCCCAGGTTGCCAAAACTAGTTGCAAATTCTATGTTTCGATGCAATTTGACCGAACTAATAGTATAGATCCTCGAATGGCATATATCAAGTGGATGCATGGCACCACAATTAAAAAAGACTTGGTGATGCTAATGTACGTACTTTAACCCAGGTGAAGAAAGATCATATGATTAGTTTAGAGATACTTTCACAAGAAAACAAATAGAGCAATATCTCTAATTATAATAAGAAAGAAGAAATGAACAAGAATCAACAAGTATTTTATGCCTTCAAGAATCGCCCATGAACAGAACATGGATTAGAAAAGACACCAGAAATTGAAGTATCTTATCAAACAGAAATTAGGCACAACAGTTACACTATATTAGAGAATACTAATACTAATTAAGTCAAATGACGCAGTAAAATTAATTTCATGGCACATTATACGAATAATCCATTGGGTACATTGCTTTTCAAAAGTGCCGTAGTATAGGAAAAATGAAATTTATTGACACAAAGAAAGTAAATTTCAGAACCAAAGCTTCCCAATCTCCTTAGATTGCGGGTGTAAAACGGATGTTTTGGATAAATTTTGAGTTAGATTAAAATAGGTGGGTCAAAAATAAATTATTAGTCCATTTATGACATGTTAAAAAAATGTATTAAAAATTCAATCCCTCTGACTTATTTAAAAAGAAAAAAATCCAACTCATCCAATCCCTTTATTAAAAATATATGAGAAGAGATGCAAGTGATCCTAAGTTGATGAGGCCAAAGCTCATAGAACTTAAAGAATAGAAAAGGACTACAATAGAAATATCCAATTGGATTGATTGAAAATGATAAAAGATATAATGAGAGTATATAGATGTTCTATTTATAGGACTTATTAGAGTAACAATTATTTCTAATAAATAACAACTAATATTTCTAATAAACTAACTACTCTTAACACCTCCTCACAAAGTGATAAGTGGTACCACAATCACCTTAAGTTATAAACAATAAGAAAGGAAAATAATGTGAAGAAAATAGTCCTTTTTATATACACTAATATGAGACAAAAACAAAAAAGGAGAAGCGAAAAAATGCCCCAAATGCATTGAAGCCTATTCAACCAGCGAAGTGTTAGGGCACCTCAACCAACAATGCACTCTTACACACTAGTGATTGCAGAACTGTCATGGATGACAAGGTGCACTAGATCTTCAACAAGTTTGACAAAAACGATGACAAAAAGATCTCGATTTTGGAGCTAAAGGACATGCTTATTACCCTTGGATCCAAAATGACCTACGAGGATGTGAAAAGCATGATGGAGAAGAAACAAAAAGGTGAGTAATGGAGTAGAGCAATGACAAATCCGACAGAGATGGTTTCAAATCTAGAGCTTTGTAGAAGCTTTTCCTCATTAAGGCTGTTTTCATCAATGACAACACCTTCTCCAAAGCCTCCCTTGCTGTCGACCAAGCCCACACCATCAAGCTTCTCCATCAACCATTTGGAGTGGTCTTGTTTGGATTCAAAGTATTTAGACTCAGAATCTTCGCGCTAAGGTCATATATGATATTCATCTTCATCATTTTCAATGTCATTTTCCCAATCGTCATGGCAGTGTTGACCATCGTAGGATGGTCGATCTAAAACTTGAAATCGACAATTTCCTCTTGGATCAAATATAACGATGCACAAACTTAGGATAAAAAAGGAATTGTTATGATCCACAAAGATGGTGTCGTTCTAAAATCGCAAATCGGTCTTGAAATCCTGTGTAATTCTCTCATATCTACCACCCTTGGTCGCAATCGATGTGGCTTTTTCATGCCTCCAATTGTTGGAGCCAATTTTTTGGGAACTTTGGTTTCCAACTACTTCCTCAAAGCCTTTCCCTTAGTGGACTTGCATGTTGTTTTCTTGGTTTGTGTCATTGTTGAAACCAGTGCTTGTTTTGCCACAAAATCGCTCTCCGAATCGACTAAGTGAGTGCTTATGGCAGAGGAATTGGTTTGAGAAACTGTTGTTTTAGCAGCCACAAATATAGTGTAACATCCTACTAATGCTACATGAAACTAATTAGCAAAAAACATATAAGATTCAATTTTAAATAAAACATTCGTTAATTTAATTATAAAATATGGTAAATTTCTCACAACCCGAAAATGATATCATATATTAACAATGACAACTAGATAAATTTGCAATAGATCAACATTGAATAACAATATCATGCATCCCAAAAATAAAGTAATAGTATATTATGTCTTAATGTACTACAATACAAAAGTTGAAAATTGAGTACTAAAGTATTTCAAAATACGTGAGTAAATGCCAGTGAGTGAAAGGAAATATGTCTGAAATAGAGAAGGGGAAACTACTACAAAACTCACTCCCTAAGAGCTCGTTTGGGGTTATTTTTAGTTGTAAGTTTCAAAATTTTCAAAAATTACAACTAGCTTTTAGTTTTTAAAGATTAGTTTCTAGTTTAGGGTGGTTTTTAGTTTTAAAGTTACTTTTTTTTTCTTTTTAATTTTTAGTTTCAAAATAAACTCAATTTGAAAGTTTCCTATCTTGTTAAAATTAGTTTGAAGGTATGTTTGTGTGATGGTAGTAGTGGTAGCAACAACAATGATGGTTGCAGTGGTGGTGGAGGCGACAGTGGCAGTAATAGCGGCAACAATGGCGATGGTGAAGGTGAGGGTGGCAGTGGGGGTGGTGGCAATGCTAGTGGCGGTAGTAGTAGCAATGGTGACGGTAGTGATGGTGGCTGCAATGGTGGTGACGACGGTAGTGGTGGTCCCAACGGCAACGACAGTGGTAGTAATGATGGCGGTGGTGCCGACAATGAGAAAGTCATTGTCAAATGTAGTGAGAGTATTTTTTTTAAAACAAAAAACCAAATTCACAAATTGTTTTTATTTTGAAAATGAACGTAAAAGTGTTTTGAAATTGAGTTAAAAACCATTCCAGTTTCATTTTAGCCAAACGCGCTTTATTTTGAAAATTACATTTGAAAACCAAAAACTAAAAACTCACAACCACCCCAAACGGGCCCTAAGCTAGCCACCTAAAACACCCAAATCCTCTATTGTTGGGAGGCCTCAGAAGGATCCTCCTCCTCCTGCTCTAAACTTGGAACACAAACAATAATTGTTCTAGGTCAGGGACCTCCACAAAGTGCACACCTAGCCAAAGAGGTAACAAAACAATCTCTCAAAAGTCAACCAACAAGGTGCCCAAATGCTGACGTGTTCGCAACATCTGCTCTAGCAAACATCACAATTATCGCACACACACAAACAAATAGACAGAAGGTTGAAGTTACATAAATAAGCATTAAAGTACATGTGCGATGAACGTACTCTAGAATGGGAAACATAATAACAAAGAATAATCACTACAATATGTCTCATACATCAAGGCATATCACATCATAGAATAGTCATAATTGAATATGACACGTAAATTGATGCAATTTGTTGATAGATATGCATGCAGTAAACTCGACTCTATAGAAATTTCTATCACTGAGCAATCAACTAGTTGTGTCCCCTAACATGGTACAACAAAAATCACCAACCTGTAGGTCAAAGGCGACACATGCCAAAAATCATTTGGCAAACACAAGTACTAACTATGAAGCTAATAGTGACATCACTAAGATATCAATACAAGATAATTGCTACCACAACATAGGGTTTGTAAAGGACCTTGACCCCCTATGGAGTCTCACGTACAAAATGTCTTCAAGGTTACGCAATGGTACCTCCAATAACCTTTCGGCACTAGTCCCTAACTTAGTGCATGCTCAAAACAACAACATGGACTTATGCATGAATGCATGGTCAATTCTATCATATACAACATTAACATTCTAAATCATCATTATTAACACTTAGTCCCTCTTGTGAAGAAAACAACGATAACTTTGTCCTCGGGTCTCAAACATAAGCTACAGTCCAACAAATTAACTCCTTTGGGTCTTATCAAGTCCACCACACCATGTGCAACTCTCCACAAGGTACTAAGTATTCATAACAACTTATAAATAAGATATAAATACTTAGAGATTTTCTTAAATTTTTTGGTGGACGTTTTTCATTTTACACTCCTACATTCTTACTTACGCATATAATACACGTTATTAATTTTATGAAGAAACTTAATTAAATTTCACTTGTAATTCTTAAATAAATTTAATTAACTTATCTAAATCCATATTATAATATTTAATGCTACTGTTTCAAATTTTAATCAAATTAAAATTTAGATTTACTAAAATACCCATTCTTATTATATTCTATTAACCTTTGAAATTTCATAATTAATTTTATTTAGATTATTCTGACTTGGTATTTTATGGAAAGTTAATAACATTACTTAGTGCCATTAAGAACTTTCTTAAAATTTTATGGAACAGTTAGGTGTGCAATCATCATATTACTTTATTCTTTGATTAATTACTAGAATAGTCATATTTAATTCAAAATAACTTAAAAGATAGAAATTTTGAATAAAATTGAAATATATTATCTCAAGTCAAAAAATAGATTTCTAAAGAGTAAAATGACAATTTTACCCCTATATCATTATTTTCACTAAACTAGTCATATGAAGCCAATTTTAACTTCAACTTTCCTAAAAATTATCAAAATATAAGAATAAAAATTATTTTTCAATGGAATTATTTCATAAATAATATAATAATAATTATTCAAAATTAAATTTACTAAAATACCCCTTTTCTAACTATTTCAACTAAAAAAACTTATATTTAACTAGTTTCAATTCTAAAATTCTTAAAAATATTAGATCTGAGTTTAAAAATTATTTTTCTCATGAAATTGATTCATAAATAGTATAAGTGAAATTATGAAAATAACCTTTTCTTAATTTATTTGGAGTTTTTAATTTGAAACTAGTCCACATTAGCTTAGTTTTTTAGCAATATTTTTGTAAAATATTTTGAAAATTTCTAATCACTTTCAAAGCTTAAAACTCAATTTAACCCACTGTAATTAAGTGTAATTTACTATTTGGTCACTATTTAATATTAAACTTTATTTTATTTGGGATTTTATGGCTCCTAAACATCATTCTAGTCATAGAGTATTTCATCATCATCCTTACTGAACTCATGTTGTAAAACTAATAGTATTTATTTGGTTTCTAGATTTTGGTTTGTAGCACTATGAGGTGAAATACATTGTTTATCTCTATTTATACATGAAGGATTGTTCAGTATTTATATTGTGGTTATTTTAACTATATTTGATTAATCGTTATGAGTGCTTTATTTTGCTTTTCACAACACAAAAAATTTACATACATTTTTATAATTAAATGTTTTATTTAAAATTTAATTATTTCTAAAATTAGAGTTAGTTATTCCAATGTGATGTCAAATGACATTACAGGTAGTCTCATCTTTCCATTATTTAATGGAATCATCTCCAAGTCATTGTGTTGACAAATAAGACTCGTATCCATTCTTGCTTTTTCATTACCCTTAGTTTTATCTTTTGCATTCATGACTGTGTTAAAACATTATCAAAAAAAATTCTTTTTAATGTGCATGACGCTTAGGTTGCACCTTAACAAATTGTCTTTTCGGTATGAAAGATCCAAAAAAAATGCTTTGTTTTGTCCAATTGTAATTAACTTCATACCTTGTTATTCTACATACTCTATATTGTATCATCATTGGAAGGTCACTAATAGACTCCCATATCTGTTTCTGTATAAATGCATGAGACAGGTTATTTATCTCTATCTTGTTCATTGTAAAACCCTTTCGACTTCTTATGGACACAGGACTATGGGGCAAGAAATGATGATGACAATCAAACCATGAGTTTTTTCCACCATATTTCAAGGTAAATGATTTGATGTCATTCATACAAACTGGACATGCCAATTTACCTTGGGGTATCTCAACCTGATATAACATACCATATGCCGAAAACTTATTAATTGTCTACAGTAAGGCTGCCCCCATCACAAAGTTTTGTTTCATGGAGATGTCATAGGTCAAAACACCATTACTCCACCACTATTGAAGCTCGTTAATTAATGGTTGTAAATAGACATTTATGCATGCTTTAGGTTTAGTTGGCTCTAATATAAGACAATTTAAAAACATGTATAGTTTGATCATGCACATTTATGCGAGATTGTATGGTATAACAATAACACACCAACATAAGTGTAAGGAGGCAGGGGGAGAAAGATGTTTAAAAGTAAGGTGTGAAGCCATCTGCACACAATCTAAGCCTTACATTTCTCAGTTCATTGGTAAAGTCTAGATAAATTTATCAAAATGTTTCCATCCATCCCCATCATATGGATGATGTAACACATCTATACTTGTTTTGTTTTAGACATGTCATCTCATTTGAGTTGTATATTTTGTTGGTGCATATAATCTTTGTAACATCTTTGTACTTACCTATCCCAACCTTACACGGAACATATCTCTATTCATGACAAAAACTATATTCTTGTTCTTCACTGTTATTTTTTTTATTATAACATGAACCCATTAACACAATAATCAATCTTCTTTGACTTCAATCCTAACATAGTCACCAACCTTTTTGCATGGAATCTTTTTGGGATGTTATGTCTACAAGCATGCTCACAAAGAAATCAAGACACCTTTGAGTAGAGTTAGCAATTCTACCCAAACTCTATGGGTACCCGCAAGAAATATTCATAATGGGTAGGATAAATACTTGCTCAATGAATAATTTTTTTCAAGGAAAAAAAATGAGACCTTGGTGAAAGTCACATGCCAATATTCAAAGGTGATTAAGTCTATAAAATTTTATGCAAATATGTTTAATGCAAAGCAAAGGCAAATTAATTTTTAAAATCCTAATTACAGTGGGATTAAATACTTAAAATAAAAAACATTTTGATGAAGTATGAAGCTTTTGGAAAAGTTTGAAACAAAAATGATGGAATTTGGACTAATTTTGATGGTTAAAATGAAAATTTTAAAAACTAAAGGGAAAAACTATAATTTCATATTTTATAATTTAAAATAAGATATAAAATATTAAAATTTAATTAATATACTTTAATTAGATCTTAACTTGAAGAGAATTAATTATTTGGACCTGAGATAGTGGAAATACTAGAATACTAGTAAATATTAAACCTAAGGACAAATAATATTTTCATCTTTAAAATAATTATGATTCTAGAAAAATATACATTTTGTTATCTTAATTTACAAATTTTAGTGAAAGGATTATGTTAAAAAGCTATGCCTTGGGAATAAAATGTTGAAGCTAAGAAAATTATATTAAATAAATAATTAATTTAGTGACTTAAGAAAATTTAATTTACTTAAGTTATGAACTTCTACAAAATATTAAAATTAAAATAATTATTATTTAAATTAAGATTTAATGAGGAGATGGTAAATGGAATATTAATCAAATTATATCTTAAACTTTTTTAATATATGTATTAGCACAACAAGGAAAATGTTTAATGCATGAAGAAATTTATTTTTGAAGAATGAATTAGATATTTTAATTAATGATCAATCAATTAATAAGATATAAATTAAATAATAAAATGGTGAATTAAATAAATTGGATTATTCAATTTTGGAGAATTATTCTAAGTCTTCCATAATGTACCTAAGACTTCTACAATACTTTAAGACTTATTTAAAATATTCAAGTTACATAAGACTTAAAGGCAAAAATAAGATGTGAGTGAAGGACGTAATGAAAAAATTTGGACCTTAACCTTGTTTGGTAGTAGTTGCAAACTATGTGACACTCGTAGGTGATTGAGTGAAAGATTCAGCATTTGCTTTATGCAATGTGGTATAGGACGCATTAAGCATTGTAGGCAACATAGAGTATGATTTGGGATATGCTGAGCATTGCTGGAATACTGCATCAATCCCTTTTGTTGGCAGGAAGTGTGATGAGAATATTTGATCATGTATATGGTGGTGCCTTGCCACCCATAATGGTTTAAGTGGTGTTTTTGTTTGAGGTCTTACAACTTCTACATATGGTTGAGTTGGTGAAACTTAATGAGAGATGTTGGAAATGATAAAGTATACAATGAGATGAATATGTGTATAGTATTGTTGTTATGCATTTCATGGGCATATGTCAATTGTTGGATGACGAGATCTACACCCTATTGATTGGGTGGGGCAAGGCTAGTGAAGGCCATTTGGATAGGACCTTAAGGATGTACAAGTGTAAAATTCCACATGTGATTGAATTTATGCATCCTCGTGTTGTGGAAAGTCACCATCTTGCACGTACATCCCAATGAAGTTGCGACTGCTCCCATCTACTAAATAGTTTTGGCATGTGCCATGTTGTTAATGAGATTGTCTTGTTGATTAAGACTATATTAAGGGATATAACTGATTGATTGCTCAAGTTTGATGTTGTTGGCTCCATGGAGTGGTGTTTGTCTCATGCACAAGCATTGAATCTGTTGTGCATTGGCATCACATAATTATTGATTGTCATGTATTCTTATTGACGTATGCCTTTGATATGAATATATTAGTTATATCATGTTTATTTTGATTAATTATATACATATATGATTGTTGTGTTTGTTTGTGTGTCATCTACACGTACTCTTGTAATACTTGTGTTCAAATGCTCACCTTGTTTTCTATTGTGTTCTTATCGCTTTGTTACATTGTTGCTTTCATTGATCAAATGGCAAGACAGGGCAATGCACTAGGGTACTCTTGAGGTTGACTTTATCTAGGACGATAAAAGGGTATAAAGAGCATATCAATTTGATTATGAAGGTTGTCGTGTTAGGTATGATGGTGACGTCGTATTTATCTTCAACCTTGCTAGCCTCCTTACTTTCTTTATTTTTGGTTTGGATGATGTTGGATTTTTAGATTGCCCATAGAAAGGATGTGGAGGGCTTCACACTGCACCTTATGAAAGGGCTTAACACTTCATTAGCATGTGGACTAGGATCACATGTCATTATTCATTTATTGAGTTATAATAAGGATCCCTCTATGGATACTCCATACTAGAGGGATAAGCCTTCAACCAGCTTAGGGAGTATGGTTTCTTCTAGTTTTGGGATATGTTTTGTTGTATTTATGTTGGGCTCTTTTATCTTCTCTTATGGGTCTATAGTTTGATCTTGCTTCGACTTATGTCCATTTACTATTTTAATATGTACTTGATATTTTCTGACTATGGTTTGTAACACCTTCAGAGTGCAAAACTTTTTTTTTTTTCTGTATGCATGGTTTATTATTCCATTACTTTTATTGTTATGTTCAATATTGATATTTATTCGTTTTATATTTTCTTTATACATTGATTTTATTTATTTACTCGAACAAGAAAAATTTACCTACATTTTTATTTATCATAAACATTTATATTTTCGTAAATGTTTATTTCCAGCGTTTAGAATTAATTGAGTCAATATAATACATGAGGCGTTACAATTTTATTGAATTAAGTATATGTTGATTATTTAAATAATTATTAATTAAATTAAATCATTAATTTATTATAATACCTAAATAAACGAACTAATTTGATTTTAATTCATAATTTATTTGACTTATCTATATTTCTTATTGAACATCATATGAATCACTTTAACTTGTATGACCGGACAAATCCAAATATTCACAATATTAGTCCAATTAACTTTTTGCGTTTAAAGTTAATTACTTTCTCGTCAAAAAAAAAAATACTTTTAATTGTCACGTTAAAATATTTATTATTTTATTCAATAAAATAATTCAATAAATATTCACCTTATATTAAGTAAGACCTCTATTTTAATATGTTAACACACACACACACACTATGCTAATATAAGAAAGTATAAATAAAATTAAAATATAATCAATAAATCTTAAAAAAATTATATTAATATTTAAATATTTTTATTTACACTTACAAGGAAAAAGTTATAAAATTTATAAATAAGTAAAATGATAGTATTTTAATGACATTGTACTGATACATATTTTCAATTTTTATTTAAAATTATTTGATGTAATAAATATAAGTTTTAAAAATTAATACACGTTAAAAAGTTACGAAATTATTAAAAGCAAAAAAATTAACAAAAAAATTGAAAATGATAAATAAAAATAAAAGTATAATTGAAATGAACTAAAATATAACAATTTAAGATCACTTTAGTTAAAAAAGTCTTAATATTATATGTGCATATTTTTCCATTTAACAAAATAATCTTCGTTTCATTCTTCACTTGATTTTGACATTACTACCAATGTTGCTAACAAAAATAAAAAGAGCATAATCCGAAAAGGAAAACATTGACGCAATTAATAGTTATACCTTAACTATTTAATAGTGGATAGTTTTTAAATTTTCACATTAGTTATGAATTAATTTGTTTAATAAATGTTAATGAGAACTTTCAGGATACTTCTTAAACTAATAAGAGTTGCTTATGGAATTATTAAATTTAAGAATCAGTGTAATAGGAATTGCTTATAGAGTTATTAAATTTAAGAATAAGTTTTCATGTAATTTCACTTGGAGTAATTGGCGAAACAATTTTTATATAATAATCGTTCTTTATATAAGCATGGATTTTAATGATTTTTAAGAATATTGAGATAATTTTAATACCCATTTTAAGTTCTCAAATATTGCATTATTAAAAAAAATTGTTAAAATTTTTAAATTTTACGTGACATTGTAGAGTCTATCTAAAATGAGTCAAGCAATTTAACTATAATTACCATTAGAGATATTCTAATAATTTAAAAATAAAAATATCCAATAGAGTTTTTTATTTTTCTTAATTTTTACTGAAACAGATATTATGTTTTTATCAAATATTTTTAATATTTAATAAGAGTTTTTTTAATAATGTTGTTAGTAGATCAATTATTTTAATCAATCACTTTTTATAATAATTGTTCCTCGTAACTTGTGAGGTTGATGAGCAAGGGATTCACGTGGTAACTATTGAGAATCACGTTCATGTTGTACACATACTTGTACTAGCCGACAAAAATTCCCTACCACGCTCATCTTTTTCCTAACCAAACTACCGTCAACTCCTTTTCTTCTTTTTAGCTTTTTTTTTTTTAAGTGTGTTTAGGACAGTTGTAAAAATTAAATTATTTTAATAATTAATTATATGTATAATTGATTATAATTAAAATCAATTTTTGTTTAAATAAGTTTGTTAAAAAAAATTCAAAAATAATTAATTTTGTTTGGATATAACAAAATAATCAATCTTTACATAATAAATTACGAAAAGAGTATATGTAAAACTGAAAGGAAAAATTTTTGTTAGAAACCTTGAGAGTAATTTGAAAATAATGTGTTTGAGAAAAAATGTTGTTAAAAAAATTCATAAACTACTCTATTACATATTATAAAAAATAACTTATTTTTTTTAAAAAAAAATTACAAAATTTCAACTAATATTTCAAACAACCTGAAATTTGACAGTTTTTTTTAAAAAAAAAAGCTGAAATTTTAAATTTTTTAGTTTTTAACTGTGCCAAACACTCTCTTCCTCTCAATTTATGCTCTCTTAACTGTCCTACCAAATGTACAAGGTATCTTCCCCTGCCCTTTTACCGTACACATCAAATCTCGGCCGTTCGATTGTAATCAAGAAAGCCTCACTTTCCTTCCACGTTAACAAACTTTTGATCTTTCTTTAATCAGCACCGACGTCATCATCATCCCTATTTGAGTGTTGGTTGGTTCTCAATAATTGGATTTATCGCATCTCATTATCTGAACCATGTTTAACTACGCGCCAAGCCGAGCATTATTAAGTACGGCTATGGAAAATAGTTTGTACCACCAAACCACGCTCAATTATTGAATTTTGGCCAATCCTATTAGTAAGCATGGCAATTATTTTATCCTATATTACGTCCTATAAGTGCATGTGCTGCCATCATAATTAGTAGGGGTGTAAATGACCCAGATTGGCTTGGGTTTATCTCTATTTAAGACCCAACATAATTAAATTTAATCGGTTTAGGTCGAGTCGGGTTCAAGTTTTTTTTTTCTGATGACCCAACCCAACCCAACCTGACCAGTAATTGGGTTGAGTAATTGGGTCACGTACAGAAATCTGAAAATTTCAAAAAATTCAAAAAAATTCAAAAAATAGAAAAAATATGCATGTTCAAATTAAAATACAAGTTCAATCACACAAATCCAACACTGACAAGAAAAATATTTTTTATATATCAAATGAAATGTAAATAACTTAATTAATTAATTAAGTGAAGTAATAATTTTTTTTATTAATTAATAAAAGGTTGGGTTGGGTCAGGTTAATCGGGTTTGAAATGTCTCAACCCGTAATCCAATCCAAACCTAATTGGGTCTGTAAAAAAAAAACCCAACCCAACCCGATGACCTAACCCAACCCAACCCAACCCACCCCAAATGTAATTGGGTTGGGTTGGGTTGGTCGGGTCGGCGAATTGGATCAGACCCACTTACACCCCTAATAATTAGAAGCTTTCTACAACAAAAAAAAAGAGAGAACAAAATCAATGATATATCAATTACCAGTTGTCATCACATATAATTTATTCGAAGAAATTAAAATGACCCGAGAAATAGCTACCAGCTAACACTTTTTTCAAATTTTTATTGACGATATTTCTGACCATATCAAATCATATTTATACTTCGATATTGATATATTATTAATGGTGTCAAACTTCTAATCAAATGATAAGCTCTAGCACTGACTTCTGTCACTTTGGATCATCGTAATTAATTACATGAAACGAGGTTTCATGTTTGGCTGTTTGCCCCTTTTATATCCATAATAATACACCGTCGATTAAAATTTCTGGTCATAAATTACTAGAGCTGCCAAAATGAGTTAGGTCCGATGGGCCGGCTCGTTTAGGCCACTAAAATATTAATATATTTAAAAAAATTAAAAAAAAAATGATCACACACGTTCGCTTGAAGATATATTTTTAATGAGATTATTAAATAATTAAGTCAATTATATATGAATAAAAATGTTTATTTATCTTAAAAAGTATGTAGAATTTAATTTTAAATATTTAATGTGATTTAAATAATTTAATTTTATATAATTTTTGACAAAAATAATAATAATTAAAATAAATAACAACATTAATAGATTTGAAAAAAATCCAAGCCAAATTGACCTAGTGACTCACATAGGACTGAACTGAACCAAAAAAAAAAAAAGACCCAACACAAACCGACTAGGCCTAGCCGGCCTGACCCGCACAATTTGACAACTCTATAAATTACAGTGGGTAGCGGATTATTTTCCTCATACCAATAGTGCCAGACACGCGTACTGGTAGACGCTGCGTAACAAGCTAGGGGGTATTTATAGAATTGGAAAAAAGTTAAAACCTACATTCCAATTTTGTGGTGTATAGGTGAAAGGAAAAGAGATAGAAAGAAAAATAAAAAAAAACTAATAAATATGATAAATAATTTTTTTTTGGTGTACTCTTTTTTCTTTTTTGGCGTAGTGATAAATAATGTAATAGAAAATAAAAATAAAAAGATAAAATAAAAGTAAGATGAAAGAAAAACTGAATATATAAATATAATAATCCTTACATAATAGTATTTCCTGTATATTAGAGGGAAAAAAAGAAAGAGAAAATTGATGAATCCACTAATCACAGCTACAACTTGCATAAAGCATAGAGATAATATAGCTGGGGGACGTTCGCCTGCTGCTGCATTCTGGATCTGGCCATACTTAGAGTTGGTTAATTTGATTTTAATTTTTTTGTGTACAATTTGTTTTTGATCTGTTATATTATCTGTAATAAATTTGTTATCTAATATAATTAGAGTTTAATGGTTATGCACTATCAGTGTAAAAAGTTTTATACTGTCAACTAATCAAAAATCACCATTGATATGACTTTTAAAGTATTTATTATGAAAGTCAACAAACTTACAATAAATAGTAATTTGTGATTGAATAACAGTATAAAATTACTTTATATTGTCAGTACATAGCATGTTTTCTCATATAATTATATACATATTCAAATTTGTTAAATAAAGTATCAATACAAAATTGAATGATGGTGTAAAAATATTTATATTGATAATATATTATAATTAAACTAAGAAAATTTTAATGTTTACTAATTTAAATATTATTAAAATCATAATATAATATTAAATTATATATATAATAAATATAAATTATTTTTATATTTATGGGGGTTAAAATCATATAAGAGCGTTTATTTTATTTCAATGGTACGAATGCGGCAGTAGTATCAAGCGACGTGGCCTCTGTTACTTATGATAAAAGTAAAACAGTGGAATGCAGCAAAGCGTATGGAACTATGGATAATTACACCTTTATTTACATACAGACTTTATATTATGGGAAATGATATCTGTATCCAATAATATTAACACCACATTTGCATTTTTATTACTTAAAAAAGAAATTAATTAGATTGAATTCACAATATAAATTTTTTTATATTATATTTTCATCTAATTATAGATGAATATGTGTGATAAAATTGTTGATTTTTGTAATAATTACATTAAAAATCATGTTTAGAGTAATTTTTAATTAGTTTACAGTGTATAAATGTTCACAATGTATTAAAATTAAACTTATTGAAAAATCAGATACATGGAATATGGATATATATTGCATAATTTTATTATTTAAAGTGACATTATTATTTTATTGTATTTGTTATTTATTTGTTTTTTTTTCTCTAATAGTTATGGATTTTTATCCCACTTTTTTGTCAGCTCTATATCATTAGTTATGAGCATTAATTTGAATTTACTCAACATATTTATGCCAATGCGTCCCAACGAGCTAAATTTAATTTGAGCTAATAAATTATTAGAGTCAATTTCTTATAAACAGGTACTCTTTAATCATTCTTATTGCCGTGTCAAGTGTCGGACTCAATAGCATTTATTATCCATGTCAAATTGCCAATGGATTACCTTCCTTATGAATTGACAAACGAACAGGAGATAAAATTGAGTCCTGGTATATTTTTCAAATTCAAGAAAATTAATTTAAGAAACTTGTCAATACTAAAATTTCGAACCCCTATTTATATACTTAAAAAAAAGTTTTGATTACATGCAATATATCAAATGATAAAAAGGGACTCGAATAGGATTGTCTCTTGAAAAAAAAAATATGTGAGCTTGTACAAAAAAAAGAAAATGAAAAGAGGCTGCAAATACATAAAATTTAACACATGATAATATGTTGCTAAATTACTAATTTGGTCTCTTAATTTGTTTATTTTATTCAATTAGGTCTCTCTATTATTAAAAAGTTCAATTAAGTCTCATAATTTTTAAAAAGGTTCAATTAGGTCTTATAATTTTCAAAAAATGCTCCAATGTTACCTTTTTCATCAAAAACATCATTTTTCATTTAATTTTACACTAAACAACTTGGAAAAAGTAGAGGAAAACGTAATTAAAAACGACATCATTTTGGACGAAAATGGTAACATTGGAACATTTTTGAAAATTATAGGATTTAATTGAACTTTTTTAAAAATTATGGGACTTAATTGAACCTTTTAATAATAAAGAAACCCAATTAATAAAATTAATAAATTAAGGAATCAAATTAGTAATTTAGGCTAATATTTTATATAGAACTTAATTATGTGTAGCAAAACTAACTAATAAATTAGTTTAAAGCATATAATCTGCTAGTTGAAACTTGAAAGCTTGTAAGCCAAATTTTGAATTGGCACTAATATAAAATATGGAATTTACATCGACATTTTAGATTGGTTATATGTGAATTGATATAAAATACAATGCAATGACATTAGTTTTTGAAATTTTAAGGTAAAGTTTCTAGATTAGTTATATTGTAACTGATCTAAAAAATTATTTTTTAGACTAGTTCCAAGACAACCAATCTAGTATGTGAGGTGATGACATTTTTTAAGACTGAGATGAAGTTCTAGATTGGTTGCATGAGGAACCAATATAGAAAACAATTTCTCATGCAACTAATCTAGTATGTTTTCTAAAACCCCTCTAAAATTGCACTCATTCATTTTATTCAACATATGGTTTTGTTCTCAACTATTTGAAAACCTCGTCAATGCCATTCTCTCTCTCTCTCTCTCTGTACGCCACAATGTTATGTTCTCCATTTTTTCTTTGTTCTCCTTGTCTTTGTTGTTCTCTTTCTCTCTCAGTGCCATTCACTCCTTTGTTCTCTCTGTCTTTGCATTGCATTCTTGTTTTTGCAATGGTTCAACATAATGCTCATTTATCATATATTATTTTTTGCATTCTCTTTATTTGATGGTTGACTCATTTTTATCTTCTAGGATTGGTATACTAGCTATGTGGTTATGTATGTGTGTGGTTTTGTGATTTGAAGTTGTATTCTTTCTTGCAATTAGTGATTTTAATTAGTGTTATTAGGACTTTCTTTTTGCAATCTTTAACCTATAGTTTTATTTTATTTTAGAAAAGGGGGAAGTATGTTTATCGAGTTGTTGTGTGTATTTGAATTTGATATCACTAATTATTTTGTTGGTGGTTGTTTATGACTCAAACTCATAATGAAAGACAAAAAAAATGATTTCTTAATTGCAAGCACATGGAGAATCTTGATCATTCTCAAATTAGGTTAGGCAACCAATCTACATGTAAGAAAGGTTGACGTGATACACAATTGAAGGAATTGATCATTTACTATAGTAGCTATGAGCAACGGACACCCACTAAATTTGATGCAACTGAAAAATCATTAAGGCCAAATAAGAAAAAGTTTTAGAGTTTTGTCGCCTTTCTAGGATATAATAAGCCTAGCATCCTAAAGAATAAGTGGAATGATGTAGAGGAGTGTGTGAAGGAGGAGATTTGATAAAATATCACGGTATGTCACTACATATTTGTAATTATTATATTATTAACTCCATCGTATGTGTGTATTATATAGCTTGCCTACAACATTCCAAATTTTGAGGTTTTGAGAAAGAAGTTGATACAATACGCATGAGAGTGTTGGAAGGTCTTCAAGACAAATCTCACCAGTAGACATGTCTTTGGTGACTTAAAGGGTGTCAACCTTTGCGACGAGTATCCTTTTCTTGATGAGGGTACTTAGTAGAGTTTTCTCCAATGTCAGGAAAACGCTACATTTCTAGTTAGTTGATTTCATTCTTTATTCATTTTACTGATAAGAGAAAAAAAAAGAAAAGCAAAAGAAATTCAAGCAAAGAATTTATACCCCATAAATTATCTCATGGGGGATATGGTTTGCTTGAAGAAGAATTGTTAAAGAGAAGTGGAACGAGTAATAGGAAGTTGCTCAATTTGACCCATCAAGTGTCATTTCTCCTTCATCCCCACCTACTTGCCATGAGAAATGGAAAAAGGTACGCTAAAGAAAGTATAAGGGGTACATAACGAGGAGATTCATTCTATTGCTAAGAGAATTGTAAGTAATTTAGGATCAATAAACAATTATTATTCACCTTTAGCAACATAAATGTTAATTATGATTATCACTTGAATGTTAACATGATTTTCTTGAAGAACAATGCTCCTAGGGAAGCTTCACTTTAGCTAATTAGAATGATATTTTGGCCATTACTATAGGGAGACCAGAACACCCTAGTTGTGTTTGAGGAGTTAGACAAGGAATGGGCATTAGGTAGTACTTTGGAGTGCCTGCACGCCATGACTCAAGAATGATAACAAGCTAAAAAGGATATGGAGATGACTATGTTCCAAGCTAAACAACAAATGTGACAATAGATGTAGGAGTAAATGTAGTAGCAGATGTAGAAGTAGACATAACAACATATGTTGTAGTAGATGATAGTAGAAATGGCTACTATGAGGGAGGAGATGATGTTTATGTTCACCTCTCAAAGTACAAAAAGGAATACTAAACCTGACATGTACCAGAGTCTCATCCTATCCAAGAACCTCTAGTATAAAAAATCATCATCTTTTGGTCTTTCTATACTCTAGAAAATATTTATTAATATTTGTATAATTATTTAGGAAATTATTATTTCAAATAAATTAGCTCCGAGGCTAATGTCACAACCCCTAATGGGTTTGCTTACACGTCTATGTGCAACAATAATGAAAATCAAACCCCTCCTTCATCTAGGGTTGAATGTTACTAGTAAGGAGCTAGACTTCTTTGTGTACTAGAAGCATGTATCTGAGTTCATGGAGAAAGGTGAAATGCTTTATATCTCCATTATACAAGTATTTGTGATTTAAGTAAACTTTAAGTACTAAACAAATAACTAAAGATTCAAATCTTACCTAAACATTTTTTCTTTATAATGTCACATATATGTTCATAGTCTTTACATCTCAAAGGGGCTAATTGATACATATGGATTTCTTCCACTTCACATCCCATTTTGTAAAGCACAAAAAAACATAAAAAAAAAGGGGGTTGAATTGTGTTTCAAAAAAAAAAGGCTATTGCAAATCTTTTTGTAGTTCGATATTGTCTAATGACAAAAGGTAAAAACTTGTTGAAAAAAGATTTTAAAAGGTTTTTTTAAATCAAACACTTATGAAGACAATTTTTGAAAACCTTTTAAAATCAAGTAAGTAAATACAAACAAGTTAGAGGGATAGAGAGATAAAATCACAGTTTTTATACTGGTTTGTCTCACTCTATAGACTACGTCTAGTTCTTGGCACACCACCAATTTTCACTATAACTTATACAAAGTTACAAATATTCTTTTATCCAAACCTCTTTAGGCTCACCCCAAGTAGTATTTCACTTGTCTCTCCAAGCAAAAACACCAAGTATTCTTTGAATCAAAACATCTTCAAGCTTCTACCAATTTCATTAAGAAATGGTTAAGGAAAAAATCTCACAGACTTTGCTGTGTCTTATCAGATGAATATACAGTAAAGAACAAAGTCTAAAGTTTGGTGTCTAAGGCACTTTGTACAAAAGAATTTTCAAGCAAGAGAATTTTAAGCACTTAGAAAAAGATTGAAGGTTTCAACATACGTTCTCTATTCTTTTATACAAGTCTTCACACCTATTTATAGTGCTCCAGAAAATGTATCCGTTGTGAGTGCTTCAGGAGCTTTGTTCATCTGATGTCGCGTTGTGAAGAAAGTGTCTGTTGGAGCATTAAATGTCTTTGACCAACCAGTCACACTGATAAGATAAAACAATCTGCTTATCTTGCCTTTCTCGTATTGAATCTCGTTATAGTGAGCATGTTTTTCTTTTTCATACTAATAAGTGCACTACTATTCTTTCTTTTTGACATAAGCCTTGCTTTTCAGAGGTTAGGTACGTTGACATCCCTTTTTTGATAAAGTATGTTTGTGAAGTCCGAGAAAAGGGTCAGACTTGCATAAAACATATTTAAATAACATAGATAAGCACTCAAACTATTTGTTTGATACTAAAACACATCAGCTTTTTGTCTAGAGTATATTAAAACGTGATTTTTATAAGTTTCAAAAGCACACATTTAGTCTATTTCAAAATACTTAATTTGTTTGGCATAATTAAAACAAAATGAGGGCTATTTATTCGTCCTTGGTCCTAACACGTTTGTAAAGAACAATTGGCAAATGATCAACCTACATTAATAATAAGTTATCTGAGGGGCAATAAAAAGTGTTACCTAGCACTGTATTACCAATGATAAGAAAAAGTTTGTGATTAATATGATTGTTAGGACAAAGGATGAATAATAGCCCCCAATTGGCTTTGATTATGTCAAACAAATCATGCATTCTTAAATAGACCATATTCACATTTTAAAAAGAAAACAAAAGTAAGCTTTAGTGATTTATCAAATGAAGAACCATGTGTCTTATGATCAGACCAAGCCTTACATGCCTTGATATCATATTTGATTAATGTATGTGTTAGTCTAACTTATTTACCAGAGTTCTCGTGTCAACATTATCAAAAAAGTAACTAAAGCATGTTAATGTACCTATTACACTGAAAAGTTGAGCTACCTACCAAAAAGAAGCACCGCAATGTACTTCTTTGAACGAAAAAGCAAACATGCTCACTACAACAAGATATAGTACAAGAAAAGAAAGATAAGCGAACTATTTTATCTTATCAAAATGATTGGTTAGTGAAAGGCATTTAATGCCCCCAATGGATACTTTCTTCATGAAGGCCTAACAGACGAATGAAGCTCCTGAAGACACCTCAACAGCTAATTTTGGAGAGCTCTATAAATAGTTGTGAAGACTTGTACAAGAAAGTGAATTGAGTTGCTAGAACTTTTGATCACGCTCTTAGTTTTTTCTAACCTTTCCTGCTCTTAAACTTCTTGAATTCTCTTATACAAATTGTGAAGAATCACCAAGTTTTTAGACTAAAACCTCATCTGGTACATCCGTCTGATAAGACAAAGCCTAGTCAGTGAGTCTTACCCTTTACCATTTCTAAGTGAAATTGGTTGAAGCCTAGAGAGGCTTTAATTCAAAGAATACTTGGGTTAATTGTTTGGAGAGGCAAGTGAAAAACTATTTGGGTTGAGCTTGGAGAGGCTTGTGTTAAAGAATACTTGTAACTTTATATAAGTTATAATGGAACTTGGTGATGTGCCAAGATTTGGACGTAGTCTTGAGATTTAAACGAACTAGTATAAAAACCATGTGTTTTTATCTCTCTCCTTTCTATCTTGTTTATGTAATTGTTCTTATGTTTGAAAAAGCTTTTCATATCTTGTTTTAACGCTTTCATAAGAGGTTTATCTCTAAAGTCTGTTTTAAACAAGTTTTATTATCATCTTAAGAACAGATGAAACAATGCTTTGCGAAAAGATTTGCAAAAGGCTTTTAAAACACAATTCAACCCCATTTCTTATGTTTTCCTGTGTTCTACAATGATATTATGAGACTTTGAATAATACATCCTCAATTGCTAGTAACATTGACAGTTGGTGATTATTAATCTTGAGCAAAATGTTGTCACATTCTTATGCTCCCTTTGGTGTACTCCGACAAAGGAATTAAAGAATATGATAGACACATAAATATTTGTTTGTAAAACTTTTACTTTATAAAATCTACTAGTCTATAACATATTTTTCATGCTTATGTTTGATCATAGACGTCTAAATATGTACCAAATGATGCATAGTGCATTCACAGTAGTTGAAGGAGCCTAAATAGGTGTTGTCACATGAAAGTAGTTTTAAATCCGATATGCAATCATCTTTTTTTCCCTAATTTTTGTCATTCAATTTTTTTTCTTTTGCTTTTGGTTATTTTGTGTTCATTTATAATGTCATGAACAACTTGGCTAACATGAATGCGTATATTTTGTCCTGAGACATATGCTTAATATCATCTCCATAGGCATAGTTGATTCATTTAGAGAAGTAATTGTATTTTTCACAACTTAACCAGTTTGGTTAAATTCATTTGAACTTATGTGTTCTAATTTTTAATTGGCTTTGAAATTTCAGAAATTTGACATTACAAATTTGTTCTTGGAAGAGAAAATTAACAAATTTTGGAGTTGTTGACAATTTTTTTTTTCTTAACAGCACTAACTTATAAGTTGTGGAGGTGATGTGTAGATGATGAATCGCACTTTTGTTGTACTTTATTGTTTTTAATGATTGTTTTCATTTAAATTCAATGACTTGTAATGAATTGCACTTTTGTTTTGAAATGTTGCATTATATTATGTAATGAAAGATTTCATTGATATTGTATTAATTAACTCTAATGTTTCATGTTAGTTCTGTCTTTTACTAGAATATTTTTCTATTGAATTATATTGTATATTTGGGAGGTTATTATCTGTTTAAGTGTTGTTTTTTTTTTAAAAAAAAGAAAAAGAAAAAAACTTTCTAGATTGATTCTAACCATAACTAATCTATAAAGTACTCATTTTCTATATTGACTAATTCTATATTTCCACCTAAAATTGATGTAGAAAGTCAAGAACAATTGATCTACAAAGGATTTTTTTTCATTAATGTAGAAATACTAGGTGAAATTTGTTGTTAAAATAGTTGTTATATGTAAAATGACATATAAAGTACGTAATTTATATAATTTTTTTATAAATTTTATTTTTATTTTGTAGACCAAAAATGAATTTTTAGTTAATTATAGTTTTAGATTTTTTTATTAATCTAAAAATCTTATTGATTTTTCAAAGCGATCATATATTTTATTAAAATTTAAAATAAAGAATGTAATAATTAAAGTAATTAGTATTATATGAAAATAACCATAAAAATTAAGGACAGACTAAAAAGGCAAAAGAGAAGAGAGGATAACATAAAAATAAAAAAAGAAGCTACAAGCTAGTTAAAGTAACTTATAGATTATAAGTTATAAGTTAGTGAAATAAGCTTGTTTACCAAATACTTTAATTTAGTCAAACAAATTAGAAACTAACTCATTTGATCTATAAAACACACTTTAAGTATATATTAACCAACCACACTCTTGATATTTATATATTAACATTAATACAAAAAAAATTAATATCAACTATTTTTGATATTCTAGATAAGTTCCACGTATAGATATAGAATTAGTTGATACAAAAAGTCAATACCTTTTAGATCGGCTACATTTATAACCAATTTGGAAAGTTCACTTTCTACATTCTAGATTAGTTGTTGCTATAACTAACATAGAAATTTTATTTAAAAAAAAAATGCCGCAACTACATGGTCTCATTAATAACAATATTTTAATACAAACACTAAAAGACATTGAGCCAGCAACAAATACAAAACATCACAAAGTAATTGCATTTCATTATTATATATAATACATCTCGTCTATCAAAATAAAAGTTTAATTTTCCTATTACAATGACTAAACTGAAAACACATCTTTCTATTTGATCCAATAGAAATCCAAAATAAAAGTTCCCTTAGAATGGTTACACTTTGGTGTATTGAACAACGACGAAAGCATTGTCAATGTCATTAGATGTGATGAAGGAATTTAATTCATCAACATAAGAACCAAACAAAGTTTACTTAAATCAACATGCAAAATTATGTTAATGTCAGATTTAAAAAGCTAACATACATGTTGAATAATGTAAAAGTAAGAAACATATACATTAACTCGCATTAGTCTAATTCAATGTTATTCATGTTTGTGCTTGCACTATTCTTGTTGGTTTAGTTTATGCTCTTTGCTTGTGGCAGTGGACCCCCATAATGTTTGTAATGAATAACACATCCTCTAGATAAAAAGGTAGATAGGTTTTGAAGAAGACAATCCAAAGGGTAGAACCCAATCCCTGCTTAGGATCATACGTAAGATTTTTATACATTAACTTAAATTGGCTCATGAAATGATTGTTGAAACCTACAAATTAAATTAAGAATTTTTCTAAACAAAATAAAAGTGTTTTCGAATGATTTCTGGCACTTAAACTTGTTTACAAAAATAAATTATAAAGTCTATAATTGGTTATGATAAAGCCCTATGTAATTATTTGTTTCAAACTTGATTTTGAGGCAATTCATTGTAATAATCGATTAGATCCTAGGAATATTGATTGTTTTGATTCAAATTAATTATGAGCTTCAAATGAACAAGATAATCAATTATCTCATGCATATAATTGATTACTAATGTGACAATTTCAAAAAACTCTAACTTTCAAGCCATAATTGATTATTAGCACCAAAATTGATTTTTAAAGGGGTATTAATTGATTGTCCGTATGGAATAATCAATTGTCTCACATTTATTGGACAATTTTAAGAATTTTCTATTACCCACTTTCCTTAATTAGATTTTGGCTATACAAACATGGTTTTAAACCTTTAAAATCATCAGAAGTGAATTGAAAATTTTGTTATCTTTTCTCAAATAAATTTCTATTTAGAAAGGTTGTATTAATATCCTCAAATAAATTCATATAATATATTTTGAGGTGTCAAAAAATTTAGAAAAAATTCCAAACAATACAAATATAATATTTTTAAAATAATGGGACCAAGAATTGTCCAAAATTTGACAAACATAGGCCCATATATGCCTCACACGCTTCAGCTTGTGAGTAGGCATCATTGGAGAATTAGGAAAACAAATCTTGGAACAGGTCGTGCGACTAGCAAATAGATCCACATAATTCGCTCAATATACAACAAAATTCAATGTGATTTCCAGGGCTAGTAGTGCATACCCATCCTAAATAGAAGTCAGCAATCAATTTTGTCACATAACTAAAGATCGTAGGGAAATTTTAATGAAAAAGAGAATGACACAAAAAATGGGTATCACTAACTTATGACCAGAACCCGTCAAATTATCCCATCCTTGTCAAGATTTTTGTGCGATTTTATAGGTATTTTTGCCACAAATTGATTCAAAAGAGAAGCCCTCCATTAATTGAAAAGGATTATTCATGATTTTGGAGAAGAAAAGAAAGATCAAGAAATGCGACATGAAGAGTGAGTTTGAAATTAGTTCTCCAAAATTCTCCACAATCACTTAAATTTTCTCTGTGCTTTCCTCATAATTGTGAATGATTTTGTGTTTACAATCAAAGCCTTCAACCAATTTCAAAAACATTAACTGTGTTTATCAAATTTGGATCAAAATGAATAACACAATGTTAATGAGTTCAAAAATGTTTTCATGAAAAATTCTCTCAATTGGTTGCATTAAACGAACGAGATTAATATGTTTATGATGAAAACTCAAAATCAAACAATTACCTTATGTCAATTTTGAAAAATACACATAAAATATAGGACCAAAGGATCTAAAGGGGTGAATTTTGAGTTTGATAGTTGACAACGAATCAATTGAAAAATTGGAGTTTTTTAAACATTTATTTATTTAACTCAAGGTAGGAGTGAGCGTGGGACGGGCTAGGATAGGTTTATCTCTATCCCTACTCAACCCAAAACTTTGTTAAAGTCATTAGCTTGAACCCGAACTTGACTCCATCACAGGAAGACTTAATGAGTCACACCTAGGAGAGACTTATAAAAATAGACCCCAAAGTACCTCATACCTACTAAACATAGAATTGCCTTTAGGAGAAACTTGTAGGGAAGAATTCCCAAACATCGTGTATCTTTCTTAGACAAATGCCTACACTAAAAATTACTAAATCTTAGAGGATGTGTTTAGGAATTATGCCTGGACAAGGAGGAAGAGATGACAAAGGATACCCACCTAGATATAACTTGTTCATTATAATGGTTGTAAAAACTAGCTTAGGCACAAAATGATATCTTGTGAAAAAAAAAAGAGAGAAAAAAACCTTTGATGAAGAAAGTAGGAATTTCCCTAAGAAAGTTAAGGAAAGATCGTAGGGCTGTTAGAGTTAAAATTTGTTTAGAGACTATTAGAATGATGAATCTTAGGAGATTGGGAAAGATGAATAAGCGAGTAATGGTGAATGTGTTCTTAGGCTTTGATTTTTGAGGACAAAAATCTTTTAAAGGGGTAGAACGTAATAACCTAAATTTTGAATATTAAAAATAAACCATAAGGAGACCCCTTTTAGGATTCTGATATTATATTATTTGATTAAAAATACCTTCGGTGTTATTATTAATATTGTTATTGTTGTTGTTGTTGTTGTTGTTGTTATTATTATTATTATTATTGTTATTATTATTGTTCTTGTTATTATTGTTGATGTTGTTGTTGATGTTGTTGTTGTTGTTGTTGTTGTTGTTGTTGTTATTATTATTAGGATTAGGATTATTATTGTTATTAATATCTTAGTGCTGGAAATTATTAAGAATGAAATAATAGGATCCAAAGAGAGCAACTAAGGCCCAACAAAGGACGAAGCCCATTAAGCCACAAACCCACCTATGTTTTATAAGAAAGGAAGATAGAGAAAGATTAGGGTTAGTAGTTAGAAAATAGGAAAAGGAAAAGAGAGATAAGGGAGGAGAAGAAAAGAGAAGAGAACAAGGGAAAACTTAGGCAACCACACTTTTAAGGATTTGGCAATCATCTCTAGGTAAGTGCAACCCTTTGTATGCTCCCTCTTCCCCATAATTGTATGAATCCTTGTTGTATGTGTGCCTAGTATGTTTCCCCCTTTTCCCCATAATTGTTTGTTATATCATCTGTCTTGCTTGTCATGATATTTGTATGTTTATGCCATGTAGGGTTAGGATAAGGGCTTTGTACTTGTTAATGTTTATGCAGGATTGAGGGGTTAGGGTAGAGCCTTTGATATTACTGTATGATTAAGTGGTCTAAGATAGAGGCATTCTAATGTTTGGGAATTAAGAAAGAGTAATATCATGTGTGTGTGGATATATTATCATTATTGTTGTTGTTGTTGACATTATTATTATTATGTGAACTTATGTGAATAATCTAAATTGTGATTGCCCAAAGGTAGAATGAGATTATTGTGAGAGTTTAGGTTAACTTGAGGATTTCTCATATTTTGGATAATGAATTAAAGGATTTAGCTTAAATGAGAACGACTTAGATTGATAGAAAATCCCTATTTTGAAATAGAATGTTAGGCAATTGGACATTAAGATAGTATGAACATGACCTTATAGAATTTTGGTAGTTTAGGGAAGCCCCCATACTCAAAAATTACAATTTTTCCATTGTCGAGTGGTGAGCACGTCCATGCTTATCTTCTTGATAGAAAACGTCAACTTAGTGGGAAAAACGAGTAGGAATATGATCAAATTAGGCTTTGTGGTCTTCATAAGAATTATAGCCCTGGATGTTAGCTAACTAATGGCTTTAGAATCACCTAAAAATAATATGTATAACTCAAGATATGCCGAAAATACCGCACCTATGTCAAGTTGTTAAGAGGCAGCAGCGTGTTTAATTTTAAGTCAATTTTCGTCTATGAGCTAGGCTAAATCAACTCATGACTTCCTCATGAAAGTTGTATATTTTTCTCTTATCTGTCCATAAACACCAAAATCACCTCAAACACATCTTTGTAACCCAAGTTATGACCCAAACAAGGACGAAAGGTCAAGACTCATAAAAATCCAAAAATTAATTAAGATCTTAATTAAAGTCTAGTTGAATCCAAACATGCAAAACTCAGCTAGGACACCAATATTAAGCTTAGTAAATATTCAATAAAGCTAAATACTAAGCCATAATAAGCATTTAAAGTTGGTTGATCTAACATGTGCGTGCTCTTTGAGCATGTTCGTATTAAGTTCCCTATGAAGTGTGCAAATTTTGGAGTACGAGAATAGTAAGATTAGCTTAGGCAATCAAAAACTGAATATAGAGACTAGTAATTAGACTGTTAGAGATAAGAATATGGTATGAGATAAGGGGAGTGAGTACGTGACGTTATAAATGTTGGTTTACTTGCATAGTGATTGTGACTTGTGATATTATGCTTATGTATATTATGCTATGAGATGTATGATACGACTTGATATCATTGTGACGAGTGACCTAGTCTGTGAGAGGCGAGAAAAGGCTTGGGTGATATCTAAGAGGTGAAGATAGGACTCACTTGTTTGTAAATAAAAGGTCTAAAGGAATACTTGTATGCATTGTATGTATGAGACATGCATCATAACATTTGAGATGATTGTACTGGCAAAAAATACGTATGAAATTGGATGGTGGAGGATCTGAGGGGTTGTTTAACCTGACCTTGGGGGTGATTATACCTGGCGTGAAAACCCCAATGACTCATGCTGATCCTATGATGTCAAGGCATACTATGAAAAGCTTAGCAACCTTGACCAGTCACCTAAGGACATCATGCTAGTTAAGAGTGCTTAGTTGGAGGCAACCACGGAGGGTTGTGCTCCTTTGATCCTATGCATGTACTCCTAAGCTACTTTCCGACGATAGTATTGGTACCACATGCATATAGAGTAGGGATAAAGGAACATTGCATTCATATATGCATCCTACTAACGATATAATTGTTGTTTCTAATGGTGTACTATGAACTGAATTACATGTTTTATGTTTTGTGTACAAACTATGATATCTTAAGAATGACATGAATGTTTATATGTTTTAGATGTCGTGATTACTTGTTTAAGATACAAATGCTTGTTATATGTGCTCTATATGGTGTTGTGGTATCCTTAGAGCACTCACTAAGACAGCGGTCTCATTAGTTTAAGTTTAATGTTTTAAAATTAATTAGAGCTGAAAGCAATAAGAAAGGAAGCATTCAACATAATTTATAATTCTATAATTATTTTTGTTTTAGGATTTTAGTTTCTTCTTTTGTAATTAATAACCTCCTGCGTGAGGCCTAGTTATTATGTTGATAATTACTATTAAGTCTTGTAAGGTACCTTGGGTACTCATGTATTGAAATGTATATGTTTTATTGAGGTTTTATTTTAAAAAGTTATGTTTTTCGTCGATAAAAGTACGTGAGAAAGGTAATGCCCCTTAGGGCGTTACATTTAATGGTATTAGAGCTAGTTGTCGGTGTCTCGGAAAGGGTTACCTACGAAGGGTTCTGACTAGTGAAGGGTTCTGACCAATGAGGAAGTTGAGTGAAGTGTCATAAAGTGAAGTATCGTAGAGTGTGAGTCGTTGAGATGTCGACTCTCAAGGGCAGTGCTATGATATGAACTTTGGTATTATGTGGTGTCACACGCCCTCTACCTGTCGAAAAACAGGTTAGGTTGGATTGAACCCGTTTTTGCGTTGGTCGAAAATCCTAACCCAAGGGTTGGGTTGGCCCGCCAATGCATTAAAACAATTATAAAACATTTAATAATTATTTAACTTAAATATCTCCAAATTTTATGATCAAATATAATTAAAAAAGAGAAAAATGTTATAAAACTAGTAAATCAAGGAACCTACTTAATACTTAAGAAATAATCATAAACTTTGAGCTACGATTTTTATTTGTCTTAAATTCTAATCACCACAAAAATTTGCCTTCGAGAATTCACTTATTTTAACAAAGAGAAGTTATAATCTCAATCACTTATCCACTTTAAATAATGAACTTTAATTTAGTCCATGAGGTATAAAATTCCAATATTCTATGAGCTATAATACAATCTCAATTCAAGCTATAAAATTCTAACTTCTAATCCAATGATTCAAATATTCAATGAGGCACATACTTAATAAGTTGTCAACATTCAACAACAATAAAATAAGTCCACAACACAATCATAAATAGGTTCATCAAGAAAAAAAAACATAATTTAAGAACAAAAAAGGCAACCCGATGGGTCAACCCAACCCTGACCCATCATTTGACCCGACAAGTTGGCGAGTTGTGTTATATGGGTTAGGGGGTTGAAATGCCCAACCCAACTCAACCCATTTGATCAAGTTATGCGTGTCAACTCGTTTGGTCAAACCCATTTTGACATCCCTACATAAAACAACCATAGCATGCATCATTCCTAATTTTTTATACCAATTGATGGATTTTAATGATATAATGACATAAAGTTATGACATGTTGATAACACATAATAACTATCATGAAGGGATATAAAACATGTACATATAAGAGATGAAATCCATGTCTATTAACTCAAAAAGGATCATGAACAATAATGGAATGGGGGAGAGCTCCTTTTTACCTGATGGCTAGGGTTCCCACACAATATTGTGTCATACAAAATTGTCTAATGAGATGAAAATTTTATAACCATTAGACAAGAGTAGAAACCCCTCATTTAGAAACCAAGTAAGGGTTCAGCTCATCATAAGTTCGCTCACATCATAAGCCCAAATAAGGAATATCCATCAATTAAAATATCATAAATTTCATTTTCATAATCGATATTAATAATCTAGAATTTAATCTAAAAACTAGACAATGTTAATTCACAAAATTCTATGATTCATTTCTTAAAAGTTAATTTTAAATAATTAAAGACAAAAATTATGAAAAAAGAAAATATTCGTTAGACTAAATATATAAAATGTAATAATACTTTTTAATGAAATATTTTTACTTTTAATTACTTAAAATTAATTCTAAATATTAATGCTAACAAAACTGATAAGAAATAAAATAATCAATAATATTATTTCTAATTGGTTTCACGTAATGGATAATTTTCGTTGTACAAATCGGGTGCTTTGGTTGACGAAGAAAAAACAAGATTAATTAAAAGGATAAAAAAGAACAATAAATACTAGTGATAAAAATTATGTAATTCGTGTAAAAGATTTATATTTAGGTAATATTATTATTCATAAAAGTATAACAAACTAAAAACAACCTTTTTACATTCCATAATATTTTTCTTCTTGAGGTGAAGTGTTAGTTGGGCATAAATCTACCAATTATGTAATGATTTTTGCGGCACTAATTGCGTTGAATTCTTGAAAACAAAAGAATTCATATATTTTATGATTAAATATTAAATTAAGATAATAAATATTCCTTAATTTTGCAGGATCGTCTCTCTTGTAATTTTAAAGAAAGCTTAAGAAGATAACATGAATGAGAAAAAGATGGATGCATGCAACAACATTTACTCTTAAAATAACTGAAGGGTCATCGAAATGCGTAAAGAAAGGATGAGAGAGAGAGAGAGAGAGAGACCGTATACGGAAGAGGACCATACGGCTTGTCCGACACACCCACGGATACCCCCAACTTGTGGTCCCCACTCCAACTCCACTACGGTCGGACCCACATGTCCCTTCCACTCTTCTTTTCTCTCCTATTTGTTTCTGTTGCTACATTTTCTAGTTCTTGTGAATTGGTCTTCCTAACCAGACATTTTAGTCTTTCATGTTCCTCAAACTGACCAACCTGCCCCTAGATGGGACCCACCACATTACTGTCCAATAAAATCGCCTTGTCATAACCATTGCCGTAACTCCACCACAATCCCATGCTCAAATTATGGGTTCAATTTTCTTCATAATCATTAAAAAAGAAAAGTTGAATTTTCTTTTAAAATATTTTAAAATCGGACACCAGTAACATGCTGACAAAAAAAGTTGATACTTATAATTTTAAGTAATTAATGGACATAAATAATTTAATAAAACTATAACTTTACTTAATTTTTGAGAGATATAGACAGTGTATAAAAAATAGTTGATACTCTTTATTAAATTATTATGGTTTCTTTATAAAAAAAAACTATCAATTGATACTTTTCATTTTAATTTATTAACTAAATTGTTTAGCACTATTAATAAACATTATTATAAAATCTAAATGGAGCATCTTATTTTATTAAGTACATAATTTAAGAGTGTTGGTTTAATCATTAAAGACGTGAAGAGTGCTTGCTTAATAATTAAAGTGTTGTATCTTTTATCTTCATTACTTTTGGGTTCGAACCTAATCAATCATTCAATAAACTTAATTGACCCTTTTAAATATACTAGAACATATGAGATATGAGCCCAATTAAGATCTCTTTTCAATTGAGACAGAAGTCAGTCAGCACAATATATTATATCGTTAAAATTCAAAATATTTTTAGTGAAATTTTTAATTATTAAGAAACAAATATTAAGTAAATATCCATTCATATTTTTCAAAATAAATATCTTAGAGTTACTGTTCTCGTATTATTGTATCTATAAACATTTTTTATTTTAAACTGATATTTTCATAAATATTGTCATATGACTAATTCTTTACAACCAGTTACAGTATTCATAAAACGAGGCAAAATGTTTATTAAATCACACATACAATTTATACTACCCTTATGCAAAGGAAAATTTGTCATTTAATTCAAATTAATTTGTTGAAATGATGAGAGCAAAAATAAGTTCACATTAATTAATGACTAAGGGATTAACGAGTAATTGTATTGCTTTATTAATCAAGTAATCACAATTCAATTACCCTTAGTGTGTGTTTGGATAAAGTTTGATAAAATTGATTTTGAATGAAATTGATTTTGTAAAATTGATTTTGAAGTGATGTAATTTATGTTTGGATATTTTTACTCTAAAAACAAGTTAATATTCAAATTCAGTATAAATTTTTTGATCCAACACAAAAATTATGTAAAATTGCTTCAACCTAAAATTAATTCTGAAGTTAAAATCAATTTTTCAACGTAAAACCAAGCATATAAATATTTATTTAAAATTACGTTAACTAATACTTTAACGTGATTCTGAAAAATTAAACGTGAAACTAAACATGTACTTAAATTATGGCCATGTATATTTCTTACCATTCCACGACAACATATTTATCTTACCGTTTTAAATTCTATAAACTCAGATCTGATTTTTTGTGTTGTATAATAATCTTTGGTACGCATAAACATTTGTCGTGTCTGACTCGCCGGTGGAAATAGAAACTACCACGTGGTGCCTGGGGACTGGCGGTTTGTTGGGTGGCATAAAATAATGAAAGAGGAGTGGATACTGGGTACTACGGTAAAGTAAGGGAGTGAAAGGTAAAAAGGAGTGGCAATGGCCGAGAATGTGGGAGAAAGAGAAGGGCAAAATGGGAAAGTAATAGGTAGCGGTCATTATCACGCAGACCCAGTTTGTCTCCTCAGAAGTGGATCTTCACACGTTACGAATACCAACGTAAAGAGACTAATGTATCCAACCGAACACATAGGCCTCTCTTGCATATGCATATGCTTTAACTGCTCACCACCCGAACCCAAAAACTCTCATCTCCAACACCAAACAACAGTAACTATTGTACTATCAACTTATTATTGTTATATACTACTATTTTCTTTTTTCTTATCTTTTCTTTTATTTTCATCATATTATTTATCATTTTTTATTTCATTTTTTCTTTTTATTTCATTTTTTTTATGAAATCATAAATATATTTTACACAAAATAATTTTGTTTCAGCCGAATAAAAATATTTTATACTATCAATGCATAACTTGTTTTTACATACTTTAAATGACAAAAGTCACATACACATATAATAATTTATATAGTAACTTATACAATAATATTTTTTGTATTTATCACTCTCCATCATTATGAAATAGAATAAATAATATAAAAATAAATAAATTAAAAAATATTATTATACATACTATGTTTTTATTAATTATTATACATACTGTTATATAAATAACATTTTTCCTTCCAAATATATAACAAGTGAATACTTAAATAAAAAGGAGGTGTATTTTAATCATTTTCCTATACTACCCACTATAACTATTTCTCTCTCTCTCTTTCATACTTGGTGCAGGCACTTGATTGGAAGTTGGAAATCAACAAAACTTATCTCTCTCTCTCTCTCTGAGCGGTACCTCTTGTTAAAAATTTGTTCTTTTCACCGAAACCCGTAAAGGGTGGTGAGTTTCTTCTCCGTGGTCCTGGTTTTCTTCCTCTTGTTTTCAGCTTCCTTGTTTCTTTATGATAGAAGGGGACCAAATGATGCGAAATATTTATAATGTGGTTAGGTTACGAACCATTTAAGCCATGAAAATCAAGTTTTTCTCACTTGGGTATTCTGCGGATTGGTGCATTTGTTCAAACCTCTAGGCTGTTGTTGGATCTGCATTTGGGGTGCAGGAGCCTTTGCAAAAGGTTGAAGTTTGATGGTTTTGAGAGGCGCTGGGTGTGAGCCACATGAAGAACTTGAAGTGGCACAAGCAAATTTCCAACAGTGGCAAGTTAGGGAGAAGGCTTTCGCTTGGGGAGTACAACCGAGCAGTGTCATGGTCTAAGTATTTGGTGTCTCCTGGGGCTGAGATAAAGGGAGAAGGAGAAGAGGAATGGAGTGCGGATATGTCTCAGTTACTCATTGGATCCAAATTTGCTTCTGGAAGACACAGCAGAATCTACAGAGGAGTGTACAAGCAAAAAGATGTGGCAATTAAGCTGATAAGTCAACCGGAGGAGGATGAGGACCTGGCTGCTTTTCTTGAGAAACAATTCACTTCTGAGGTCTCTTTGCTCCTTCGATTAGGCCACCCAAATATCATTACCGTAAGTTTTTGTTTCTTCAACTATTGTTTCTGTTGATGCGGGTACTTTAGGTGTTTTTGCTGCTGTTCTTTAATCAAAATTAAACTTTTATCTCGACAACGTACACCTACCTTTAATGTAAACAATTGTTATGATAATTATCGAGGTAAAACTTCAATTCTAATTGAAAATAATGCCAAAAGCACAAAGTGTATTTAAGTTTTGTCCTTTGTTTTTTGATTGATTGTTCTGTTATTGCATCTGCCTTATTATTATTATTATTATTCTCTTGCTAACGTTATAAGGAATGTATATTACCAGCTTTTGTGTGGAAGATGCAAACCTTGATACTCTCAGTCTAAATATCCAATTATCATATATTCTTCTCTTTTTGAGGATACCTTCTTTAGCCCTTCAATTTTTTTGATGGTCGAATGGTAAGGTCGTTATTGTCTTGCACTTCTAACTAGGTACTGTGAAATTTTGTGAAGGAACTAGGAAGACCAAAAAGCAAACAATTATCTGCAAAATGAAGTTATGGATTAAATACGAATTTTCTACGTTTGATGCTGTTGTGCTTATGAAGTTAAAATTGCCAAAGGTGCTTCCAATGCCTTTAGTGTATTGTTCCATTGTTGAAACTGAACATAAGAGAGATGAGATTCGTCTTTAATTTAGACTTTCTTTAGCATGTCATTTAATTACCCTCTCACCCCAATCATTCCAGTGTCCTGTGGATGACGTTGTTGTTGATCAGGTATTGAGTTTTAGGAGCTCTGAGAGGCAAGTGTTTTAATTGGTTAATTGAAAGTTGAAAATTTGGCATTGTGGCCTAATTAATACACAAGCACCAAAAGCTGTTAATGCTGAGATTTGCCCTTTTTTAAAGAGAAAAGAATGTTTTGAACATAAAATTTCTGCTGCTGAATAATAGAGAAATTAACCATTTCTCAAGAGCTATTGACTTTTATTGATCATGCAGTTTATTGCTGCTTGCAAGAAACCTCCTGTCTTTTGCATAATTACTGAATATTTGGCTGGTGGTTCACTGGGAAAATTCCTGCATCACCAACAACCAGATATACTTCCACTCAAACTTGTTCTGAAGTTAGCCCTCGACATTGCGCGGGGGATGCTGTATCTTCATTCTCAAGGGATTCTTCACAGGGATCTCAAATCAGAGAATCTCCTTTTGGGGGAAGATATGTGTGTAAAAGTAGCAGATTTTGGTATCTCATGCTTGGAATCTCAGTGTGGTAGTGCAAAAGGATTCACCGGTACTTACCGTTGGATGGCACCCGAAATGATCAAAGAAAAGCATCATACCAAGAAAGTAGATGTGTATAGTTTTGGCATAGTTCTGTGGGAGCTTTTGACGGGAAAGACTCCATTCGACAACATGACACCTGAGCAGGCAGCATTTGCTGTTTCCCACAAGGTTTGTATCAGAATTTAATTGATTGTATGACTCATACATACTCTTATTGTATTTTACAATGGCAAACTATTTCGTTCTCTATTCTAAAATTGTGTTCTTACTGATCCTTTTGTTAACAGGAACAGTTTGCCATTGTATTATTTGTTTGCATGTAGATGGAAATATGGGCATGCACAATTATCTATGTAACGTTGTGATTGTTCCTCATACCCTTTCATTTTATATTTTTAGCCCACTAAGTTCATGGACTACTTTGGCCACTATTGCTACACAGTGTCAAAATTAATTTTTTTAATATACATCGTTGTATGCATACATATGTTTATGTGTTCGTTTTCGTTATCCACTTTAATATGTCTGTATGCATGCACTTGACTAGCCCATTTTGATGGTTAATGTGCCCCGAATCTTTTTCTCAAGCGCGTTGGCGGGGTGGGCAACAATCATTCTCTGTCTATGATCTTTACAGAGCATGTGGTTATGTTCGTGATATGATAGCCTTGCTTATCTATGCTAGGCACCTCATTAACAACATTGAATTACGATAAAATTAGAGGTTTCTTTATTTTGCCTGACATGTAGATGATGGTTACTTTTCCAACATTTAAGATAAGGTATATGATATAACATTATTTATGACAATCAATGATTGCTACCACCCCTGCTTCCCTGTCACATGCACAGCACATCAGAACAAGGTGCCACATAATTGAGTCACTAATTGAAAGGGAAGCTTTATTTTTTTCTCCTTTTTGATATTGGTTCCAATCAATCAGAGATACAAGAAATATGTACATAATCCAGTCTAACTTTTCTCGTTCATTGTCTTTGCACATGTTACAATATCCGAGAGATATACTTTGAATCTAAAATTGTAAAACAAAAAAAAAATACTAAAAATATCTGAGAGATATACTTTGCCATAGGTATGTTCCACGCATGGGACTTGTGAAACTCAGCACTATGGCTTCATATATATGTTTTGGAAATGTTTCATATATTAGTTTGAGTATATTTTTCTATGCATTTTCAATGTAAAGTACACTGTCAACCAATCAAAAAACATATTAGATATGACTTTTAAGGTAATTGTAATAAAAGTTAACAAACTTATCATATATGTCAATTTGTAATTAAATGACAATATAAAAACACTTCACATTGTTAGTGCGTAAACTATTTATTCTATTAGTTTTTCTAGCTTTATGGGTTTAATAACCATGAGTGCATCTCTCCTTGATTCAAATTTGAAAAGTAAAGTGGGTTTTAATACACATTTTATTTTCAAACTCAATTTGGTGGATTTTGATTTTGTGTAGAATGCAAGACCGCCACTGCCAGCTGAGTGTCCTTGGGCATTTAGTGATCTCATCAATAGATGCTGGTCAAGCAACCCTGATAAAAGGCCACATTTTGATGAAATAGTTTCCATTTTGGAGTACTATACCGAATCACTTCAGCAGGATCCAGACTTTTTCTCAACTTACAAACCGAGTCCTAGTAGTAGTAATACAATTCTGGGGTGCCTTCCGAAATGCAATGCTCGCCATAAATTTGGTGCTTGCAAAGCTTAGCAATAGATGCTACTTGTCAAGCAATAGATGCTTCTCAGTTGTGTGAGATGAAGAATTGTATTATATTCAATCCCATGATCGAAAAATATGTTCAATTAACAAATACAATTCTCTTCCGTTTTAGTGAGCTCTTTGAAGTAAGAAGAATTATTTTGATTGCTATCCATAAGGATATAAATTATTAATAGCTAAATGTATCTTCCATTTGTACCATGAATTCTTCCTTCTGATTTTTTTGGGTTAGATGTAAGGATTCACGCAACTACTATTGTAATATCGTGGTAAATTGTCGTCTTCTTTTATTTATTTATTTTTGAAAAAATAAGCTATGCACTAATAGTGAAAAATAGTTTTACACTATCATCTTATTACAAATTACTATATATGATAGATTTTTTGACTTTTATAATAATTATCTTAAAAGTTATACCAACTGTGTTTTGTATTAATTGACATTGTAAAAGTTTTTACATTAAAAGTGTATAGCCATTAAACTTTATTCCCTCCCTCTAACTTTCCTTTGCAATTGGTTGTATGTATTCTTCTTCTTTATATATATATATATATAATGACAAGAATAGGGGTAGAATCTAAAATTTTGTGCATACTATTTCAAACCTAGTGGGTTGTATGTATTCGAAATAAGCAAAGAAAACCAAACCATGGGACATATGTTTTGTGTTGGAAGGCAGCATCCAATTGGACTTTTACAATTTCCAACAAAATAAATACTTAGAAGTAATAATTAAATAATCACTACTAAAAAGAATACTCATTTTGCATGAATATAGATTAGACATTAGGATGGCTTTCAAAGTTAAAGGGGTTAGTTGTTTAATATTTAGGGCAAATTATGTCACTTTTTGAAGTTTATCAATATTTCTTTTGATATCTTTTTTTCTATCCTACGCAAATTTTGTTTAATTTATATACTAATATAAAATCGTATACTTTTTCCGTTAACATAAATTTCTTTTTGATTTTTTTATGTAGTTATATAGATCAAAGAAGATCAAAATAATGTCAAAAAAAAAAAAAACATCAGGTATACTTTCATTAAACCCCGTGAGTATAATTTTCCCTAATATTTAAACTGAAATTAATCAAACTTTTATAAGAAAAAGAATTTTTACTCTTTTCCAGTTCTACTTTGGGTTTGAAATTGGATCAAACAAATAGTTTACGTGATATTGTTTGTCCTTTTTCTTTTTCTTTTTTTGGTCCAATTGCGTAAAATTTTTCAAAATTCGCCATTGCAATCACTCGCATAGTATGATGGATTGGCCAAATAACATTATAACATAGAGAGGGAAGGCTACAAGAATTATCCATGTTGGATGAGAGGCAAACATAGATTAACACTTTTCGGATTCTGATTTGCAGATATTGTTTAGATGCAACATCTTACACTATTTCATATATAGAGAGAGAATATATGAATTGAAATGACTTCTATTATGAGAGAATAAAAAGAATAAATTTAGAACATATAAATAATAATAAATAAATATAAATATATATATATATATATATATATATATATATATATATATATATATATATGTATGTATGTATGTATGGATAGTTAAAATTTACTGTCATATGATTATTTAAAAGAGTTATGTGACTTTTTAAAAAGTTTACATGACTTGTGTATTTTAATCTTCACTATTTATAGTATCTAATGGTCAATGTTTATTCTTCTTCCTTTCACAAGAAAAAAGGTCTTTTCACTAGATATGCTCCTTATATTCCTCTCCCTTTCACCCAAAAAAGGTCTTCCATATAGGGACGTATACTATGAGAATGGCTTTGTCATATGAAAATGAGAATGGTCAATCTCAACAATTAGATTAAAATAGAAGACTTAGATTAAACAACTCATTTAAAACCACAATCATCACCGCCGTTGCCATCTCCACCACTATCATCACCACCCCCACCCCCACCATTGCCACCCACCATCATGCCAACGACGGTGGTGGTGGGGGTGACGATGGTGGGGATGGTTGTAGTTTTAAGTAAGACCATCATTATTGTCGTCGTCGCTACCATTGAAGCTGCCACCCTACTACCAGTGGTGATGGCAAAGGGGTAACGGCACCGATGGTGACAACAACAAAGATAGTGGTGATCTTACTTAAAACCACAACCATCTCCATCGCCACCACTGCTATAGTCATCACCGCTGTCGCTGCCATCTCCACCCCTATCTCCATCGACAATGGTGGTGAAGGTGGCGACGACGACAATAGTGCTGGTGGTGACAACAACGATGGTGGTTATGATTTTAAATGAGTTTATGATTTTAAGTGAGTCTTTTAATCTAAGCCTTTTATTTTAATCTAATGGTTGAGGTTGGTCATTCTCATTCTCATATAAGAAGGTCATATGTATATATATATGGGGAGAGATCAAATTACATCAGTGTGACTTTTATCAACTATTACACCATCAATAACTTTAAATAAAAGATGAATTTTATCAATCCAACTAATGAATTATAACTTTATATTACCATGATTACTTGTATCAAATTTTTTTAAAATTGAAGAACAATAAAAAGGTGATCAAATGATTCATATTTTAGTATATTTTGAAAAGTATATATTATGTCGATTTTGATCTGTATGAATGAGGTATCAAATAATTTTGGATTAATATAAAATTTTGTATACATGATCTATGTGAAAGGAGCTTTCAATCTAATGATGGGTTTTAAGAAAACATTTTCTAATTAAAAGTTATTGAATAGTATAATAGTTGGTAAAAGTTACACTGGTGTAATTTGATCTCTCTCCTACATACATACACACACACACACACACATATTGGTACAGACCATAAGTAATCTCTATGGGTAAAAGAGCTCTCCCTTTGAGTATTTAATGTAGCTGCATACCCAAAACTCAAACTCGAGACCACTGATTAAACTAAAACCATCCCTCGACAATTAATCCATGCGTTCTCTGTGTGTGTGTACATACATACATACATACATATATATATATATATATATATATATATATATATATATATATATATTTATAGAGAGAGAGAGGACATATGTAAATGACGTGACAATTAATATTTAATAATAGACTTAAATATCTTTTTAGTCTCTCAAGTTCAGGTCAAATTCACTTTTGGTCCTTCAAATTTAAAAGTGATTTTTTTAATCCCTTAATTTGAAAATTGTACACTTTTGGTCCTTATCAAGGACTAAAAAAATCACAAAATAGGGACCAAAAGTGAGTTATTTTCAAATTAGAAGGACAAAAAAATCACTTTTAAATTTGAGGGACTAAAAATAAACTTGGCCCAAATTTGAAGGACCAAAAAAATAGTTAATTCCTTAATAATATTTAGGCTAAATTTCACTTTTGGTCCCCCATAATATTCAATCTGCGATTTTGGTCCCCCCAATTTTTTAATTACACGATTTTAGTCCCCTAACAATTTATGATTTAGAAAATGGTAAAAGTAATTGAAGAGGAATTTTAACCCATGACCTTTCCCTTCTCTTTCACCACCTAAACTACTAAACCATTTAACTTATTTGAGTTATAATATAAACACTATAGTATATATAACAAAATTAAATATAAATTTTTAAAATACTTATGTAATGTTAAATTTAGTGTAAAAATAATAAATAATAAATTTATATAACAAAAATAAATATAATTTTAAAATAAATAAATTATATAATTTATTATTTAATATATTTTTTATACAACAAATATAAACATACAATCAGGGTCTATTTGATTTGTTAAAAAAAAATGGTACTGGATAGCATAAAAATAATTTTTCCATGTTTGATTTAAAAAAAAGTCAAGGGACAACATAAATCAAGTGATGAAGGAATGGACAAAACCTCACTTTTTGTTCCTTAGAAAACCATGGGACAACTTTTTATCCCAAGTACAAAATACTCAAAAGACAAAAATACCCACTTTTATTTCTTATTTAACAACTATATGTTCTCTCTTTTGTCTCTCTCACACCACTACTGTTGTCGTTGTAACACCCCTACTTTTATATATTAAATTATTCTATATGTTTAAAAATTATTTTTAAGTCATCAATATATTTAGAGAAATTAATAATAATTTTAGAAATTTTTCTAGAATTTATTGAGATAATTTTTGTAAAATGACAAAAATACCCTTGGTTGACTGTGGGAACCAACTAGAAATTTTTTGACCTCAAAATATTTTGAAAATTTTATATTAATTATCTCTCACTATAAAAAATTTATTTTGAAAGAAAAGTAGTGAAAAATACAACAATCATATTTCAATTCTTCAACTATTTTTTAATATTTGACAATGCAATTCTAAAAAATCGAAAAGGAATTTCAAATTTCTGACTTCCACCATTTTGCTCAGAATATCAAGACCTATTTAATCGTGATTTTTAATAATTTTTCTGAGCCGGAGCCCGGAGAAATTAGAAAATAACAATTTTGTCCTTATTTCTCAACATTAAGGACTGACATGAGGAAAAGATTCAATTGACATTAAAATGTCAACTTGAGTTTGGAATTGTGTCATATATATTAAAATATAATTTTGGAATTTTTTTGGGAATTTTCTAGAATTTTTGTATAAAATGACCAAAATGCACCTATGTATCTAATAAGTCAGCCAGTATTGGTTTGACATTCAAAAAGGGTGAAAATGGAAATTTTAGTTTATTTATGGGTAAAATATTTAATTTTATAATTTTATAAAAACTTTGGTATTTATTGAATTAAAATGGATTTTCTATGAATTTTCTAGCTTAAAAATACAAAATAAATACATATAATTTGAAATAAATTAATAAAAATTAAAATTAATTATTAGAATCTTATTTTTGATGAAAAATAATTTATTTTTCCGGTTTTACATTTAATTTCATTTTTTTGATATTAAAAGCTAATTTTTCAAGTTTAGGCGTTTTTATCGGTATCAGTTAATTCACCTATAGATCAAAATTTGCACATGGGAGCTTGGGACAGCTGGTGGAGCACGTCCCCAAGCCTAGGAGAGGTGATTCAACACCCTAAATAGTGTATGTGTCCCTAAGTGTGCATATTTGTCCCAAAATTAAAACTTAAAACAAATTTAAAACTTGATTTATTGCATAATTGCTTATGTCATTGGTGGACACCTAAGACCCCTTCTTCTTCTATAAATAGACCCTTCCTCCTTCAAATTTTCAGCATCTCCTCTTCCTTTCCCAAGCTAGAGAGCTTCTCTTTCTAAAGTTTTCTCTCTCTAAAATATTTTTATCTAGTTTTTATGTTAAAATTTTGCTAGTTATCAACTAGTAGAATTTCTCCTCCTAGAAACTTTGCACCAACAATTCCATTCTCTTCATCAACCATCTTAGAGGTAATGGGGGGTGGGGTTGGTTCTAAATTATTGTCACTTTGCATGTTGGTAGAAAGGGTTTTTTCCTAAACCCGTTTAGGCTTAAGTTTTATTATTGTTATTATTGTTTAATGTTAAACTTTAATTTTTGCTAAGTTGTTACTCTGCCCAAATTTAGATTATTAAATCATAATTACTAAATTGTTACTTTGCTCAAATTTAAATTATTAAATTATACTTGCTAAGCTGTTACTCTATTCAATTTTAGAAAATTAAAATGCACTTACTAAGCTGTTACTTTGCTCAATTTTAGAAAATTAAAATGTATTTATTTAGTTGTTATTCTACCAAAATTTTAGTAATTATACTATAAGTGCTATGTTGTTATTCTGTTAAAATTCTGGTATTGTGCAAATTCTACAAAATAAGGCAAAAATGTTAATTGTACTGGTGCTCAAATTAAATGAGACCAGGAAAACATCTACTTGAGAAGTTAGGAATTGATAGTTTAGTGAGTAATATAAAGCAAGTGACATGCAGTGGCATGACACCCTGCTAGGGAAGCCACTGTTTGGTACGCTGAGGAATGAAAGGTAAGGACCCACTTGCCGAAGTCTTGGGGGTAGGCATCAAGTGGTGAAGGTCCCAATGGCCAGGGTAGCGCCCTTAAGCCGAGATATTCGCCTAACCAAACTTGATAACCCCAATAACTACTCAGCATTCCAAGATTGGTTTGAGAGTATATTTCTATAAATGGATATCCTAAATTGTTATTTTGTTCCTCAATGATGACGAGGACTATACCATGTGATGGTATTGAGAGAGGTATATGTACTCCCAGTCACTTCCCAAGTTCTGTTGAGAACTATTACCCATTAATGGGAAGTATGGATCCATACCTAGTCAAGGGTAGTCTGATACAACTTAGAATGAACCTTAAGATCCCTTTTGTTGTCAGTTGTGTTTTATCTTTATTTTATGGTAGATTTCTTACCATACATGTAAAAGTGATTTTAGAACAAAACACCTCACTCCATTATTTTCTTCTGTGTATGATTGAATGTGATTATTGAAGACGATATTAACGCCTCGTGATGCTGAGTACAAGTTAAAGGACATCTCCATGGGGGAGGACCTGAAGACCTATGGTATTTTTCTTTTTGTATGAAGGATAGGGTAGATGAACACTGCTCTGTATAGGATCTTTTCGATGTACATATTGGGTTAGATAGTGTCTATCTTTTGATGCATTTTTTTTTTGTTTTCAGTATTATCAAACCATGATGTATAGTTTTATGATACACACACACACACACACACACACACATATATACAGTCTTATCTTTCATCTTTTACTACCATTTTCAAATTTTGTTAAGTTTGGAATTTTTTTTTGAAGTGAAAAAATTTTACACGCATAACTAAATTAATATGAATTGTATTTAATATGAATGGGTGTTATAGTCGTTGTTGTCCCCACTACAATCATCGTTGTCACCACTACCATTCCTATTGGCACTACCACCACCACCACAATCGTTGCTGCTGTCGTCACCATGCACCACTGATGTAGCCACCATCGTCATCACCAGCACTATAACCGCCAACATCACTATTATTGTATTAAGATAATTAATATGAATTGTATAAATTAATTAATATTAAAAAGGGTGTTGTAGTAAATTTTACATTTTTTGCTTGTGTTGACCATTGTCCACCAAACAATGTACAAGATAAAAAAATTTGTTCTATAACTTAAGTATATGTTCTATGTTGTTCTCCTTGTATTGTACCTTAGTGTGTATCAAGCACACCCTGACTTTTGTCTTTTATCTCCTTTTTTACTCCATTTTTTCCTCATCTTTTTCTAACACATCCTTAATTGTTAAAAAAATATTTGTAGCCTAAAATAAATAATATAATATTAGTGACGTGGTAGAAAAAGATGAGAAGAAAATTGAGTGAAAAAAATGAAAGACAAAAGAAGGATATTAAATAATAAATATATTAAATATAAAAGGATAAAGATAAACTTGACCCGTCAATTATCTTAATATGTTTATATTTGTTGTATGAAAAAATATATTAAATAATAAAATATATAATTTTTTTATTAGAAAAAATTATATTTATTTTTTTTATATAAATTTATTATTTATTATTTTTAGACTAGATTTAACATTAAATAAGTATTTTCAAAAATTATATTTATTTTTGTTATATATACTATAGTGTTTATATTATAGCTTAAATAAGTTAAATGACTTAGTGGTATAAGTGGTGAAAAAGAAGGGGAAGGTCATGGAATCAAGTCTTCCTTCAATTGCTTTTACTATTTTCTAAATCATAAATTTTATTGGGATTAAAATTGTAATTATAAAATTTAGGGGACCAAAATTGCGAATTAGATATTATAGGAGGATCAAAAGTGCAATTTAGCCTAAATATTATTAAATGTTAATATATTAATTGTCACGTCATCTACCTAATGCCAAGTCACGATCAACGAATGGACATTTAATGGTTGGCCCAAAATTGTAGATTTTACAAAATTGGGAGACCAAAATCGCAGAATTAAAAATTAGGAGACAAAAATTGTGGATTGAATATTATAAGGGATCAAAAATACAATTTAGCCTTTTTTTTTTTATCAATTCCATTAAATACAAATGAATACATGGTTATATATTCATAACCAAAATTTTCAAATCATCTATAATCGATAATAATATATAAAAGGAATATCCTTCTTTCATCTACACATTTTCTTAGACATTTTTACCCCTCAATTATTTTGCAACCCTCTGCTAGAACAACAATATACGTATTAATTAAAGGATAAAATGAGAAAAAATGTGCACAAAAAAGTTAAATTGATACAAAGGTAATTGCACACCCTCTTCGTGATTCATAGTTTTTCCTAACAAAGTAACTTGCAACTTTTCCATTTCCTATTCATTCAACCTTTTGACTCTCTTTTCTCTCATCTCCTCTTTTTAAAGTTCCCTACTCATCACGGTGTGGCCACACATTGACGGTGGTGGTGGCAATTGGAAAGAAGGAACGTTGTGGTACATTGGTCCAAGATCGATTTTGTTCGACGATGACACTACGTATGAAGGAAATTCTGCAACTTTAGAGACTTGTTCATTTGCTAGAAATCGTGAAGATAAGAGCATCCTAAGATCTATCGCATGAAACACTGGGCCACAAACAATGTTCGTGCCAAATCCAAGTTCATTTCGTTATATTTTAAATTTTGTTTATTTGTATTGGTAATATATTGCCATTCTCTTTGTAATATATGTCGAAACTTATGAAGGACATGAAATCATTACCTAATTCTAACAACTTGACATTTGCTCACTAATTTGATCATATCTTGAGCTATAGACATTATTTTTAGGTGATTCCAAAACCATTAGTTAGCTAACATCTAGGGCTACAATTCTTATGAAGACGCCTAAGCCTAATTCTCACTCTAGGGACTATGCACCAACATGCTAAACTAAGCACGGTCGTGCTTCCTTCCGAGGTGCCGATCCAAATTTTATGCATGGGCATGCTTCCTATATGCACGACCATGCTTCCTGGTTGTGCATACATGATGTTTAGGACAGAGACTATGTTTCCTGGCCTTGAAGGTGTACATGATGTTCAGGCCAGATTTCACTAACTAATCCATTGTTAAGTGTCTAATAAAAACTGTTCAATGTCGTGTTAGAATTCATTAATTGATCAAGAATATGAGTAGAGAAATTGTGAGATGGGAATCACACTCAAAGCTTAGTGAACGCAATAGATTATGGTTCTCTAAAAATATTCTTTGGGTTTTCAAAGAGAACAAGGTATGTGCTTTGTGCTGTGCTTATTTGTCTCTTTGATCTTTCATTTTTCCTTTTTGAAAAGTGGAATATCAAATTGTTAACCCTTTACATTTCAATTTTATGTTGACAAAATTTTATTGCTGAGATAATATGTTTTATAATTTGCAAACTTTATTCTAATTTAATTTTTTTTGCTTGAAGGGGTTTGATAAAACTGAGATCATCATGGTATACTTGATGATGGAAAACCTTGAATGTATATGTGCCTTTTTTTAAAAAAAAAAAATCTTTTGAAAAATATCTTAAATTTACTGAATTTAATTAATTGGTGAAAACTTTCGTGTAGCGCATGAAATGTGGAATTGTTTTGCGATCTAAAGTTTAAGTTTGGATGAAGTTAGAAAAGCCACTGACAAGGCAGTGCCTAGCAGCGAAAAAAGGAGCAAGATAAATGAGAGGTATGTGCAACTCTCTTTTCCATCTTTTTTTTTTTAAAAAAGTGAATTTTTGGGGTGCATTATGATTTAAACTAACATTTATTTTTTGCCAGAATCACAATGCAATTACTAACTAGAAGAAAGAAATGCATCTTGGTCGGACACAAAAGACAAAAGTCCTGGATTGCCCTTCCCTGGAGGCAAACAACTTGCATCTTAATCAGTCCATGATGACGAAAGTTGGAATGATTTATAGAAAATTACAGATTTTTCAATGTACTCTTTTATTATTGGTTTTTGGTCGTTATTTTTACATTTTATTTTGGGAATAGAGAATTGATGTTGTATATAGAATAGGCTTATAGGCACCTAAATGTAGCAATGTAGACCTATTAATTTCTATCTATTATCTCATCTTGCATTGACTGGACATATTATTTGTGTTTTTATTTAATTTATTATTTATATTTTTCTATGGTTCTCTCCATCTTCTTAGCTTTTATTTCAAATCCTGGATGACAAAAAATAAAAGAAATTATTTTTTTTGAAATTTAAAATAATTTTTTGAAAAATTAAAAATGTTCTCTTTTTTGGAAAATTAAAATTTTCCTTTTTATTTGTTTATAAAGATAAAAAATTATGGGCAAAAGAGAAATTTGATGTGGATAAAAGAGGAATTTTTTTAAATTATATACTAGCGTAACAAGCCATAATTAACAAATTTCCTCTTTTTTGGATAGTATTGGTATAATTAAAAAATATTTCTCTTTTAAAATATATTGTTATAGATAAAACCGACTGAGAACTTACAAAATTACTTAAAATCCAAACTATAATCTACATTTGAAGTTAAAATTGCTCATCTTTTTGAATTTTAAAAATCTAACAATTTGTTAATTAAAATTACCTTTTTTTAATTTTAAAATTCTACCAATTTGTTAATTAAAACTATCTGGTTTTTAAAATTAAAAAATCTGCCATTTTGTTAATTAAGTTTCCTAGGCTTCTTAATTTTTTTTTCTATCTTTTAATTTTAAACTTTCGTGCCTATGTGTGTGTATGCTTAAACTAAATTATATACTATCTCTTAAAGTATCGTGCCATTCTTAAAACTATCATTTTTAAACAACTTTTTTTAAAAATATTTGTCTCTGTTTAAAAAAAAAAAAAAGACTAACATAGATAACTAATTTCAATTTTACTTTTTTCTTACTTACTATTTTCATTTACTGAAATTTAAAACTATCCATTTTTTTAATTTTAAAAATCTACCAGTTTGTTAATTAAAATTGTGCATTTTTTTTTAATTTTAAAATCCACCAATTTGTTAATTAAAACTGCTCATTTTTTTAAATTTAAAACTCTACCAATTTGTTAATTAAAACTGTTCATTTTTTGAATTTTAAAAATGAGATTAATCATCATGCACCGACAGTGTAAAGTAGTTTTACACTGTCATCTAATCACAAACTACCATTTATTATAAGTTTGTTGACTTTTATAATAAATATTTTAAAAGTCATATTAATGGTGATTTCTGATTGGATGACAATATAAAACTTTTTACACTGACACTGTATAACCATTAAACTCTTTAAAAATATACTAATTTGTTAATTAAAATTTCCCGTATTTTAAATTTTAGATTAAATTAATTTGAAGGTCCCTATAGTTTGATAGAATTTTTAATTAAGTCCTTACAATTAAAAACACTTCAAAAAACTTCTTATAGTTTAAAAAGTTTGTAATTAAATCCCTACATGCTAATGGTGTTATAAATTTATTAATTTATATTTAACTAAATTGGATTTTTAGTCTCCCAACTTTTCTCTTATTTATAATCAAGTCTAAGGGTAGATGGTATTCAAAAATGGGAAAATAATTAATAAAGATGTTAAAGGAGAGAATCGAACCCCCAACCTTGAAATTTACCAACAACACTAAAACTACTGAACTAATGACTTTATTTGATATATAAATTAAAATTATATTATGTTTAACTTAAATGGGAGACTAAAATTGCACATATATTTACTATCAATCAATTAAATAATATTAATATTATATAAGCTAATAATATTAAAATTAATTTTAATAAATATAATAAATATAAATTAGTATATATTTTTAGGATAGTCTCCCGTTTAAGTTATATATAATATAATTTTTATTTATATTTTAAACAAAGTCATTAGTTTAGTGGTTTTAGAAGCGTTGGTGAATTTCAGGGTTGGAGGTTTGATTTCCACCTTCAACACCTTTATTAATATCTTTTCTATTTTTGCATAACACCTACACTTGGACTTGATTGTAAATAAAAAAAAAGTTGAGGGACTAAAAGTGCAATTAAGTTAAATATAAATTAACAGAGTTATAACACCATTAGTGTATAGGGATTTAATTATAATCTTTTTAAACTATAAGTACCTTTTTAAAGTATTTTTAATTGTAGGAACTTAATTAAAAACTCTATAAAACTATAGGGATCAACAGATTAATTGAACCTAAATTTTAAAAATCTACCAATTTGTTAATTAAGTGTCCAAGGCTTCTTATTATTTTTTTCTTTTTTACTATCTTTTTGTTTTAAAGTTTCGTGTGTGTATTTGTTAGATTATATACTATCTCTTAAACAGTCATGTCATCTTATTCCCTCTCTTAATGACCTAGGAAATAATTGTTTTCAACCTGCAAAATATTTTTTCAGTTCTTAAACAACTTTTTTTAATTATTTGTCTCCGTTTTTTTAAAAAGGAGACTAATTAACAAAGACAACTAATTTTAATTTTTACTTCTTTTTATTTATTGTGTTCATTTACTAAAATTTAAAACCATATATTTTTTGAATTTTAGAAATTTACTAATTTGTTAGTTAAAACTGTTCATTTTTTGAATTTTAAAATCTACCAATTTGTTAATTAAATCTGCACATTTTTAAAATTTTAAAAACCTCCCAATTTATTAATTAAAACTAGGGGTGTTCGCGGATTGGATTGGATTGGTTTTGGAGAGAAAAACCATCCGATCCAATCACTTCGGTTTTGTTATTTTATCATCCAATCGGTTTGGTTTAAATTTTAAATCCAATCCAATTTAAAACGGTTTGGATTGGATTGGTTTTTGGTTTTAATCTTACTATTATTTTTTTAAAAAAAGTGTTAAATAAATAATATGATATATAATAAATGTGTTAAAAAATAATTTAAAATATCAAATATTTTATTAATGAGTCATTATATAACTAATACTAGTATAACTCTTCAAATATATATTATTAAAAATAAATTTACACAACTTAATAATTATGTTTATGTATCTTTACTCAAATAGTTACTAAAAAACTATCTTTAAATAAATATATTTTTTATAAACAAGTATAATTTATTTGATAATTTTACAAATATATAAGAAATAAAAATATAAACATGAGTGATATTAGAAAATTACAAGTGAAAATATATATGCATGTATAAGTTTGGTTTGGATTAGATTGGATCGATTTTCAAAATCAAATCCGAAATCCGATTCAATCCAATAAAAAATTTCGGTTTTTTCAATTTTCAATTTTTTTGGTTTTCGGTTTATTCGGTTTTCAGTTTTTTAGATTGGTTTTTTCGGTTTTCATTGGATTGGATCGGTTTATGAACACCCCTAATTAAAACTGTCCTTTTTTTTGAATTTTAATAATCTACCAATAGAAATGGGGACACACAAGCATGGTAGCAAGAACAAAATTAATTTTTTGACTTATTCATAATAGTTTAAATTTCTAAAAATAACTATTTTTATAAATTATTGTAAAAAATATATAATATAAATAATAATTTATTTAAAATGAATTAAACAAAAAAAGTTATAACAATTATTTAATTTTAAACAATATTTTTGTGGATAAATGAGAGTATTTTAAAATAATCATAACAAAATATAATTTTTAAAATAATTTTATGAATAGATTAGATATCTTTCTATAAAAAAATGTTAACTAATTGGATGAACTTTATTAAATGAATAATGGATGAATTGAATTTTTAATGGATCATATATGATTAATGGATTGTTTTTAATCCATCGATTATAATCCAAATAAAAAATTATTCAATCCATCAATTTGAGAGGTCTATCTATAATTAATTAACAGCAAAAATAAGGGGAAAACAAACAATGCAGATATAAAAAGAACAATAAGGTGAAAACATGTTTCCAAACAGTAATTCTTGTTCATTTCTATTTTTGTGCCAGTAAACACGCATCCTAACATGATTAAGAAGAACAAGTTTAAATAAGTTTAAAGATAAATATGCAATAACACCACAACCACTGAGTGGTAAAATGTAAAAAAAAAAGACACTATTAAATAACAGAAATAATCAATTATTATATTTTTATAAATTCATTATTTACACCTTTTTCTTTAAGTACTATTTATACTAGAAATTGAAGTGAAAAATGCATATAGATAGACATGTAGTTACTGAATTAAAATTAATATACATGTCGACCATAATAATAAAAATTGTTACAATATATTTAATTGAGCATAATATTTCTAACTTACTTTTTATGTCTATGTATATAAAAATCAAAGTTCTTTATACTACTACAGTACAACCCCATGCAATGAAAAAAATATTATATTAAATTACCTTATTATTATATATAGTAGAGGCATAAATAAAAAATGCATATAAATAGATATGTATTTTGAAAAATAAAACTTAAACTAAAATTAATACACACACCAATGCATTTTACAAATATCAAATTTAGCACAATAAAAATACGTTAGTGTAATAGAAGAGCGGACACACAGACACGACAATACTTGTATTTCCGCTAGTTACAATAATTTAAATATGCATATGGACAAAATTCTTTTGACAAAATAAATAGTAACATTTCTATCTATAATATATGTTACATCCAAGAAATTTCTTTCTATAGATACACAAAAGGATAGATAACATATCAACACCAAATCCCTATAGGAAATAATATTATATCAATTAGTTACTAGCTATAAATACTTGCTTTTACCTTGGACGTGAATATTTGACGTAATTTCACAGCAGTTAGACATAAAATTAAACAGGCACTGGTGTATACTTAAGTCTAAGCTATTAGATTACTAAAGTCAAAACTTTCCTAATTCTCTTCTTATAAGTTTCAGTCAAGGCTAGATAATGCCCAAGTTCATTCTCCAAAATTAAAACAACCATGAAGGGATATGGATTGAGCATTGGATTTAAGAAACAATAACAAAACCAATAAAGGTTAAGAATCTTTGGGTGAGAGACCCAAAGTTAAAATTTTAATTTGCATAGGAGATTAAGGCATAAAAAAAATTAAAAACCTTGTTACCACTTCTAGAATTCCAACTTCCAAGAAGAAGAGAGTTCCTCCTCTCAACCCTTAGTGTAGTACATAACCTAGTTCCTTGGCTTTGCTAAATTTGGTTGCTTGAATTTGCTACTTTGTTTCTTGCACTATAATATTTCAAGGCAAGGAATTATGGTCAAATTTTAGAAAACTAACAAGGAGTAAACTATAAGAAATTTGGCGTGGAAGATTTACCTTTTCCTTAGGAATTTCACCTAAGTTACTATACTACAAAGCAATGTGCGGTAAAATCAAAATGACCAAGGGAAATGAAATAGACAAAGGCCTTCACGAGCTTGCAAGTGGCATGCAACTCGCCCCCTTGGTTCAATGTATCTGGGCTTAGATTTGGCAAGTGGATTTGGCATTGTCCACTTGGGGTTTTTGGTCAATATGTGCATATGTTACAAAAGAGAGCTTTTCAATTAGCCATGTAGCCATGACGTATTGGTTCTTGGTCCATTTAATTTAGGAGACTACTTTTGCACCCCCTGGGTTTTACTTGTATAACTCTCTTTTTTGTGTTTTTAATATTTTTTTCAAAAATATTCTTTTCTGGTAACCGACTTTTGAAATTTATTTTAGTAATGGGCAAATGTTTCGGTAATTAGTTTTTTAAATGTATTTAATACATTCTGAAAACTAATGTCTAGAAAATATTTAATATAACTAATATCCGAAGACGTTAAAATTTAATATAACTAATACTTGTTCTTATGTTTTCGTCCTTCTCAAAAATGAAGTAACGAATTTTAATAAGATTATAATAAAATGTCACAGGCGTACTAGGTTGTAACTACTACTGCCTTTACAGAACGTACTTTATGCTCTATCTGCTTTGAGTACCCGTCATAATGTTTTTTTTTGCTACAATCCACCTTGCACCTATTTTTACTAGGGTACATTACCCACCTTGGCACCTTGTACTCTTAATCATTTAATTCCACCTTTTACTTAAAAAGACTATACGTTATGCATTTTTATTTCAAAATTTTTAAATAATAGAGCATCCGTTTTTTTTTTTAATTTTTATAATCCACTTTGTTCCTTTCTTCTAATTCTAAAAAAGAAAACGTAACTCTGCATTTTTTTTTCAAAATTTTTAAAACGATCACTATATTTTTAAGAAGTTACTTTGAAAGATGTAATTTTTTCAAATAAAATAATTAAGAATAAATCGTTAATTTAGTCCCTCAGGTATTACTCTCTCTCTTATATAATCTTTGAAGTAATAAAATTATTAAATAGTATCCCAAATATTGAATACCTATCAATTTAGTTTCTAAATTGATATGTTTAACTAGCATTTAGGGACAAATTTGAAGAATTTTTCAATATTTAGAGGACTACTTATTATAGTTTCTAATACTTGAGAGATTACTTATATAATTTTCTTACTTTAAGGACCAAATAAGAAAGAGAAAGAATAATATTTTACCCATAGTTTGATAGAGGAAAAAGAAATGGGGGGAGTGAAAATGAATAGATAAGAAAAGAAAAGAATAGAAATAGATAAGAAATAGAATGGAAGTTAAGGTTGTTTGGTTTAAAAAAAATAAAAAAAGATAAAGTGAAAATAAATTAGTAGGCTTGTTTGGTTTAAAAGAAAAGAAAAGAAGTTAGATTATTGATAAAATACCATTTTAACCCTACAACTTGAATACATAATTTCGGGTTTTTTTTAAACACAGAATTAATTTGTATTACTTTTGAAAATCAGTTTGTAGCTTTTCAATTTTTTAAACACAGAATCAACTTGAATTAGTTTTGTAGCTTTTCAAAATCGGTTTTTACTGCTTCTTAATCAGTTTGTTTTCCTTCTTAATTGGTTAATGTGACAAATAGAGACCATGTTCTCAAAAAATCTATCATATAATCGATTTTGAGTCATGCAAAATCAGTTCATCTATACCTTTAGAGAGTAGCTTCACAATGGGTCCACAAAAAATCAAAAGAAGCTAGGGTTAAATTGGAAACTTTTTCTAACAATCTTTATTTCCCCCCAAATCTCCTCACCTAGAGGGTAACAGATCGAAGGTGGGTCCCTCTAAATTTTTTGAAAATTTCTTTACACTTCTTTCCTATAAAATAAGCTTCTTCCACTCTCTTTCTTTTTTTCCTCTACTTCTTGCTTACCAAACAAAGCGTTAGGGATGATATAGAGTGTTTATTCAATAATTAAACACACACTTTACATCTTTGTCAAAATTTTGAAAAAAAAAGTGGATTTTCTTTGCATTTTAATTTTTTGGTTCAAAAAATGTTTTCCTTTTGAATAAATATTTTTTTAATGAATTATTGACAATGATATTATATTTAAGTCCCTAAAATTAAGTTCGTAACGAGGGATTTAAACCCTTTATATATATACATTAGAATAATTATCTTGCACGAGAGTGTTTTTAGCTATCATTTTTCAACGAGAGTGATTTTAGCTATCATTCTTTAACGAGAGTGTTTTTAGAGATTTTTTTAACCTCTCATATATTTTAATCTATCATTTTCAAATTTTTAGTTCTAAATTGAATTTCAATATATTTTTTTAAAAATTATCAATAATTAGAATGACATTTTCTCACAATAAAAATTATATATTATAAATTTAAAATATAATTTATATGTTCAAAAATATTTATTTATTACGAATTTTAATTATAAAATAATTTATATTATATATTCAAAAATATTTATTTATTGTAAATTTATATTATAAAATAAATATTTATTATGTGTAATAGACATGTTAAAATACTAGTTATTTTATAAAATAAATTTAAACTTCATTGTCATTCATGATTTACTCGGAAATGAAAGTGCAGATTTATTTAACTTTGATTTGGTGATGATTTTATATCAAATGTCATGAAATATGAACCCGAAATTTGTGGTCCTATTCCTATTCCTTGATCTCTGTAACCAGAAAAATACTTCCATGCATCGTACAAAGGAAAATGAAGAACAGACCTAGTAACTACCGACCTTTTATGACTTGAAAAGTCTCTCATCTCAAGTTAGTGATGCACAATGGACTATCGAAAGCCGTAACTGCAGAAAGAGAGAGGTGGGGTTGTGATGCCAATTGCCAAATGGTCCAAATAGTTAAACATTTTTTAAAGAGAGATCTACTAATTAAATAGGATGATCAATAATTGAATAATGGAATTGAAGTACACCCATAACCAGGAATGAGGGATTCACATGGTTCTATTATGGTCATAATAATCATTGGGTACTACTAAATCAAATAGTCTTTCAATGGTGTAAAGTTTAAACTCAGTTGCCTATAATTGTATCATAATATTTATTTAAAGCAAACAAGAATTTTGAAGTAGGATTTCGTTTTCAAGTGTAAAAGTAGGCACATAGTAATAATATTTAGGGATATTAGAATATAATTCTCCCCATCCTATCAAATCAAGTCATTTACAACCAAATGCATACATTATTGTCCCGCAACTGCACGCGGGGACGCCTAGTTATTCCCTTCACGTGCTATCATAGTCCTAACCGAAGCGCTGCCATTCCCTCTCACGGATTCAGCACAAGCAACGAAGTACAACACATAATTCTGCTTATGGATAGCTTCACCGATATAGGCAGTTTGTCATTATTATTAGCACAAATGCATTATAGATATTTATGTCACTTTCTTCTCCATTATTTTTTTGAAAAGTAATTTTATTTTATACTTAAAATTTATATTATATTCACTTGTAGACTATGGTGATTTCAACAAATTTCTAATCACGTCACAACCCATCAGTGAATTAGTCAATCAAAATCCGAACAAAACTCAGCCGGCATCACTTTCTCGAGAAAATTATTACACCTTTTAAATTGTTACGCAAAATTTTATTTCTCTATTCATGTCTTAATAATTTAAAAGAGAAAATAAATTATGTACTAACAATGTAAAATAATTTTACACTATTATTCAATCACAAATCATTATGTATGATAAGTTTGTTGACTTTTACAATAATTACCTTAAAAGTCATACTAACGGTGATTTTTGATTAGTTGATAATGTAAAATTTTTTATATTGACAATACATAGCAATTAAACTTAATTTAAAATGGTACGTGCTTAGATTAATTTATTTTAAGGAAATAACTTTTTTTTTTTTTTACAATTCCTAGAACTTTTAAAAACATTTTCTAAAAAAATAAAAAATTTAATTAAAATTCTTTGTTTTTTACTAGCATGGTTAGAAACAGATCATGAATATGATTTTTCACATCTTAATGAAAGCTATTAGTTCTAGCTTTTATGTTTTTTCACATCAAGGACGTAATTTATTGGCTCCATAACTTGTTTTCAAACACACGCTACTGTCATCCATTTCTTTTTATTAGTTTTTCATAAGTATTTTTTTTTGAAGACAATCTTGGTCAAGACACTGTCGAGCGCCAAATATGAGCACCTCTAAGTAGAGATTCAAATATTGATTTATCACATTGTAGGAACTAACTTTTTTTTTTAGACTCAATCTCTAAATCATCCAATTAGAGATTGTTATGTATGGTTTATTGATTATTATAATAACTACTTTAATAGAAATTGTATATAAGATGATTATCAATTGACAGTGTAAAAGTTTTTATATTGACAATATATGAAAATAAAATAAAATAAAAATGTATAAATAGATGATAAATTTTATCATAATATAAAACTAAAGTATCCAAATATAAGTAAAACACATACAATGTTAAATGACACTATAAGAGTATAAAATAATCTCTCTTCTGTCTCTTTTCACATCTATTTCCTTGGCATTATAGACAACCATTGACAAAATTGAAAGAGCTTAAGAGTGAGGTTACAAAGGAGGCAAGTAATTTCATGAGTGTGACTGCCAGTCTATCTGACTGACCTGTTTTCCAATCTTCGCAAACTCATCAGAGCGATAACTTGGCAAATAAAACAAAATGATGGGAGAAGACCAGAAAGAATCACCGTACCCAAATCCAAGTTACAAATTGAACAACAATTATTAATCAATTACCCAGGCCTTTATTATACAATATCACTATTTTTTCTTTATTTTTTGTTTCATTATATAATAGAGAAAACAAGTCATGTACTCATGATATAAAATAGTTTTACACTATCATTCAATTATAAACTAACATTTATTGTAAATTTGTTAATTTTTATAATAAATACTTTAAAAGTTATATCAATAATAATTTTTAATTAATTGACAGTGTAAAATTTTTTATACTACTAATACATCACCATTAAACTCTATATAATATCAACCGTATTAAAAAATGGCAAAAAAAAGACCTGGCTTGTCTTCGTGCTTGTGCAAGCTGTGCACATTTTCAAGGGGCACACAAAAGATTGGAGTGTTGGCACGTGGCATGACGCAAGTGGGTTGACAGAGAGAAAAAATAAAAAAGAAGAGAAGAGAAATTTGACAAAACACGATCGGCGTGGTTGGGGGAGAAGTCGCGTTCAGATGCTTCCCTCCTTTTTCTGACATTACAGTTCTGCAGAAGCAGAAAGAAACCCTCTTTTTCCTTTTTAATCCCTTTTTTTCTTCGTCAAATTATTTTTTATTATATTGCTAGCGAATTCCCCATTTTGCCCCTCCCCGCGCTACCATTCAGGTCTCTGTTTCATTCATTTCTTCATTCCTCCTAACCCAATCTCTCTCTCTAGCTAACACAATCATCTCACCAAAAAGGGTGTTGTGTTGAGTTTTTCTTCTTCCTTCTTTGAGTTTCCCTATATATACACATTCACATCTCTGTCTCTCTGCAACCGACAACCCCTTCTGCTTCTCATCACTCATGCTTCATTCCTAAGGTGTGTGTCCCTTCCCTTCTTCTTCTCTTTTATTATTCGATTCGGTTATTTATTTTTATGCCTCCGAATCCGACGAGGAGGAAAAGACCAAATGAAAAAAAAAAAAGAAGAAAAAAAAAAAACAGAACCCGTAATTTTTCTGTCTTTATTATTATTATTGTTATTATTATTATTATTATTATTATATGTTATTTGTTCTTTGCTGAAAATTGTTTTTACTTTGGTGTCACGGTTGGTTCTGCGTTTCTGTTTCTTAACGTTGATGTTTCTGACCGAGTTACAGGAGATCCATAGTTGAAGAGTTTTGACCCTTGCTAATTGTGGGTTTAGATGTATGTGTTTTGAACGATATTGGCTTCGCAACCATTTTGTTTGAATAATAAAACGGTTAGACTTAGACACGTGTTTTTTACTTTTTTTTCTTTTGTGTGTGCGTTTATTTGGATTGGTTCCTCTTTGTTGGATCTGTTTGGGGGTGGTGTTGATTTTGTGGACCATGTGTTTGATATTGGTTGTTGCAGGAGTTTTGGTTCATGAAAGAATTAATGATGCCGGGAATTGTTACAAACGGGATTCATGATGAAGGGGGAACTAATGAGATGAATGGGAACCGTGATTCCCCCTCTAAGGAAACCTTGAATCTAGTTAAGTCCCCTAGGGGTTCCTCGAGTCCGCAAAGAGGTCAAGGTGAAGGTCCTAATTTTGGGGGCGATAGGGTGGTTGAGCCCTCCATTGAACAGCTTTATGAGAACGTGTGTGACATGCAGAGTTCTGATCAGTCGCCGTCGAGGCAAAGTTTTGGATCCGATGGTGATGAGTCTAGAATTGATTCAGAGTTGAGGCATCTGGTTGGAGGACGGATGAGGGAGGTGGAGATAATGGAAGAGGAAGTGGGGAGGGGAAAGGGCCAGAAGGGAGTTCAAGTAGTGAGATATCTTCTGAATTGGGTGGCTTATCCAATGATAAGAAGTTGGATAAGGTGGATGAGATTCAGGAGATTCAACCTGCAGCGACGAGTTCTGCTTCTTCGGAAAAATCTGTCAAAGGATCGAATTCACAGGTGGGACCTGATACTTCGCCCAAATCAACACCCAAGGGAAAAAGTCCTCTTTCAAAAGCTCCTTTTCAGAGAAAGAATGGTAAGCCTTTGAGGAAACAAATTAGTGGAGTACTGGCACGAAGAATTTGAAGATTTCTCCTATGGGTAAGTCAGTGTCACGAAACCAACTTGAGAGTACGGCTGAGTCAGCGTTAGAGAGACCTGAGCAGGGCACCGGTATTACTAAAGCAAGCAAGAGATCTGGTTTCATCAGGAGATAATCTGCAGAAGGCTCTTGACTTGGCTCTTCAAGCAATGAAACTGTTTGAGAAGTTTGGTAATGGGAAACCAAGTTTGGAGCTGGTTATGTGTTTACATGTTACAGCAGCAATATATTGCAGCTTGGGTCAATACGGTGAGGCAATTCCGATTCTTGAGCAGGTCAATTGCGATTCCTGTTATTGGGGAAAGTCAACAACATGCCCTTGCTAAATTTGCCGGTCACATGCAACTGGGAGACACCTATGCTATGCTGGGCCAGCTTGAGAATTCAATTATGTGCTACACCACTGGATTAGAAGTCCAGAGGCTGGTTTTGGGAGAGACAGACCCAAGGGTTGGTGAAACTTGTCGGTACGTGGCTGAAGCTAATGTTCAAGCTTTGCAATTTGATGAAGCAGAGAGGCTGTGTCAAATGGCTCTTGACATTCATAAAGCAAATAATTCAGCTCCATCTCTTGAAGAGGCAGCTGATAGGAGGCTCATGGGCCTTATATGTGAGACAAAGGGAAATCATGAAGCAGCTCTTGAGCATCTTGTTTTAGCCAGCATGGCAATGGTGGCTAATGGCCAGGAAGCAGAAGTGGCGTCTGTTGACTGCAGCATTGGAGACACATACTTATCCTTGTCTCGATATGATGAGGCTGTCTTTGCATATCAGAAAGCGCTCACAGTTTTCAAGACTAGCAAAGGAGAAAATCATCCAGCAGTGGGATCAGTTTTTGTACGTTTGGCTGACTTGTATAACAGGACGGGGAAGATTAGGGAATCAAAATCATATTGTGAGAGTGCGCTTAGAATATACGAGAGTCCAATGCCTGGAGTTCCTCCAGAGGAGATAGCTAGTGGTCTTACGAATATTTCAACTATCTATGAGTCAATGAATGAGCTTGAACAGGCACTCAAGTTACTGCAGAAAGCACTGGAGATATATAATGATGCCCCTGGTCAGCAAAGCACAACAGCTGGAATTGAAGCTCAGATGGGAGTCATGTACTACATGTTGGGGAACTATTCCGAATCTTACAACACTTTGAAGAATGCTATTTCAAAGCTTCGTGCTATTGGAGAAAAGAAATCATCCTTCTTTGGTATTGCTCTTAATCAAATGGGACTTGCCTGTGTGCAGTGTTATGCCTTAACTGAGGCTACAGAATTATTTGAAGAAGCGAAGAGTATTTTGGAACATGAGTATGGACCGTATCACCCAGAAACACTTGGGGTTTATAGTAATCTTGCCGGCACGTATGATGCAATTGGCAGGTATCCACCTTTTGTTTTTCTTTCGTGGGTCATCCCTATTTCTATTTGCAGATATCTTTTCACTATTAGAGCATGTGCAGCACTTTCAATTTACTGGGGTATTATGAGAAGCAGGCTAATAGCAATAAGTTATGTTATATATTAATAGTCTGCCTAATCCAGTCATGCCACTTGTATGAATATAATTCATTGAGTCATGCAACTCATGTGAATATAATGACTGATTTTCACTGTGGCATTCATGGATAGGAGTTAGTTCGCTAGGTTTGAGTTTGTTCGGTAGAAAATTAATCAGCTACTTGAACAAAGACAAATTAAGAGAATGATAAGTCTGATTTACCTTCTGAAACCTTAGTAGCTATTGGTCTGGAAGAAAAGCAGTCACTAATCAATAAGTGGGAAGATGGATGTTTAATAACAGGACATGGAAGGTTTAGAAGAAAGAAAGTGAGGAGAGAGAGAGAATTTTGAAATTTAAATTGAAAAGAAAATAGAAGAAACTAAAAATTTGAAATTTTTTTCTAAAAGTGAACTTTTCTCTTCCTTTTCCCTTTAAGTTTTCTTCCAAGAACAAAAAAATGCATCATTATCCGTGTTTTCTCTATCTCTATTTTCTTTCCTCTCATCCAAATACACCACAGTTTTAGATCATTCATGATATGGTTAATTCTTTTCTCCTCCTGGGGTTTGATCTTCTATTTCAGGCTGGATGATGCAATTCAAATTCTGGAGTACGTTGTTAGCATGAGGGAGGAAAAGCTTGGGACAGCAAATCCTGACGTGGATGATGAGAAGAGAAGATTGGATGAGTTGTTGAAGGAAGCAGGTAGAGTTAGGAGCAGAAAAGTCAGGTCACTTGAGAACCTTCTTGATGGCAATGCTCACGCTGTAAACAACGTTGTCATCAGGGCCTGACGAGGATGTCTATCAATAACACATGAAAGAACATCGATGCTTTGCAGGAACTCAAAATGGAGCAAGCTACAATGTAGAAGAGATAAACCTGTCCGGACAGTATTAATTTATTGGGTATAATTGAATGATTGAAGAGTGTTATAATTGATGGGGTAAAATTGGAAGAGTAATTTTTGTGCTAAATTATTATTTGAAAACTATGTTATTGTTTATATGATATGATGTAATTATGGTATATAGATACGCCCCTTCTTTGTGTATACAACATTTTCCCCCTTGTTTCATATATCAAGAGAAGCTTTTTCTTCTGACATTGTTTGGAGACTCTACATTGCCGATATGAGCACAGTTGTTGACAATTACTTATATGTTGTTTTTTAAATCGAACATTGATAATGATTGAAATAAATAATTTTCTCATGTTCTCAACAAAGAGTTGTGCGCTTAATATTTTGTTTCGTCAAAATTATGATTTAATTCTTTAGAAGGGGAAATCATCGGTTAGAAAATTTCAGATTAATACACATTTTTTTTCGTATAGGCTAAATATCCCAATAGTATAATTAATTTTCCAGAGATTTAGATTGACTGATCGAACTGTCAATTTCATAGTTAATATAATCAATTGCGTATTAATTACTTTGAACGTAAAACTAAAGAGTAACAAGCTTGTCCTGGAAGGATGTCTACATGCCTAGTCCTAATCTTAATGTACAACTATAACAGCCTAATTTGCCTCATGAGTTTGTGCTAAGTAACCAATTTGATTGTGCTCAAGAGCCTTGGAGGTGTGCTGAGGAGGAGGAAAACATGGATAATTTGAAGATGAGAAGTTGGATTGCATTTTGGCAGAAGAGGTATGCATTTTGGAATTTGCACTTTCTTCGTGTTATACGCCAATTGCGACTGCTGCTTGTAACTAACAGTTCAATTTTCTATGGTGGCAGTGAAGGTTGTTTAAGCACTGTGAAATATAATTTACTCATTGAAGAGACTGGTTAACTTAAAGAGCAGCTTAATGACTATATTACCCAATAGTCAGGACAAAATAAGATCTTTTTTACGGGGCTAACTAGGCGGGCATTGGTCATGGAAAGGCACGCTTTACATGTGCTTTTTCTTCCTCCTCAGTGCATACTTCAATTTCCCCACTATCATCCAGAACAATGTATACCCCGAAGAATTCAACAATGACATTAACACCAAATTCGAACCATGACTTCTTTCTTACACTATGTTTGGTTGCGTCGAAATAGGTGAGAAGAAAAAAGAAGTGTGATAAAGTTCCAGATTTCTCTTCGTTTGGAGGCGTGGAAGTCGGCAAGAAGTTTTCAAATTTTTTGTAGGACCCATGTGAAGTTTGGCCCGTCCAATTATACAAAGAAATGTGAGAAGAAGTCTCACTTTCCATTAATAACCCTTGCTTTCTTTTTTGTTTTGTAACTCTTCTACGTGTGTTGTGAATACAATATTCGAATATGTGTTTTACATATTAAAACCCGATGCAATTTTTAAAATTAAATAAATATATAAATATTTACTAATATATATATATATATATATATATATATATATATATATATATATATATATATATATATATATATATATATATATATATATATATATATTCGAATGTCAGTAAGCTTTATTTGAATATACGTAGTGCCATATATTCGAATATGGTAATCACATATTCGAATATATGGTAATGTTATGGTCATATATTCGATTATGTGAGTAGCATAATCAAATATATGTTTTTGCTATTAGACTTTTAAGACAAATATCACGGTAAAAAAAAAAGAATATAAGGGTATAAGTATAATTTTATTCTTCCATTTCAAATCTCCAAAAGTCAAAAAAGTAAACTTCTATTCTATTTCTTCTCTACTTCTTTCCAACCAAATAATTTTTATTTCCATTTTATTTTTTACTTACTTCTCTTCTCTTCTTTTTTCTTATCTTTTAGTTACTTCCTCTCTCCCTATTTCTTTCCTTCCTACCACACACAGGGTTAGTCCTTGAATGAATAATGTCTGTTGAGGGACAAACTTGACTATCAAGGCACCATCAAGGGTCATGTCATGTGTGGGGGTCGGAAGATGTGTTGCTATTCAAAGGCCACATAAAAAATATTTCATCTCTCTTTTAGGTGGTCTATTAAGTAATTGCATGAGTATAAGTAGTCTTTCAATATTAAAAAAATTCTTTAAATTAGGCTCTAAATTTTATTGAAATGCATCAACTTAGGGATTAAAATGATTAATATTTAATACTTTGAGAATCACTTAAATAATTTTATTACTTTAGGACTACTAAAACTCTAAAAGGAAACCGTAATATTTTGAGAATGAAATTGATGGAAAATGTACAATGGCTCATAATAAATTTTGCACGTTGAACTTTTCTGCAGACCTGACGCTTCAATTTAATGGTGTCAGATGAAGATCACACTTTTTTTTTTTTTTTGAGAAGAGAAGAAGATCACACTTAATTGTTGTGCTGCAATTCATATTTAAACACGTTATTGAATAATTATACCATGTTTTATGCCCTATAGTAGTTTAACAAATGATACCTTATTTGGTAGATATGATGGATCACACACAATTTTCTTGCATTTAGCTGTTTCTCCTTCTGAGGTCACGCCAGTGACCTTCGCATCCTCTGCTACGGAACAAAACGCACACTCTACTTAGGGTTTTTAACCTTCCAATCTCTCAGATGATTATTTTGCATATACAATTAAATGTTACTTTTATATTACGACTACTACAAAACTCCTAACAAAAAGCATTTACAAAATGGCTGCTACCTAAAGGTTCGTCATACACCTTGTGTGCTTCACTCTGGACTCTACCGCAGTTTTAAGGTAAAAAACAAATGCTTTTTCCATCATTATTTAAATTTGCGGTGCTTTCAATGAATTTGCTTCTTAAACTACAAGGCTTAATTTGAAGGTGAAGGCCAAAGAAAATGAAGAAAACAAGAAGGCTTAATTTGAAAGCTTGCTAATCCAGAAGAGGCTGGTATTGTATTTGTCATATGACATCCTCCTCCTTCCTCTCCTTTTCACTAACTCCTCACTTCAACTTGTTGTAGATATCAAGTTTCTGTTTTATAAACTGATTTTTCTGCTCCATTTCTATCAGTTACCTTATGGCTTATACATATTCGGTTATATAGTCAAAGAAAGATCCAGTGTGCACTTGTTCCATTCCAACACCATATATACTTTGTCTTTGAGTTATTTTGGAAATTGAATATGCTGTATTTCTTTGTCTCTTGTTCATTTCTTTGTGTGTTGTTTTTCTTCTTCTGGTTAATTCAAAAACTGAAGGGTGTAGAGGAAATACCCATGTTAGACAACAATTCTCCTCAAAGAAAGTATGAAGTTTTTGTTAGCTTCAGGGGCGAGGACATCTGCCGTGGATTTCTTAGCCATTTGATTGACACTTTTCAAAGGAAGAAAATAAATCCCTTTGTAGATGATAAACTTGAGAGGGGAGGTGACATATGGCCATCACTTGTTGGAGCAATTGAAGGATCATTCATTTCATTGATCTTATTCTCACAAGACTATGCTTCTTCGCGTTGGTGTTTAGAAGAACTTGTGGCAATACTTGAATGCAGAGAGAAATATGGGCAGGTTGTAATCCCTGTTTTCTACCATGTAGATCCCACAGATGTCCAACATCAATTGGGGAGTTACAAAATTGCATTTGTTGAGCATGGAGGAAAATATAAGACCAAGGTGCAGATCTGGAGACATGCTTTGAATAAATCTGCTAATTTATCTGGAATTGAGTCATCAAAATTTCGGTAAGCTCTTTTTCCCCCCATAAATGTTCAACATTTTCTAGCTGTTACGTAGTTACATGCATATATCACAACCTGGTTGCTTAAATTGCAAAATAATGTAACCTTTATTTTTTAAATTGTTTTCAGCAGAATATATGCTTATCAGTTATTACTTTCGCATATATAATTTTAGCCAATGCAGCTATGCTAGAATTCTGAAGCCTGATGTGACCAACCATGCTTTGTTGGTCCATTGAATTTAGTGGTTAAATTACGACCACGTAATACATTTAAACATATTTCAATTTCTAAATGATAATGTTTTTAAAAGATTGCTAGATACATCTAATAGAGCCCTTTATTTTTTAGTACTTGACCTGTTAAGCAATCCCCACTAAATGAAGGGAATTTTCCATCATGCATGTTGAACAACCCCCTCCAACTTCCAAATAAATGAGTTAATATTAATGACGTTGATCTTAACACGCTCTCTTGTTGTGTGTGTTGTATAGAAATGATGCGGAGTTGCTTAAACAAATTGTCAATCTTGTGCTGATGAGGTTGGGTAAGCCCCTGGTTAACCAAAAAGAACTCGTTGGAATCGACAAAAAAATTGCAGATGTAGAATCATTGATACGCAAAGAGCCAAAAGACACCCATTTTATTGGGATTTGGGGCATGGGTGGCATCGGCAAGACTACGCTTGTAGAGGAAACATTTAACAAACTACGGTCTGAATATGAAGGTTGTTATTTTTTAGTCAATGAGAGAGAACAATTAAGCAAACATGAAATAATTTCTTTGAAGAAAGAAATTTTTTCTGTACTATTAGGAGATATTGTGAAAATTGACACACCAAATTCGTTGCCTAATGATATAGATAGAAGAATTCGTCGTATGAAGGTTCTTATTGTTCTTGATGATGTGAATGATTTAAATTACATGGAAAAATTGTTGGGAACTCTTGATAATTTTGGATCAGGTATTAGAATAATTGTAACAACTAGAGACGAGCAAGTGCTTAACGCTAACAAAGCTGATGAGATATATCGACTTAGAGAATTTAGTTCCAATAAAGCACTTGAACTTTTCAATTTGAATGCCTTTAGCCAAAGTGATCATCAAAGGGAGTACAATGAGCTATCAAAAAGGGTGGTCGATTATGCTAAAGGCATTCCATTAGTTCTTAAAGTTTTGGCTCATCTTCTTCATAGAAAATATAAGGAAGTATCGGAAAGCGAGCTATACAAGCTTGAAAAAATGCCTCTTACAAAAGTTTATGATGTAATGAAACTGAGTTATGATGATCTAGATCACAAAGAGCAACAAATTTTTCTATATCTTGCATGTTTCTTTCTTCAATCGCATATATCAGTAAGCAAGAGATATCTAAAATCTTTATTGAAAGATGGTGAAAGTGACAATTCAATGGTTGTTGGGTTAGAAAGGCTGAAAGATAAAGCTCTTATCATCTCTGGGGATAATTTTGTATCTATGCATGATAGTTTACAAGAAATGCCTTGGTAGATTGTTTGTCGAGAGTCTAGGGAAGACCTTGGAAGCCGCAGTCGGTTGTGGGATCCCGATGACATTTGTGAAGCATTTAAAAAAGACAAGGTTAAAGCCTAACTAAATATAACGTCTTTTGAATAACGTTTGATTTGTGTGTGTGAGAGAAATCTGGTTTTTGATGATGTTTTAAATTTTTCTTCTACATTGAAAGCAGGGTATTGAGGCCATTAGAAAAGCATATGAATTCTCTTGCCAACAATTAAGAAGCAAAAGTTAAGCCCTCACACATTTGCTAAGATGAGCAGACTACAATTTCTGGAAATTTATGGGGAAGATAATTATGATTGCTTCAATCAACTTGATATTCTTGCTAAAGGGCTTCAAGTTTTGGCAACTGAACTAAGATTTCTTTGTTTTTATCATTACCCTCTAAAATCATTGCCAGAGAATTTTTCTAAGGAAAAACTTCTTGTATTGAAATTGCCAGAGGGAAGAATCAAAAACCTATGGCATGGATAATGGATTGAAGGTAAATATATGTGTCCCACAGTTATAATTTTCTGTTACTTCAAGAAATGCAAAATTAACTAATTTAGCTTATGTGATATCTTCATTTGGTTTTATTTTATTGCAGAATCTGGTTAATTTAAAAGAGGTTGGCCTCAGTGATTCCTATGAGTTAGAGGAGCTGCCAAATTTATCAAAAGCCACAAATCTTGAAGTATTGATTCTGAGGAGTTGTTCCATGTTGACCTAGTGGGCATCCATCCATTTTCTCTCTGGGCAAACTTGAGAAATTGGACCTTTCTGACTGCAGGTCCTGTACCATACTCGCAAGCAATTCTCATTTATGCAGTACTTATCTCAACCTTGATTTTTGCAAAAATTTTATGGAATTCTCACTAATATCAAAAAATATGAAAGAACTGAGATTACAGTGGACGAAAGGTCAAAGCATTTCCCTCATCATTTGGACATCAAAGCAAGCTTAAATCACTGCTTCTAAGAGGCAGTGACATTGAGAGGTTACCTTCAACCATCAACAGTCTTACTGCAACTGCTACAGCTAGATGTGGTTAGTAACAAACTAATTCTGGTAGTTATTTCTGGATGTAGCAGTTGTGTGAACAAAAAAAAAAACTACTAACTAACAGATATGATTAGTAACAAACTAATTCAGGTAGTTATTTCTAACTAATCATTTACATGGTTAACAGTTTCATTCAACAAATGGAATTGCATGACTCCATGTCTCGATTTTAAACAAATGGAATTGGGCTGTGCTTCATATCGTCCTAGGTATTTCCTTCCAGTGGTTTACTGCAAAATCTTTGATTTAGAAGAATGTGTATTTTCATGTTATAAGAGCTTAATTGGTTGCAACATTCAATTTATTAATGTTAGTTTTTATAATTTAAAGTTATCAAATGGACCTACTAAGTTCTTAAACAACTACAAGTAATGATTACTTAAAAGAAAAATAGCCTGCAAGGATACTCAAAACTACCAAGGAAGATACTAGTATGCATGTATTGTTATTAGTAAGGAATATGACCCTAGTCCAAGTGATGATTGTGGTAATTTTCAAGAAAAGTAATTCACGTTACTATTGTCAGTCTGCATGGTTGTAGGTTTACAGGGTTAGAAATATATTCTGAAACTGTAAGTTTTGGTCATATGTTGGTGTTATCTAGATTTTTGTAGGGAAGTAGCTAAGAAAGAAGCTCCTTCTTCGGCATCACCTTCTTTACCACTTATGGAACACATAGAATTGCTTAAGCTGTGGCACTTTCCCTTGACTCTGACATTCTTTTGAATATTGATACATGCATTACCTTGTATTATTACTGTGTCTTCATGTTATAGTTTTTTTGAAAAAATGTCCAGAAGAGACAAGTGCTCCCCCTACCTTGAACCCCATGCTACAAAAGAAAAGGAAAAATTAGTTATTGGTTTCAGAAATTAGTGACAAGATACTACTGAGAGATTAATTACTTCCTTTTGAGTTTTGATTTTAGGAGTACTATATTTCCTTTTTTTTTCACTCGTTCAGAAAAATGTATCATAAAAATATGATAAATGTGGACTATATATGTAAAATAATTTGACGTATATAACTTTTTGCACTAGTTGTCTATTTTTTATTTTTCTAGGATTTATCCTTACATTATATATTCCAAACACAAACACACTTCAGATGAAAACATTGACTAATCTGATTTGGCATGATATTGCTGTCACTATATTCTTTTATTGTCTCTATTTCTCTCTTGCTAGTAGAGAAGAGAATGGGTTGTATAATATATTTTTTGTATATAAAAGTAAAATTCATTTCTAAAGATGTTGATTTGTTAGTTCTTCTTATCATTTTGTTATTTTTAAGGTTGGCTATAAAAGTAGATCATTTGATATGGTCTGGTATAAAGATATAGCAGAAGACTTATTTGAGGCATTCAAACTCATCTATTTAACAATTCCTATTTTTTCTGATGAGGTGAAAATGTCCTTTTTAGGGTAATCAAAGGACATGATGCATACGAACATGAAGGTTGTGCACCATCTCCTGGCTGTAAGGGTCCAGAGCCCTTCCAGAGGATCAATCAGGTGAACAGTAAATTTAGAGTATGGCTTTACTTGCTGCAGAGACCATTGTCAAATTCTTGGGGTACTAGTTCAGAGAAGGATAATGGACAATAAACTATAGTAGTAGGGTGGGAGGAAATAATTCTATTTGATGGCCAGCCTGCAGCCGTGTGTCAATCTTTTTCTCCTTGAATCTTTTGAAAGTATGTGTCTATGACTTGCTTATGTCTTTCTATATTGTATTAGTAGTACCCGCACATGGAGTTTAGTCTCATGACTTATCTGTTACGACTAAATATTCATATTCATGTTAAATGCATGTTATGTACTTTCCAACTTTAAGATAAGTCTTAGATGGAGGATGGTGTTATTGTAAGAAAATTCCCAAATTCGTGAAAGACTTGGAAATGTTAATTTAGAATTGTCGAGAAAGGAAATAGAAACATATGTTGCAATTTGTTGCGGCTTACATTTATGTGGTTATGAGCCAGCCTCATTGAATAACCAAGGTTAGGTAAAAAATCCTGATTAACCCCACCAACATGTAAAACAAATTTGTAACCGTTTGGAAACTCTAAGATCCTATATGTGAAAAACAATAAATCAACAGCTGCTCTTCCAATAAGCTAAAATCAGGGTCAGGTCTCAAGAAACTATAATCATGACTCACTTCTAGGTCAGCAACCTGCATATTATTCAAAGGTTCAGGCTTGTGACCAACTGTTGAGAAAAATCTAACAGCTTACTACTTCGTCCGGATCTTAATCTTGATAGCACATTTTCATCATTTCCTGTTTCTTGCAATTTCTAGTTTCTGTTAGTTTTAATGCTCAAAGCCTCAACTTCAGACATCCTTTCAAGTAGTCCAACATTTTCCCCCAGAACCAGATAAATTCCCTGCTAGATTCCCTATTTATAGATGCTCCAATCTCGCAATCACCAGAAGATGCATACTGAACTCTTAGCTTGCATTCAAAACCTTTAACCTCATTTTTCATCTAATTAAAAAAATATAATCTCCACCAAAGCAGTCACAACTCACAAGGTTGCACCACTTTTGCTCCTCTTGCATTACTGCTTCTCAACTCTAACATGAGCAGAATGTTTGTATCTATATTGCTCGATTTGTCAGTGAATTTGATTACTCTTTAAGCACTTGTTGCTACAAAGTCTTGGAATGTCGGGAATTACTTCATCTGTTTCTTCAAGAAACATCCTTCAGTTTTGATGTCACTATAAGTATCAAAATTAGCTCTTGGATTGCAATTCTAATCCGGTAGCGTACTATGCACACATCCAACACAAGGTTTGACACAGCTAAACTCACTTGTTGTGGAAGTTCCCAGTGTTGCTTTCATTATCTCTTCACTCTTACCGTAACCATACGCTCAGTTGTATCAGAAGCACTATAACCAGCTCTAGCATTCATGTACATTTTCATAAGCTCTACAAGTACACTTGGTGCCATAATATTTTTAATTTTTTTTTATTTTTTGGCTTCTTATACCCACGACAGTTGACCCGCATTTAAAAGTCGAACTAGTTATCATACTTGTTTTATTTAATGAAAATCACCTTTATAACAAGAAAAAGAGATATGCTGAGAATAAGGTTGCAACATACGCTCCATATATATCGCAGTATCGATTCTTGGTCGGTCCATTATATTTTTTGAAATTCTGTGCATCCCTCAAACAAAAAAAAAAATAACAATAAAAATGAATGCGCTAGGAATATATAGTATTTCATATATTAAGAAAAGACCATTTTTCTCCCTTTGTTTTGAGTCTGCATTGCCGATATGAGTACAATGGTTGACAATCACTCATATGTTGTTTCTTAAATTGAACTTTGACAGTGAATGAAATAAATAATTTTCTTTCATTATCTCACCAAAGAGTTGTATGCTTAATATATTTTTTCTTCAAAATTATGATTTAATTCTTAAGAAGGGGAAATCATCGGTTAGAAAGTTTCAGATTAATACATATTATTTTCATATAGGATAATTATCCCAATAGTAAGTATATAATATTATTTTTCCAGAGATTTAGATTTATTGGTCGAATGGTCAATTTCATAGTTACTTCGTGTTCATCATAAATTAATTACTGACTGACCGTAAAAGTAACAAGCATATCATGTACTGCAAGGATATCTACATGCCTAGTCCTAATCTTAATGCATAATACGTAACACACAAACTGACCAATATTTAGTCCTGATATGAACTTGTTACAGGTAATAGACGAGGCAGTGGAGCAAAACACAGATTGGAAAATTGAGGGTGAAGAGTAGATGCGATTAAGGCTGGTAAAACACGATTGAGAGGGTGTATGATAAATCGCTCTAGGATGCAATAATCACCGAGACTCTCAGACAGCAAATTTGAAGTCTCACCGAAAATGTCCACAAAACTCTGTATCATAGTAAAAACTAAAGTGGATTCATCAATATGGCTTCAAAGCCAAGTCTCTACTTTTGGACAAAAATTAAGACTGAATAAATATGACTATTCGTTTGCACTTTTGCAGTGTGTACATCTCATGGCCAAAGATGTTAGCTGTTAAACAATTCAAAGAGGCGGTTACTTCAACCATTCAACGAGTTTGGGTTGGCTTTTGGTACAGTTCATGAAAATATATATTAACCACAAGCAGTATGGATCAACTATTATAAGGGAGTTTTGTCATTCATAGTAAATTAGTAATTTTATGACTCGAGTATGATTGTTTACTATAAAGGATACTTGTAGTCTCGTGTGTGTGTGTGTATATATATGGAAATGGATCAAATGATACTGGTGTAACTCTAAAAGAGATACACCAAATCCAAACTGTTAATACAAAATAATTTTACGATTTATAATATCTTAATATATATATATATATATATATATATATATATATAGTAACTTTAACATATTTTGTCACGATCAATCAATTAACTTTAATTAACCAATTAAATCATTTGATTTGATTTAATTGATTGTTTGATTAATTTAACTTTCTACTTCAATTGATTAATTTTTTTACACTAAATTTTAATAGATTCTAAAAAATTAAAATATATAATATTGTGATTTACATTTTATTTTTTTTAAAATTATTATATTCTTCTTTAAAATATTTGATTTATTTAACACATATAAATATGGACATAATCAATTTTTTATCCTTAATTTTTTTTTTATTTCACAAATTCAAAAAAAACTACTTCTCTATCCTTCAATAAATATTATTTTGAAACATTTCATATTTTTTATAATTTATTATAAAAACTAATTATTTATATAATCTGAACAAAAATATTTTAAGAACTCAAGTTAAAATTTACATAATTATATATTTTTTACTATTTATTACTAAAAATATTTGTAAAAATTAAATTAATATATTAATAGCGTATGTATATAATTGGTGCAAAAAACATAATCAATCAAACAATAAATTAATCAACTGATTTAAAATTATAAATTTAAGTTAAAAAATAAATTAATTGATTACAACAAAATATTTTAAAATTAATGTTATTATGCACATTTTATTATTTATTATTGGTAAATATCGTAAAAAAATAATTTGTTAATAATTTTTATAGTAAGTTAAATGACATTCCCAAAAAGTCAAAACAGATTTAATTATATGAAATAAAAAGTTGATGCGCTATTGCTCTAAAATTATTTTATTAAAAAGCATGTTGAAAATATTATTTTAAATATCCGTTGAAATTTATATTTTATACCAATTAAACAATCAATTAAAGAAGAAAGTTAAATCAGTCAAACAATCAATTAAATCAAATCAAATAATTTAATTTATTGATTAAAGTTAATTAATTGATTGTCAAAAATATGTTAGAGTTACCATATATATAAAGATATTATAAACCATAAGATCATTTTAAACCAATTAAATCAATCAAACAATCAATTAAATCAAATCAAATGATTTAATTGGTTGATTAAAGTTAATTGATTGATTGTGACAAAATATATTAAAGTTACTATATATATTAAGATATTATAAACCATGAGATTATTTTGTATTAACGGTTTGGATTTGGTGTATCTCTTTTAGAGTTATACCAGTATCATTTGATCCTTTCCCATATATATATATATATATATAAACTCAACAGGTTTACTGTGCTACAGTACACATTATTAGTTAGCTGTACGATACTCAAAACACTAATTTGATTGCATTTTGGCTCAATTTTCTGTGGTGGCAATGAAAGTTGTTTGAGCACCGTGAAATATAATTACTCATTGAAGAGAATTGGTTACCTTAAAGAGTGGCTTAATGACTATATTGCACAATAGTCAAAATACAAAACAAGGTCATTTTTATAGGGTTACTTCGTGAACTGAGCAGCCATTAATCATGTGAAGGCAACCTATACATGCGAATTTTCTTCCTCGTAGGTACATACTTCAATTTCCCTACTAACATCCAGAAAATGTATAACCCAAAGAATACAACAATAACATTAACACCAAATATCCACCGTGACTCCTTTCTTAATTAGTCCTTGAATGAATAAGGACCGCTGAGGGACAAACTTGACTATCAAAGACACCATCAAGGGTCATGTGTGTGTGGGAGTGGGAAGAACCGAAGAAGTGTTACTATTCAAAGCCCACATCAAATAGAATACGGAGAGGAAACAAGTCCTCTTAATATAACGAAGAATCGATCTTTTTTTATTTGTTGAATCTCTCTTTGATTGATCAATATGTGAGATTTCGAATCCTCATGCCTAATGGAATTGAAATGATCCTTGGATTGATCAGAAGATCCTTTCAATTGGCTAGATTTCATTACTTGAATGAAACTAGATTTCGTAAAGATAAAGCTTGTCTGTGTTTATTGTATTGCTAGTAACATGTGTGTTAACTACTGAATTGGTACGTGAAAGTGGTATACATTTGTTTTTGGAGGGTTCCTTCAATAGAAGGACCTACAATTCATGTTTAAGTTTATATATTTATTTAAATTTAAATTTATGTATTTATTTATTTAAATTGATTTATCTATATATATATATGTGTGTGTGTGTGTATTAATTTAGATCCTATAACTCTATTATTGAACCAGCCTAAGATACAAGTATTATTGCTAAACTGGCTTGGAACATTTGTTGCTATATTAAGACAAAGGCCTTAGACCAGCCCAAGACACAAGTGTTGGACAATTATTAATTTATATTTATATTAACGTGGTTTCATTCTTGAATCATTAAATAATTTTTGCTTATGTTTTGAGGAGGTAAACGCAATTAAATACAGTGAATTCCTACAATTAGCTATGTTGCTTTGTGGTTGACATAGCATCCAGTGTTAGCAATAAAAAATTAAGAACAAAATTGGAGTGCAGTTTCCAGTCCAAAAGACAATGTCTTTTGATTCGCTGAAGGTATTGGGGGTAGCACAAAATTTGTTTCAAAAGATAGACTGTTGTCATTGTATTTTATTCTTTTGTTGATTTCACTTTTTTTATTGAAATCAAAAGATACAAATTTTTAACCCATGTCTCGTTTTTGTTAAATATACTTAACATAAAATAAAGTTATATACTATATTTATATATGTTCAGTTACACTAACATATCAATCAAATATTACAACTCCCATCATTTATTTTTCTCAAATACAAAGGCGTGGCATTTGAATTAAGCACGTACGGACACACCCTGAAATCTACTAATAATTCTTAAAAGACATTGAAATCTCAAAAGTAGATGTTATTTATTTAGGATATAAAACCATACATAGTTCAGCACACAACTTGTAGTATAAGAACTTCATAAGCTGGTAGGGGACCACGGGTGCAAAGCTTGCGTCGTCCATTACTAATGGGTAGAGGGAGGGATGGTAATGGGTTTAGTGATGTAAGATTCGTACTTCCAAAGTTTGAATTCTCCAATCACAAAATCATAGTAACCCCCCAACAGCGTTATGCTCTTGTCCCTTATTCCTCTTTCAACATAAGGATATGTCTTCAGGTTCACTAACGAGTTATTCACTGACTCCTGCACGTACAAGTCACCATGTTTAATTAGCTTCCTTATAATTAATTATTAAACAATCTAGAACGGCCTATAATTCATTACTCATTAATTAATATTAAAAGCGTGATAGATGCATGAAAATTAAAATACATAACAGAAGCTGAGCAAACCTTTTCACAGAATTTGCATTGTTCTTCGAAATCATAGTCTTCATATTCTTTCAGAACCTTGAGTTTGGCAGGCAAACCAATTTTCACCCAATCGTCTATGAAGTCACTGCACAATTCAATTGAACCATATAAGGGTTAAGAATGGCCAATTGGAGAGTTGTTCCATCCTACATATATTATATGTTTTTTATTTTAACTCTTCTCTGCCAAACAAGGAACTAAAATAATGAAGCTAGATATATATTGTTGGCTAAATTGCATCTTTGGTACTCCTATAATTTTTATTTGTAATTTTGGTCCCTTTATTTTTAATTCTGTGATTTTAGTTTTTCAAATTTTAAAAATTTACAATTTTGGTCTCCCTTATTTTTAGTTCTGCGATTTTAGTTTTCTAATTTTTAAAAATATGCAATTTTGGTCTCTCTAAAATCGTGAAGTTTTGCAATTTTTAAAATTTTAATCTAAAATTAGAGGACCAAAATCGTGAATTTTAAAAATTGGAGGATTAGTAAAATTGCGGAATTAAAAATAGGGGAGAAAAATAGCGGATTTTTAAAAATTGGAGGAATAAAATTGCAAAATTAAAAATAAAGAGATCAAAATCGCAAATTGAGAATTATAGAGAGATCAAAAGTGTAATTTAGCATTTATTGTTATATAGAAATTAATTCTTACAAGGGAGCAGAACCATTCTCTGGATGACTCATAAGCCTTTGTATTCCGCCACAGCGACTATGTCCAATGACCAGAATGTTTGGCACCTGTAAAAATATTTGGTTGGTCTTATATATATATGTACCGCTCACAGAATATTCCTCTTCGTATTAAAAATCAAAATGAAAGAATTGGGCTTGGAGAAGACTTTGGAAAGTTTATGAACAGTAGTAGAGCTATTTAGGATTTTTAACCGAAATGAAAATTTAATTTTGATTAGAGAATACTACTAACAACATATATGAAACTGTATATAAATTTTTTTCTTTTTCATAAGACAAAACTTAGATACAATAGGTATTGTTGTTTAATCAAAATTAAAGTTTTACCTAGATAACATGCGTTGACATTGAATGGTGTCTTTTATTATACAAATTATTGAGATAAAAATTTAATTTTAATTAAAAAACATTACTAACAACATATATTAAACTATATCTAAATTTTATCCTTTTTCATATACGACACCTTCAATAATTTTGAGTGGACAACAAACCTTCAATAATTTTGAGTATGTCATTTTATTGTTTTGGCCCTCAAAATGTTTGGTTAAGATAGCCACTATTTATGACTATAAACTAATCATCACCTTAAGAGCCGTGATAGCATACTCAATGACTGCACCAACTCCACTGTACCTTAGCTGTAGAATAGATAGGACAGAGAGAAATTTAACACCAGTTATTAGATGAATAGACTGAGAAAGAATTTCAATTTTGAACTTAAGGAAATGTATATATAGTATAATAGTAATTGATTGATGTGGATAACCTGATTAAATGGAGGAACCATGTTAGCAATGTTGCGGACCATGAAAGCTTCCCCCGGTTGGAAGTTCAGGATAATAGAAGGACTCACACGAGAGTCAGAGCAAGCAAACACCAGATACTACATATATTAATTAAAATAACTGAAAACAAGTTAAATCAAAATTAAATGACCCAAAATGGAAAAAAAAAAAACTTAAGTAATTACCTGTGGGCTTTGGCCATTAGCAAGTTGGCCGTACAGATCCGGGTTCTTGCTGCCAGATATACGAAAAAGAAGTGTGAATGAATCAAAATTATAAAGTAATTCGTAATTGAAATAACAGGGTCAAAGAGAGATATTCTTATATAGGCACAACAATGAAAAGTTAATTTGGAAGTTTACTCGAAATTGTTGAACTTGAAGTAAGTAAATCCGTCAATGATTCTTTGCACAGCATGCTCATATGGACGCAGATGACTTCCCTGCAACTCAGCTATAAGCTCCTCAACTTTTGCGGCTGCCACTTCATTAAGTTCTTCCTTCTCTCTGTAACCAGTAAGCTACAGTATTACTATTATTACAGCATGGGGAAAGAGAGAAGCTTCGTGTCTCTCTTTATTTTTTTTTTAAAAATAAAATAAAAAAGAGAAGGTGTAGTAAACAGTATAAAAAGCAGTTAAATGATAAAATAATGAATAATTTAAAAAATAATTAAAAAGTATAATAGTTCAATAACAAATAAAGATAGAGAGAATGTTTTTTATTATAATTATAGTGTTAATTCATTAATTCTGACCCTTGTTAACAAATCTTCAAGGATATTGATTAAGGAATGGTTGTTAACTACATTAAATAAATGCTTTTAATTATTTAAAAAATAAGCATTGTTTTTTTTAATTTTTTATATAACAAATGTATTTTTAATTTAATTATACCTTTAATCGCTTTAGTTTGAATTATGAGTGTTTTTTATTTCAAGTTTTTTTTTCAAGAAAATCAAGTATAAAATTAAGCAAAGTTTATCCTTTTATCAATTTTCTCCTGCCTAAAACCTTTAAATTTTCATTTTCTACTTAAAATCTTTACAAATTGAACCAATTAAATTGTTCTAAATTTTCTTTTTCTAAAATATCAGTGACCAAAATATTAAATTTTACCAAAATAAAAACTCGATTTTTCTCCCCTTCAAACCTTCATCTCACAATGCATAAAATTCTTCTAATTTTATTAAATTTTTACCAAATTTATAATAAAAGAAAATTGATAAAGAAACCAAATTTGCTTGATTTTAAAAATGAAAAGACTTAAACATAATCCAAATTAAGAGTTAAAAGTACAATTAAACATATATTTTTAAATAAAAACTATCTAATTTTATTTTCTTAACCAGTAACCTTGGATTCAAGTTAGCATTTACCCATAATTTATGCATCATTATATTAGTTTACGGGTAAAGGCAACAACCTAAGGGAAGTGACTTTCATGTGATTGAAGTTTAGAAGTAATTAATTAACCTGAGAAGCTTCTTCAGCTCTTCAATGGCCAGCTCAGATGACTGCTTTGCCATAGTTAATTTTCTCTTCTGATCTGCAGATTTCAAAACTGTAACTAATTAGAAGGCAACAACTACTTTGTAATATTTATTTAAAGGATATGCCAACTTAATATATTAGTATGTTAGCATGAAATATCTTGCATTCCAGTGCTGGGAAACTGATAAGTAGGTCATTTGAGAAGGGAAGAAAGAAGGGAAACTAGCATGATATGAGGGATTAGTGGGTGAGATACTATACCCTATGAAGCGAGCAAATGGTGTTACTCAAATAAGATATATACGACTAAGAATTTTTGCTTGAGAGATTTTCTGAGGGAGCTAATTGGAGAGAATGAAACTGGATAAGTTGCTTGTGCATTTGGCAGCGCCAGCGGCTCCTATTTATAGGCTGACACTAAATATGGTGATGGATTTTTTACTTTGATTTTTTTAACACGTCCCTTTATATTTATTAAAAGCACATTTCTCTCAAGTGATTTGACATTTTTTCGTGGAATATAAAAAAGCATAAAATAAGCGATGTCGATCAAATATTTTTCAAATAATATAGAATAAATTACCCTTACAATTTTTAAGATTTTTTCAGATTGTACACATATTTCTCCTTTTTTTAATTTCTAAACTAATCTTTTTAATTAGTTGAAAAATATTATACTGACATTTCTTATACATTATACTAACTTTTCTTAATTGTTTGAAAAATATTACATCGTGTATTCCTGTAAGAAAAATTATTGTAAATGTTAAAAAAATAAAAAGATTATGTGTAATCTAAAAAAAATCTTAAGAAATATTAGTGTAATTTACTCAAAAATATATATTAGAAAACATCTTTCGTTTTGACTCACACCGTCCATGAAATAAAAGGCGGAAGCTAGTGTGACTTGAATAGTTGAGATTATTTGTTTTCATTTCTTATACATACACACATATATTGGATATATTAATTAGTAAGAGTGTCGTTTTTATTTCAAAGTTAAAAGAAATTTAACTTAATTGTATAATTATACATAATAATTAGGACGAAAAAGTTATTTAAAAGTCACATTTTTTTTAGACAAAATGAATTTATTGTATGTGGCAAGTGTAAAGCCCAAGAAGTGTCGGTGCACACACACCCTAGCAACGAGTACAATCGTGAGAAAATGAAATAAAAAGAATTTACAATCAAACATTTTGGACACTGAAAAATACTCATCATTTATTTACTTTCTCTTTCATCTCACTTTCATTTCATTTTATTTCTATCTCTCTCTTTTTTTTTTACGCATTATCCATCACATTACCGCTTTCTCTTTCAACCTTTTCTCCTTTTTTCCTATCTCTCTTATTTCCACTTCAAACTATCTCATTTGGGTGGACGAATATGAGCCACGCAATTTCCAAAAGATATCATGTTCTATGTGTTAAGAAGACCCATTCTCAATTGAGGGTCTATTTCATATGAATTACGGTCCCAGAATGAATCACCATCACAGATCAGCTGCACTCGCGAGTCTCTGTATCATCCAATTTCCAAGTAGCCACTAGCCAGCGTTAATTCCAATTGCATACAATTGATAATTATCCCACAGCAACATGAAATACATGTTCCATCTGAGTTACGGTTTGTGACATATTAACGGGTCGTACTCTTTATAGAATTAGTAAGCTAATTTAAATGCTCCATTTTTGCCTCAAACCAGACCCAAGAGATATTCTTAATGGATTCCAATTCCATCTGTCGTATGAAATCGAAGCACTTCTGTTGGAACATGATGTTATTTCACATATGTTTGTGTTTCAATATTAATTATTTATATGAAATTACCAAATCTAGACACACACATATGTAAGGCAAGATCAATTTACATTAAATGTTAAAATTTTCAACTTACACTACTTATTACTTAATAAATTTTTCGTAAAGTACAAAATTAAACAATCCAACTCTTGAAATCATTTGATATTATTTTTATGTTAATTTGGACACTTATTTACATATTATTTAATAACAAACATTCACTTATATTTTGAACAATACATTATTTGGTGAAGTATCAATTAATTTTTTATTTTATGAAATTTTATAAACTTAATCTACTTTATACAAACTGTCAATTCAATTGTTAGATTGATTAATTTTGTATTCTACAAAATGTACATTAAGTGATGTAAGTACAAAAGTTTAGCACCTAATATTAATTAATTTTGTCTATATATGTATATATATAAATCATAGTTACACAAAACAACTGTGAAAGAGAGTAGGTTGGAAATTTACAGACTATTAAATCACTAAATTAATCAAAATTACTAAAAAGACAAAGTTATGTATCTATATATAAGGGTAGTTTTATAATTTTTCACGGGACAAAGACCCTACAAAACGAAGAATATGATGCTCATTCCCGTATTTAACTTGAAAGGATCTTTCTCCCATCCTGCTGGTCCCCACGGAAAAGATTTTTAATTATTCCTTGAATAATTCAAGAAAATTTACAATTCCTAGCTAGACAGAATAGTGTACCACATAAAATGTGTTTTGCATGTATTTGAATACATTTTGCATTGTTAGAATGTTATACACGTAAGGTGTGCCGTCACATGGATCAATAATACGGAGTGAGCCAAACAAAACTATGAAAGAATGATATGTTAGAATTTTCCTATAAATTATTGTGGGTTACAATCAATTGTGACATTTTGTTTTGTAAAAAAACAGACTAATATTATGATCCATTTGATGATACTTAAATTCACTTATAATGTAATTGATTGCTAATGGGCTTTAGACACCTAAAATTGATTTATGTAGGAAATAGTGTGAGCCTAACCATTAAGTCCATAATGAAAGGTACCTAGGATTAATAAATAGCGTGCTAGGTCTCTTTTGCCGTCACTATGACATTCAGTTGCTCTTTAGGTTTGTTCCATTAAAAACCTAGAATTTAGAGCGTGTGATTAAGGAAAGAAAGACTTGACTTTTGGGTTTCTGGAGGTCGTGCAATGCACAAATAATTCTCATCATTCTTGATTATGACAAGTAAATTTTATAAATATTATCGATGTTCTAAATTCATATAAAGTATGTGTCATTCTTGATGTGTTATTTTTCTTACATTTGGTATCAAAGCTAATTTTATATGATTTAGAATCTGATTATTAATTATTATATGTTCCCTTTTATTTCAATTGAATGATGCTACCGCTGTTGCGCTCCACAGTTGTTTGCAGTGTGTTAACCACTATTAATTTTTCAATTGTCACCTAATTGTTACATTCGATTGTTATATATTAACATTCAATTGGGACATTAATTGCTACGCTTCCTGGTATTCAATTGGTATAATAATTGTTGATTGGTTGCGCTGTGCTACTGGGGCTTCTATTGTTGAATTGCGGTGAGAAATTGGGGTGAGTTTTAATTGAGTTTTTCATTTGCGGCCGTTAATTTCTATTGTTTCTTTAAATATTAGTTGAATGGGTATTGTTACTGTTATATATACGATATAACATGGTATGATTGGTTAATTGTATTATATATAAAAATCAATGACCTTTCAACTTAATTGAATATATAACGTTGATATATTTTATGCTACTTTTACGCATTGGTATTTCAATTTTGATTGGATGGGTATATCAATCTCAATTATAATGAAAGATCTTTCAATTTCATTAAGCAATTAATTTTATATTTAATTATACCTTTTTTTTATTTAATGATCGAAAATCGACTTAACATATTTCTTTTTATTTCTTTCTTCTATTTCGGTTTTAATCTACAATTCCAGTTTCAATATGCAATTTTACTTGGATGCGCTATTGGGTATTGTTGAATTGTGGATTTCGTTACATTGTTCTGACTTTTGGGTTGTGTATTTTGAAATTGGAAAAACATACGTTAATTAGCAATTGTTATTGTTGCGCTTGCTATTATGTGAAATTGGGTTGCACTTGCTGTTACGTGAAATTGGATTGCAATTCTGAGTCTGGTTTTAATTGATTTCAATTGGCTATTAATTGCAATTCTATTACCCGGATTTAATTGCTAAATTGAATTTAAATTGCTACATTAATTGCCATTACACATAAGTAATTCACTGTCTTCACTGCGTACCTACGTGTTGAATTGCTGGGTAATTCACATAAGTCGTTACCACCAAAGTGGGACTACTAGTATTGGTTCATGGGATTTTTTTTTTCTTGTAATTTGAGGAATGCTTTTTATCTTTACGTGCAATTGCCTGCCCAAAGGAGGTTATTGTATGTTTGGGTTAAAAGTTAAGAATGGATAGAGTTATTGGGGAATGCACTAGGTTAAGGGATTTGTCTGCCTAAAGGGGATAATTTTCTGAACTTAGTGTGTGCTCATGGATTAACTCATTTGAGGTTTGAACCAAGGTTGTGACCTTGGTTTGTGCATTCTACCCAAAGGGGAATGTGTTGTTATATTGGCCTCACTATGATAGCTTATTTTGTTTTAAGCTATATCTTGTCCTGTAATATGTTTGGTGCATTCGTGTTTTGTCTTAATAGTGAACTTTTGGCGTGGAGTTATTGGAGAAGGCATTGGGTAGGAAATTGGTCTACCCAAAGGGGATAAATTTCTGAATCCAATGTACTCATAGATTAACCCACCTGAGGTTTTGGCCAAGGGTACAACCTTGGTTAGTGCATTTTGCCCAAAGGTGAATGTGCTATTATAGTGGCCTCATTATTGATAACTCATTATGTCTTGACCTATATTTTGCCATAGCAAATGTCCTTATTAACTCTTGGTAGGAGAATAATGGTACTATAACCCATACTTTTGTATCTTTAGAGGGGATTAAAATTTGAGAGAACCAAATATAAGGAAAAGTGAACTCAAGATTAAATATGATTTTGAAGTAGATGTGGAATTAGTGGAAGACATTAGCTTGGTCTTAGGAAATGGATGTGCATTTGTTTTGAAGGATACCTTTTGTGTACCTTCTTTTATGAAAGTATTATGGTAAATATGGTGTCACAAGGCAATATATGGAACCATTTGCTACAAACTTGTAGGACAGTGGAATAGTTCCATTATACATCATGCCTGGAAATCCTAAACTAAATGGTGTGGTCGAAAGGATTAACCAAACACTTAAGGATTTGATGAGGAGCAATAGAATTATGGAATCCATGCATGCTAAGTTCTTAGAGCTCAAAGTAATGGACCCTGTCATATCGTCAAATGAGGTTAACGATCCTTTGACTACCTAGTCCTGATAGTAGTGGTGTGTCCATTATCCTCGATAAAGTTCACATTTTCAGTTGAAAGTGTGAGTAATCCTTAAGTTAAAATACGGTTGATCCTCTACTATGGCTAAGGCTCCACAACATATTGATCTAGTAGAGCATACTTTTTTGTAAGAAGGTTTGTTAGACAGAGGTGACTTGTTATTGTGATGCCTTTATGATCTATCTCAATGAGAATGCATATGACATTCAAGATATTGTCAATCCGAAGAGTTATCAGGAAGCTATTTCTTGTTCTTAATCTGAAAGGTGGAAGTGTACGATGAATGAAGAGATGCAGTCTACATCAGTTAATGGCATTTGGGAGCTTATTGTGTTGCTTGAAAATTGTAAGGCAATAGGTTGTAGATGAGTCTTCAAGATGAAGAAGGACTTAAAGGATATCATTGAAAGGTTGAAGGCCAGACTAGTAGCAAAGGGTTTCATGCATAAAGAGAGCATTGACTTTAATGAAGCCTTTTCTCCTATATCAACAAAGGATTCCTTTAGAATCAATATGGCTCTTGTAGCTCACTTCAATTTGGAATTGCATCAAATGGATGTGAAGACAACCTTTTTGAATGGTTATTTAAGTGAGACAATATATATGCAGCAACTTGAGGGTTTTCCATATTGTTGGTAACGAGGACTTAGTCTATAAACTAAAGAGGTTAATTTAGGGCTTAAAAAAAAAGCCTTCTAGACAGTGGTACCTAAAATATGATGATATTGTAACTTGCATAGGGTTTGAAGATAATGAAGTTGGTAAGCGTATATGCCTTAAGGTCAGTGGGAGCAAATTTACCTTCCTTGTGTTATATGTGGATGATATATTGTTGGCTTCTAATGACCTTGGCATGTTGCATAAGACAAAACAAATGTTGACTGGATCTTTTGACATGAAGGATTTAGGTGAGGCTTCTTTTATAGTGGGGATTGAGATTCACAAAGATAGATCACTTTGCACACTCAAATTACCTCAAAATGTTCACACTAATAGAGTCTTAGAGAGATTCAATATACACAATTATAAATATGGAGATATTGCAATCGTCAAAGGTGACAGGTTCAACAAGGATCAATGTCCTAAGAATGAGATTGAGCGAGCAGAAATGAATGATAGACCTTTTAGAAGTGTTCTAGGCAACCTCATGTATACTCAGGTATACACTAGGCTTGACATCGCCTTCGTAGTTGGTGTTCTGGGTAGATACCAGTCAAGCCCTGGGAATGATCACTGGATAACTGTTAAGAAGGTGATGAGGTACTTACAGAAGACCAAAGAGTATATGCTTGTATACAGGAGAGTTGACAACTTGGAGATCGTAGGGTACATAGACTTAGATCTTAGTGGGTGCCCTAATGATAGGAAATCGACTTCTGGATACATTTTTATGATGGGTAGAGGTGCAATATCCTGGAAAAGTAAGAAGTAAACTCTTATTGCCTCCTTTACTATGCAGGCGAAGTTCATTACTTGTTCTGCTACTATGCTCATGTTGTTTGGTTGAGGAATCTTGTGATAGGACTTCGCGTTGTGGACTCCATTGCTAGACCACTAAGGATTTTCTGTGATAATAGTGTTGCAGTGTTCTATTTAAAGAACAATAAAACTTCTAGTGGATCTAAGCACTTGGAGCCAAAGTACCTAACTAACAAAGATCTTGTGAAAGATGGATCTATAACGGTAAAGTATGTTGACATAGATTCCATGCTAATCGATCCCATAACCAAGGGACTTAAGGCCCGTTGTTTTCAAAAGACATGCTAAGAACATGGGCATTGTGAGTTCTTTTGATGTGTTTGGTTAATGGGAGCTTTAGTTTTATGTTATTTCCTTTTTATGTTGTCGAACTATTATTTTGCATGTAGGAAATAATGTATCGATGATGCTTCACATTTGATCTAATGAATTAATGATGAGATATGATATATTTTTTTTATGTGTATATCAAATGTAATAATATTAAAGCTCGGTGTTGTTGGGACCACTGTGTCGGTGGTTGACGCCATATTGGAGTTAGGCACAATATTAAAGCTCGGTGTCATTAGGACTACTATGCCTGTAGTCAACGCCATTTTGGAGCTAAGGCATGATGGATTAATAATGAACCATATGATTTCTCTGGCTTTCAAGCATTTGAGAGAAATTGAGGATTGACGAAGAAAATGATGATATAGTTGTCTAATCGCACTGTCACATCATTTTTTTGCTACACTCCACATTGATGACTAGTTGACAGAATCGGTGGTATTTGTAACCATGGAAGGTGTTGTATCAATAAAGGATGCAGTTATCACCATGATTCAGTGTTACATGGCTTTTGTTGGATGGAGTCTTAATTAGGTGTTGCATCTTAGGATCATATGTTATGTGGCCACAATATGTTATTAGCCGGAGAGTCATTTTCGAAAATGATTTTCAAAGTTAAAAACTGCACAATTGATTTTTCCCAAGTGGGAGAATGTTAGAATTTTCCTATAAATTCTTGTGGGCTACAATTAATTGTAACATTTTGTTTTGCCAAAAAACAAACTAATATTATGATCCATTTGATGATACTTAAGCCCACTTATAATGTGATTAATTGTTAATGGGCTTTGGACACCTAATACTGATCCATGTGGGAAACAGTGTGGGCCTAACCATTAGGCCCATAATGGGAGGTGCTTAGGGTTAATAAATAGCGCGCTAGGTCCCTTTTGCTGTCACCATGACATTCAGTTACTCTCTAGGTTTGCTCCATTGAAAACCTAGAATTTAAAGCATGTGATTAGGCACAGGAAGACTTGGCTTTTGGGTTTCTAGAGGTCGTGCAACGCGCAAACAATTCTCATCATCCTTGATTATGACAAGTAAGTAAATTTTACAAATATTATCGATGTTCTAAATTCATATAAAGTATGTGCCGTTCTTGGTGTGTTCTTTTTCTTACATGATACATAGAAAGAATTATTCACAAAAGAACATTTGGTTATTATTAAAACAAACAATATATATATTCAATCTTATCTGATCAAAATTAATATACACACATATATACATACACACACACACACACATATATATATATGTGTGTGTGTGTGTGTGTGTGTGTGTGTGTATGTATATATAAATGAGAAATGTGATATTCATCGATTCAACCATTTAATTATAACAACATATTAGCTAGATTATAAATAAGAACTTTCAATTAATGGTTGAATTAATAAAATTTAATATATATATAAAGAGTTGTTGAGAAAAATAACTTTATCAAAAGTTATTTTTAATTTAATCCGTCCATATATATAGAAAGCCTTTTCATATATAGGAGAGAGAAAAATATGTATTGATAGATTTTATGAGATATGATACATGTACAACGATTCATACAATAATTTGTACAATAATATTTTTTGTGTATTTCTCTCGATCATTATGAGATGCAATAAATAATGTGCAGGAGAGAGATAAACACAAAAAGTGTCATTGTACAAATTGTTGTATGAGTTATTGTACAAATAACATTTCTCATATTTAATCATGAATAGTTCAAATAAAAACACAAGTTATGTAAGCTTATTTTTAGCTTTAACTTAAAAGTGGCTTATAAGTAAAAAAAAGAAAAAGTTGGGTCAAACATACCCTTAATGTCATGTGATCATTTTCCTTAATAAGAATTTGATATGTAATTTGTCGCTTTATGAAAAATTAATTTCTTCAATTAGACTCAACCTCTGCTGTTTATAAAATGCATGAATGATGATTGATTAAATTTAAGAAAAGAAAAAATAAAGAATATATATATGTATATATATATATTGAAACAATTAGAGTTGTTGTCGTTTTAAGTGTTTCCTTTCACATGAGTTTCCTTTCACATGATTGATTCCATATGTACGGAATTATCCTATATGTTTCATCTTCAATGAAGTTTTAAATGACACTAGTTCCAATTTCCTCTAGGCCATGGATCTTTGAACTTTCATCATTTTCACTTGGATAATCTAATATATGATTGACATCTATTTTATTTGGGTGACAAAGATTATTAATCATTTTCTCGAGCTTATATATATACATAGGGGTGATCCAAAGTACTTGATTCGCCTGTAAACTGAAAAACTCAATGTAAAATTAAACTATTCAGACAGCTTAGATTGGGCTTAGGGTTGGATTAAATAAAAAAAAACAATTAAAAGCGGGTAATGTAGGTAAGTGCAGGTTGCAAAAAAATAATCCGTAGAAACTCACACCCAACCAAACAAACTCATCCAGAAAAAAAAAATCAAATATAGGCTATAGCTGGCTTTTACTACTTTTCAATTGCATCCACTACCATCAGTGACTCTACAGTCTGTTGCACGTCATTATCAAAGCTCTGTAACAATTTATCTCTCCCTCCATGCCACCCAAGTCCCAAAGTTTCTTTATTTTTTCATTTTTTATTTCTTTATTTGTCATTCATAAACCTCTTTTAAAATTTGAATACACATAGAGATAGGGTGAAGGGTTAACAGTCTTGTTAGCTCAGAAGTTGAAGATTAACAAAGGCACACACAGAAGCAGTAAGTGGAGACCGATGACGTCGTGACAGAGAACTGTTAATACCAATCTTACCCAGATTCAAGTGAGTCATCCTCCATGATAGATCGAAGTTTGCATAGTTACTACAACCTCAAGATACAACCACATTCAACGACAACAAACTCTTCTGCGTTGACAAAAAAACCAAAATGATGACCAAGACCCTCCTTAATCCACCTAACAAAACCGCCACTCGTCAAATTTGAAAATCAACTAACCAAAGGATCTTTATGGTCAGAAACGGTCCAAAAATGACATTGTGCAGTTTTGGTCATATCAGACATTTTAAGCCTGAATCCAACCGAAACCAACTAGTGCTCACCCTTATATATATATATATATATATATATATATATATATATATATAGGGTGAGGAATTATTGATATTTATTAAATTTCAACGATTCAATCGTTGAATATTTTGATATTTTGTTAATGATCATGCACACCAAATTCTAGTTAAATCGGGCATTTGTAGCTAGTTAATCTCATAGTCAACATTTACTTATAATTTAGAAAAGCATATTATATGTCAATTTGAATCTATTTAATGAAGTATCACATAGTTTTCAAACTTTATAAAAATTTGTAGACTTGATCTATTTAATGTAATATTTTAATTCAACGGTTGGATCGTTAAAATTTAATACACACTAAAAATTATTGAGTGGAGTAACTCTACCAAGAGTTACTCTTAGAGTAAAATGATCTCTGTCCACATATATATATGTGTGTGTGTGTGTACTTTTTTTCTTTTAGAAATTGCTTCATTTAAGTGTTTTAAGATTACTTCATCCCCATACAAATTTTGTTGTGTCCTGTCAAGAACAATTGGCTATTATCTTTTGTTGAACATTTATCGTCCAATGCAAACTAAGATTTCTAGATTGATGGCATTTAAAAAGTTAATCTTTTATGCATTAAATTGTCCCAACTAATAGTCATTTAATATTTTTATGGTAAAATCTTGGGTAAAATGTGTTTTAGGCTCCTTAAATTTTGGTTAAAATTGATTGTAGTCCTTACATTTTAAAAAATGGTTTTGGTCTTTGTATTTTTCTAAAATATAGGTGAATTTGGTCCCTCGTTAATTACAAATGAAATATAGGATCAGAGACAAAATCCACCACATCAAAAATATAAAGATTAAAATCATCGTTTTTAAAATAGAGGAACTAAAATCAATTTTTACCAAATCTTGAGGGACCTAAATCACATTTTACCCTAAAATATTCTATTTCTATATATGATATTGCATTTTGAGAGTTCTTATTGTCTACGTACCACGTGGTTGGATTTTTAATGTAATGTTAGGTGTGGAAAAACAAAACATATGTTGTCTTATATATGTATGAGTATAATGAATATTTTTAAAAGCAATTTCTGAAATATGATACACATATTATAGTGATATACAATGATTATTTATGTAATTAAATTTATATTAATTGGATTAAAAACTATTTTAAATTAATAAATTGGTAATATATTGATTAATTAATACCTCATTAAATCAATAAAATTTTATAATATCAATATTATTAGTTTATAGAGATTTTGCTATATTATATTTCGTCTTTTTCTATACATAGTTTTCATGACATATATTAAATGCATGCATCTTGTTAGAGGTAAAAGAACAACAGCAAACCCATCTCTTTTCATGTTCACACAGTTGATTTAAAACTTTTTATTTGGCGAAGCAGAGTCACGTTTTACTATAGTGAACATACATCCTCAATTATATATTTGAGAAATGATTAATGTAACGAAGATTTTCATAAATTATTTTTTGAAAAATGATCATGTTACCAAAATTATATGAAATCAAGTATGAATGGTATGACAACTGTGTTGAAGGAGTGCTTGGATGAGAACCAATATTTAAAAATGATGAGAGTTGAAGCTAATAATTTTATTTATTAAAAATTAAAATAGCACAGCTGAGCACTATAAAAAATATGACCTGCGTATTAAAGTTATTCAAGATTTGAATATAGATCAAAAAATATTAACACTTTACATTATTCATTTAAAAATTAGTTATTTATTTGCGTCAGTCATATTTATTTAAATTTAGTAATTTTTTCATGTCTTGTTTTATCATCATTTTATCAAAAATAAAAATTGGATAACTAAATAAGAATTATTATATAAAAATGGTGGGATTTTTTTTTTGATTCAAAGGGATGAGTCAAATTCTAGTACCAAGGAGTTTACAATAACTTACGCACACTACTCAACCAACTGAGCTAAACCTCCTTGGTGGATTGAATTTTTCAATCTATCAATAAAACATTTTATAAAAATCGTGGCCAAATAAAAATTTCTTCAAAAAAATATGTAAAAATTATTTTTTGAAATGATTTTTAAATAATTTTCAATATAATTCTTTCACATATAGTTTATAATTAATTTTAGGAAGAAAAAAATATTTGTTTGAAAAATTATATTAAGTTAGCATACTTAATGATATTTTCAATAATGAAAAACTTAAAGGCTCATTTGGTGGTTAGGATATATTGTTGTAATCAATTGTTTGATGCATCAATAAGATATGATTTGCTTATCCTACTATTTATCAAATTCTGTTGGTGTAGTGTATTTCTTACCTAAGGGGGAGCTGGGTTAGAAAGCAACAAAATAAGATAGCCTTTCCTTTTCTCCTTCTCATCACCTCCACTCCCACACCACTATTGTCGCTACTACAACCACTATTATTGCCACCATCACCCCTACCAATGCTGCCAACACTCCTACCATTGTTGCCACCACCACCCTACCATTGCCACCATTACTACCACTGTCGTCATTGCTACCATCGTCACTATCACTGTCATCACCACCACCATCATCACCACTGCCATCACTATCGTTATTACAACAATCGCCACCACCTCTACCGTCGTTGTCACTACCGCCACCACCACCACTACATATCACTATCTAATCCATGTCAAATACAGGACATGATAACACAATAATGTTATTCAATTGTGCATCAAACATTGGATAAGATTAAAGCTTATCCAGCTCTTATATCTTATCTTATCCTATCATATCTTGGCCATCAAACAAGCCCTAAAAGTACTAAAAATTAGTTAATTGACACTTCAATCCTTGCAATTTTTGTTTTGTCGTTGGTCATGTTTTAACAACTCAATGTTTTGTATACATGTGATATTTGATTTTTGAATGTCAAGAAAAAAAGAATGCCAAAATAATATATAGAAGGAAGACTTTTTGTTAGAATTTCTACTATTATCAACATATTTTGTGAAATTAAAGAATTTCTATTCTCATTTACTAAAACATCATTTTATTCATAGATAATTTTAATTATTGCTTCAAAGAAAAATTATTCATAATTAAAAACAAATTAAGGAAAGACACAAGATATGATAAGTCATGGCCAACCAATTCACCAAATTATTCTTTAATTTGCATAAGTAATAAAAAAAGATATAATGAAATAAATTTAGTAAGAAATGTTTAAAAAGTAGATAGAGGAAAAAATAATAGAGAAAAAGGTTAAAACATCATAATTACATATACAACTAAATGGCCATACTATAATAAAAATGAAAATTTGTTTACGAATTGTAAATTATGTTCGCATAGTCCTCCAAATGTGAGGCCTCGATGGGTGGGCCCAACTTTAGGACAAAGTTTTAATGCGATTTGCGATGTAGTTGATATCTTGAAGTGATGTTGTGAGTTAGGTTAAGAATGTGGAGTCTGGTTAGCTTGAGGTTGTAACTGTTGCATGAATGAGACTTTATCATTGATGGTGGAGCCACTTGAATAAATTCTAATGTTCAAGTTGGTAAAGATTAGGCAAGGTTTTCAGTGTCAGGAGAGTGTTACCTAGGGTGAAGGATTTTCATGTATTTATAGGGGTTGGAATATATGACTACTTGGTTCAAGTGGACATATGCCTATAGGTTAATGACTAACAGGAAGGCCAGTGGATTGTTATATAGTTGTGTCATTCCTTCATGTTCTATGACTAGAAAATAGCCTAAGGTCCCTTCATCGTACGATCATCAAAGGGATTTAATAGAACAACAACAACCTTCTCTGAGGAGGGTTGCTTTTAAGTTGCGATGGAACACTCTCAGGGAATGAGTTCGTCTGGGCATCGCTTGTCAATGGCTGAGATATTCCTTAGCCAAGTTCAAGATTGATGCTTTCAATTTCTTGTCTTAGTTGTGAGGTTAGCCCTGCCTTTAGGAGTTGAAAGTTTTTAAAGGGTTACTTATTGGGCCTTGAATTGCCTATCCCGTAACAGTTGCACCTTCAACTTGACTAATCAAGATACAAGGGTGGTTATATCTATTAGAAGACAAATCATAATTTTACTACTGTTGTGGCCTATTATTATGTATATTTGTTGCATATACTTGTGGAATGCCACTATTGTCACTCTCTTGCAATGTAGGACACACAAGTATAGGATGCTCTGAGGAAATGCAAATGCCACAAACCCTGACTGTTGTAAAACCTTGTTGTTGTTGACTTACAACCATTTCTCTAGCTTCTTATGAGATGTAGAATATGCAATTTGTATCTCATGCACTCCCCTTATCAACATCACTAAGTTGCTTCTGGTACTGAATTGTTGCAAATTGATGGCCATGTTCGTTATAAGTTTTTGGTAGCCATAAGGGTCTTATCTACAAATGCTCTTCCACTAGCAGCACCAATCATGCTCCCATCCATTAGTAAGCCCTTCATAGAAATACTAGATTAGCAATTGATCACTAATCGAATAGTGAAGGCAACTTGCACAAAGCTTCTTTAATTTTTCCTAATACCCATGCAAAGTCTCCTTGTCAAATTGCTTAATGCCACAAATCTCCTTTCTAATTGCTACAACTCCTAGTGCAAGGAACCAGCATGTCACAAAATCAAGATTGTAGGTAGTACAACCAATCTTTGGCAACATATTAGGCTCGTACAAAAGTCAAATAAAAAGAAAAACTACAATACAAGGCAAACAACCTTGGTCGTTTCTCAAGGATCTGTAATTATTACCAATCAATTAGTAACGTTAAGAAAAAAGGGTTTAAGTTTTTATGAATAAAAATAGATTGCAATTAAGGAAAGAATTATATTCAATAAAGGCAACCAATCCACTGGTTAAGTTTTCTAATTGGACCTATCACTAGTTTCTAAAAATTTAATTCTTATATTGATTTAATTCTTGTTTAATCCCAAAATTAATCAATGAAGCATCAATTAATAAAAAAAGACCTTAAGCATCTAGAATTTAATTAATTTGGGTTAAATGGTCAAGCGCCCTTAAGTCACCAAACCAAATTCTAAATTGATTTTCTTTTATCAAACTAATGATTAAGCATTAAAGACCTTTTCAATCCCAATTGGAGTATGACAAATCAAGCATTTAACATATTCATCAAGAGTGTAAATTCGAATCTTGAATGATGGCGCACTAACCCAAAAAGAAATCACGATCAAGATTCAAAGAAAGAGGACAAAGATTAATAGAAAAATAAAATAAACCAAGAATTGAAAAAGAACTAACATTGATTAAGGTTTTTCGTAAAGGACTAACATTGATTATCAATAGACATCTAACTAGTCTAGCAATATGTGAAGGACTCAATTTGTGTCTATTAGATATTATTATGGTCTATTTGTATGTTTCACTTGATAATAAAATTTAGGCTTAAATCTACTTTTAGTCTTTTATCTTTTTACTACAATTCGTTTTGGTCCTTTATGTTTTAAAAGATTCATTTTGGTTTTTTAACTCTCAAATTTGAGTCAATATTGTCCTTTTGCTAACAATGATCATTTTTGATTTAGGGACATGATTTTGAATTCTTTCTTGATCGATTTAAGACCTAAAACTTGTCCTATTAAATTCATTTACATAAAAATTATGGAATCCAACTAATGTTCAAACCAAAAAGGGCTATAAACATGGTGAAAAACACGTGAAAAGTGAATCTCACGAGCAACTAGAAAAAAAAAAATCTAATATCAGATTCCTTTTTAGTTGCTTGTAGAACTCACTTTTCAAGCATTTTTCACCATGTTAATGGCCCCTTTTGGTTCAAACATTAGTTGGGTTCCATAATTTTTATGTAGGTGAATTTAATGAGACATGTTTCAGGTCTTAAATCGATCAAAAAAGGATTTAAAATCGTGTCCAAAAATCTAAAATAATCATTGTTAATGAAAGAACAATATTGACTCAAATTTGAGAGTTAAAAGACTAAAATAAATCTTTTAAAAGATAAAAGACCAAAATGAATTTTGGTAAAAAAATAAAGGACCAAAAGTATATTTAAACCTAAATTTATGTGAAACTCTTAAGGAGTTAACTTTCGCGAAACAAGTATTTTAAATTTTGTGTTCTCAAGTAGGCTACTCAATCAATTGGAATAAATCGTTTTATGAATTGAAGTAATCTATACGCTTATAGTATACCTTAATATTCATTGAATTAAAGGTATTAAAGGATTACATATATCCATATATTTCCATAAAAAGATTTGAAAGTGAGTTTGCTACATGTTGATAACTTAAATATTATCAAAACTTCTAAATAACTTCCAAAAGTAGTTACTTAAAGAAAAAATTTGAAATAAATGATGAATAAAACTTTGACTTAATTATAAAGTTATTAAATATGATCATAATGATATTTTTTAGATGTCAAGAAAAATATGACGGATTGCTTGGTCCCAAAGTATCATATCTTAGTGCAATTGAAGTATTGATGTATCTTGTTGCTCATAAACAAGTTGATATATTATTTTTGTTAATTTATTAACAAGATATAGTTCTTCACTTATACAAACACATTATAATAAGGCTAAACATATATTTTGCTACCTTAGAGGACATTTGTTTGACCCTCATAATGGTTTATCACAAACAAGATATTTGTTTACATATGATGATATGACCACTTCATGATAATCTTTGAAATAAACTGTTAGCAGTATGTGTTGGTCGAGTCCTACATCAATGATTCACACTGATTAACTAATTAGCTGGTTAGTTTGTTAATAATATGTTATACCAATAATTAGTTAGCTTTCATTTTCATTATTATTTTCTATTATTGCTTTCTTCTCCATGCATAAAAAATAGATTGTACACTCAACCTCAATAGTAAGTTTTGTTTTCATTTCACTCCATATTTTTTGTTTGTGTGATGATATAAGAGCTTCATTCTTGAAGGTCTGTTGTGCATTTTGATCTACTATGCCAAGAAATAATGGTTCCTCTAATCATAATGTTTGATCAACAACTCTTACAATAGTGAAGTAATGAATCCAACATAGAACCCTTCAAGTCCCTTTTATGATCATCCTAATGAAAACCCTTTTACAATTATTGCTAACTAAGTTTTATTAGGCATAAATTATCATTCATGGCTGCGTGCAATGAAAAGGGTTATGAAATAAAATAAATATAGATTTCTTGATGAAGGCTTTCCGGTGCTTGAGAAACTTGACCTAATGTATAAGCCACTAGAGTAATGTAACAATCTTGTAACATTTTGTTTGTTGAATTCGGTGTCTTAATCAATTGCACAAAGTATGATCTATATGGACTTAACTTCAAAGATCTAGATGGATTTGAGAGAATATTTTTTATAAGAAGATCTTGTGAGGATTTCAAAATTACAATAGAAGTTGTATGCATTTAAACAAGGTACACTCTTTGTTGTTGAATATTTCACAGAATTGAAGGTTTTGTATGAAAGAATTAGATAATTATCAACTTATGGTTGAATGTAAGTGTGCAGCGTTGAAATATTTCAAGATTTATAAAGACAAGACAACACAATTCAATTCTTAACTAGTTTGGATGAGAATTCTGTAGTTGTTAAATCACAAATCTTGTTAATGGACTTGTTGCCTTCAATAAATAAGGTATTTTCTACAACATGAACGACATAGTGGATTACCAACGGTTGAAGAAACATGTATTATGATTAGTGCAATAGATGGTAAGAAAGGTTATGGAAGATGAAAAGGTAGTTTTAGTGCTCACAATTATGGAAAAGGGAATAAAAGTTGCATTTATTGTGAAAGGTTGGTCACACTATTAAGGTGTGTTATTGAAAACATAGATTCTCTTGGGGGATTCGACCATATATAAAAATTACATAATCTAATCATGCAAAAAATTTAGTGTTATATAAAGCAAGTCAAAAATATATTTGATTGAGAGCTATGATTACACAAGAATTTTGTGGTTTATTTTCAGAAAAAATATTCAACATGATCATATATGTAAATAATATTGCATGTATTGCCCAAACAAAAGGAATTATGCATTAATTTTTTTTTGGTTGCTCAAGGTATCCTCCAACCGAAAGCCAGAGACTAATCCTTCGAAATACAGAAATCCCTAAGCAATTATGCATTAATGATATAGAAAGTTTGTTCAGGATATTATAGGGTTGATCAACTCAAAGTTTTTAATCAATATTACTATTTGTATTGTATTCTTTTTTCCCTTGGTTATGATTTTTTTCATTAGGTTTTTCCCTGTAAGGTTTTTAATTAGATAATGTTTTAGAATACATTAAAGAATGATGTACTTTTTTTTTCTTTACTAGATTTTTGTCCTGCAATACTTTTCTTAAGTTTTTATGTTATACATTCTTAAGTAATTAACATCCAAGTTGGGGGATAATTATGAATATCATTATTTTATAAATGTCCATCATTTGTTAAATTTGATTTAATTCTTCCTAATAAATATATATTGTAATTAGTTTTCTTTAATAAATATATGAACTTAAGAAGATATTATAAATAATTATAGAATTATAGTTTCTTAATTCCTCTTGTTATCTTTGGTTTATTTGTATAAATACTTTTTGTGCGAATAAAATAAGGCATAACTCCTCAATCTACATTTTTTTTCCTCTACATATTTGTTCTCTCTCTCTCTTTTTTTTTTTTTTTGGTAAAGACTACTAGTATCTTTTACTGGAGGCAATCTTGCTCGAACTTGACAGAATTATTATGAGCAACAAAGCTCTTCTTCCTAGTATTTGATGCAGCTGTATATTTAGGACTAAATCTCAAGAGTAGTGGTTAAGCTAAAACAACCCACTCCAATTGATTCACGCACTCAGTGGTTCTCTCTTTTTCTTTATTCTTTGTTTATATATTTTATTTTTATAATGGTATTGCTTCTAATTAATGTTTATGCACTTAATCTTTTTTCTTATTTTCTTCAACTTTTTTAAGACATCTTGTTATTTCGTTCTTTTTTATTTTTTTCTTTTTGGGTGTCCAGGGTATTCTCCAGCTAAGAGTCAGAGACTAATCTCTCGAGATACAGAGATTCATTTAAGTGACTGACCTCTCCAAACAGGTATTCTTCCATTTAACCTTTCTTATTTAACTCATATACATTCCTCTCTCAGAGTTTGTCATATTTTATTCTCTCTTCATGTTTTATCCTTTTCTAAATCTAAATTTCCTTTCTGATATATTTTCTTATTTTTATTTATTTAATTTTCATCCGCTTGTTCTTTTGTCACCTAGAGTTGAATTTGATGATGGCTATTATCCCATAATATATCATAGAAAGTCTTTTACAAATCTCGGGGCAAATATGCATGTCTAACTTATGTTAGTTGCTGTTGATCATTTTAGACGTATGATACGCTCCTTTTTCCACAGTCTAAGCCGTGTGTTTTGTTATTACTCCACATTCGTTCATGATTTGCAAAATCTGTTTCCTACTGTGTACTTTTTTTTAATTTAAAATAAGTCTTTATATTTGATATTATTTTTAGTTTAATTTTATATAAAAAAATTTACATTTTAATCTATACATGAAAATAAGTATATAAATTAAAAATCCTTTTTTTTTACCAAGTCATGGTGAAGTATTACTGACTTAATCTTTGTTGTTTATTAATATTATAAATTATAATGATACTAGAATATTGTTTATAGAGACTAAATGTTTCAAGTGCAAGAATTAAAATATATATTATTTTCATATAGAAATTAAAATGAAATATAAAATTGTTTTGTATAAAGACTATAATAAAAATATTATTAAGTATAAGAATCAAATCTAATACTATTATAATATCGAAAAATGATAAGAATAGATTTGTAATCGTTCTTCGACAGGGATAGTAAAATATCAAAATTTTAATTTAATTTTTTTTAGAGCTTGTATTACTTTTAAGAGAAAAAAAAGGTCATACACTAACAGTATAAAATAGTTTTACACTGTCATCTAATCACAAATTACTATTTATTGTAAGTTTGTTGACTTTTAAAATAAATATTTTAAAAGTCATATTAACGGTGATTTCTAATTGGTAGACAATGTAAAATTTTTTACATTGACAGTATATGACCATTAAATTATACTTTTAATATAAAAATTTAATTTAACCTTTATAATACTATTATGTATTATTATGATCATTTGCGTGAGCTTACAATATGCATTTATTACAAGATTAATTTTCATTTAGTAATATGGCAAGTCTAACGCGACTAACAAGGTTTTTTTTTTTTTGTCAGTATTATGCTATTTTTTAATGATACATCATACACGGTTTATTTTTTGTCTTGAGTGGATCATCAAGATTTAAATTATGAATGAGAATATTATTTGTGCAGAAGCAAATAATTAAAAACTAGCTATGAGAAGTTCAACCATTTGATGTAATTTCAATTAACAAAGTTAGAGTTTCATGTAAACAGATTTTACTTGTAATATAAAGTTTGAATTCTTCTAAACCCTGAGATAAGAACACCTCGTGCTTGTTTACAAGAATTGACATACATTGAACAAGAACAAAATAGCAGAACGTTTAACATATTTTTTAGGTGGAAAGTATGTTGGTCCGTGAGTGTTCGGTGAGCTTTGCTAGAACAGACAAATTATTAGCTAATATACGTTGAAATTACTGGGGAAAGGGGGGACTATAGAAAGACTTTTTTTTATGTATATGTGAAAGTCTTTGTGTATATATTTATCTCTTGACAGGTGATTTTATTTTATGAAAATTTTACATGAAAAAAATATTTATTCTGTTAAAGTTATATAAAATGTAAATATCAAAATTATTACGGTCAGATTAAATTTAGAATATTAAATGATATATAATTTAAATTTCAACTGTAAAAAATATATGTGCCGATAGGGATGTAATATTCAGCCACAAGAGTCGGTAGGGTGCATTGCTATCAACACCTAATCCAAACAAATCACAGGCAAATAAGACAAAATTTCATTATTTCTATATCCCTTACCCGTCCGTAGCCATATTCCCAGCTAGGCTTGAGTAGACCTCCATCTATATCACCCATAGATTTAGTGTTTGTGTATAAATTAGCTATAAAAGAGATTATTTTTTTGTATTTTTTTTTTACTGTGTTATAAATGTGAAGTATTTATCAATTTTTGTCAGAGAACTTAATTGGCCATTTTTAGTGAAGTCTTTTTTTTCAATCATATTTTTTTTATTCATAAGACTTGAACTTGAGACTTTATTTATAGGATTCGAGTTCAGTTCTACTTAGACCAACGTAATGTTAGTAATTTTATGTATTTAATTACTAGTATAATTAATTTTAAAAACAAGTTTTATACTTGATTACGTTAAATAAGAAGTAAAGTTTTAAGATAATTTCTTTAATTATTTGAATTGATTTAAAAAGATATGAAAATATTTGTATTAATTAATTTTTTTATTTTAACTATAAGAATAAAATAAAAAATACTAAAAAAAATTCTAATAACTAAAGTTTCAAAAATTTACTTATAATAATTTTTTAATAACACTGATAAATTTGCAAAACATACTAATTGTTTTATAAAAACCTTTTAACCTTAAAATTATTTTTCTCCAAAATTAATTATATTCAAACATGCAATACATTTAGTTTAACATTTTGTTTGGTTTGAAAAAAAAGAAAAGAGAAAAGAGAAAAAATAAAAAGAATAAATTTAGATGTACAGAAAGTGAAGAGAAAATAAACAGAGTTTTTAATTGTCTAGTATGAGATAAACACGAAGGAAAATGAAGAGAAAGAAAAGTAATTTTTTTCATTTATTTATGTATGAAATACACCAAATACAAAAGACGCTACTTCGCTAAAAATAGACTTGAGTTAATGGTTTTATCAAATTAAAAAAAAAAAAAAAACCATGAGAATTGATGCGAAAGGCTAAGGACATAAATAGAGAAGGGGAGGGGGCGGCAGCTTGTCTCGTTTCATTTTCTTCTCAAATGTCTAGAGCAAGATTTTAAGTGAGATCCATGGTTGCTCATTCCCTCTCTAATTTTTAAGGTTGTGGCTGTTTTAAGGTATGAAAAATTATTTTTGAAAAAGAAAATTTTGGAATATCACATTTCTATAATTAGTATAAATTTTAAAAAAATATTTTTATGAATTGTTGAATTTAAGAAATATAAAAATATTGGGTAGATTATACTGACACCCCTTGATTTTTTTAGATTATACACGATACCTTTTCTTTTTCTATCTCTATACTAACCTCTTTAATTGTTTGAAAAATATTATATTGACATCTCTTATACCTTACATTAATCTCCCTTAATTGTTTGAAAAATATTATCTCATATACCCCTACAAAGAATGTTGTTGTAAACATTAAAAAAACAAGAAAATTATGTATAATTTAAAAAACCTTAGAAAGTCTCAGTGTAATTTACTTTAAAATATTTATACTTGTCTTTCTTTTTATTCTTATAGTAAAAGATGAATATCTTACATTCTTATGAGAATGGAAATCATTTTCTACAATAATTAGTTATCTCCACTTTATTCCTCTACATTTTTTCTTCCAATTTTATTTTTTATTTCTTTAATTAAATACATTTAATTTTTTCTGAAATTACTAAATACCAGCCAAATATGTTGAGGAGAATAACAAGACATAATATTCTTAGCAATATGAATCCTAAAAATACTAGAAACAAACTTCCTCTTAATTAAACTCAACGACGGTGATTATCATCTTTTAAATTTCTATCTCTTTTTTTATTAGGGAATTTCTATCACTTTAAATTCTTCTTATGGTAACAGTATAAGGAAACTGTACTATATTGTAAGACTTACAGTGTGCTTCAGGAATTATGTATATTTTTAGTTATGTTTAAAGATATTTTAGTTTGGGATAGTATCCGTTGATACCAAGTATAAGTCTAAAGACTTACGTCAAATTTAAACTGTTAATACATAGTGATTCTACGCTTTATATTATTCGGACAAAAATAATAAAAAAATCAAAAAATTGATCACTTGGGTCTATCAATCTTTTTTTCGCTCCAAAACTAGAATTCTAAATTCGTCAATTCTGTTTCTCTACTACCCTGGAGTCTTTCTTCTTTCTCCG